>OX451219.1:99612476-100305659 GCA_949628195.1 Phasia obesa
TTTTTAAAAATTATTAGAACTTGAATTAAATTTTTAAAAATTATTAGAACTTGAATCGGTACATATCACTTTAAAACTAGTCACGTAATGAACGGCAAGGCGGCGAGCAGCAAAAGAAATACTAGCTTACCCCGAAGTAATCAATTTCAGTGAATTTATAATTTGGGTTAATAGCACGCCATTAATGAGAAATACTACTGATGTGGCCACAAAATAAACTGTATTACTGAGATACAGAGTAAAATTATTGGTGTAAAATTTACTCGAAAATCCAATAGGATAGGTCTCGGTATCCGCCGAAGCCAAATTCATGTCGAAAATTGAGTTTTTCTGTAGTCAAGAAATTTTCAACATTTTTTGAATGTCTTTCAGTGAACCGTTTTAAAGGGTTAACCAATATATTTTTTAATTGCAATATTTAGTGAGAAATCAAATGGAAGTGGTCACAAACCCTCCCAAAGTGTTTCCGAGTTCGAAAAATTTGTTTTTCAGTGTTTAATTTAAGTACCGGAAAAAAGGTCATAACCGTAGCTCGTAAAAATTGTAAACTTTGAACAGCTCTATTGTAAAATTTACTTTTTTAACCCTTAGGTCGCTTTCGATTTGCGCGCTCTTTTTTTATTAATTTAATTTTAATTAAAGTGAAGTGAAATTTCCGTAGATTTGTATATATATATATATATATATATATATATATATATAATATATATATATATATATATATATATATATATATATATATATATATATATATATATATATATATATATGTAAAAGCTGTAATCAGCTTGACAATGACCATTTAGCAATTAACCGATCAGAAATAACGCTCTGTAATAAGCCACTTGCCGCTCAACCGCCCTGCCGTTCGCCGCTTTGCCGCTCATTACGTGACTTTGCTGTAGTTTCCTTTTTTCTAGGGTAGTTTTGCTGTACCAGTTATAAGATGTGCAGCGACGAGCGGAATTTCCTTTGAATGAATCAATACTGATATTGATGAATACATGAAGAGTTAAAAATAAAAAGTTAATTTTTATAACACACCTCGTACTTGTGAAAGTGATAAAAATGAGGTTAGGTTATTTGTTATTTTTTGTTTTTTTTTTTTTATTTACACATATTTTACTTTAAATTTTATGGCGAAATAGACCAGCCAGACACCCTGAAAAAAAACTTTTGAAAACCGCACGAAAGTATTTTTATTTTAAAACGCACTTTATTTTAATATGTTTTTTTAATTATGTACTTTAAAAATTTAATTTAATAAAATTCACGACTATTATTTGAGAACAATTTTTTTTTCTTAATTTTATCACTTGAACATTTTGTGTGAAACAAAAAACGCTTTTAGCGATAAAGAAAATATTCAAGATAAGATTTCTAAATTAGACAAGAAATCATATTTTTTTTTATTTTATTTCAAGTGTGTTTTGTGGTGTTAGTGTTTGATAAGAATTATTTATAATATTTTTACTGATATATTTTATTTTGTTTATTTTTTTTACTAGATAGCGAATAAGCAAAACGTACTTCTTAGAAGCAGAGTTGATATCACGTTGCGACGTCTTCTATTCCGTCTCTATAACACTTACTACTGTCTTCCTACGCTACAAATTTAATACTGATTTGTAATCAGAAAGAAAGTGCACTCCGAGAAGTCAAATACTTTAAGTGTCTTGTCTTGTCTTGTCTAGCCTTGGCTAGGGTGACGAAAAAGTCAAAAGTGCAAGCACTTTATGCTGGTTCTATGTTTAACTGTTGATTTTCACACATACTCGCACAACCTACAAACTTTTAACAATCACTTGACAATAAAAGAAATCATAATAAAAGATGATTCAAGTTAAAGACACAAGTGGATAAAGCACAACACTCTTCAACTTGAAGAAAAATTATCATTATTTTTAAAATTAAACGGAAATTCAACTAAAGAAATTAACAGCTTAAGTGCTACATACAGTGGTGGTCAAAATATTTAGAATTAGTTAAAACCTACTTTAACGGAACGTAACTATGTGAAAATAGTTGATGATTTAAAACTTGTGTATCCAGAGTTATACAAAATAGGCGTGATTGTTGACAGCTACATGGCATGTAAAAGATTATTGTTTCCGAAAGTGGAAGCAGCAACAGTTAATGCTTCAAGACACCGCTTACAGCTTAACACCTCGAATAAATATTGCTTTTAAGAAGCACAATGAAAACGTAAAAGGTTTAATATTTCTTAGAATTTAAAATGTCAAAGAACTGATTATAATATAGATACTTGGGACCATGTATTTATTGCTAATTTTCTTTGATTTAATCCAGGAGAAAAAAATTTATCGATACTGTATCGAGTAAAAGTATACATATTCCAAAGGTATCGTTTTCCCTGAGTAACCGGGCTCTAGATACTAAACGATCTCCAGTTTTAATACAAATTCGCCAGCGCAATGCAAACACTTTGCTTGAATCAAGCCGGTGTTCGAAATACCAGAGAGGAAAAACATCTTTTGTTATCAAAGCAGTAGTTCTAAATAAATTAGAGCGCAATGATTACGGCTAGACAAAGAAAGGACAATCCCACTGAACAATTTTAACCAGTGAAGCGGCGTTAGTAATATGATAGAGCACAGAATTTTAAACTTCGATTGGTTTTTAGCGGGTGGCAACTTTTTGGTAATTTATATATACATATGTGTTTTTAAAAAAGAGTCTAGATTAACTTTTGATAACTATACCGCCATTGCGGCTAATGTAGTTGTGAACATGAATATGAGCTGCTAAAATAGTTTGATTTCAATATTAATTTTAATTGCAAATATTTTGGCCAACACTGTACTTCTGGAAACTTTTGTTCGAAGAAGAAAGCACGTATCACTCTTATCTTGGGTTGTTTTTAAATCAATTTATTGATAAATTGCATATGTATCTGCTTCACCCCTTTTGTGTTGATAAAATTTTATTGTTGTAAAAAAGTTCTAAATATTTGCACACTTTTTAGTTGTTTTTAAGTTTAAACTTATAAACTCTGAAAACATCACCTTTTGCTTTGCTTTTACGCAATTTCTTTGCAGAGAACGAAGAAAATTTTTAATAATATTTTAATTTTGATTTTTTAATAATATTTTAATTTTGATTTTTAATTTTTTTGTATTTTTATTTAATTTATTTTTTTATTTTTTGTTAAAACTTAAAATTTTTTATAAAATATTTACAAAAAAAATGACAAATAAATTTGGTTTAATAAAATAAACAAACCGAAAGAAAATCAATCAATGATACACTGAAAAAAAAAATTAACGAAAATTTCTAATCAATAACACACATTGTCTTCACCAGCCATTGTTTTACTTGCAGATGAACAAAACGTAGCACATAGGGGTATTTTACTTTTTTTTAGCTTATATTCGCTCTGAAATTTTATTGCGTGCCCCTAGATCAATGAATCTTGGCAGAAAAATGTCTTATGGTCTTATAGGCTGTGTTCGGTTTTTTTATCCTTGTCTATACATTTAATAAAACTGTAATTCATTTCCGTCTGTTTGTCTGCCTGTCTGTCTACTTTTCATTTGTGTTCGTGAGGAGGTACCTTAGAATCTTGATTCCCATATAGGATACATTTTTCTGCAATAATATCTCGTTTTCAAGAGGAAGTGGAAAATTGCTGTGCAACGCAATTTACGATTTAATGGTACTGAAATTTTCTGCTTAAAACTGGGATATTTTAAACACGGTTTTACCCCTTTTATTTTTGAAAGAGGGATATTTAAACACTATTGAGCAACATTAGGCGCCAATTAAATAAAATTTGTATTTGACTTCTATTTTTACTTTGTGGAATTACAATGCTATTAAAATATTTTAAACACCTTTTACACAGGTTTACAATAATTTTTAACATTTTATATAAAGTTAAGAATTTTATTCAGGGATGGGTAGCTTTATATAAAGTAAATACATAAAGCACTATAAAAGTAAGAGACTTACAATTGGTGTGGAATACTTTCAAAGCAAAATTGAGCAAAATATTGTCAGAACGCCCACGACGTGGCGGGCACAGCTAATATTAAATAAATTAAAAAAAACTCTTTTGTTGTTTTTATACCCTTCACCACAGATGGAAAAGGTATATATAAGTTTGTCATTACCCCCGGGGGTTCCAATTGTCACTGCAGAAATATGGCAAATGCTTTGACGCGTTCCACTCGGGGAAAATAGGGGCACCAGACGCTAGGGTTCCTAGAGCCTAAATCTGGAAGAAAAGGTCTGTGTGTGAAAACATACGGGTTCTCTTCGAGGCCCGACCAGTGCCCAAAGGACTGGTACCACGGAATCGGTGGCCCCACAGAGAGCCTATCCTCTCTGTGACCGGTTATTGGTGAGGTCCCCTACGGGGGTACACGTGATGGTTGTGGTTTAAGATCGATTAAGTAGGTAAGGTGCAAGGTCGATCAAGTGTGCTGTTGCACTCTCAACAGACGGAGTTTGGAGAGTCTCCAAACCCCTAAGCAAGAGGTTATAATGTGGATCTAGGCTTGCCTTGGAAAGGCTTGCCATATTATATAAATTGCTACTCATTGTGACTGTATCACACACAAAAAGCGATTGGTGGCAATCGTAAAGTGTTGTTATACTACACAATGGGGGCGCTAGTCTACGCCTAAGTTTCACTCGGTGGTAAGACCACCGTGAGGTTAGGCCGAGTAGGCAGGTACTCACGTTAATCTTGTTCCACATAAGTTTATCATTCCGTGTGTAATTTTTACACTATTCAATTCCGACCCCATAAAGTATATATATTCTAGATCCTTATACATAGGAAACTTGATTAACCGATGAACGTCTGTCCATGTTGAAGTTGAAATGTAATTTTCAAGGCGCCAGACGACGTACAGAAAATTTAAAGCCATCAATCTGCCAGGCATAGAATCGAAAATTTTGGGATTGCAATTCAGCAAAATTAGACAATTCCATTGGAGGTTTGGTTTGATTTTTTTCGGTTTTAATGATTTACTTTTGCCTTTTTTTTGAATATAAGGAAATTTTTTTAAAGGATTTTGCTGCTTTAGTCTCACCATTCTAATGCAATATAAATTGCAGGAAGGTCCTAATTTTTAAACAAACAATTTTACAAAAAAATTTAAACCAAATTTTCAAAACTATTTTCAAAAAAGTTTTTACAAAAACTTTAAACAAAAAATTTCTTAACAAATTTTTACAAAAACTTTTTTAAACATTTTTTAACATAAAAGTTTACAAAAAATTAAAGATTTTTAACAAATATTTCTATAAAATTTTTTTATAAAATTAAGTTCTTTTTTTTTTAAGTAAAACCAATTTTTGTACCTAATTCTGTATAAATAAAATCACCGCGGTGAAGTGTATAGAAGATTCGGCACGGCCGAATATAGCACTCTTACTTGTTTTAACTAATTTTATTCCAACATTTCGACCTGGTCATCTTCACGGAAATTTATGAATGAATAATATTGCAGTGACAAAGAGTGAAAATATTAAATATGCAACAAATTTTGTATAATTATATATATAATATATATATATATATATATATATATATATATATATATATATATATATATATATATATATATATATATATATATATATATATATATATATATATATATATATATATATATATATATATATATATATATATATGTATATATATATATTTTTTTTTTCATATGGACTAGATTTCTAAAAAATGCTCCATATAAGATGTTTTAAAAAACTTATTTTTTTTAAAGAGAAGTACCACTCAGGCAGAAATGCCTACTTTAACTGTGTTACTTCCTTTGGAAAGGGATAGTAGTAGATAAGTGCTAACCACTTAAGCTACAGCACCCTCTTTGGATGACAATTTCGAATTTAAAGTGTTAAACCTTTCAGAGGGAGGCCAAGAATAATACGAAAATATTGATTTGCTTCCATTATACGCAACCATTAGACCAATAACAAAAGAAAAACGAAAAGATATGATGGATTTACTACCCTATATCGCACCAATTTTCCACAAAAATTTTATAAAAAATAAATTACTTAGTTATAATGTAATGAGTTTGAAAAAATTTTTAATTCTAATAAAAATTTTTCCTTGATGGTTTAAGTCATTTATAAAGTCTGAATTATACCATTTGAAAATGCTACAATTCATTTCAAAACCACATTTCCTTTTAAAAATGGTTATAAATTTCACAATCATAATAAATACTTATTTGTTGACAATATTTAATTGTCAAAATATTTAATTGCACAATACAAAAATATTTTTTAATCCTTTAAAATTTTTAATCCTCTTAATAACTCGAAACATAATCAAGTGCTCACATAAGATCTGTTTCTTTACTTTTTGGGTAAAGTTCGTGGAAATGAGAGCAAACAAAATTTTTTCTCATAAAGAGACAAAATTACACAAAAGTACGGGAACACAAAAAACCAAATTTTTAACACAAAATAAAAAGTCAGTGTTTTGACAGTTGATTTTAAATAACTTAATTTTTTTATTTTAAAAACATTTGAATAAATTTTTACTTTGTATATTTACATTGTAACTCTTTTGATATAAAACTTTTTTTCTCAATACACATGTATGTATCAGAGAATGACAAAAGTATCATTTTTAGTATTTAATAAGTATTTGAGGCCAAACATGTATAAATGTGTATAGCTACAGCTGAAACAACATATCATACACACATACTCATATCAATTTCAACTTGAATAACTACAAGCATAGGCAGAGAATAAGTGTTCGCATACTTGTTCATTATTTTCCGCAATACAACTAAGTAAAGGTAAAAGTTGGATAAAATATTGGCTATACCCATACTTGTAAGTATAGAGTAGGAATAAGTACAAGTATGTAAATACTCTAAGTATACTTAGAGTATTTTATAAATATATGTAACTATATGTATTTTACAATTTAAAAATACGTTCATTAATTCCTTCATCCTAATATAAAAATTATTTTGGTTCTCCATACTTAACCAATGCTCGGTTATAAACAAAATATTACCAAACATCATACACCTTTTTATACACACAATTCCTAAAAGTAGTTGTTTTACTTATAAGTATACTCTTAGAGTATTATAAGTAGTGTTCCATACTTTTAAGTATAAGGTAGGTATGGGTATGACAGATACCCATCACATTATCTACCTACAACCAGTTGTACTCATACATGCATTACTTATACATTTTTAAGTTCGTTGTGTAAAAATAATTATTTATTTCACTGCAAATGAGTATGTGTAGGTATTTTCTGTGTTATAAGTATAGGTATAACTAATACCCAAAAATATGTGTAAATACTTAACTACATTTATTTTATAAGTACTTTCTGTCAGTCTCTGGTATGTATGTTGCTGTTTTATACTTTTTTAAAAATTTTGTTCTTGATTTTTTTTTTTTTCTATTGTTTATTTTTTATAGCTGTTTGACAATTTACACAATTTCCCCGAGGAAAAACTTTGGGTTGTTTTGTGCAAGAAGAGGAAGAATTTCATTCTCTCAAACACGCTCTCATTTACCCAAATTTAAAGTATTTAAAGCGTTCCCGCTTTTCGGGCTAATTGGGATCCCGCGGGATCCCAAAGTTGAGTAAAGAAACACAGCTATAATTTATACATTCAATTTTATACATTTCAATGGCAACATTGTTTACATATGCAAAGGCTTTCCAACAAGAGCGAGGCTATGTTTTAAAAGTAGTGTTTTCATTTCATAATGCGAACAGTTTACCAACTGCAGAACGTGGTGAAGTAGTAGCAACTTACTTTTTTCACTTGGTTTTTATGTCAACAGCTGATTACCAATCGATTGATGATAATTTGTCAGTCGTGATTTTTTGTTTAAATTTGAAAATATTATGCAACCTACTTTGTTTTAATGTCTTTTGTAGTTACACATATTGACTAACCCCTTGTAGATTTAGAAAATTAAATATGAAGCTAAGTTTTTCGGTTCCTGTAGTATTGCGGATTTAATGCAGCTGAAAGTGTATTGATTTTTAACTGGCAAAAATTCAAAAATTTAAGCAAAAAATTTGGTTTGATTACGAACCACAAAATATTACTGTTTAGGGTGCAAATTCTACATTTCCAACAAATATAAAGGGTGTTTAAAAACTCATGTTATATATGACTGGCCTGCATTTATTTATTAAAGTTTTGGCAAATACTACGAGGACAGTTTGATAATTCGGCGAATTTCCAGTGCAGCTACTTTCAGGACTGATTAGTTTATTTTTTTAGAAAACATAAAGATTAGTTGTTTCTTTTCGATGGCCTAATCAGTCCAGGAAAGATGGGTAGGTTTGCAGAGTCTTACGGGCAATTTGGCCTAGAATGGACGCGAAAAAATCTATGGTAGTTCTGGGTTTGGACAGGTAGGAGTGATAACTAGCCATTGCGGCAAGAGCCAGTAGGTCGATTTTTCTTACATCGAAATTCTGTTGTTGTGCTGAAGGCTAAGATGACTAGACCAAAGATTTCACAATGGGCTAGACGACAGTTTACACTGAGACACCGTTGAAATAAAACAAGAGAAGTAAACCAAACTATTAAAATAGTTTTGTTTTCATTTTGTATAGTTTTTCTTCTAATATTAGCCATTTCACTCTTTCAATCTTAGATTAAGGAAATATGAAAAAAGTGGGTGCCATTACGGCTTTACTGATGCCATTTTCCCGATATAATATTCCATAAAAAATAACAATTCAAATCTTGCGTTACTTGTGGGACACCCTTTATACATATTTGCTATTCCTTCAATTGAGTCACTTAAGCAAATTTAACCTAGATTATGACAATGAAAAGACATAATAAAATCTAACGCCATAACATATTTCACTTAAATATGTAGAGTAATGCAAATGAAAAACATTTTTATAAATAAAAATCAATTTTTAAAAATAAACAAACAAGTGACCCCGTTAACCAGAGTCCAGCTGAATAGAAAGAAAACTTATTCCAGTTTATTGATCTTTTTAGCTTGAGAAGATAGAAGAAAAGATTTCAACAAACGCAAAAAAATCGAATAAATAAATAAAAGACCCAAACAAGCTTGAACAAAGAAGGGTTCCTTAGAAATTGGGTCACTCTGAACTTTGAAATATAGCGGCTCAAGGTATGGAAGATTAAAAGTAAATTATTTGATTTGTAAAATGCTGGAAAAATTCTAGGTTATATAAATTCTAGATTATTATGCAAAAAAGCTTTCAAAAATTAATAAAATAATGCTACATCTCGTTTAATGTAAATGTCCAACTAAATGAACGGCGAGGTGGTATCAAACACCTTAACAAACAAGAAAATCTAAATTCAGTGGCAAAAACCGAACTTGATTATTGTACTTGTAATCGCATAACAAATTATAAACTGGATTACAAAGACCGCATTGTTATGGGCGATAAAAGATACGTAAACCCCACTTTAAGACAATGCCCAGGACAAAAATTGCATGTACCATAAGCTTTAAATCAGCCACGTATAAGACGGACTTACTACCACCGCACTATATTTAATTTCACACTAAAAGTTCCATAAACTATTTTCAAAATTTTCCTACTGGTTTTAAAATAAAAAGTAATTAATTTCCTATCTGTCTTTTACAGAGCTTTACAATAATTTTTAGAATTTAATATAATTTTTATCCAGGGATGGGTACTTTTATATAAAGTAAATACGTAAGAGTCTTAAAATTTGTTATGGATTACTTTCAAAGTTAAATCGAACAAAAGATTGTCAGGACGCACACAACGTGCGTGGCTACAGCTAGTTTATTATATATGTAATTGAACAATTAAAATTTAAAAATATAATAGTATAAGGTGCTCGTAATAATCACTATGTTGAAGGTGCTTAGGATGCGGCATTGCTATATAAAGTTTGTTGCTTGTTTTTTAGTTTGCGCGGCCTTGTGTAAAATAGTGCGAACATTGCTCGTTGTGTGTAATATTTATCAATTGATCGTACGAGAACACCACACAGATACATACATACATTCACACTAAAGCTCGTACGCATTTTTGCGATTAAATTTATACATCACGCCAGGGATGGTAAATGAAATTTTAAAGTTGGCTTTTTAAATTGTACTTTTTGTACTGAAATTGTACTAAACCAATTTTAGTTGTGAATTTAAATTTATCCTTTTATCACACTCATTTGTGTGCATATAATTAGTCCTAAGGCCGGGGCACATAGAATCCGTCATACGTTATACGTCGACTTTTTCTACGCACAAGAAAGTTGAAATACTGCTTTTCTAATGAGTGTTGTTACAATCAGTACGTCTCCGTCAACGCAAAGTACGAAAGTTGGGCATCTTTTAACTTTTGACGTACGTTGAAAGCTATAATGGTGGTCTGTCTCTTTGTTTCTCTCTCTCAAAATTATATTTTTATGTTGAGTGGAAGCAAAACTAAAACAAAATACAACAAAATAATTTAATTTAATAGAGTAAAATGGAGAAAAAAGTTTTTCTTGTGTTTTCTTTTCTGATTTAATATCCGTCAACAAAGTACTCATTGTGTCAATCTTTTCCGTTGTTACTTTGATTTCAGTTGAGAACGTTAATGTATAACGTATGACGGATTCTATGTGCCCCGGCCTTTAGCATGCAAGTGTTAAACTTAGGTTAGCGAGAGCGTTCTGAAGACTTCTGAGATTGCAATGAAATTAAAACATAAAGAAAAGATCTTTTATTTGCCAATGTTTTTCGGGATATCGCTTCTCTGGATAATTAAAAATATCTTTTGTGTCTGATCACAATAAATTTAATTGTACCTGGTTCTAGAAAGGGTTTTTGGGTTAAAATAAATTTTAAGGTTTTGCACGCTTACCTATGTGTACGTATTTTCAACAGATTCGTCTTTATTTTCATTTCTTTCACTTTATTAACTACGTAATCCGAACCGTTTTAAAGAAAATTTACCTATTGTCTCTACAGCCAATTAAAATAAATTGGCATACGATTTATTTCTTGGCTACTTGGAATCCCGACCTTAATTAAAGTATTTGAATTATTTGTTTGAAAGTTGAAGGATTTGTGTAATTACAAATGATACAACGTTTTTTAAACTTGACATTCAAAACCCATATAAAACAAAAAGCTAGGAATGCTTTTAAATTGTACCAAATAAGCCATTGATGTACCATTGTACTTTTCAGTTTTGAAATGTACTAAAAAAAGTATAATTGTACCAACTTTACCAACCCTGTATCACGCGTTTTTATTTTGTTTAAGTGTTGGTGAAGGCACGTGCGTTTTAAATTGCTTGTAAAGTCTTTACTTTTATTTCTTATACAAAATAAATAAATTTTGATGAACTAAAGAAAGGGGGCTTGTTTTTTTTGCGTTGAAATTGTGATGTTTGGAGCTTTTAAAAAATATAAACTTGAAATCGCTTTTTATTTGTTGTTATTAAAATTGTAAATTAAAAACACGTATTTTTTAACAGGCCTATTTCGGGTATTTTTGCTTTATACTTAACTAGCAGTGCCCGCCACGTCGTAGGTGTCCTGTTGATATTTTGTTTGATGTTGCTTTGAAAGTAATCCGCATCAAATTTAAGACTCTTACATTTATAGTGCTTTAGTTGTGATTTGTGTATTTATGGAGGTACCCATCCCTTTGTAATTGCTTAGAAACAAAGGCTATATATAATATTCTAAAATTCAAATAAAATTCTAAAATTATTGTTGAGTTCTTTAAATAGCGTTTAAAATATCCCGCTGACAAAAATAAAAGATGCTGCCAATTTTGTAGTACCATTAAATCGGGTACTTTTTCTCTATTTTCTGTTGGATATGAAATATTTTTATGAGGAAAAAGTAGCCTATATTTAAACCGAGACACTAAGGTACCTCTTCACAAAATTTTGTTAAAATTCATCCAGTATTTTTACGTGATGCGAACACAGACAGACGGAAAAAGAAAGAGAAAGACTGACTGACTGACAGACAAACATTCTAAAAATTCTGCTGTTTTGTATGCCATTTCGACTACTATCTGCACCAGCAACAACATATTAAAAAAAAATTTTCCATGTACAGAATTGATCCTGTTACAGTTTTATTACATGTATAGATTTTTTTGGTGAACGAAAAAGTGTCTAGACAAGCCTGGGTTTTAAAAAACAAGAACGTTGACAATTCATCTGAATTTTGTTACTTCTATACTGCATCATTTCTGAAGCGAATTGATTTTTTTTATTTGAAATGTTATGATTACGGATTGGTCTTCACTTCGCTGGGCACTTCAAATATTCACACAAAGTGTGTATTACTAATCACTATAGCTGCTAATAATCAAAAGTAATAAAAAACTAATCTAAAAACTACAGGATCTTCCCATAGGTACTGTAATTTGACGTTTAAGGCCTTAACTCTTGAACCGTTATTGACAATCACTTTAAATTTAAATTGAATGTATTGTTGTTCTTTATAACAAAGTAAATATAGCAATTAAAGGGTGTTCCATTAAAGACGTGATTGTGGCGTACATGTATGGATCTATATTTTTAACCGTAATGGGCAGCCGTAATGCACAGAGTGTGTACTTCTATGGCCGATCTAACTAAAAGTTGTAAAAATATAGAATGAAAGCTAAAGAGTGACCCATATTTAGTCTTTTTGGCATTTTATAGGGTCTAATATGAAATTCAAAAAGTGGTGTGTTACTTCGTCCACTATAACAATAACTTATAAAATAAAAATTAAAAACTATGTTAATACAGGGTGTCCCCATACTAAACGTATTTTTGTCGTATTTATTTATTTTGTAATATAATTTTTTTTGTCCGGAACTGGAATTATTTTTTACTGTTAATTTCAATTTCTAATCATCTGTTTAAATTGCAGCGTCAATGTCCTCATCGTGGTGTACCCGAAAAGCTAAGCGATTGTGGCCGAACATGTCCTCAAGCATCAATTAGACAGAATGCACGTAAGCACATGTTCGTGACGGGGCTCAAAATGTTGCCTAATTAGTTACAAACCTCTAGCCAGTTGCTGTCCACAGTCTACGAAGGTTATCTTTTTCCTATGCTGTGTTAAAATTGGCACACGAAACTTATTTTATATTTAAGGTCACAAAGATTTACTTTAGTGCCTAGCTTATCGCCTATTGTCGCCGTATTCACCACTGGGTTAATATTATGCATCTCCCGACGCTCTTGTTGCACATAGCGACACAAGATCCATTTTAAATCTTGGTAGGACTATATACACCGGAAGCATAAGAGTTAAGGAGTTGAGAATCTCCAAGAAAATACGTTTCCGGCGGATATCCTATAAGGTGTTTGATACAGATTTACGTCAGTGCCTGGCGGTACGCCCTTTAACGCCTATTAACACCCTTGTTACGCATAGAGACACAACAAGTTGAAATTTTATAACATAGCTGGTAGGAACTCCTGACACGCAATTATTGGCAGTACATCAGACTTTCCTGCGATTTAGGTTCAAACCACAGCCACCACAATTTTCCCCGAAGTACCCTACTAATAAACGGTCACAGAGATTTAGGGAAATCTCTATGTGGCCACCGATTTCCATGGTATTTCAACATTATACCGATGCCTTCGTAGCTTCTTACAGAACTTTCTAATACATTCATATAGTTGTGTTTTCCGCTGCCTAGTTTTAATGCTGAATTGGCAAGGTATGCCAACAAAAGATTCAAAGCTATGGCAACAGTGCTCAAAATTCTTCAACAAAGACATTTTCTATGTTTTCTGAGTTAACTTCTCAAGCACTCCTAAAATCTTAGATAAAGTACCCATGATACATTGAATTGTTTGTCCACTTAAGATCAGGACGATAAATTACAAAGGGTGGCTCTAAAGGTTTATTATGTGAATATGCCTTAGTTTTGAAAATGGCTTTAACGTCCATAAAAAATATTTTTCTTGGAATAAAATAGGTATATTCGAAGTTCTATCAAAATTGTCGAACCCGTTGTTTTATTAAAATTTTTTTAAACCCCATGAACGGAGCACATATCGTCGCATTTATTCTTAAATCACGTAAGCGCCAAAAAGTCGTTTTTCAGAAAACGAAAAAAACTTAATAACTTCTTCAATATGGGTTTCAAAACAATTTTTTTTTACAAAACATGGCTGTGTGACTCTCTGAAGGGTATAGAAATTTTTTTTTTTTAATTTGTTACTGACAATTAATTGTAGCCAAATCTGTCGCTTACGTGGTTTTGGCGCAACCAGCAAATCGCAAATTTCTGTGTGTAAATTAACATTTATTTTTGTATTTATAAAAAAAAAAAATTAACTTTACTAAAAATGCTTCAATTGGCCTGAAACTTTCCTGATTTTTTTATTCTTAAATACAAAAAACTTAGTGGTTGAGTCTTTAACATTTCCAACTTGAAATATAAAAACCATTATATTTTGCATGCAAATGTCATTTGTATGACGCTTACGAGGTTTTGAAGATGGATTTTTTTATTTTTCATACAAACTTGTTAAGATGAGAATGTAGTCTGGTGGCAACTGTTATTTTCTACCATAAAAACCAAAAAAGTCAATTTCGAAAAAATGACGCTTATGTGGTTTAAGAAGAAACGCGACGATATGTAGTATATAAGAAAATATCAAATACATAGGATGGATTTGATATTTTTTTATAAAAAAAAACACTGTGTGTGTTACCATAAATAAGAAATAATTTTATTTAATTTCATAATATTCATAACAAATTTACGTTTAGTTAAGTTGTTTGTTTATTTATTTATGTAAATAAATAATATTAATTTACATTTAAATTCAACTTGTTTTTCAGGTTATAAAAAGCTTTAATGCTTCCGCATTTTGGTTAAATTTGTGATTGGTTAAAACTTGTGGGCTTGTCCGATTTTTTATTTTAGCTTTTGGCGTCACAGTTTATGTTGAGTTGTTACACACTCCACCACACCGCGTACACACAACATAGTTTCAACAGACCGGTGATAAGTTGTTGTTTTGATATGTGTGTTTATATGACATTTACTTAATTCTGTAAACAAATTTCTTGTAATATTGTTTTGTTTTTAATTTTTCTTCAAGGTGAAATTCTACTACGAGTATAAACACAACACATTCTATTCTAATTAATCCATTGACATCTTATATTTATAATACACATACATTATTATCAGTACAAAAAATGTAACTCAACTCAGTTGAGTTGTCTACAAGACAACTTGAAAGACAATTTCTACTGATGAGTTGTAATTTAAAACAACTGCTACTGATGAGTTGTAATTTTTTTTAACTTTTGTTAACTGAACTAACACATGGTTGTAAACGGGGAAACTACAACAGAGTTGTAACACAATTTAAATTCAACTTAAAATTTTTTGACAAGTTGAGTTGTAATTGATAATAACAAATTGTAAAATTTCAACTGAAGTAGAGTTGAGTTGTAAACCGTAATAGGGGCCTAATAGTGCACGTAGTTGTTAAAAATATGCCAAATTTAAAAAAAAAGTAACAAGGAAAAGGTTGTTGGTGTTGTATTAGCCATTGCCATAATAAAAAAAAAAAACTGGAAACCAACAACTAAACCAAAATTAAAAAATTTTCACGTTCTTTTGCCAAAAGTTTTTTATTGTTTACAAACTTATTTGTGATGCCAACTGGATCTATTTTGCACTATATTCAGCGGTTTTCTGCTATTTTGACGAGTTTTCCCTTTGAAAAGGTAGCATTAATAAGAAAAACGCAACCCTGATCTAATGAAGTAGAATAGTTTTTGAAAAATTTCAAAACATAAAGAGAGCCGTAAGACTGTCAAATTTCCATCCGTATTTTCTCTCAATGTCGGAGAGTTTCATTACATATTCACCCCTATCGTGAATAACATGTGAAATTTTTATTTCCATGAACTTTTCATTTCCCTCGAAGGGAAAAGTGCGATCGTGAATCTCCCGTGAAATTTTTGTTCCCTTATTTAGTGCTATCAGTTTGCAGTGAATGAAATAAGAGAAAAGAAGATCAAAATAAACAAATTGGAATTAATTGTGGTCAAGAAAAGTTTCACTCTACCATGTTTAGAATCGGTGCTTTTATTTTACTGCAGGAAGTAAGAAGGCTGTAGAAAACAACGCATGGTTCGTAGACGTTTGCGGGATGCATCTAAACCATTGGAACTACCCGATGCATTGTAAGTTATTTTATTATTTGCCTTTACAAAATATACTTTTCTAACAACTTTTGTATTAGATTTATTGAATTTTATAGGGTAAATAAAGCTGCGATTTCAGATAGCAACTTTGTCTGGTTTGGCCCTCCTCCCGTCTCTCGTTGGTTTTTTAAATTCGTGGCAGCTTTTGCTCGGACATATCTTTTTCGATTTAACCATACCTGTTGTGTGTGAATAAAATGAACTTTTTGTGCAGTAATAAAAAAACAATATTATGAACAAAATATCATTACCTTTTTCCACTCGGAGACATTTTTTATTGGAGGGCCAGCACTATTTAACTCTTCGGTAAGAGAATTCATTTATGCTGCTCCCCAGTATAAATGATGTGAACAAATCGAAGGGAAAAGGGAAAATTATACGAAGGAAAAAAATGTTTACGATAAGGGGAATTTTATATAAATGTAAATATTTTTGCGGTTGTTATTCTCAATTGAATTACATATAAAAAAGGGAATACTCTCATGGGAAAACTTATTCACGATTGCAATTTTGGGAAATGGGAAAATATTTCGTGGGATTAAATGTTTACGATAGGGGTGATTATGTTTAGACGATACTACGTGTACTCTTCTATACAAAAATTTGACATGTCGTATTACTTGTAGCATAATGTAAACCGCCCTTTAAGGCCATGATTCACTATCCTACTCAGTCGTACGATTTGTCAAAAATTCCATGTGTGCTCAAAAGTTATGATAGTGTGGATTAAAAGTGTATGTGTGTGACAGACTTTTTGACAGTCTGTACGATTTGATAATCTTTTGAAAAAAATCAAATAGTATTTTTCCATGCGATCAGAGTTGCAAAATCTTGTTTTGTATGATTTTTTTGTGATTAAATCGTACGATTGTGTAGGATAGTGAATTCTGGCCTTTAGTCTTGACGAACAATTGTTTTGTTAGCACATGAACAAAGCGTCGACAGAATAGGGAACAATAATTTGTTTACTTTCTTCTATGTGGATAATTTTCTGTTTGTCGCCAATGTCGTTTGAACGCTTATAGCACAGCAAATATGAATTGCACGCTTGATTAACAGATGGCGTTCTTTAAAAGTCAAACTTTCATACTAAAAATAGCATTTGATGGCAGACATCGTTGTGCGAACAAATGTTCGAACAATGCTGTTTGAACAAGAACATGACATTGACAACGATGGTCGGTCTTCACGAGAGGTTTGTTCAATGGTTGAACAAATCAATAGTTCGTCAAGACGTAGTGTAGAGTTTGGCAAGTCATGAATCATGAATCGTATAAAGCCAGAACAACACTTCCAAATTGTAAAAATTTACTTTAAAAATCTGCCCGCGAAGTTCATAGTCGAATTGCTGACTATTTTACGGTCAACATAATCGGCCTAGTGAGAAAGCAATTCCGACAGTTGTTGATCGTTTTCTTACTAATTTGACTCTTCTCGATTTAAAACCATCAACAAGGCAAAGAAATGTTGCTGCTGCAGCGCGAAGTTTTAAAGAACACGTCGAAATGTCGATTCGACTATGTGGAAAATTTTATGAAAGTATCTTGGCTTACGTGCCCATAAAATACAGCTCTTGCAAGATTTGAAACCAAGCGACCATCGTTTGCGTCGTCACATTTTTGCTGAATAGTTTCATTTGAAACTGGCCAAAGATAAGCAATTTTATCAAAGAATTGTGTCCTATTTGACGCATAGCCCATTTTCAAGCCGTTAACGAATTGCTATTACATCCACTAAAATGTACTAATTGATGCAGTTTACACGTTGGCGACATCATTATTTCTGCCTACAAAAATGGAGGAAGAGGTTGTGGTCAATTGCGTAGGATTTTAACCTTAATTGAAGGCGCTAAAAACGCACCGGATTTCGATAATGCACACATTGAAAGGAAAATTACAGTAGACCTCAGTGATCTGTTGAGTAAAAATGTTACATCTGCTAGCAAAACTGCTACACCGACACCAAAACCTCAGAGAGACAAAAGATTGAGGATCCCTATTGGCTACAAGCTAACTTTTTTACGAGCGTTTCTACGAAAAATACATTTAGTAATTTAATGAACTTGCAGTTAAATATTATTTTTATTTAATGCCACATACATACATATACCTATATCAGCTGTTTTCAATTTTTGTTTTCGAAGTTCATTTCAAATGAAAAATGTAACACCAAACCACTACTTCTGCAGAACATAAAAAATAAAAAGTTAACTTTTAAATCGTATTTTATTTTCATTCTACTGCTTTCTATTTTTTATATTTGTTTATTAGAAGAATATTAATGTACCCATAAACTACACAATAATATTGAGTACTTTATTGTTTTAATTATTGTCGTTTTCCTCCACACTACTGAGTAAGTGAATCAATATTTTTAAGTAAAAAATATCGCCAGACTATTAGCGAAATTTCCAGAGGGTGAAACTTAGAACCTTGGAACCTTACCATGTATACTGTGTACTTCAAAAATTTGTTTTAAGAATCTTTCCAAGAAAAATTGTATTGCTACTACTGCAATTCCAGAACGCATGCATGAAGCAAATACAGTTCTAATTTGGCATTGCGACTAATGATTTTCCTACCCACTTGTAAGCTTAAGGTGGTTGGTAGCTGTGGATAGAACCTGAATGGCGTAGTCAAGAGGGTGCTTGACCTTTAGTATGCGAACTCTGGATACCGGTCGACCTCCAGTTTCAATGTAGACTTACCCACGCATAACAAGCTCTGTGTGGGTGGACTTCATTATCTCCATGAATGACCGTGGGTATCCGAAAGGGATAAAACAGAAAGCCTCGCAAGAGGCGGCAAGGTTAATCCCTTAGGAAACTCCGGTCTTAACTAGCCTAAGGAAGAATTCAGAAGGGATAAACAGGAACGTCTCGCAAGGGGTGAACAGGTTAATCTCTAAGGGCTCTCCTATGGCGTTGAACCGAGATATTCCAATAGGGATGGACAAGTAAGCCACGTTGGAGGTGGAGAGGTTAATCCTTTAGGAGTTCCGGTTGTCACTGGCCAATGGGGGTTATTGGACGAGAATGACAAAGAAACCTCGGAAGGGGTGGACGGGTCAATCTGTGGAGATACTGCTGGGGCTATGGCGGTGAATGCGGAAGAGCTAGACGCACCTGTCCCTATGGGCAGGCACTTCATAGTGCTGGAATGTGTTCTAAATCTTAACAGATGTGCCTCGGTTAATGAGGTACCATTGATGTGGGTTAAGGAACACATAGGCACAGCAGCGGAACTGCTTTAAATTTCTGCGGACCAGAACCCAGAGTAGTGCTGGGTAATGGCATAATCCGAGCTAAGGTCCTACAATGGGTGGACTCATTAAACCTGAAAAGGTGGAGGGAGACCACTACGTGTAGGCAGGCTCCAATTTTGCTCAAAGAGCCCATGGGCAGGAAGGCCAGTAAGGTACTCGGATACAATAGAACTACTGTAAGCTGGATAACTGCATTAGTGACAGGTCATGGAAACTTCAAGTATCATCTAGCCAAGATGAAAATCAAAGATGATACTTGCTGACTGTGCCTTTAGGAGGCTGAGACGGTAGCGCACATTGTGTGTGAATGTCCGGCACTGGCTAGCATAAAACTTAGGACCACTGGTAGAAGCTTGTTAAATGTGGATGCCATGGGGGACCTGAGCTTTGAACATATGCTAACAATTACCTGAGACTGCGTGATGAGAAAGAAGGCCTACAGTTACCAGTCCACAATATGAAATCACTAAAGTCAAGATAAAAGGCCGGTTGTATCACGTGACTCTATGAGGGTAAGGTTGCCGTAATTACATTTCGTTTGTCTATAATTATAGGCAACGGATGGGGGTCGAAAAGGGACCCGTTAAGGAAGTGGTCTGCTTCGTTATTCCCCCTATATTAAAAATAATAATGATTTTTCCTAGAAATTTTCACTTTTTTAACCACCTAGTTTACGTCACCATTTCAGATTGAGTTCTCGTTAGGCAGAGGCCTAAAAATGAGCGGCAAAGTGGAAAGCTGCAGAGCGTCGAGTGATTGATCCGCAAGTGGTTTATCACAGAGCGGTAAAATGCCATTGTTAGGAGAAGTTTGCTGTAAGTTTCTAAGGGAAATCTTATTTATATATACTGATATAGAGAGCTAATGCGATTACAAAAAGAAAGATTTGCTGTTCATTACAAATAGATCAAGACGGCCCTACGTGGAATTTAAAATGTTATGAATATGTATAAGTGTGTATACAAATCTACGCAAATTTACAGACAGATTTTGGCATTACAGACAGAAATTCAGAGCTCCACGTTTACTTTTGCCATCTTTTCATTTTTTTATCGTTAGGACAAAACATTTTTCAAATAAAAATTTTTTTTTTTAAATGAAAAGTTATTAATTTAGTTATAAAAAAATAAGTTTATACAAAAATTATATATATTACCTAATTTATTTAAATATTTCTACAGCCACAAAGATAAAATAATTTATCAAATACATACAAAGTAGAACTACAAACAAATAATAAAAAAATCACTTGTTGTCGCTCAGCAACAAAGGTACAAATTTGAACAAGTTTTATTTCTGAGTGGTACCGTTCTGCCGGTTATTTTGTGGCCTTTTCGGTGTTTCGATGTTTTAATATTTTTTTTTTTTTTTTTTTTTTTTTTTGTTTTCACTGTTTTGCCCTTTGCTTTGCCCATTTTACGGATAATTGCAATGGCTCGACCTTTAGATAAAAAATAAAAACGAGCTTTAAAATTACCAATATGATATTTTTGTTATTATGTTAATAATACTAATAAATAAACATAATTTTATGTTTTTATAATTTTAAAATTATATTTGGAATTTTCTAAATAATATTATTTAGAAACTTTGGATTTTTTCTTGATTTCTGAATTTAATAAACTTCTCATTTGGTTTATTAAATTTTGAGCATAAGAATCTGAGTTTTTATTCAGAAAATTTAAAAAAGTTCACTGACGATCTGGGTAAGCACCAGTGAAATAGCTATATGCTATATGGATATGCTTTCCAATAGTAATCTGTTTGGATTACTATATGATAATAAATTTAAAAAAAGGAATTATGCGTAATGAGAAATAAATAATATGTTTTTATAATCGTAAACAATTATTTCATTGTTGTTGTTGTTGACTCAAAAATTATAAATCAAGCCTCCATGCTAATATTTATTTTCTACAATGCATTTAATCGCTTTGTGCAATTGTTTATCGCTTGAAACAAATTTCTTATGAAAAAGATAATAAATAAAGGGAAATGTTAAAGAGGAAAAAAACAATAACAAATTTTCAGAATCAAAACAAAAACAACTTTATAAAATTTCTTAATAATTTTGCAATAACAATAATTATTATAGGTATGTATGTATGTATGTAACAACAATTACCAGATCTCAGGATTAGTCGATATATTGACGATTAATAAAGCCTACACAGCAACTTTGCCGATTTTTATTTATCTATATTTATAATAAAACTGTAACAGGACCGCGTCTGTATATGAAATAATTATATAAAAAAAATTTATGCAGATGCACATAGCTTTGTTATTTATATGGGAGCAGCGTTGTCACAAAGAAAAATATTTTCCTACCAAAGTTATCCCTAAAATCTACCAAATCCTTCCAAAACTTAAAAAAAACTACCAAATTTTGTTTTCATTAATGATTCACTATCATACTCAGTCGTACGATCTGTCAAAAATGGCATGTGTGCTAAAAAAAAAGTGTGGATTAGAAATGTATTTGTGTGACAGACTTTCTGACAGGTCTGTACTATTTGATGATTTGAAAAAATTCATAAAATATTTTGTATTTTTTTTTTGCGATCAGAGTTGCGAAATGTTTTTTATGGTAGTGTGGCACCTACAACGCTATTTTGTAACGATTTTTTATGTAGGACAGGACAGAATTCTGTCAGATTTTTTTGTGGTTTAATCGTACGATCGTGTATAATAGTGATTCCTGGCCTTTACTACGTTTTCTTTTATTTGTAAGTAAATAAAGAGCACATTTACAAAACGGATATTCAATTGTCCTAGTAAATCCTAAAGAAATTTGTAAGCCCTTTTATGGTAAAATATTTTTAACATTTAAAATGGATAAACAATTTTTTCTACCAAAAACGCAAAAAAACTGGAACAAACCAACTAAACTATCAAATCGTTCATAAATAAAAAAAATACCAATTTTGGACCGATCAGACCAAAGTGGCATCCCTGTGTGGGAGCACAAATTATCTCTATGATGTCCATTTTTTTGCCTTGCTTACGTCTGGTAATACAGATGACGAGAATCTACTTTAGCCTGTCCCAGGATGATTATGGTGCTGCCATCTGTTTTTGCCTAGTAACAAAGCCTCCATGTGATGGTGTATTGGTGCAGATCTTCACTAAGTGGTGTGGAGACAGTATTGATGATAATTTGCCATTTATCTGCCCTGTAAAGGTGGCGCCTGCTGAACATCTATCAAATCAAGAAACAACCGATGCATTTAAAGTGACTGTCCCTAAGGTACATGTATTTCAAAGGTTCATTTCAATAAACCATACGCGATAAAAAAGAGCTTGAAGTTGAACAATAGTGTTGTTTTTCATTGTTATTGGTTTTAAATTGTTGTCTGTTTTAAAATGTCTTTTTTGCGGACAATCTTTGCAATTTTATCTGGCAACTACGAATGTGCACCGATTTATAAGTGGGTGTTAGTAGGAAATGAAGAGGCAAGAGAAAATAAGTGCACTAAACCAATATTACACAATACACTTGTTATCGCCATATGGACAAATAACAACAATTTACAAAATACAATAATAAATAAATGTAAAATGAAAACGAAAAAAAGAATTCATTTTACGTTCTTAAATTAGCTGCAGTTAAAAGAGAATAACATTTGTCTTCTTTTTACTCTTTAAATTATTTGAGAAAAAATTCTCTTATATTTAATTCAAAACAATTTAAGAGCATTGAAAGCTTTTTTGATGGCAAATAAAAAAAGCTTTTTGGAATGTTTAAATGCGGTATTGGGCCATTGCAAACGACCGGGGGCCTAATGACAGCTGTGTCTTTGTTGAAAGTTTATCTACAGCGATTTTTATGTTTTTTTGAATTTTTCATATCGCGCCTGATAAATTTATATTATCGTGAATGTCAATTTCATATCAAGATTAAAAATCCAACGTGTAGACACTATTTATTTTATAGCTGAGTTTCATATTTTATAGTACATACTCCAAGGTTCTATTGTGCAGTTCGAAAAAAAAAACCTTCTTAACGTCGGCCAACGATCCCCAGCAACAACCTCTCGGATTGTATTAAAAGCAATTCCCTGTCTGAGCGCTGTCTCGACAGAAAGTCTGACTCGACCCAGGAATCAGTTTTCTCCCAGGCATAGCCAATTTACTAAAAAATTTGTAGAAATTTCAAGTGTTGGACTGTCGTAGATCAAAATATAAGGCCCTATACGGGGACACCCTTCAATTTGAAACAAAATTAATACACACTTTGTTTAATTTTATGCGGCACCCTTTAAATAAAATTATACTTGTGGATATAGCGGACAAAGTAATATACACTCTGTGTAGATTTGAAGTGCCTATAAGTTACGGTTCAGTATATAAACCTATTTACATCACAACGGGTCCCATACCGCCATACAATATTTAAGTCAGTATCAAAAGGACCATAAAAAAATTTTCAAAAATTTGCTATTGATTTTTTGATAGCTCAAGAGATAGGTGTCTGAGGTATTCAGCGATAACAGGATGATTACGTCTTTATTTTTGGGTACAAAGCCCTAAAAGCAACCGTGTTTTATTTGTTTATGAAACAAAGAGTTTTGGTCCTTCGAGCCGCATAAATCGATTTTTGTTTAATAATGAACAAAAAAAACGAATACAAAAAATTTATAAAAAAGTGTCAATAACAAACACAAAAAACAGTGCAAGACTTCTTCCCAAAAGTTAACAAAAAAATTTTAATCAATTTGTTTCAAATTTAAATTTATTACAAAGATTTTTACGCCTGCCGTGTATATTCTGTTTCGGTTATTATTTCAAGTTTTATTTATATGATGAAAACTGCCTACAATTCTCAACTGCAACTTTTGCTTGTTGTTCAGCAAATAGGTATAAATAAATTCATTCATTTGCATAAACATGCAAATGAAGACATGATTTGTAAATTTGTAAATTAATAAACGAAAAGTTCAATGATCGATAAAATACAAATGCAAAATGAAAAATGCAACTTTCTGAAAACAAATGAATTGAAATAATGGCTTAAAAAGGCCAACAGCTATCAGGCAACAACAAAGAGCTTAACTGAGAGGCCCAAACAACAATGTATTTTATAGTGATGGAACAAAAAGTAGGCCAATGTGATTAAGTGTTAGTTGCCATTACTCATATTACTCATAATACTGTTACTTTACAACAATGAAATAAATCTGTGAGAGGTACTGTTATGTCAGGGATGGCAGTTGTAATTATTAATGATACAATACGATTTTAAAGTCTAAAGAATTAATTGTGCCTTACAACAGAATAATTCTAAATTTAAATTAAAAAATAAATACCTATGTATCTTCGAGATATTAATAATTGAATGAGTGCAGAGAGGGATGTCATATTTTCAAGGACCAAACGCGTCGACCCAGCGGTCAAAAAAAGCTAAAAAGCGTTAATTTAAAAATATAATGAAATTTTTTTCTTTTTTCCGTAGGTTTTATTGTGCTTTAAAAGGTCATTTTTTACATTTGCAAAAAGGTCACTTAGATTTTAAGAAAATATAATACTATTTTTCCCCTATTCTGCAACCTAAAGAGCCTAGGGTAATATTGTTGATTCCAGAAGGTTTCAAATTTGCGGAGCTATTGCAATTTATATTTTAGGTAAGGGTAGATGAACTTTTTAAACACCTAATCTAAAATTTTAAATAAAATTTTAAATTTGAAATATTACTCCAAACGAAGACTCTTTAAAAATGTTCATGTCTTTTTTACACAGGTTGTCATTGCGGAGCAGGCACTGTCCCTTCTTAATGTCTCTTAGAAGGGTTTTTGTGGCAAAAACTAAAAATAATTTTGTTCTAATTTTAAGCACTTTTAATTTATTTTTATTTTTAATTGAAATATTAAAATTTTAGACTGATAGACCTTCGCGCTGCTCATCAGTCTATCGAAGCATCTCAATTTCAAGCAGCAATGAAGTGGATAAAGGCAATTCAATGAACTTTTGTGTTTTATATATAAGAACTCTAAAAATAGAAAACTATGTATGTATTTGTCATACAATATGAGTACACATTCCTACTTCCCTAATAAGAGAAACGAAGTAGGAATATGTACTGAAGCCAAGGCCATCTAAAAGGCCTTCTTTGGAAGGCACAAACAAATGAGGATGCGAGAGAAGGTCTGACGAAGGTCTAAGCATGGAAGGCACAAAAAAATGAGGATCCGAGAGAAGGTCTAAGCATATCTTATAGAAGGCCTTTTTATTTTTACCATTACATAAGTAACGACCCAATGTTGTTTTTCCATGACATATTAATTTATAACCCAAAAATCGTCTTTCTAATACGTTGTTTAAATAATTTAGAAGAACCTATCAGAAAGTTGATTGTTACATATTTTTAATTTATTGGTTGAAAAAAAAAGGAGGAGACCAATTAAGCATTTGGTAAAACATAAAAAATCCCCAAAAAATACCCTAAATATTTTTTTTAATCCCCATTTTTATCCCCTAACAAATGTTAACCCCCAAATTCTCCCCTAAATGAAAAAATCTATTGGAAAATCCCCTAATCTGGCAACCGTGCAAACGATACAATTTAATATGCGTTACAACTCGTGTACAACTCGCGAACAACCTAATCAAGTTGGTACGACGCACAGTGTTGTGAGCCTGGCCATATATAGAAAAATCTAAGTATGGAAATTTAAAAAAATGGCTAATGGTATTTAATAAAAGACACTTTTACTAATAAGCGTAAAAGAAAATTAGATTAAAATAATAATTTTTTTCAAAGATATGGCTCTTCAAAATTTATGGTTTGAAATAACAGCAATTTTGTATAAAAAAGGAATAAAAATGAGCATATACTTTGTAGGGTTAAATAATTGAATTTAGTTGGCAAATAAACCAAATTTGTACTAGATTAGTTGTTGTGTTATGTTTTCAGTATATAAACGGTATTTTAAATTACATATGTCGATAACAGTGTATGCATCATTATAAGAATGCTATTAATAAAACAAATCAAAACTAGTTGTGATAAGCAAACATATAATAGTGAAGAAAAAAAAAAAATTCAAGTATTACCGGGATATTATTTCATTTTATAACAAAAAGTATGTTAATTTATAATAATAAAAATTTAGCTGCGCTTAAGTGCGCCAATTTAAATTATTGTTATTTTTTTAGTGTCGCACAGTAAACTTTCTAGTGGAAAAAAAATCAAAAAACTCTTTCAAATTTATCAACAAAATACATATGAGATGAAAGATGAGACTCCCACTATTCCAGAGGTGGTTTGGTTTTTCATGTGCGTTGCACCTATAAAAAGTTGCACGGCTTTAAAGTCGAATTATTTTGATAATTTTTTTTCACAATTTTTAAGTAACAAAAAATAGGTTTGGAAAAATAAATATGTATCAAGAAAATGTGGAGGATGATAATATAGAAGATATATGTATGTATCTTTTGAAACTGTATTACTGCATAGTGAAGATATGTATAGTTTAAGCGAATCGTAGCATTTTTATAGTATAAATTCCAGGATATACGGGAAGGACACGAATCCTTGCTCCGAATTTTTTTAAATTTTTAATTTTGTTACGTTTTGCCAACCTAAATATATATGCGAAATTTCAGTTCTTTACAATAACTTTTTCTATTTATGGCCACTCGTTATATGAAGTCACGACACTGTGCGACGGTTGTAACGTCTGTGCCTTGCATAATAGTGAAAAGAACTATGTTAATTGCTAAAGTGAAAAATTTCGCGTCAGAGGTAGTCAGAAAGAGCTAAAAACATCGCGAAAAGAGCTAAGTTGGCATCACTGAGAAATGTAATCATTTCTGTGAGAGTGGAAAAAATACAACTTATTATTAAAGTTGTTTGTAACAAGTTCAATTCAAAATTTCCATCTCTGTGCTATGGAGGTGTTATTAAATTTTCTAAAAAAAAAAATTTATTTCTCACTTTTCTTTTTTCCTGCTATTTTGTAGTTTGTGGTTTTGTAATAATGAAAAACATTGCTCTGTAATATTTTTAGTTGTTAACGCGTTTTCATGTTTTTGTTAAAGACCTAGTAAAAATGCATTTTGGCATTTACATTTTATTGACATTTAAATGTTTCACCTGGTTGATCTCCACTACTTAATTCTACAACAACAAAAAAACAACGAATGGTAACATGAAATTATGTTTGCGCACTCTTACAAGTTTTACTCTGCTGCTGTTTTAAATTACATACATACATTAAGTGGGTGTAGTACAAACTTATGATATCAAATACGAATTGAATTAATTTTGTATTAAAATGGGTTGCCAACTTCTTTAAATTTTCCGTAATATTAATAAGGAAGCAAGGTTGTCAGATTCTTTTTCACCTATTTCGTCAAAATTAATGACAAAAATCGCCAAAATTGACAAAATGATTTTTTGCTACTTTTTTCTAATACCTTTCTAATACTAACAGAGCCCACGACGAGGCGAAGTGGTTTAAAAACGTTTTATTTTGGAAAATTTTCTGTACCTCATCAACCACTAAAAATATCATAATTAAATTTAAAAGAGGTGTTTTTAACTAGAGTTGCGGACGATCGGCATCAAGGATAAGAAGTAATCAAATTTGGGTGCTTACGCATAAGCCCCCCTATTTGGTTACTTCGTGTGCCTAAAACTTAGATAGCTTTTGAGAATATCTACAAAGGATGTCCTTATACATATGACTGGGTTATCTATTATAGTTTGAAAATTACCTTTTTTTAATTTTAAATATTTTTTAGAGTCAAATGTTAGCACTTTTTGAAAGTAATTGTACGAAAGAAGGAATTCTTTTGACATTGAGAATCTTGCAGTTAGGGCCTAAAAATCAACGTCACAATCCATGATTATCTATCGTATATTTCTCCGCTTCTAATATGTATTATTTCTACATTTGAAATAGGTATATATACCTATTTAAAAAATTCCATTAAAAAGATAAAGAAAGGAAAGCAATGTGCCGAGTTACATTATGCAACTTTTGTCGCTGCAATTCTTCATTAGTAGGAAAGAGGGGAAAAAGGAATTAAAAAGGGGGCACACATATGTACTCTTAAAAGTCGTTTTGTCCTCTCATTCGTAGTTTTAATTTTGATATAAACACATATGCCATATTATAGAAAAAAGGAACAAGATTGCAGCGACAAAAGTTGCATAATGTAATGTGAGATTATTAAGTACCATGAATGTACATTTAACACGTGGCACTAGAATCTATTCCAAGAACCTAAAGATTATAAATTTTATAACGGTTCATATATTTTTAACTCTTCAATTATTTTTTTCGTTCATATCCATTTTGTTATTTTCATTATTTCAAAATTTTCTTTATTTCTTTTTTTTAAATAAAGTTTCCTTGCTATTACTGTGAATTGAAATGTTTACAAAATACAGTTAATGTTGGAAATATATGGCAGTAATAGTGGAGAGTAAGAGAAAAAATATAAGAGAATAATACAAACCGACAAGAAAATAAAATAAATTTTATCTCAGCGGCATTATCGTTGAACGGTAACAAGGTATATTTATTTTACTAGTTAGTGGCATCCCTACAACAAATACAATAATACAAGAACAACATAGCATTTGCTTGTTGCTTTGTAGTTCGAAATGTCAAAAAACATAGGAGAAAATTGAGAAGGCATGTATGTGTTTTATTGCTTTCTCACTTCAGCACTATAAAATTTCTAAACACAAACAACTTTTGACATGTCGAACTACTAAATCAGCTGGGCGGACGACACTACCTACTAAGATAAATATACCTTGAACGGTAACTTATGTATGTCAAATTTGTATGGAAATATCGTTACCTTCGTCTGTTGTGTTTCTACATTTTCTTACCTTTTTGGTACCTAGTATTTTGTAATTTTTATTTAATCTTGTAGTATTTTTTCAAATAACTACAATTTTATTTTCTTTTTTTTACAAGTTAAAAACAAAGAAAAGCAAAAAATAATTAACTTCGCCGTAATATGAATTCGCCTTGGTTAAGACTGTAAAAGTAAACTTTTGCAAATCAAAATATTACCATCATCAAATTTATCGATTCTAAACATTTCTCTCCTTGTTTTTGATGCCAGGTTGCTGCAATAGGACGGATGAGTTTTCTAAAATTGATACTACGTTACGGGTTCTAGGGAAAGCGAAATGAGAATGCACCACAAAAATGGTAGCGAAATTGCCAAACAACTGGACTCAGTTAAACGTGAGTCGCAATCTCTCTTTTCTTTTAATCAATAATAGAGGTGTCTATTTTGACTTCAATCAATAATCTATGTTAAGTGGACACGGTCTCACTTTTTAAAGAATGTCAAAGAATTTATTTAATTTAATAGTATATTTCTTATTTTATTTTGTATAGGACACTCTATTATCAGGGTTCTGTTAAGTCATATTTTTCTATGTTTTAAACATAAGAGATATGACTTTATGACACCTTGTGAATACCCTAAATGCTTTGATTTCATAACAAAAATAAATACAATTGATTGTCTTTTTTATTAATAAAAAAAAAAAATTAATTAAATTAAGTTTTAATAATTATTAATAATTAATATTTGCAAATTAAAAAAAAAACAAACCTTTGTATATTTTGTTTTTATATTTATATTTTGAAAGAGATTTATTTTTGTGCAAACACTCTTATGAATTAAGTTATGAAAAAAAATAATTATGCTTAAACAGAGATTGTCATGCAAAACAATTTAACATAATACTATTGTTGTTTTCTGTATATTTTCATGTCTTTTTTCCAACTTCCGCTTCCCCAATACTGCGGCACAAACGAAAAAAATAGAAAATTATGCACCATCGAGTTTCGATTTAAATTTTTTTCCAACAGCATTATAAAGTATTTGTCATCATGTGCTTTATATACATATGTACATATGTATGTTGAAGCTTATATGTACATATGTACTTAGAATGTATGTAGATACCCTTATACTATCTGTAAGTTGCATGTAAAAAATTCTCTACGTTCATGTGTTTGACAACAGCAATTGATCAAACAAAACACAACACACAACCACAAAAATACAATTATATTTATAACTAGCTCTGTCCGCCACGTCGTGGGCGTCCTGACAAAATTTTGCTCGATTTTGCTTTGAAAGTATTCCACAACAATTGTAAGACTCTTACTTTTATAGTGCTTGAGTTATGGTTTATGTATTTACTTTATATAAAAATACCCATCCCTGGATAAAATCCTAAATTTTATAAAAAATTCTAAGATTCTAAAAATTATTGTAAAGCTCTGTAAAAGGTTCTTAAAATATTTTTATAACATTGTAATTCCACAAAGTAAAAATATAAATCAAATACAAATTTTATTCAATTGGCACCCAATGTTGCTCAATAGTGTTCAAAATATCCCTCTTTCAAAAATAAAAGTTGTGCAACCATGTTTAAAATATCCCTGTTTTAGAACCTTTTAGCCGAAAATTGCGTTTTTCACTGCCTTTTCTCCACTTTCTCTTGGGAATGAGATATATTTGCGGAAAAAAAGTATCCTATATTGGACTCAGGATGCTAAAGAAACTCCTCACATGATTTTGTTAAAATCCATACTGTAGTTTTTACGTGATGCGAACACAAATGAAAAGCAAACACAGACAGACAAACAGATGGAAATGAGTTACTGTTTTATTATATGTATAGAAGATATAGATTAAATATTATTTATAATTTTGTTCTTACAAATATGTATTAAAAAGTACTTTGTGATTATAACATAGACATATGTAATTAAAAGTACAACAATAAAATAAAACTTGTTAATATTTAGTTTAATTAAAGAAGACCCTTAACAACGTGATAACGCCAATGATGCAACAGTTAACATAATAAAGTAACCTAAACTGTAATTTAAGCAGATTTTATAACATAAGAACCTGTAAGCACGCAGGCATTTTGCTGAAAAGTTTCCGAATTTAAACGTAAATACGTTTCTAAATGTGATGATAGAATAGAAGAAAAGCTACTAAAAGCTAAGGGTAGGTTGAACTTTTTTTAAATCGATTTACATGCAGAAAATTGGTTTTTCTGCACCAAGTTCTGTTAATATTATGTTCAAATTTGCCTTTTTTTTTGAAAATAATTCACAACAAATTTTAGGATTTTTACTTTTATAATCCAGCAGATATGGTTTATACATATCGCACCCTAAATACAAAAGGGTCACAACTCAAAATACTAAAATTTTTAGAAGAGACAATAAATTTCAATTTTGCGAAAAGTTTGCGAAAATAAATTAAAATTTTAATTTATGACTAAAAATAATTTTCTTTAGTTCATCGTGCAGAAGCAACACACTTAACATAAAAATAGACATTACTGTATATTTCCAGTTAAAGATGATAGTTGTGATAGTTAAAGATGATAGTGATAGAAATTTTTGCAGTAGTTAGAGACATGTACTCTGAATTAATTTATGGAAAAAAGTCAGTTTTGGAAAATTTTGAGTTGTGACCCTTTTGTATTTAGTGTGCGATATATTAATTTTATTTAGAGATACTTATCTCTGGATACCTCTGGTACTCAGGATTTTGCAACATAGGTTTTATATAAAATTATATTATTACTATAAGGATCTGTAAATAGTGTCTATAATTTTTCGTTCATAAAAATAAAAGTTGTTTTATTATTAAAAAACGTACTTTTACTTTTTATCTCCATTTGATGAGATATTTTTACAGGAAAAAAGTTCTTATAGTATAGATAAAATTCTATATTCAGTGGTAGTTTTGACGTGATGTGGACACAATTGGCCACAAGGTGTTAAAAGTCAACAAGACAATATGGCCCCAGGGGTATTATTAATGGGGTTATTGGAAGTCAAAGGTCTATGCCAACATGACTACATCCATCTAATAAAAGTGGTTTTACATGACGTGTATTTGTCACATGACTTGTCACTTTTCCATGTGTAAATTCGAAACACGTCGTGTGAACCCTTTCAAACATAACATGTGTATTTTTCATGTGTACAATACATATGACATTTTTCATTTAGAACGTGTTCTATTTTGATGTTACAAAGCATCTGACATCCTGTAATGCCAACTTGATATTTTGCTATTTTAGCTTTTTTATGGTACCAAAAAATGTGGTAAAAGCACAACGTTTAACTCATTTCATCAGCTGTGGTTGGCAATGCAAAACTGTGTGGCGGAAAAATTATATATTATAGGTTATGTCAGATGTAATTACACATGTACGTTTGAAAGCAAAAATTATAAACCGCATGTAAAATGCCTATTTTGACAAACACATGAAATTACATATGGGTTATCAAACTGACAAGTCATATGACAAACACACGTCGTGTAAAACCACTTTAAGTAGTCCGATGTCTTCTTGAAATTTTGGGACGCTATTTATAAGAAAAGCAAAGTGCTTTTTTATTTCCAAGTGATTAGTCAGGTTATAAAAAAATAAGTTTACGGTTTACAGAGAACTTTACGTTGAAAATTTAGGTTAATATTTAATCAAATAATTACAAATTATAAGCAGCAGATAATTTTTTTTTTTGTTTTTTTTTTAATTTACATATTTACGCGCATCTAACCATAATAATTCATATTACAACGCAAAACCAAAAAGTTATAATTCTACTGAAAGTAAAAATCACTTCACGGTTTAGTAATTATTACTTTTTTCTTTTATAAATTATTTATAAGCAAAAAATTATGCAGACATATGTGCTTCTGATTATGTTTATATGTACTTGTATTCACTTAATAGTTGTTAACATTATTTTATTTGTGGTCATATTTCAAGTAAATTAAATTGGAAATCATAATTCTATGAACTTGAGTTTTTTTCTCATATTTGTCAATTTATGTAGAAAAGAAAATTGGTAGTCTGGTTATACAAAACTTAATCTGCTAAGGTAACTTTTAGTTTAGATTAAAGAAAAAATCCGATTATTTGGACAGTCAAGGCAATTTGGAAAAAACTGCTAAATATATTTTTTATACAGAATCATTTGTTAACTTGATAGACTTCATCCGCTCGTTTCTTAAGTTATTCACATTGGTTAAAAAAAAAACATTACAATACGCAAGACTCTTGTAAAAAATCCAAGTAAAAAATCCCATTTTTTTTTTCTTGAAAAATTAATTACTTAATTTGTAAAATAATATTCCCTCTACCCTTTTGAGTAGATAGAGAGAATAAGTGAACTTAAGTCTACTTAACAATTAATTTGTAAATTAACTTTTTTGATACAAAAAAAAAATAGTCGGTTTACGCCTAACGCCATAGTTTAGCAAAAAAACAGACCTCCCATACAAAGAGAACAATTATTATCATATATAGAACTAGCTGTACCCGCAACGTCGTGGGCGTGCTGACAATATTTTGCTCGATTTTGCATTGAAAGTATTCCACACCAATTTTAAAACTTTTACTTTTATAGTGCTTCAGTTATCGTTAATGTATTTACTTTGTTTAAAGCTACCCATCCCTGGATAAAATTCTAAAATTTATAAAACATCCGAAAATTCTAAAAATTATTATAAAGTTATTAAAAAGTGTTTAAAAAATTGTAATAACAATGTAATTCCACAAAGTAAAATATACAAATTGTATTCAATTGGCACCATCTGTTGTGCGCAACCGTGTTTAAAATATCCCAGTTTTAAATCGAAAATTGCAGTACCTTTAAACCGGAAATTACGCACTTTTACTGCTTTTTCTCCACTTTCTCTTGGAAATGAGATATTTTTGCGGACAAAATTATCCTATATTTGAATCAGGATGCTAAGGTACCTCCTCATAAAATCTTGTTATAATCCACCCAGTAGTTTTTACGTGATGCGAACGCAAAAGAAAAGCAGACAAACAGACAGACAGACGGAAATGAGTTACTATTTTATTATATGTAGAGATGTACATAGAGAACTATAACAGATAGAATTTTGAAATTAAGTACAAATAACCCAGTTAGTAATGAGCATAGGTTAGCAAAAAAAATTAGTCTCGGTTGGAACAAGAGCGTGGTAGTTCCCATACAAAGAACCGAAGCGTACCGGGTATAGCTAATAGTCTACTAAATATATGAGAAAGGAATAATCAAAATAAAACCTTTTAAAACTGACTTAAACCTCTATTATCTATACATATAATAAAACAGTCTGTCTGTGTTCGCATCACGTAAAAACTACTGGATGGATTTGAACAAAATTTTGTGAGGAGGTACCTTAAGCTCTGTACAGACGGCTGTCAGATCTATAATATAATATAGTCAGAAAAACATACAGAAAACGTCTAAGAATCGCGTGAACTTACAATTGTTATCTTGCAATATTGTCCGAAAAAGCATTGTCAGACTTCAAACTAACAATAATATTGCCAGATATGTGACAATCGTGTGTCAGCACAATGTTAGGTCTGACAATATTGTAAGATCTGACAACCGTCTGTACAAAGCTTAAGTGATTCAAATACATGATACTTTTTTCCGCTAAAATATCTTATTTCCAAGAGAAAATGGAGAAAAAGCAGTGAAAGTACGCTATTTTACCGATATGCATACTTTAAAGTGCATATTTTAGAAAGAATGAGATCCTTTATATTAAGTAAATACATAAACTATAACTGAAGCACTAAAAAATTAAGGGTCTTTGGTGTGGATTAATTTCAAACAATATTGTAAGATCGCTGACGCAGTGGCGGGCACTGCTAGTTTTAAATAACTTTGTATATCCAAAAAACTCTTAAAAGAAAAAAGAACTTCTTTAACCTAAACTTGCTTAACCACAGTATGTTTGTGGCCATATAGAAACAACATGAGATTACGAAACCCTAACCAGTAATGAAAAAAATGTTGAGTCATGACGTAAATTGGGTGTTTTTCTGTACCATAGAAACCGGCATTTGCACAGACAACAAAGATTTTGTACATAAAATGAAAAAATCAATTTTTGCAAAGGCTAAACATAAAACGATTCCACTCCCTTTGAGAAAATGAAAAACATAAAAGAAAATACGTAAATAGTAAAAAACAACCCCTGTTGTCAAGGCTAAAAATACGATACGATACGTTGTGAAAGAAAGAAACGAAGAAAAACCCCTAATAAAATGTCAGTAGCTAAAGGCCAACACCTAAATGTGAAAAATAAGAAAAAAGAAAATACTGCAAAACATCTGATACTCGAAAGGCACCTGTTCAAATGGAAAACAGAAAACATAATCATATGGCTAAGATGAACTAAGACTAAACATTACTGTTAATTCTGCCTTACTCTCTCTTTCTCTCTTTTTCTTTTTCTATGCCAATGTTTTATTATTGATATTATTGATGTCTATTAATAAAAATATTAATTTAACCGGCTAAATTTGCATTTTTTGGTTTTTTTTGGGTCTACTTATAAAACAGGTATTCCTACACCTGACAAATTTGTCAAGATAATGTCAATTACGATGAAAATTACTGTTTTTAATATTATTTTTATATAGAGTTTAAGGTTTGTCTAGGTAAATTTATGTCAAATGAACGGCTTCTCTTCATTTTTATACCAGGGTAGTGTGATATATTCGTGACTTTTAGTATATCCCGCGCAGTAACTTTCAATTCATCACTAATCCCCTTAACTGTTGTCTTTACTGGACTACTGCAAATTTCGAGCAAGTTGCGTCTATTAGTTTGTTTTTGACAGCCATTGAAAAGTCGTTAATTTCAACCAAAATGGAAAGAGTGAATTTCGTGTGCTGATTAAACATTGTGCGTAAAAAAACATCAACTAACTTGGGATTCGGCACCATCAGTTTCAATGTTTAAAACTTACTTTACTGAGTTCCGAAGTAGTCTTACCAGCACAAGTGAAGCCAAACGTTTAGGTCGCCCTAAAGAGATCACCAGAAATGGCCGATAAAATCCATGAAATGATGTTGGACGATCGGTGAATTAAATTGCGTGAAGAGGCTTAGGTTGTAGACATCTCAACTATCCTTGTGATATCTACCATAAGCGCAACGTCATGAAAGGTATGTTTGACCATGCTCAGGCGCAATTCGATGAGTTTAAACTGCCTTTGTAACTGTGAACTGAACATGGATCTATTATAACATGCCCGAGACCAAGGAACAATCAAAGTAGGGGTTTTCTTCGGAACAATGTGCAGCAAAATGACATATCAAAATGAAATTTAGTATGTGACTTTAGTAAATGGAGCTGAAAAGCTGTATAGTTTTTGGGCATTATCGGGAGGGGGCAAGGGGTAGTTTCCTTAACCGAAAATTTTGTGAACGCTTTACAGGTCATATGGTATGACATATTGAAACGAAATTTTGTATGTGCCTTTGTTATATGGATATGAAGAGTTGTGTAAATTTTCGAAATAATCGGGAAGGGGCAAGGGGTAGTTTACTTACTCCCAAATTTTGTAAACACTCTACAGGTCATACCGTATGACATATCAAAATGAAATTCAGTATGTGCCTTTGATTTATGGAGATAAAGAGCTGTATAAATTTTGGGCATAATCGGGAAGGGGCAAGGAGTAGTTTACTTAACACCCCATACCGAAAATAATTAATTTTTAGTTTCTAATATATACTTTGAACTTATATTTTTTATGCAATATATCCATAAAAATATCTGTTTCCATTGGGTATGGTAAAGTTGACTCTTGGCCACTCCAGATTTTTTTTTATTAAACTTCTGATGATTATTTTTAAATTCAAATTGATAATTTGTATTGTATATTTTCCAAATATATATACAACAAAATGCGAATTACTGTTTTAAAGAATTTTGCTAGTCTTGAGTATGAAATAATGTAAATTAAAATTAAAAGGTTATAATTAGTGTCAGATTAAGGTACAATTATTTATTTAATTAGGAAATGTTTTTGTTCTGTTTTAAACAGATATACATACCTATAATGGAATCAATTAAAAAATTAATTGAACTTTGATTTAGAACTAATTAAAACCTTTAATTGGTACAAAAATATGTTAAAAAGAATAATAATGGGTGATTCAAGTAGAGATACTTTTTTCAATAACCTTTTTTTGACAGATCACGTGTGAGTCGTGTCATGTCATGTTATTTTTTTTAGTATTGTTTGGCATTTCATAATGGAAAAACTTACGCCTGAACAACGTTTACAAATCGTTCAACTTTATTTCGAAAATTCACGTTCTGTGAGGAATGTGTTTCGTGCACTTCGCTCATCTTATGGTCAACATAATCGGCCTACTGAGCGTACTATTCGCAACACCATCACCCATTTTGAGACCCAGCATTCATTATTGGATAATGTTCAACCGAATAGACCACGTCCAACACGCTGTGAAAAAAATATAGCGCCGTACCTGAGAGTATACATGAAGACCGTGGAGAGTCGATTCGGCGACGTTCGCAGCAACTCGGACTGGCGTATGGAACGACTTGGCGCATTTTACGTCGAGATCTTAAATTGAAATCATACAAAATACAGCATGTACAACAACTGAAGCCGTTCGACCTTCCCAAGCGAACGCTTCGCTCTATGGGCTTTTGAAAAGTTCCAAGAAGATCCGACGTTTTCGAGGCAAATTTTGTTTAGCGATGAGGCTCATTTCTGGCTCAATGGGTATGTAAACAAACAAAATTGCCGCATTTGGGACGAAGAGCAACCTGAAGAGATTCAAGAGCTGCCACTTCATCCAGAAAAACAACGGTTTGGTGTGGTTTGTGGGCCGGTGGAATCATTGGTCCATATTTCTTTAAAAATGATTCCGGTGCAAACGTAACCGTCAATGGCGACCGTTATCGTGCTATGATAAACTGCGATTATTTGATGCCTGAAATTGAAGCTCCTGATCTCGGCAACATTTGGTTTCAACAAGACGGCGCCACATCCCACACATCGCATCAATCAATGGATTTATTGAGAGAACATTTCCGTGAGCACATAATTTCACGTTTTGAGCAGGTCGATTGGCCACCAAGATCGTGTGATATCACACCGTAAGACTTTTTCCGGTGGGGATATGTTAAGTCTAAAGTTTATGCGGACAAACCCGCTTCCATTCAGGCCTTGGAAAAAAACATCACGCGTGTCATTCACCAGTTACCAGTCGAAATGTTCGAACGAGTCATCGAAAATTGGACTCAACGGATGGATCATCTGCGACGTAGCAACGGCCAACATTTGATAGACATAACCTTTAAAAAAATAAATGCCAAAGAATGTTCTTTTAAATGATAATAAACATTCTCCATTAAATTTGAATTTTCTGTGTTTTTTTCTTTAAAAAAGTAGGGAACCTCGAAATGGATCACCCGTTAGTATACAACATTTCGAAAATTATTAAATAAAATATGTAATTTGTTTATTATTAAGAGATCAGATCAAACAATTGGAAATAATAGGCCTGCATTAGTTTGGTTGGAATCATTCATAGTTAGAATCATTCATAATACTTTCAAATTTCACAATAATTATAATTTATTTTTGAATCATTATTTAGAATCATTATGAAAATCAAATAAAAGATAAAGGAAATCGAGGGCTTTATAGCATTTTTTTCATCTTCTTAAAAATATGTATGTGTATTTGACACTAAACCAGAATAAATTAACGAAAAATCAGATTTTTAAGATCAGCAGACCATTTACGATTTTCTTGGATTTTACCTTTTTATCTTTCCTTTTTATTTCAATTATTATTTTATTTTTTTTTTTTTTTTGTATGCAGACGTTGTTGGTAAATAAAAAACTTATTACGCGAAAATAGTTTGCATAAAAATAAGATTAAAGTGATTTTTATTTTTGAAGTTGTTGTTGTGTTTCAATAAAACCTTGTTATTTCTGTATTAAATAAAATTAAAGCCCCAAAGTATTAAACAATGAAAGTTATATAAATTCCTATTTAAATAAACACAAAAGATGTTTAATAGATTAACAAAAAAATGTATACACAAAACCGAATGAAAATAATGAAAAAATTATAGAAAAGGAAAAGGAAAGATGAATTTGTAAATATTACCAAAATCTTTGCACACTGGGATTTTATACAATCAAACAATAGCCAATAATAAAATACATATGCACGTAATAAAAAGAAAGTTGGCAGCATAAAAAGCATTTCAACTTTAAATTTAGTTTTCAATACAAATTAAAAATTAAAAAAAAACTTGATTTATTTGCAAACGGATTAACAAAGATTTATGTTGATTTTATTAGTCGCCTCAAGCTTGTTTGTGCTAAGCCGGGATAATGTCTCGCAATTGAAGAAATTCATATTCGTAGATTTTCTGTTCCCGGAGACCTAATAAAGCAACTGACTATTTAAAAGTTGCATAAATATTGGTATTTGAACAAAAATTATTTCCTAACGGCCTCTTCGTGATGTCTAAAAGGTGGAGGTGCAAATCAACAGAACTCCATCCCAAAAACAGCAAAAATGAAAATATGTATCCTTAAATAAACACACCCCGAAAGATCTGCCACGTTTTGCAATCGCATTAGATTCAATTTCAACAAGGTTAGATTTTTTAACTGGGGTAAAATTTACTGGAGATTCGAATGGGAGCATTCCCGCAACCCGCCGAAAATTTGGTGTTTTTGCATGTAAGCCGTGTAGAGAAAAAAATCTTTTTATAAATTTTAAAGTTTCTCTGGGGGGAACAAATCTAGTTTAGCGAAGCTGATCCAATCAAAACAAAAATTTACCAGGGCGATAGAGAATTGAAAAATAATAAAAATTGCGGCCGCACGCAAGGATTTTCTCCTCTATGGCTTCGCTTACTAAAGGTTTCCAGCATATCCGGCCTTCCGCCGGACGCAATGTTCTTCTCCGCTATGGTATGACCAACGCCGGCTTCGCTTACTACGTACTATGCATAAATTTTCGTCAAAAAGTGTCATCGGTTCTTAATGAGTTAATTTTTTTAATTTAATTTTAGCACCACCTGATAGATATTTCCAAAAGCTTTAAATTGATACCCATATTGACCTAATTTGTTCAAAAATTTAGACACAATCACAGTTTCATGTGAAAAGTTCAGAGACCCAGAACTCGGAAAGTAAGATGGACCGCCAATTTTTTTATTTTACATTTTATTATTTTTCAATTCTCTATCACCCTGGATTATTTTTTTTCGCTAAATTAGATTTAAGCCCTCTGGGATCCAAAAATTAGTTTTTAAGAGTGTAATTTGAGTACTGGAAAAGATTCGCTCATAATCGTTAATTTCGGAGTCTTAACAGGTTTGTTAACATAATTTGGACTCCTAAAAATGGTTGAAAAAATGGTAAACTTCCAACGGATCTTTTGCAACGGAGATTCTTTGCTCGGATTGTTTCACAAAATAGTCATAGAAACTTTTGATGTCCGTAACACCGAAACTAAAATTGTTCGCTTATTTTTGCTAATAAACTAGATTTTTCGCAAAATTATTTGTAACAAATTTTAATTTTTCAGAAACCGATTAACGGAAAATAACAAAAAAAATTTCTGTGTAGTAATTTTTTAGCTTTAATCCCACTGTACATATACAAATTCATATATCAAGGCATATATATTTAAGATTCTCATTAAAACAAAATTTAAACATGGTTGTTTTACTCCCATTGTGCAAGAGAAAACAATATGAGTTATGATTGAAAAAAGAGATGAAGTGACATGCAATCCCATCCAAAAATTAAATTAATAATAAGGACAACCAGATACCCAAAATATACAAAAGTCGATAACTTACCTCTGCTAATTTCTTTACATATGTATAATAAATGAAATTATGAGATAGAAATTATTAATTATTATAAATAATTTAATTGCACAAATTACAATTTTTTGTTATTGTTCCTCTAAGTTAGGTTCTTTTAAGTATTCTAACAATTAAGAACTTTTTATTTTAGTATTTATTTTTCCACAAAGTTATCGTTTGTTTTAATTTCCAATAACTTTCATACCTATTTGGGTTTTCTTTCCCACTTCACTTCACTTGTTGTTTTTTTATCTTCAAATAATAACTTGACTTAATTAATTGAAAATTGTTTTTGCAAGTTGTGCTAAACAGGTTTAGTTTAGCAGAAAAAGTAGAAATATTTGATGATTTTTTTTTTTCTAATTAATATGTTTAATATTTTTCACTTTTTATTCAACTCCAAATATGCATCAAAGATATGCATGTACATTTTAATCTGTCAGTCACTTTACTTTTTCTTCCAACTGCTTTTGGTGTAGTTGCATTGCACAAAATTTTCACTTTGACATTTATTATTGTTGGAGCAATTTTACATGTTATTTTCCTTTTAATAAAACATTTTTGTTTTTCTCTACATAGACTTGCAACAATTTAACTTTTTATTCTTTATTCTTTTATTTTTCACTTGAAATTCTTCTCCACTTGTTATTTTTCACGTTTTATTCTCTTTAAAAACCACTGCAAAACTGACTAACGTTGCCGTCGTACCGCTATTATTTTGATGACGAAGTCCAGTTGTATGAAATTTTCTCTATCACAGTTTTTCTTCTTTTTCTCGGTGTATGTGAGTAGTGTTTGTAAAATTTTATCTCCCAATTGTTTTTGTTGCTGATGTTTGTTTTTTTTTTCTTTTATTGTGTGAAAGTGTAATCAGCTGTAACTGTAAAAAACTACAAGTTAAAACAGAGTCACCAAGTTTTTGTAATATATGTCAGTTAAGTTGAAGGGGAAATAACCTCGCAACATTATTAAAATCATAAATTTTTTTCTTAAATTGGTGTAGAAAAAATAAAAATTTGTTTTAAATTACAAAGTGAAAAAAAAATTAAATATTCAATGACACCTGTACACTATGGGAATTAGTAAAATTGTATACGAGGCCAAAAGGGTATTAAGAAAACATTCATTAAGACAATATTTTGTGTATTGCTATATTGTTATACATACACACTTATATTGTTTTATTTTATCTTTTTATTGTATTTTGTCATTAAACATATTATATACATATATACTTATATTTGTGTGGAATATGGCACTCGTATTTTGAGCGAAATGAATGTCATATAATCCAAACCACGAAATACACATACTAAAATGTTGAACACTATAATATTTTTTCACTGTGAAAAATGATTTTTAAGAATGTATAAATATTATGAATTATATAATTTATCCTCAGATCATTCTCCCACTATTGTTTATATATCGTCGCGTTTAAAACCACATAAGCGCCAAGAAGCCGTTTTTCAGAAAACAAAAAAACTTAATAACTTCTTTAATATGGGTTTCAAAATATTTTTTTTTACAATACATGGCTGTGTATAGGGTATAGAAACTTTTTTGTTTAAATTTGTTACTGACAATTAATTGTAGCCAAATCTGTCGCTTACGTGGTTTTGGCGCAACCAGCAAATCGCAAATTTCTGTGCGTAAATTAACATTTATTTTTATATTTATAAAAAAAATTTTTAACTTTACCAAAAATGCTCCAATTGGCCTGAAACTTTCCTGATTTTTTTATTCTTAAATACAAAAAACTTTGTGGTTGACTCTTTAACATTTCCAACTTGAAATATAAAAACCATTATATTTTGCATGCAAATATCATTTGTATGGCGCTTACGAGGTTTTGAAAATGAATTTTTTTATTTTGCATATAAACTTGTTAAGATGAGACTGTAGTCTGGTGGCAAATGTTATTTACTATCATAGAAACCAAAAAAGTCAATTTCGAAAAAATGTCGCTTACGTGGTTTAAGAAGAAACGCGACAATATGGAAAGTCACCAAGATCTAGCACAAACATAAATTGTTCGGAAAACATCCCTTTAAGAACACCAGAAGACGTAGATCAGAGTATAATTGATTTTGATCAAAACCTTAAATCAGCTGCCCAACATGCAACAGTAACCCGATAACTAATTAGAAACCATCAAATTTACACTGCAGACGTCGAGACGTGCCATCAGTTAAAGCAGAAATAGCGAAATATGTATTAACGTATTTGATGAAGCTTGAAACACATCTAAATGCGCTGGCCCGCAACTTACTAAATGAACGTGGTTACATTCGCCTAAGAAGGAGGTACATCGCTTCTCTCGTCCGAACATCAGAGGGATCCCCGCAAATGATAGCAGCTGGACGTAACGTACATTTATTTTTATATTACACTTAAAGGTCGGTACACAGCTCGACTGAATTTCAGTTTGCCATAAGAATTGTGTGTAAAAAAGCAGCCTGAAATTCAGGTTTGAAAATTTTCAGGCGACTTTCAGTTTGGTAGTACGCAGCTAAAAAGAAAACTAAACGGAATTTTTGACTATTACAGGGATGTTAAAACAAAAATTGTAGAATCTTTTTTCTTCAACTGAAACAAAAGTTAATGTTCACGCAATTGTTTGGTAACTGAATTTATGACATTTCATGTTTTTTGTTCTTTTAAAATATCATTTTTTTTTCAATTTCTGTATTTATACAATAAACAATAAAATTTAAAAACACGACTACATGATTTTTATTTCTACAAACGACCACATGATGAATTTTAGTTTTGCATTTAGAGCTTTAAGCCCAGTACGCATCTCTACGTAATTTCAGGTTTGATTTTTTTGCCTTTATTTCTACAAAAGTAAAATTAATCATATGCTTGTTTGTAGAAATAAAAATCATGTAGTCGTGTTTTTAAATTTTATTGTTTATTATACCCAATAACATTATATCAACACAGAAATGAACAAAAAATATTTTAAATGTATACCAAACATTTGCCTGAACATTAATTTTTGTTTCAGCTGAAGAAAAAAAGTCTACACTTTTTGTTAGAACATACATATAATAAAATAGTATCTCACTTCCGTCTGTCTGTCTGCTTTTCATTTACGTTCGCATCACGTAAAAACTACTGTATGGATTTTAACAAAATTTTGTGAGGAGGTACCTAAGTATCCTGGTCCCAATATAGGATACTCTTTTTCTGCAAAAATATCTTATTTCCAAGAGAAAGTGGAGGAAAAACAGTGAAAGTACGCTTTCCGGTAAAAAAGTACTTCTTAGTACAGCTCGGTACATTTAATTTTTGAAAATTGTATATTTTAAAACACAGATCGTTTTAACTACTTAGTACGATACGGCACCTTTAGTTTTTGATATTTAAACACAGATGGCGCTAATATGAATTACTGCCAATTGAATAAAATTTATATTTTTGTATTTTGTATAATTAAATCGCGTACCTGTTGTATAATTTGGTTATTTTGTGAAATACATACTTAGGTAATTATGCGATTAAATTATTTTTGTTATTTAGTTTTAAATTCTATTTCTTAATAAGCACTAGGTCTTTTTAAAAAATGTTTTAATTTATTTTGAGAAAATAATAATAATAATAAAACATTTTTATAAAAAGACCTAGTGCTTATTAAAATATAGAATTCAAAAATATAAAAAAGGTCAAAAAATACAACAATTATTTGTTATTTAGTGTTAATTTTTAAAATTTGGTAGGAATACTACGACATGTTGTGGCTATAAAATTCTGTTATTGTTAGTTTCTTCTTAGTTTAGTTATCGAGCAAAATATTATCAGGACGCCCACGACCTGGCGGGCACAGCTAGTATACAATAAAATTTAAAAAACACGACCACATGATTTTTATTTCTACAAACGACCACATGATGAATTTTAGTTTTGTAGAAATAAAGGCAAAAAAATCAAGCCTAAAATTCCGTCGAGCTGCGTACTTTTCTTTTATCAAAGAGTTGCGGCAACACTGGTGGTAATATTACCATAAAGCAAGCCATAGACGAGGCGACCGTTGGTACAACTTGTGTAAACGAGATTGCAAGTTTGTAGGCTTGTTGTATTAAGTTTTGTGTCGGTTGTACGAAAGATCTAATAGTTTTTATTTTCTGTAATGTTGTAGTACAACATAGACGCAACATTTTTGTACCTTTCGCGTACTATTTTGTTTAGTACATATTTGTGTTTATTAATGTTTTGGCCACTTTGCACTTAACATTGAAAGTAAATATTATTTGTGGACGACGTCAAATACAGTATACGAGAGAATATTTAACGCCATCTTACTTTAAAACAACTAAGTTTATTGGGCTTTGGAACAAGCATACAACTTGATTACTAGATGTGTTGTACCAAGTCTATAGATTGGTTTATAGTTGCTATTACCCAGCTAACTTTTTCATTATTTATTACTTCCAATAAATTTTAATTAATGCAAAAAAAGAAACCCTTATTGTACATTTTCAATTTATTATCTTTAAATCGTTTTTATTAAAATATAAACTTATCGACTATAAGAATTTATGTAAGAGGCAGAATATATATATTTTTATATGTACGTATATTAAGAAAACATATTTATAGGAGTGTATACAAATTAAATCTAATTAGCCAATAATTTTGTTTAAAGTTTTAAAAAGCAACTAACACATTTTCTATGATAATCCATAAATTAATTCGAATAGTTCATGCTAAAAAACAAAACATTATTCAAAATAATTTTTTATAGTAACTTTATAACTTGTCTTTAATGCAATTACAAATAATAAAAATATAAAATTGGTAACAAAAATAATATACATCAAGAATATTTATATGGCAAAAAATGATAGTACACAATAGAAAATAGTAAATGGTTAAAAAAAGGCACAAAAGACAATAAAACTTAACACAACATAGGGGAAAAATTAACATTTAAATTCAGGAAATAGCAAGAGAAAAAGAGATTATTTAAACTATTTTAGGATCTTCATCGTCGTTGATAACATCTTCATCGGAATCATCATTGCCATTTTGTTGCAATTCCAAGCGCTCATCCACGCTAGCAAGTTTTTGACTTTTTAAACGCAATTCAAATACTTCACTTATCGCATCGCGGAAGCACAAAAAATTGTAATCGATAACACCCTGACGATTGAAATTTTCCTCTCGCAATATACACACCAAAGCTAAGAATTTATTAACTTCACGTAAATATAAAATTGTATTATTATTGAGCTTAATCAGACTAGAGCTTTGATGATCGAACGCATCCTCCTCAGTACTAGAAAATAACAGAAAACCATTAGGCAAGGAAAAATGTTTATAATCATTAAAGAGAGAGACTCTTACCTATAAATGCTTGACAAATCTATAACAACATCAATCATATCACAACATAATTCATAACTTTGCATATCAACGGGTGAACAATCAGTAGCAATATAAATTTTCGATACCACATCAAAAAGAAACGCCTTCTCAATGCCGGAATTCTATGATAATTTTTAAAAATAATAAAAATATTATTAATAACTTTTAAATGTTTTTCTTACCGATATAAAAATATTTAATAAATTTTCTAATGTTGGTAATTGTGGTATTAATTTTTGCACCACTTTTGAGAAAGCTTCAAATATTGAATGATCATAGATGGAAGTTAAGTGAAAACTTAAATGGATCTGTGTCAAGCCAGCATCTGCTAAGTCATCAGAGGCTCGCTGATGTATATCACGTTGGGATTCCATTTTGGTATCATCACTAATGCCGTCAACCTAAAAAGTTTATAAAAAATGTAATTTGTAACTCATTTCTAAAAGTTCGAAATAAAATTTCTATAGACTTTTTACAAGTCGATATAAGAATATTTATGAATTCTATGAATACATTTTAAATAGATCAAAAGTTCAGAAAAAGAAACAGGAATAAAAAGTTTCTTAATTAAATCAAAAACAATTACATATAATTTGTAATTAATTAAACACTTATTCGATCTGCAAAGATATTTAAAAATGTAAATTTTTAATTAAATAAATTTGTTTAAATTCGCGATTTTTAAATTTGTTGTTTTATAAAATTGAATTTTTTAAAATCTAAAAAAAATATTTGAAAATAATGATTTTCTAAAATTCGAAATTAATTTCGAAATTCCGAACAGTATTTTTAAAAAATATTAATTAAATTACAAATTCAGTTTTATAAAGAGCAAACCAAACATTAAAACATTTTCAAAACAATAAAAAAAAAATTATGCAAATTTAAAATATGTATATAATTTCTGACAGAAACCCTAAAAGTGCCTGTAGCATTTCATAAAAAAAAATTTGTTGATAACAGAATTATTATTATAACAACTTCGTCTCATTATCATTACCTTGTGTATAAAGACTTCAAATTTAATACGAGGATTGATTTTATATGCCTTAATCACAGTATTCTTAAATTTCGTTAACGCCTCATTGTAATCATCTTTGGCATCGATCACAAACACTAACGAACCACAATTGCCAAAAATCATATCCGAATCGAATGTGGGATCAAAGAAATCTATTTGGCCTGGAAAATCCCATATACAAAATTGTACAAAACTCGAATTGTTAATATTATCCTTTACAATTTGATTTGTGGATTCCAGAAACATCGTCTCATTTGGAGACATTTTATGGAAGACAACTTTTTGTATAGAACTTTTTCCGGAACGACGTAGGCCCATTAGTAATATGCGTGGTTTAAGATCAGAATTAGTGCCAACCATGCCTGTAGAGTCCAAGCCATCTTGATCAAACGCTCCATAACCATATTCCTTGGGAAATGTATCCACATGATAGACATCGTCATCGTAGCTCTGTAAAGACGTAGTAAATGTTTTAAAAAATATGGGCGGCATTTTGGCAGGTTATTTACCATTTTAGCGCAGAAAATTTATTAACTTTCAAAATGCTTTAATTTTGTACACGATTTCCAAATAAAAAAATCATATATATAGTTTTGATTTAGCAGTTTTACTTATTGTTTATTTGCGTAAATTTTCACGTTTCCTCTTCTTTGTTGTAAATGGAAACACTTTTGTAAGTTGCTGCCAGCTGTTTGATAAGGATGATATTTTAGCATTTCACAAGACGAAGCTTTTGTTTATGTTATGAAAATAAACAGCTGTTGCTATTTAAGTGCTTCCAAGTTTAAAAGAATTGTTTAGGCTATTATCGATAATTATATATCCAACAAGGCATTGGTATATCTCACATCTGAAAGGTATATAATAATGAATTAATATATTATTTTAAAAATACAAAAAGTCCTAACCTACGTCTTGACGAGCCATTTATTTGTTTAAGCATTAAATAAATTCATGTGCACACGCTAAAACCTCTCCTGAAGACCGTCGTTGTCGACGCCATGTGTATATTCAAACAGCAATGTTAGAACCACAGAATAAGTCTACGGTTAGAAAATTTGTTCGAACAACGATGTCTGTCACCAAATGCTCTTTTTAATAATTGTAATTGGAAAATCCAATTTTGACACAGCGTTCTGAAGTGAAGTTGGATGCCAACAAATTGTTATTGTTTTTTTTTTGCTACTTTCTGCTTTATCTAGCAATTTTATTTCTCTTTTGCTTTCAAATGTAAGAGTTTTTATTAAACAAAATAAGTTAACAATACTGCTCATTACAGATCAATGCGCTCCTATTTAGGTTTATTTAGACCGTGTTACGCCTTGCGCGCTTCTTAAGTTCCACACTTGCATGTTTTGTGTCTGCAACACATGTATTTGTTGTTGAGAGAGAATATAAAAAGGGCAGCGGTACAATGTTTTTTGTACTTGAAACTCTGCTGCGACTCTCTATTGTTGTTGTTGTTTGCTCTTTTCGACATGATAATGACTGTATAAAAGTATACAGTCGTCATAAATACAATTTATAAAGTATGGACACGAATTCAACTTCAAAAGAGAATTTAAAAAAGGTTTCAGAAACAAAAATGGAAAGTTTGGAAAGGGACTAAGCGTTGGCGTCATGCTCAACGCTCTGATTGTTTTGGCTGTTAGACGCTTGACAACATATGTATATTCGTGTCATTAAAAAATATAAAAAAACTTTAAAAATTTCTTATTAGATATTTATTACATGTTTTTCATAAGGACATAATAAATTACTTTCTTACTTATTTGCTTTAAAAATAGATGTTATTTAATAACTGATAAAAAGTTCCCAGCAAAAATTTAACTTACTGTTATATGTATGTCAAGGCGAATTTATACCAGGTGTGAGCAGTAGAGCAACAACTACAACAAAACAACAACTTTGACATTAGATTAGCAGATATCAAGGCGAATTCATACCAGGTGTGAGCGGTAGGACAACAATTACAACAAAACAACAACTTTGACATTAGATTAGTAGATATGAAACAATGCATTTTTTGACAAGACATTAGCAAAAAACGAGAGAAAAAAACAATCAGCTGGGCTATCGACTCCACCTGGTATGAATTCGCCTTGGCAGATATGAAACAATGTATTTTTTGACAAGACATTAGCAAACAACACTCAGCTTGGCTATCGACTCCACCCGGTATGAATTCGCCTGGATGTATGTGAATTAATTGAAATTTCAGTTTCATAACACTTAGCTTTGGTGTAGCAAAATTAAAATACTGGCAGGCAGGGTTGGTAAAGTTGGTACAGTTGTACTTATTTGGTACATTTTAAACTTGAAACGTACCAATGACTTATTTGATGCAAATTAAAAGTTTTGGTAACTTTACGTTTAAATGTTTATTGTTATTATTATTTTTGGTACTTTAAAAAACTTTATAATAACGGTTTCTTTGTATTACCTGTGACAAAAAAAGGAAACCTATCTTATATATACATAGGTTTGAATCGTGAAGATAGAAAATAAAAGAAATCAAAATAATGATGAACTTAACGAAAATAGCGAGTAAAACCTTGAAAAATATTTTTCCCAAAAAATCATGCTGTCTGGTTTCCTTACTAGAGCCACAATTACAATTAAAGAAAATATTTATATTATCCAGTTTAGGGAGGGTATACAAGGACGATATACCGGGGAACCTTGACAGTTGAAGCTTCTTTTCCTCAATCTTATCACTATAACAACTTAAGGCCCAACTGTTGAGTTTCGTCAAATGTCATTTGCTTAATTAAAGTCCGAAACCGATCGCACATTCCGTACGGAAACAGCTGTTTGTGCTTTGTGGTTTACATATGAATGTACATTCATAAAAAATTGCAATGGAGAACGAAAGTGAACAAATTATATCTAAATTTAACGTAAAATGTTAAAAAAAAGAAGTTTCTATAAGAAAAAAGGAAGGCGTTGTATAATAATCGTAATTAAAAAGAAAGAGCATTTTATTGTGTATGAGTTGAGTGATACACACCGCTGTATTTTTTAGTACTTTGTTACGGACCGGTTGACGTAGCGAGGTTTCCGTCTAGCTCGTTGTTTTCTTTATCTTTTCAGGGGGTCCTAACCCTTCCCGCTAGCCGCGTATCCGAACAAAAAAAAATTACATTGCAAAACTAAAAATTCAAAATAACAGACAAATAGACTGATACCACACGAACACAATTTCCAGAGACGGATGGTATTCTCTGGACGAGCCCTCCCAACCTTGTCGCGGTTGCATCCACAAACTTGTCTTCACGCGACCCACATTCCACCTGACCTCCTCCACACTTACCTTTCCATCACCACCTGTACCTTAAAACACTTAAGCCGACATAGTATTATTTTGTTTTCAGCTTACAAGATATGACATTTATTGAAATAAAATATTAATATTAAAAAAAATTAAAAACTTAAAATTTCTCAATTAAAATATATATACTTAAAAAATGTAATCAATAAAAGTAATTAAATAAAATAAATAAAAAAGGAACAAAAAAAAACTACTACTAAAATTTGTTTTTATTTTTGCAGTGTAAGAAATTGTGTATATACGTATATCTCTTTTCGATTATTTCAAAATTATTAAAAATTATCATAAATTATATGGTTACCTTCTATTGCAGGGCTCAAGCTATTAATACTTTCCTAATATAGGTTTTATCTCGAATCTTTACTTTTATACCTAAAGGAGCTCCCTGAGAGTACAAAACTTTTGTCTACCACTGTGCAGACTAATAACTCACGTACGACGCTTCAGCTCTACATATGAAAACCTTTTAATAAAAAAAAAAACTCTACACAAATCGCGAGATATATGTACATTAATTAATCAATATTTTGTTATTTTTTTTTTTTTTTTTTTTACGAATAAAATTTTCCTAAACAGAAGAAAAATAACTTAAAACTATCTTAAACTACTAATTTAAATATCATGCATTTGTATAATTTGTTTTTCAAAAGCTTCTTCTTCCTTTAAAATCTGTACGTAGGTGCAATTTAAATTACTGACTTGGAATAATATGATTTTTTATTTCATCTGGCAATTCTTCACTTCCGGCAAGTGTTTCCGGATATATTACCAGGATAGGAATATACTTTATATTATCTTCTTTGTGTGGAAATGATGTTAGCCGTCTTTTGACTTATTCTGGCTATTATATACTTTAAAATTACTAAAAATGTTACCTGGCTATTCTCCTCTTTTGGTGTGGCGTTGAACGTTTCAAAACTCCCAGTTTTCTTCTTATTAATTAGGGGAATAATGCCAGCTAAGAATAAAAAAAAAACACCCTTTTACTACACTAAACACTCACTATTATCTTTTTTAAAAATTTCCAACTTACGATTTTTTTTAATATTTAAAATTTTTTTAATAATTATGTCTAACTCAATTATGAGTTACCACCAACAATATTTTAGCCACACCACGTACTATTTCAAATAATTCTGTTCAAATAACTTTCTTTTTTATTATTATTTTTCCACTTTTAAGTTCTTTGCACTTTCAACTTCACTACACTTTTTTGAATAATCTACATCAAAATCTATTACCTGCTTAAATACCCTTTTTCTTATTTCCCCTACTTATGTCCTTTCACTAAACCTACCAACAACGATAACCTTATTTCCTATTGGTTGATGATCGCGACATTCACCTTATATAACCCCTTTCAAGTAAATAGCAAAATTTACCGCCAATTTTAAATAAATATTCAATATTAACTTCTCCTTTCAATGTCCAAAGTCCAAATATCCTCTGTTCAAAGTCCAAATATCATCTGTTCAAAGTCCAAATATCCTAAATTACATTCCCGCATCTCTCTAAATTATCAGTGTACCAGCAATTTAGCAAGTGTTTTATTTACATTTTTTTTTGTTATCATAAATTTATTTGAAAAACAACCTTTTCATCTTACGCTAAGTACCGGTTTATTTAAAGTAATGACGTTGCCACCTACATGTTCGCACTTAATTCATATGCATAATTCGCCTTGATTTACCTACATATATTTTGCAACCATGGTAAACAGCTGGCAGTCGACATTTAACGCAAGCACATGTAAGTGTACAGAAGCAGAAATACATTTTGTTAATTTCTTTTAACTAAATATTTTAATTTATTTACAGGTCGGACCATGGGTGAAGGTAAATTAAACAGTATCGTTCCTGTTATCTGCCCATCAATATTAATACTTTCTTTCTTTTATTTCAGCAAAAAAAACAAAAAGAACATTAAACAAAACAAAAAAAAAACTAACCACAATTACTTAAATAAAAGAAATTAAACCAAACAAAACATTAATAAATTCCACTGGGACTCGGGCAGGAGGTAGTGTCTCCACTGGTCGTAAGCCCCTCCCCATTTTTTATGAATTTTATGAGGGACTAGAGGTTTTAGGCTAAATTAACCTCCTCCCGAAGCTATTCCCTAAGGCCTGTCTGCGCAAAATTTTTTTTTTATGACTCGACTTAGCCGCAGATTCGAATCACCCCGCAACAAAACTCCGTTGTCGCTGCGGCAGCTTGAGAAAACGGTGTGCGGGTTATTTGTTTGAACACCCAACGTGGGGAACTCCCATGACCTGAGAGAGTCTCATATTCATTGTGAGTTAGCCGGGCAATATAACACCAAGTATAAATATTAATTTTGCCTACGTTGAGACATCTCATTTATCAGTACCTACTAGACGGAAACCTGAAGTCAGCCTATCAGCTTTAAACTATCTCTGGACAAGAGCACTCTGACAAATCTTTTTTCCAAGTGATGGGGAAAGAAGATTGTAGAGGCAACCCACTAAAAAAATTTCCTACGTATTTCTTGTTACTAATTTCTAATTAGTAGTGTACTATAAAGTACATATTAATTAAATCAAACGCCCTTTGGAGGCAAAAACTTAAACTTAGTTAATCGAACCGCGTCAATATGCAATGGGACATGCCTCTAATTTTCTTCTCCAAGTCAAGATAAATTCCTGTCCAGACACAGTTCATGATCTCCGATGGCTTTTGTACATGTATACAAAAGTCTCAGAAACCGTAGAGCTCTGCTGTTGCCACAATATTTACGGGAAGTACATTTTATTTCATCTGTAAAATAATATTTACTTTGTGGTACCTTTCTATATTTTAAGGTTTATATAAAACTTTTGTACAAGCACAACATGGACCTTAATCTATATTGCACTCATCAAGAATCTTAAACCTATCAAAATACATCAAGGGACATCACACAGAAAATATATATCACAGTTTATGCATCACCGAACTATTGCGAACTTAAAGCTAATATTGCATTGACTTCTGGTAAGAATACTAATTTTATTACTCTTGTTTAAAACTATCAGGTACTTGGCGGGTTTATTACCATAGTAGTTATTGAATTTTGCAACCAATCGGACTATAAGCTAAAAACAAAATTATTGCACTTGAGTTAGTAGAAAATTTTTCGTACTTTGTTTTAGTTTGTCGGTTTCTTTGGGATTATTTTTATACTTTTATATCTTTGACATGATAGATCCCTATTGCTTTACCCTGTAGGCTTTCGAGTTCGTACATGTTGTTACCTACTGGTCGGACAACCCTACATTTTATAAACTTCCTGCAAAACTTAGCATTTCGATTTTTAGTAAAATCACTAAGGACATTGTTTCGGCGGTAGACTTCTTGGCCAGGGGTAAATGTTACAATACGAGCCCTTTTATTATACCTTTCTGCGCTTTTCTCGTAGGCTTTTTGCATATTTTCTTTTATTTGTTGCCTTATGATTTCTAATTTATCTCTACGGTCTAATTCTACTATTTGATGATCAGTGAGTGACAACAACTTCCTGCCTAACTTATAGTCAGCTCCGCTAGAGTACATATGATATCCGAAGAGCGCGAAAAACGGCGTAAACCCAGTCGCAGAGTGTACGGATGTTCGTAAGGCACACTCTATCTCAGACAGGTATAAGTCCCAGTCACGGTGATCCTTTTCAAGGTAGGCTCTAATTGCCGCCAATACAGACTGATTTACCCGTTCACTAGCGTTGCTTTGTGGCGAGTAGACAGCGGTTTTTATATGTTGGATCTTATATATCTTCATCAATTTTTCAAAACTCTTGGCGGTAAATTGTGCACCATTATCACTGTGGATAATTTCAGGGACACCAAACTTTAGAAAAACTTCCTTTACTAAAAAATCCACTACGTTACCCGTGGAAGCTTCCTTCATCGCTTTTAGAAAAGTGAACTTCGTAAAGTGATCCACAACTATGAATATATAGCAGTTACCGTTTTTGGATCTCGGATATTTGCCCATTAAATCGACGTACAACTTCTGGAAAGGTCTCTCCGTGATTACCCGTTTTCCGATTTCTGGTCTTAGATTTTGGTTAGTAGGTTTTGTTTCTTTGCAGGTCTGGCAATTTTTAATAAATGTTTTTACTTGAAAAGCCATTTTAGGCCAATAAAAGAACCTACGAAGTCTTTCCAAGGTTTTGGTCACCCCTCCGTGTGCTGCTATTAATTCAGTATGAGCTTTTTCTATTAGAGGTTGTGTTATGTTTGACGGTATCCACAATTTCCAGCTGCATTCTTCATCTCCGCGGTCGAAAGCCATTTTCTTAAAAATCATTCCATTTTCAACCTTCAGATCTGGTAGTTGTTGACTATTGTTTTGTATTTGACTAATCAATTCCAGATATTCGTTGCTTTGGAATTCTGTTGTTTCAAAGTCAATGATATCTTCCATATTTAATTCTTCGGCTGCTTCCTCATTCGGCACTCGAGACAACATATCAGCTACGGTATTTTCAGAACCTTTTCTGTGCTCAATTTCGAAGTCGAATGCTTGAAGCTGTAAAGACCATCGAGCCAATCTTCCGGTTAAATCCTTTAGGGACATTAACCACTTCAGACTTGCATGGTCAGTTACAATCGTGAAAGGCATCATTTCCACATATGGACGGAATTTTTTTACTGCCATCACCGCTGCGAAGCATTCCTTCTCTGTCACAGTATAGTTCCGTTGGCAGCTGTTCAGTTTCTGAGAATAAAACGCTATGGGATGTTCTTCTTTATTTTCATTTAGCTGATATAATACTGCGCCGATCCCATAGTCACATGCGTCGCACTGGATGTAGAATTGTTTTGAAAAGTCTGCATGTCGCAGCACTGGGGCTGAAGTAAGAGCCTTTTTTAACTTTTCAAAAGCCATTTCTGCTTCTGGAGTTATAATAATTTTTTTAGCCTTTTTTAAGGTATCAGTCAGGGGAGCTGATATCGTTGAGAAGTCCTTAATAAAGCGGCGATACCATCCGGCAGTTCCCAGAAAACTTCTAACTTCTCTTGGAGTTTTCGGAACTTTGATTTCTTTAATAGCTCTAATTTTTTCTGGATCAGTTTTTAACATACCACCACCGATGATAAAGCCAAGATATTTCAATTGTTGAAAACAAAATTGGGATTTTTGAAGACCGATTGTTAGATTGGCTGTTTTAAGACATTGGGCTACGTCTGCCAATATTTCAACATGCTTTTCGAAACTATCAGAGATAACCAAAAGGTCATCTAAGTAAATGAACACATTGTCCTTCAGCCTCGCCGGGATTACCTTGTCCATTAATCGACACAGTCTTTGGGCTGCGTTGCACAGTCCGAATGGCATTACGCGGAACTGATATAGCGGACGACCTGCTACAGTAAATGCAGTATAGGCTTTGCTCTCTTCCTCCAATTCGATCTGCCAAAATGCAAACTTAAGATCGACACTACTAATATAAAAGGTTTCATCGATTCTACTGAGTATGCCTTCTATATTTTGCAAGGGATATGCATCCTTGACTGTGAGTTTGTTTAATTTTCTGGCATCTAAACAAAACCTATTTTTACCAGGTTTCCTAACTACTGTCGTCCTATTGCTCCACGGACTTTCACTTTCTTCAATTACCTTTAACTCTAACATTCTATCTATTTCGGTATAAACTATTTCCTGTACGGCCGGGGAGATTGGATAGTGTCTATCCTTAACCGGTTCAGCACCTTCTATTAACTTTATGCTGTGTTTTTCAAGGGATGTACACCCTAAACCTTGTTTTTCAAAAGCCGGAAACATTTCTATTACTTTATTTAATTCGGATTGTTGTGATTCTGATAATATATGGGGATTCGTTTTATGATTATCTGTTTTGAAATCTTCCGTAATTTTCCCTACATTAAGTTCAGCCACACCTACTATTTCCGGAGCTAATTCAAAAGCCTTCCAAAAATCTATACCAAGGTAGGCAGACTGTTCTAAGTCGGGGCAAAGATAAAATACAATTTTCTCAATTTTGCCTTGGTATTCTACATCTACTGTAACTTTTCCTAATAATCTATGTTGTTGGCCGTTAGCTGTGTAAACTATTGAGAATATTGGTGAAATCTGCAAATCTAAATTTTCAATAAGTTCCCTAAATCCTTTACCAAAAATACTAACAGATGCACCAGAATCCAGTAGACCTCTCATATTAACATCTTTGATCTTAAAATTTGCATATGGCCTAGGATCTGAATATGTGCTATCTGCTGCTTTTATTGCTTCAATAGCAAGTTTTCTTAAACGTCTTCTTTCAGCAAACTTTTTTCTCAACATAATTATCCTTTTTGATATTGTGGGCTTTTTGATTTTGATTTCTTCGTTAAATATTTTATTTCTCACTTTCTCATAATTTTGGCTTCTTTCCTCTAAAGTATATAAATGTCTTTGCTGGGGTATAAATTTATTAAATTTCTTTGTTAATTTTATTAAATTAATTTTCACTGATTTTCGTGCGGGTACCTCTACGAACGATGGTTCCCCGCATTTCCCTCGTTCCTCAGAAAATTCTTATTTTTACAATTTTCGCAATTGGGTGATATAATATCGGGTTTTCCACACCTATAGCAGAAAATTTTCCTCTCATCGGCAGGACAGTCCATGAAAAAGTGTCCACTTTGGCGGCAATTCCAACAGATGGGAACATTTCTTATTGCTGTATTTGACGAATTACTTGTTCTCATTGCTGCTATTTCTTCGTGAACATCTTGACTTTTTCCTGCTTCTAAAACTTCTCCATACAACTCATTTATCTGCCTTGGATACCGATTTACTGGTGCCTGTTGGTGTCTGTTCTCCTTTCTCAGAAATGTCTTTTCAGCATCGAGACAGCTCATTCGAAGCTCTTCAACCGAGGACACTGTCATCGGGTAAACAATACGACCGATATTCTCCCTCAAATTTCGTTTTACCATTTTAATCATTTCTTCTTCAGACATTGAAATATCTAATCGTGATCTAAGCTGAGTCATTGCGAAAAAGAAGTCATCAATCGACTCGCCGGGTTGCTGTCTTCTTTCCACCATGTCTCTCATTAATTCAAAACTGGAACGAGTTGTTTGGTACTGTTTTAGAAGGGCTAATTTCAATGTAGGCCATTCCGATACATAGTTGGTTTGTATAAAGAGCCAGTACCATTTTTCTGCAGCTCCTTTCATTAACATATGGAAATTATCCAGTACTTCCTTCCATGACACACCGTATTGGCTTTGAAGTCTTTCTAGCCGGAATACAAAATCTTCCACCGCCAGAATGTTGTTATCGCCATTGAATTCCAACCCCCATTTGTCAATACCAGGTCTGTTATATGATCTAGCAACGTCATCACCATTGACCGAAGAAGCTCTTGAAGTTGAAGCAGATCGGTTGTTTAACCCAGACATATCCATGGCTGGTGGGCCGTCGCTCGATACTTTCGACACATTTGGTAAATTAGCTTCCATAAGCTTTCGATTTTCTTGTTGGGTTTGCTGCACCACAACACTGATCCTACTTACTGTTGCTGTTAATTGGGACATCGCTTTCTTCAAGTCAGTAACCTGTGAATTAATTCCCTGCTCAACTAATCTTTTTACGGACTCTTCAAAATCACCTGGATTATTTTCCCTCACATTTGCCCTACTTGTACCTGGCAATATGTTTCCTGCTTGCTGTAAACCTGGATTGCCGGAAACTATCGTGTGCGATAAATCGGTTATTTGATTACCTCCTTCAGCCATTTCAAAATTTAAATTTGCTATTGATCTGGTCTTAGGAGTATTAGGCTTGAAAATTTTATAGGACACGTGTGGAGTGGAACGGTTTAGATCAAATTGGACTTGTCTTATCCTTTTTCTCGATCGGTTTTTAGCCGGACTATCACTCATACCCTTTTGCTATCAAAAAAAAATCGCTTTGTCTCTAACAAGACGGAACTTTAATATTGGTATCAAGAAGATTTGAATGTAAAAAAAAAATGTTACGACGAGAACTATTAAATTACCAGAAAGCAAGATAAAGATCAATAAAATAGAATAAATATTAGCATGCAAAAAAAATATAATTACCAAATTAATAAATAAAAACTATAAACTATAAAACTAAAAAAAATTAAAATGATTAAGAATTCAAATATAAAATAAGAAAATTCTAAATACTAAAAGAAATATCTAGATAAATAAATAAGGATATATTAAAATAAATGAATGATTAAGTAAATAAGTAAGTAAATAAATAAATAAGTAAATAAATAAATAAATGAATAAATAAATAAATAACTATGTAAATACAATCTTAGATAAATTAATATATAAGATATGAAATAAACAATAAAATATAAATAAAAATAAAGTTAAAATATATAAATAAAAAATTTAATGAAAATAATTAACGATGAATAAGAAAATAAATACGAAACTACAAAATAGAACTTTTAAAACACAGTTTTTTTTTTTTGTTTATCGATGCAGGCGATGATGGACGGACGTGATGGTCAGAGCGGATTTATATTAGTACATCGTGTGGTGTTCAATCAAGATAAAATATAAGTTCAAAAAAAAAAAAAAAAAAAAAATCCTTTTAGTTCGGCCCCTCGTACTTTACAAAAAACTTTCTTTTTTTTTTTTTTTTGTGGATACGAGTGACATTTGGACTCATCAGATACAACTAACCTCGCAAATCATTATTCACGAGAGGCTATCTGACGAAACCCAAAATTTACCACTAATCATGGATATATTCTAATTTAAATTTTACATTAAAAAAAACACTCATAGAAACGCATCACAATACAATTACTGAATACTATTAATTCACTAAGCTATTGTTTCACGTTCCCACAAGTATCTTTAGCAGTATTTAAGTATATTGAAATTTTCATTTGCATACATAACTCTATATTTTTCTTCCTTTTCAGAGCTGCTATACAAATGCAATTCCAGTATACATCCAAATTGGTTATCGGGCTATTGATTACAACTATCGGGCTATTTATGCAGGTCTAGGTGTTTATACATGCTGTTTGTAGTCATTCGATTGGGCGCCATTTATGTTACGGACCGGTTGACGTAGCGAGGTTTCCGTCTAGCTCGTTGTTTTCTTTATCTTTTCAGGGGGTCCCAACCCTTCCCGCTAGCCGCGTATCCGAACAAAAAAAAATTACATTGCAAAACTAAAAATTCAAAATAACAGACAAATAGACTGATACCACACGAACACAATTTCCAGAGACGGATGGTATTCTCTGGACGAGCCCTCCCAACCTTGTCGCGGTTGCATCCACAAACTTGTCTTCACGCGACCCACATTCCACCTGACCTCCTCCACACTTACCTTTCCATCACCACCTGTACCTTAAAACACGTACGACGCTTCAGCTCTACATATGAAAACCTTTTAATAAAAAAAAAAACTCTACACAAATCGCGAGATATATGTACATTAATTAATCAATATTTTGTTATTTTTTTTTTTTTTTTTTTTTACGAATAAAATTTTCCTAAACAGAAGAAAAATAACTTAAAACTATCTTAAACTACTAATTTAAATATCATGCATTTGTATAATTTGTTTTTCAAAAGCTTCTTCTTCCTTTAAAATCTGTACGTAGGTGCAATTTAAATTACTGACTTGGAATAATATGATTTTTTATTTCATCTGGCAATTCTTCACTTCCGGCAAGTGTTTCCGGATATATTACCAGGATAGGAATATACTTTATATTATCTTCTTTGTGTGGAAATGATGTTAGCCGTCTTTTGACTTATTCTGGCTATTATATACTTTAAAATTACTAAAAATGTTACCTGGCTATTCTCCTCTTTTGGTGTGGCGTTGAACGTTTCAAAACTCCCAGTTTTCTTCTTATTAATTAGGGGAATAATGCCAGCTAAGAATAAAAAAAAAACACCCTTTTACTACACTAAACACTCACTATTATCTTTTTTAAAAATTTCCAACTTACGATTTTTTTAATATTTAAAATTTTTTTAATAATTATGTCTAACTCAATTATGAGTTACCACCAACAATATTTTAGCCACACCACGTACTATTTCAAATAATTCTGTTCAAATAACTTTCTTTTTTATTATTATTTTTCCACTTTTAAGTTCTTTGCACTTTCAACTTCACTACACTTTTTTGAATAATCTACATCAAAATCTATTACCTGCTTAAATACCCTTTTTCTTATTTCCCCTACTTATGTCCTTTCACTAAACCTACCAACAACGATAACCTTATTTCCTATTGGTTGATGATCGCGACATTCACCTTATATAACCCCTTTCAAGTAAATAGCAAAATTTACCGCCAATTTTAAATAAATATTCAATATTAACTTCTCCTTTCAATGTCCAAAGTCCAAATATCCTCTGTTCAAAGTCCAAATATCATCTGTTCAAAGTCCAAATATCCTAAATTACATTCCCGCATCTCTCTAAATTATCAGTGTACCAGCAATTTAGCAAGTGTTTTATTTACATTTTTTTTTGTTATCATAAATTTATTTGAAAAACAACCTTTTCATCTTACGCTAAGTACCGGTTTATTTAAAGTAATGACGTTGCCACCTACATGTTCGCACTTAATTCATATGCATAATTCGCCTTGATTTACCTACATATATTTTGCAACCATGGTAAACAGCTGGCAGTCGACATTTAACGCAAGCACATGTAAGTGTACAGAAGCAGAAATACATTTTGTTAATTTCTTTTAACTAAATATTTTAATTTATTTACAGGTCGGACCATGGGTGAAGGTAAATTAAACAGTATCGTTCCTGTTATCTGCCCATCAATATTAATACTTTCTTTCTTTTATTTCAGCAAAAAAAACAAAAAGAACATTAAACAAAACAAAAAAAAAACTAACCACAATTACTTAAATAAAAGAAATTAAACCAAACAAAACATTAATAAATTCCACTGGGACTCGGGCAGGAGGTAGTGTCTCCACTGGTCGTAAGCCCCTCCCCATTTTTTATGAATTTTATGAGGGACTAGAGGTTTTAGGCTAAATTAACCTCCTCCCGAAGCTATTCCCTAAGGCCTGTCTGCGCAAAATTTTTTTTTTATGACTCGACTTAGCCGCAGATTCGAATCACCCCGCAACAACTTTTGACCAAAATTACAAATACAGCAAAAAATTTAAAATTTTTCTTTCGAAATTTTCTTAAAACTATTAAAAATAATTATTAATTTGTATATGAATCTCATTAGGTATATAGAATATGTTTTTAATACCTTTTTGTTAACAAATTTAATTTATTCAGAAAAAAAATTATTATTTTTTAAAAGTGCGAATAAAACAAATGTGCAACTGTTTCATAATAGTTTTTAGATTCATGTAAGTACATTGTAGCCACCTAAAATTCTTAAATAAGTTGTTTAAGCATTTGACAGACTTTTCGTTAATTTTCTGACATTAGCATAAGCCAGCTTATGCATATTATAGTTGGGCCTTTATGTTATACAGTCCCTGTGCAATAATCAATAATTAGAGCACCAATGTCCATCAATTAGTTTCATTAGGATCTCAGAAGACTTCAGAACTATGGTGGTAAATTTAATTTAACATATGCATTTCCCATTAGATTGGGATTTTACAAATCTCTTCTATTTCGATCCGTTAAGCAAGTTACCGGCATTGATGCAGTGCCCATGCACACAGATGTATTACATTGACTAATATCTCGATTAAAGATTGATTTAAAATTTAATTTCACAAACAAAATTTATTTAGTACAATTTCTGTTCGAAAAGTACAATATGAAAATTCATTTTACCATCCCTGCTATCAGGCCAAATAAATTATCCTGCTGTTATTCTGTTTTGATTTTAAGCTATTCACCACAAGGTAATAACAGTTCTTACAGCTGGCTTTGTTGTTTTCATTTTCCACGATTTTTTAGGAAATACTATTTAGTTAAATTAATTATAAACTTTTCAATTAAAAAGCATGTCAGCACGCAATTTGTTACTGTTGGGACAATGTATGCCCTGCGTTAAACAAAATGCATCAAAGATACGCATACGACGCATGGAATTGGATACAAATCTTAACATGGTTAGTATTGATGTAAAAGCGAGTAAAAAAATGGATTGTAATATGTTAACTTTTCTTATGATTTATTAGTATTTTAAAAAAGATGAATTCTTTTTTGCTCATGATCCCCAAAAAGTCTGCAAAACTGGCGATATAGTTTTAATACGAGAATTACCCGAGCGCTTAACACGTCTCATTTCCCATAAAGTGGAAAAAGTTGTTTATCAAATTGGTGACATAACGGATCCTATAACCGGAAAATCTGTTGTTGTCGGTAAATACCGCGATCAGATCGAAGAGGCGAATCGTATGTTTGGCAAATCAGAAAAAGCCTTTGACTACAGCAAAGCACCACCCCGTGGTCGTTTGGAGGGCACAAAAGATTTTACACATGGTGAAACTTATATAAAGTACCATGAAGATGGTAAAGATCAACCGTTTGCTGTGTAAAAAATAGTTTCTTATGTGATAGTGTATAATATATAAATTAAAGAACATTTCAGCTTGGCTTTTTTTTAAGAAATGGGATAGATTTTATGTCTTCTACTTAGTCTAGGGTATGAAAAAATTAAAATTTTGTTCGGAACAAGTCTACTTCAGTGAAGCTTCACCAATAACAAAAAAAAAAAAAAAAAAAAAAATACGGGGTGATAAAGAATTAAAAAATAATAAAATGTAAAATAAAAATTGGCGGTCACCCTTATTTTCCGAGTTATGGGTCATATGAAACTGTGTTTGTGCACTACATTTTTGATCAAATTAGGTCAATGTGGGAATCATTTTAAAGCTTTTGGAAATATGTATCGAATGGTGCTTAAATTAAAAAAATTAACCCATTGAGAACTGAATAATTTTTTTCGATTTTTTGTATTAATACACTATTAAATACATCAATTTAATAGTGGAATAAAAATGTGATAATAAAAAGAATAATAAGTAAAGAAAAAAAAAAAAAAACAAATAAATCAGTCAAGTACGAGTTAGACTCACACACGTAGGCCCCCAACCAAAAAAAGTGGTTAAAAATGAAAATGGATTGGTTTGCTAAATATTTAGCAGTGACACAAAACTACCTTGTTGAAAACTGGTATGCTACAGATTTAAAATTTTTATATGTTTTGTTTTCTTTGTGCTCACAGACCCTTAGGGGTTTGCGTGGGGGCTCTTGCTTATGAGTCACACTTTAATTTTCAAATTAAAGTCATGATCGCGAAGATTGCAACACTGTTGGAACAATCTTTAAATTTTGGTAATTGTTGTTATAGCGGCCATGGTAATACACTTTCTATAAAAATATACATGCACCTACCTATTGCGGTTCAAAAATTAACAAAATTTAAAGTATATTTTCTTATTTCTACATGTCACAGATGGAACACCCTTTAGATATTAGTAATTGTTGCAGCGGCCGAAGTACAACATCTACTCTAAACATTTCAAGAGTCTACCTATTACGGTTCAAAAAATATGTCGTTATATATGCAAAACACGTCACTGTCGGAAAACCCTCTAAATTTTTATTGTTTCTATATATGTATACACGATTTGTAAAAATTTCAAGAGTCTATCTATTATTGTTAAAAAATTATTCAATGTTTATGCAAATCACGTCACTGTCGGCGCACCCTTTAATTTTTACTATTTGTTATAGTGGCCATAGTAATACATCTCCTGTAAAAACTTCAAGAGTCTACCTATTATCGTTCAAAACTTATGCCATATACATGCAAATCACGTCACTATCGGAACACTCTTTAATTTTTAAGTTTATTTTTTTAGACTTGTTTATAAAGTGAACTAAGTTTTAATTACTTTTTGTAAATTTTTAGTTTATGCCTCCTACAGTTGAAGAAATAAACACATATTCGTTAATAACACCTCTCTATCGAAACACCCTATAAGTATTTGTTTTAGTACTTGTTGCTATAGCGGCAACAGCTATACATCATCCTTGAAAATTTCAATAGTCTACCTATTACGGTTCTAGAGATAAAAGGCGCTGACAGACGGACAGACAGACATTGTAGCGAAAACAATAGGGTTATGTTTTTACCCTTTGGGTACGGAACCCTAAAAATATAATATACATACATATATAAAAGCACCGGCTTCTCTTACTAAAGTTTTCCTGCATACCCGGCCTTCGGCTGGGTCCTAGTAATTCAATGTGATTCCGATATGATTTTAATCAAAAGAACTCTCTATCATCAAGCAACCCAATTCCCATGAAAATGCCTACCGGGGCCTTTGGTATTCTAATCCAGGGTAATAATTAATAATGTGCTGCATGTTTTTAGTTCCTCTTCATCTCCAAAATATCCTGCTCTCCTGCTCAAACCTAGAAGTATGTTGGTTCTTGAAATGTCTAGTATCTGCCATAAGTTCCTTAAACCCTGCAATGCTCTATACTTCTCCAGGACTGATCAGTTCTGCCTAAAATGAGTTCCTTATAATAATGGCTGGTCGGTGGTTTCACTGATCTCTCTCTCTCTCTCATCTAATAGTTCATTGAAAATTCTAACTTCGTTAGTTATCAGCGCTATTATTCCCTTCGACTTTGCACACTTGCCTACATGGTAAAACCACTTCCACTTGATGATTCTCCATTAAACACTATGCTACAATCGGGAAAGTGCATGTACATAAAATCCATCCAAATGTTAGTACACGAAATTGGTCACTATATATTTCAACGCCTCCCCCGTGGGCATACTGCAGATTCTTAACTTCTTTACGCTATTGCTTTCGGGGTATAAGGGAGCACAAGTCCCCGAGAGTTGCACTAAACTGTGTCCAGTTTAGCTATGCGCCACCTGCAATACCACCATCAGGTTAAGGTCTCGCAGGCAGGCATTGTCGTTAATCTTTATATTATATACCGAATTATCGATCATTTTTAAAATTTGTTTTATTTTTTCGCAAACGACAAAATTGTAAGTGATTATTTTTGTCATAAGTTTTAAGCAAGCCACAGACATTACAACTATTATACCAACTTGATTAGGTTGTACACGAGTTGCAAAGTTTGTTAGCCTGTTGTATTAATGTGTCTCGGTTGTAGGAAAGATCTGTCATGTAGTACAACACGTCGCATCGTTTTGCAGACGACATCAATTATGGCATACGCGAGAATTGAACGCCATCTTACGTTGATAGAACTTGGTTAATAAATAAAGTTGTGATCGCACAAAAAATTCTATCTAAATGTGGAACAAGCATACAACTGATTTGTTACTATGATAACATCGGACATGGCTTAAGTTTAAAAGACTTTTTCATCTTGACTCTTAAAACATTAAACCGCCGCCCTTCAAATAAAACACCAATAGTTTTTAATTATAAATTTACTAAATGTTTTGTTTTTAATAAATATTTAATAATCATAATAATTGTTATTATTACTGATCAGCATTATCATGTTTTTTGCTTACATCAATATCGTCAAGCCAAATTAATAGAAAAAGCAATTAAATAAAAATATACATATATTTTATGATTTGGGGCTTCACTAGTCATCAATATTTACAAAATTATTAAAAAAGAGTTAAATACATTTTTTTGTTCGATTGATTACACTTTGTTCTAAGGAGTTACAAACTCGTCTCCATTGTTTCAAGTTCATTAAAATCTAAAATTTGTGTTTAAAAAAGGAAAAAAAAACTTATTGTAAATGGAAGCAAACGTATAAGTAAAAATAAAGTTATATTAAATGTTTTTTAATTTAACATTAAGCAATCATTTCAAATAGGATACAGTGATGTTGTGTTTGTTTAATCACAATTTCTTAAAATTCTAAAATTGTACTGCAGTATTGTATTGCCTTCGTTCGGTCGCTCTTGGCAAATATTTGACTGAAATTGAGAATGAAAAGATTAGATTTTATTAGTAATATTTTGGTAAAAAACATTAAATAAATAAGTCAAGTTCGAGTCAGACTCACACATGTAGGATTCCGAACTACTTTCAATATACTATAACCTTAAAAGTAGAAGATTTGAATTTTTAACACGCTTCTTGTTAGTTACCTTTTAATATTAAATGATGTTGCAGGCAGTACTTAACAAACCAGGAACTGCTTAAAAATAAATATGTATGTATGTATGTTTCTGGAACGCAAACGGCATACGCTGCGCAAAAATGAACACGAGTACTTTCTTAAGAATGAACAAATTAATGTCATGTTGATTCCAGGGACTCAACAACAAAAAGCTTTTTAATTAATAGCGTGCTATTAACCCAAATTATAAATTCACTGAAATTGATAACTACGGGGTAAACTAGTTCCTATGACCATTTCGTTAAGTGTTCAATTTAGCTCATCAGGAAACAAGTAAGAACAAATATTATTCGAGCTCGAGGTGAGGAAACCTTAACCCAAATTGTAGATGAGCCTAAATTACTCTTAATTTGAAAAATTTATTTGAATAAATAAGAATTAAGTCAAAGCTTTTTTAAATTCAATGGCTACATATTTAAGGGAGATTTTTAAACAACTTTCTTTTCGGCAATACTGGTCTTGGCAGGTCAGATGTTTTCGTGTAACATGCTACCCCTCGTCTCCATTAGTCATAACCGCCGTCTCCATTAGGAGGAGGGGTAATGCAGACGGGGACACATATAATTCGTAATAATTTGACGTATTCAACTGTGATTAAAGTTCCAATGGAAGAGGTTGAAACAAGGAGTACTTTGTTGACGGATATTAAATCAGGAAAGAAAACATTTGAAAAGCTTTGTGATTTAAAGCTTTTGAATTGTTTTTTGTGGCGTTATATTAAGGCTTATGTCTATAGGGACAAGCCCTATAGAAATGGTTGACTCACTGAAAGCCAATATAGAAGAATTTATTCGTGAGTTACTGGCCGATATATTGGAGCGAGTATGCCGAAAGTAGACCCAGCGTATAAACCATTTGACGCGTAGTCGCGGTCAGCATTTACATGAAATCATCTTTAAACATTCAATTTTATGGATCGTTCTATCGACTTAAATAGAGATTTCACACATTTCTCTAAGTTTTCTGTTTGTTTTTTTTTTTTAATCAAATTAGAAAGCTCTTTTTGTGATTTTTGTGGCGATAACCTTCAAGCAGCAAACATCTGTCTTGATGAATTTCATAGAAAATTTATTATTTTTTCGATCTCGATCTATTCACATCATAGATTTTCAATATCAGATCATTAGGTCCCTGTTTCCCAGGAGCTGGGGATCTCGTCTCATTGCTGTGAAAGGTTAAGATTTTTTTTTATGCAATTGCAAAATATGGGTATGAATGTTATTTCAAGTGGCCTTCTGACTGACAAAAAATCCCTGGGACCAAATTACGGTCTTCGATATCGATCGAAATCCAATGATTTCTTGTTGGTTCTAGTAAAGCTTCCACTTTAATAATTTCGCTTGATATTCCTTTGATCATGCCAACATCAATAATATCAGGAGGCATATTAAGGTATTCGATATCGATCGAAATTTCCATTTAATTTCTGTTGAAATTTCGATCGATATCGAATACAAAGGATCAAAGGAGTTAAAAAAAACCCTGGGACCAAATTGTGGCCTTCGATATCGATTCTGTTGAAATTTCAATCGAAAAAGGAAATTTATTTGTGAACCATTTGACAAATGTATTTATGTATGTACAGCGAGTATTGTGTAAAATCGAGTTGCACCCATAGATGTTGAAGCAGCTAATTCCTTAGATTTAGAGATATTGAAAGGACATTTGCTAGTTTGAACCCTAGGTAGGCGTATGGTTTTGACAAAACAAGTAACAAGATGCTAATGGAACTTTTTCACGTAGCAGTTAAAATAATTATTTTTGTCATTCTACGCCTTGAATTTTTTCTCCAGAATGGAAGGTTTCTTTGATTACTATGGTACCTGAGCCAGTAAATAAGTATAAGACCATATTTCTTAAACTCGAAATTTATAGGCAACATCCTTTCATTTTTATACATTTTATTTTAGGAAATTGTTGTTATAGTATACTTTTCCTTTTAACACATTTTAACGAGATAATATCGGTAAATTCTTACCTTTTCTGGGTCAGTGGTGGCACGTAAAATTAAATCTTTAACAAAATAACCCCGACTGGGTACATTAAATAGTAGCAAGGAAGTATTACGTCTACGTTGCAAAATATGTTGCGAATGTTCATGTAAATTGCAAAGCACCCATTGTAAAGGTATCGAAGATCTGGAAGAAATAAATAAGTATATACGAGTATGTGAATCTTATACTTCAAAGAATGCAATTACTATAACTTACGTTAAATGTACTTCAACACTCTGTTCCTTGAAGAAACGCGACAGCGGTATGACAAATGTATTATTTACAGATTTACCCAGTTTGGGACAAAAATCTTGCGTTGCAAAAGTGTTATTTAAACGTTCCGCATATATGCAAGTACGTATTTTCCAACAATCGCTATCTGTAGGGGGCAAATCTGGGTCTATAGAGAGTTTAGGTTGCAAAAGTTCAACTACGTTTTCATCTTTCTTTACTGATTTTCTATCGTCAGTGGCAATTTCATCGGAAAAATTATGCTCCAAGAGAGCATCTAAATTTATAGCATCTTCGTTGCGCTGTTCTTCGGCGTTTAGTTGTTTCGGCGGTGTTTGCTTACTGTGAGTAGTTTTGCCTTGTGGCAATGATGCCGTCAATATGGAGGCGTTAATTATTTCTTTATTTTTAAGATTACCCTCGTAGGTATTTTGTAAGTCATCATCAGTTTCGTGTATGATGGCATCGTTATCTTCCGATTCACTATGATTTTCATTATCGATTTCGTCTTGTTGTAAGGAGGATTTGAGTTTTTTCAATTCTGCCGGTTTCAAGTTCAAATTCGATTGATTGGGTGCCAAAAGTTGATTATTTTCTTCAAAGCAAACGGACTGTAAGGATGGTTGAGAGTTTACTTTAAGTAGAGTTATTTATAACATTAGCCTTATTTCTTACTTACCTGACAATTTGATATATCTTCACGTTTGGTTTTGCTATTACATTGCTCTGGTTCACCAAATGTGTCCACATATACAGTGGAACTTTGGACATTCGTTTGTTGATGTCCAGTATTCGATGATGCCGATGAAGAAGAGGAACGTCGTCCTAAAAGAGCTTGTCGATCATCTAAACCCAGTATAAAATCGACTGGATTGCCTATTACATCAGTAGCACTATATATCGATTCATTATTGTCATTGGATAGCTGTTGCAATAGATCGGAATTGTCTGCCGTACGATCTCCAAAATTGTGACTTTTATTTGAAATAGACTGATTCTCCAAGGAATTGTTAGCAGGAGGAGCGTCGGTATTGACTTTGTTTGTCAGACTGTGGCTACTGGTAGTGCTGGTAGTGCTAGTTGGTGGTGAAACAGTTTTATATATTATTAATTCGCCTCCCTTGGCATTAGCGTTCCTTAGGAAGTTTGATTGGGTTACAGAATTTTCCATAACCAATGCCGTATCGTCGATTATGTTACTCCTCGAGGTACTAACTATAGGTGAGTTACCATTTAACTTTTGGTTTTCGCTATGTGCCGCTTCCTTTGAATTTGGTGTTCGTATTTTTGCTGCTGATGCTGGCTTTAAACGATTCCTGGTGTGTTGTTGAGAATCTGAGTCAATGGAATTATTTTCAAAATCTTGTTGCACATCAGCAACTTTTTCAGTTGATGTTTCGTTGACATTATGAGAAGCATGTTGGACTGTATCTTCATTTACCTGTCCATTTAAATTTAGAGAACGTGTTGAAGGCAGAGCATTGCGATGAGTGGCAGATTGCATTACTCTCAAGACTATTTGCGGTTGAGGCCATTTATTTTTATGCTTGCTAATCGAGGTCTTATTGTTTCGTACCAAGTTTGGTGCTGTGGTACTTCTTTGTGGCTCATTATATGTCTGCAAGAGTTCATGACCCACAGAGGGCTTTTCCATTACTACTGTTATTTCATCATTTCGTAGTTGTTGAGTAGGAGGACTTAGTACATCATCTGGTTGTCCTAGATATCTAAAGTCTGCACTATTGCGACTTTGTGTTCTCGAACGAACTTCTCCTACCGCACCGCCTGCTAAAAGCGGTGACTGATACGAAAATGTTGGCCAATGCGTATGATTTCTGGCAGATTTTAACATGTTGATAAAATTGTGTTCTTGCTCTGTTAGTGAAAGACCTTCATGGCCATAGATATGACCATTATTTAACAGCTGTATATTCTCTAGGTATTTTAAACTTTGTTGTTTCTTATTGTGTTCAACAAAATATAAGGTGGAAACTGCAGCCAAACTGAAACAGAACAGAAAATTGATAAATTGTTGCTTAACTAATGTAATCTTTAGGAGTTACACTTACCAAGCCGCCATAACTATAACTAATAGAAAGATAATAATTTGTAAGGTTCTGTTCGAACAGATTTCATAGCCATCTCGATGGGTCGTAATACTTTTGCAATGCAAAAACTGCAACTCATTCTCTTTAGCTCGCTGCAGACGAGTATTGACGCGCTCTAAATTCTCAATACGTGTCTCCAAAGTTCCCGTCACTTTACACAATTCCTTGACGGCCCCTATATTTTCCATAAGTATACGATCCTTATTAACTAAAAGGAAATTTTCAATGACATTGCCGTTGGGCAGAACAACACTGCCAGCCTCTTGCACGGCATCTGGTATAACTTCCCGTACCTCTTGTGCGATGACCCCAGTATCAACAATATCTTCTGAATCTTGGTGACTTTTAAGCCCGGAATGCAAGGCAAATTGAGGCTCTAAGCGATAGCGAACAATGCGTATCTTTTGGAGATTGCGGAGTTGTACAGAAGTATCCAATTCGCTGATTTCCTGCTTAGCTCGACTATCACTGGGCTGCACTATATGACCGGATATTTTGAGATTACCATGCACTACCAAACTCTCGTCAGGACGGTCTGTATTAATACCCACACGTCCAGCATGATAAATTGAATCTTGGGTAAGACCCCTTTGCCAACATAAATCCACATCCGATTCAAATTGACCAGGATTGGAGGCACGAACAATAATTTTGTCACTACTTTGACTAATAATTGGAAAATCTCCGGAGGCGGTGTGGACGTGTAAAGCTACAATTAATTGAAAGTAACGTTGTTCTGGATTGGGTCGTCCTTTTTTGCGCATATTATTGTTAGTAGTCTCAGAGAAGTGCAGACGTCCCACTGTTACCTTGCTAACAATGTGACTTTGGAGATCGATTCTTTGAGTCAGAAGCCAAAAAAAAAATAGGAGTAGATATAAATTCTGGTTTATTGCTGAAAATATTATGAATATTTTATTTCAAATACTTACGGTACAGGAAAGAAAGGTTTCTTGGAACGATCCGATTGACTTTGCTCTATACGTATGGTTTGATTGGGTGCCTCTAATTTCACCCCATAGAAGTGCAAATGGAAGGATTTGATTTTCTCCAAACCGGACGGTGTTCTAACGAATTTTGCTTCACTTTGTAAGCGAGCGTGGCAAGTTATTTGAAAATGATTTTTTTTCTGACATACAAATGCATCATCTGAGACTGAAAAATTGAAGCCCTTATCAGCATCCACACGATAATAGACTACCGAAATTTCTTGTAAATGCTGATCGCACAATTTATGCCAGTTTTGTTGTTGGAAAGGTGCAAAACGTATGCAAGGGCTTAAGGCATCGCCGCTTTGTGAATTCGTATCACAATTCTTCAAACTACCACCATCCATGTTGACCGAGGAGAGAGCTGGCGAAAGCGAGGCATTTGATGGAGCCGGTGTATCGACCATATCATGGTTGCTCAGTTGGATGTTTAAGGGCGATATGGAGGTTCTCTTCAAGCTCTCTCCTGGTAAGGGAGTGGAACAGACTGAACTACGTGAAGGACTTAGTATTAAACCTGGATCTGGCTTCACACAGTGAAAGTCTGGATCATCAATTTGTGTGTTCATTTTACGCTTACGTGACGAAGACTGGTGGTTGGGAGTAGAGGGTGCTGATGTTCTGCCTAGAGTAGGGGTTGATGGTATGCTCGTACCGACCACTTGTACATGTGGGAGATCACCAATTGTTGTTAGCATACAATTTGGAGTTTCATGTGATAAGGGTTGTTCTAAGTGATTGAAATTTATTTGATAGGTTGGAGGAGATGCTGGTTGTCCTGCTTGAGCATACAATTTGTTCGAGAGGTTTTCATAACTAATTTGATTGTTGTTGCTGTTATGATACTGATGATGATTGCTGGCATATACAAGCTGTGTCTGTTGTTGCAGTTGATTGGGTATCTCAATATGAGTATCTACGCTTTGGGTCGCATTTGAATGCAATGTTTGACTACTAAGTGTTTCTGCTAAAGTATTTGGATTGATAATGAGACCGGCTTCATGTTTTACACGTATGCCTCCAGTTGTCACAGCATTTTGTGTTGTGGGACTTGCTAAAGAAGTTAGATTTATTTGACCATCTAATATATGTGTATAGTGATGTGGTAGTGGCGGTGGTTGTGGCGGATGATGCACCTGCATGGTATGAAGCTCATGAACTTGCGCAGTTGAGTTATGTACACCACCACTTCCACCACCACCACTGTGACTGTATATATCTTGAAGCGGACTATAGGGAGGTTCTGATCCTGAATCTGGTGGACTTTCAGGCAAATGCGATAATGTATTACTGTGATGTATACCAATGTGTGATGTTGCTGGAGTTGATGTTAAGCTTACTCGTGCTGAGACTGTTGGTATTGAAGGTAGAATAATGTCTGCTCCTATTGTTGTCATGGGTGAAGGTGATGTTATGGGTGGTTTTGATTTGATTGAGCATGACAGTGCTGAGTTCCCCCCTGCACCATCACCAGAGCTTGTGGTATTGCTATGGTTTTCATCGGAATTTAAACGAGTAAGACTCGCTGTTAGTTGTAAATCTTCAAAAAATATTGCTTCATTGTCGATTCCACCGACATAGTCTGCACGGTCTGCAATGAAGAGAATTTTAAATTTATTGTTAAGATTGAGATTTTCGTGAGATGCTTCTTTTTACAATATTATTGTTATTCTAGCGACCCCCTTAGTTTATGTCCCCATGCTGCTGTTCAGCGATCAATAGGCACACCATTTAATTGACTTACTTATCGGAAAAATAAAGCAGAGAACGTCCGATACTGCTATACATATTCGACAAAAATATAGTTTGCTTAACATATTCCCCCACTCAGCCGAAGGTTTAGGAATGTTGGACCCTTTTCGCTCGAAAAATGGCTTTTTGGTTGTTTATTTTAGATTAGCTACAATTTGAGGTTCTGAGATTAGAGAGTTTAATTAAAGCTTACTGACTAAGAGTGAAAAATTGCTCGTTATCACACAGCTCTTCCTAGAATATTCTCTAAAATTGGTAAAAGAAAAACCTAGAAGAAGAGCTCTTAAACTCTAGCCAAAACTGGTCAATTTATTCTCTAGTTATAAATGTTTTATTAATTTTTATAAGTAATTCTGTTGAGTGTGTATCTCAAGAAAGAGAACGTTGAAATGCTTTTGTGACTGAGTTCCGTCAGAATTCCACACCTTAAAAAAGTCGCTAAAATCCATAGAATGATTTTGAATGATCACAGAATGAAATTGGGTAGGAAACCGAGCGGGTACATCACCATTTATATAAATATTTGGATATCAAAAAGCTATCCGTGCGATGAGTGTATATTTGTGTAGTCACTATGGCAAATATCTATGAACAGGACTAGAAACTGCTACCCAATTTAGCATACTCTCAACAATAAGTCCCTTGCGACTTTTTCCTGTTCTCAAATTTAAACAAGAACGGCTGGGTGGCAAGAGAAAGACCAATGAAGAAGGAATTTAGAAGTACTCTTCTTATTTTAAAATATTTAAAGGATATCTAAATCCGTTCAGAAGTTATGTCAATTCAAAATGTATACCTTATTTCTCAAAAACTCACTTTATCGTGAATAGTTCAGTTTTAAAGGTAAATATAACTTGAAAAGTACAGCGCGGAAAATGTGTTTACGAAACATTATTCCAGAAGTCATACACTTTTCTCTGACATAAATTATTTATAGGAGATCCATATTAATGAATTTGTTTTGTCGTTTTTTATGTTAAAATGTAAAATGTGTTTATACCAGTGTTCGAAAATTTAACATATGTGATGTACTTAATGTACGGTAGATTATTGAATACACAAACGCAAATACAAAAAAAGCACTGTTGAAACTGAACAAGCTCAACATAAAGATCAAAACATTTAATTGTGTTTTGTTTTTCGTGCACAAACAACAAACTTCGTTGTGTTCGGTTCAACACATTATTCTTAATGTATAGTTTGTGCATTTACAATTGCTACAATTGTACTGTTTCAGGACGAAAATGAGAACGCTACATAATGTTTGTTACTTGCGTTAAAAAATCGTTATGTATTGTATTCGGGTTTTGTAATAATTCTTGCAAAAAAAAAACCGACTACAAAACAAATATATGTGCATCAATTCTAAACTAAAAATTTAAAAGGAAGTAATCTGTAAGAAATAGTACTCAAATCAAATACTTCTATACTTGTTGCTCTAACGGATAAGTAATATACGTTCTGTACATTCAAATGCCTATTCGTAACGACAAATTATGTCAGATATCAGGACACCCTTTATTTTGTTACAGTTATTATTACTGACACAGTAATAAAAAGTAACGGTTCCAAAGATATGGCCATATAGCTTAAACAATATCACCAAGGGGACACCCTTTAATGTACAATTTTAAATTAAACACTTATTTTAAAGGACAGATTCTTTGTTAATTTCAAATGTCTGTCTAAAACTGTTCAAAAGTTTGGCCATATGCACCAATGAGACACCCTTTAAAATTTTAAATATTTATAAATGTTATTATACGGGACATAGTAGTGGCGATTTTGTCTAATTTTCAAGTGTTTGTCTATAACGGTTCAAAAGATAGGGCTAGATAGGTTGAATTATATCAAATATGGGGACACCCTTTAGTTTCCAAATTTAAATTATATACTTGATGTTATATACAGGTTCTTTGTAAATTTCAACCGTCTCTCTGTTACCGTTCAAAAGTTTGGCAATATATATCAAATTACATAAACTATTGGGACACCCTTTAACTTCTAATTATAAATATTTAATTTCTAATTATAAATATTGGACATTCTATCCAATTTTCAAGTGATTGTCTACAATGGTTCAAATGGTTCATATATTTAAATTGACGTCACATATGGGGACACCCTTTAATTTTTATGTTTATTTTTTTTATTAATTTCTGTTATTGGCAGCTATAGTGATATGCAGTTTTTTAAAATTTTAAAAGGATGCCCTTTACGGTTCATAATACACGAAAAAAACACGTATGTTGTATGGGGACACCCTTTAATTTTCAAAATTCTAAACTTCTTTTAAAATGGGACCAATCTGTAAGCATTTCCTTTCTAATAAAGAAAAAAAATTTAAAATCGGTTCAGAAATGACTGAGTTCTGTGGGCACAAACATAAAAAAGCAACATTCAGACGAATTGATAACCTCCTTCTTTTTTTGAAGTCGGTTAAAAATACACAAACACTAAAAAAATAATATCGTTTCTGATCACAAAATAATGATCAGTAAATTTTCGAACACTGGTTTATACCCATTATGCGTGAACCTAAAAAGTGTGCATTAATGTTCTTAAACAATAAGATATCTTAAGTCTTTTATGTGTTACCGAATTTATTCCAAAATAAAACCGTTTTACACCACTGTGCATCAGTAAATTAAAAAAAAAACACACTTATGCATGGCCCTCCGTAATTCGTTCTTTTACTATTTCGGAGGTTGGAAAGAAATACATTTTGATGCACCAACGGGATTAATAATATACAAACCCAAATAAGAGCGCAAAGCGTAACTATCTCTAGCGAGTAGCTTTGACGGTGCAATGACAAACTTAAATAATAGCGTAACGCTCTGCCATAAACAGTAATGTTAACTTTTTGTTTTGTTTAATATAAGCTAGTAAATTGAAACTCAAATATATATAAAATAGATAAAGCAGACCGTAGCTAAAATGTCATCACTTTTCCATACTACTTAACCCTCTGTCAAAATAGGATTTTTCAATTACCAAGTGGCGACGACACTTTTGTATCTATTGTATAAGAGAATTTTTGACAGTTGTTAGCGCTCAGTGCGCCTATTTTGGTTTGGCTGTAAGAAACCTTCAAACACCTTCTGGAAGTAAAAATATAAAATATATGTTTATTTCGTCTAAGTTTTTTAGGTTTCAGAACAGAGCTTAACCGTATGATAATGTCAACAATGACAGCAGGCTGGTGTTCAATATTTTAAAATTCCCTTTGCAATTATAAACTAGTCTTAACTGCAATTGTGTGTCAGTGCAATTCGTCCGTTCGTGTATAAGGCGATCATTATTCAATACATATGTATGTATATACATATAAAAAATAGTAACTCATTTCCTGTCTGTTTGTCTGCCTTTCTGTTTGTGTTCGCATAACGTAAAAACTACTGAATGGATTTTAACAATATTTTGTGAGGAGGTACCTTAGTATCCTGATTGAAATATAGGATACTTTTTTCCCGCAAAAATATCTTATTTCTAAGAGAAAGTAGAGAAAAAATTGTGAAAGTATGCCGATTTTTTTGTACCTATTTATTAAAGGTACTGCATACTTTAAGGCATTTTTTATTTTTGAAAACGGGATATTTTAAACAGAGTTGCGCAGCAGATGACGCTGTTTTAAAATAATGACAAAATATGAATTGAAAGCGGAATATTATAAACACGGTTGCGCAACAGATGGCGCTGTTTTAAATGATCACAAAATATGAATTACTTACTGCCAAATAGCTAATTGAATGATTTGTATATAATTTGCATTTTTTCTTTGTAGAATTACATTGTTATTAAAATATTTTAAACACCTTTTACAGAGCTTCACAATAATTTTTAGAATTTTACAATTTTATATAAATTTTAGAATTTTATCCTGGGATGGGTACCTTTATATAAAGTAAATACGTAAGAGTCTTAGAAATTGGTGTGGATTATTTTCAAAGCAAAATCAAAGAAAATATTGTCAGGACTTACACAACGTGTGTGGACACAGCTAGTAAATAAATATATGTATTTTTAACGCCTCATTTGTAATATTTGATTAAATTTGATTTATTTAAAATATTTGGATTTAAAGAATAATTATGTTTACACAAGTGAATGACTTAAAAAACGCAATAAATCAACTCTTGGTATTTTGTTAAAAAAGCATCGTCACAATGGCGATTAAATTTTTGCATAAAAAATCATAATCATTTATCATAAAATAAAAAAAATATTAAAGAGTTCATTTAACTTTGAAACACGAATAGACTGTGTTCAAAGCTTGCAACGTATTTGGTGAACTTTTGCGGCTAAATATGTCATTCAACTGCATGATTTTTAATTTTAGAGATTTAAATATCTGTAATTATATGTCGAAAAATTCTTTTAACAGAAAAAATTTCTAGCTTCTGACAGTGTAAAGACATGTTCTTTGAAAATTCGGACGCTTTATAGAGTTTCTTTCGTACAACTCCAAAAGCTTCAAAAAGATTTTATTCGTGATAGTGATTGGCGAAACATAATACGTCCGCAACTGCAGCTAAAAGCGCTGTCAAATAAACAAGACCACAAAATTAAAATTTTCATTGTGATTCATACGAGAAGCAGAGCTCTATCAAATTATTAAATTTTGTCAAAATAAAAGTGGGCGTGTAGAACAAAAGGCAATAAAAAAATAACAATGTAAAACACGTTTACACTCACTCTCACAAACATTTACATACAACTGATAACTATATTTGTACAAACAATTAAAATAAAGAGCTGTTCCTTTAAAATACGACCAAATTATATAATTACTTCCGAATTAAAAGGTAGAATTATTATTATTAAAATGTAAATAGATACATATTATTAAAATGTTGAAATTAAATTCTCGTTTTGCTTAATATTGAAACTATTTTTTTGATTTACGTCAATCAATCGTTCAGTATTTTTTAATTGGGCGTAGTTGGAAGCAATTTAGAGGACTAAGGCGTTTCGATAATGCACTTTCAACTCTGAATGATTTTAACTACAATCGGCAGCTTAGAAAACTTGAAATTGATTATAGTTTTTTGAAGATAAGTTTAAAAAACAAACCCTAAAAGAATCGAGGGACTAGCTTTGAATATTGAGCACCCAAAAAATTATCAATTACCAACTATTCAATACTTTACTAATGTTAAAATCTTTTTTCTAAACCTAATTTTGCATATTGAGTATTTAAATTTATAAGTCGTATTATTTACTAGATGTGGCCGTCACATCGTGGGCGTCCTAACAATATTTTGCTCGATTTTGCTTGGAAAGTATTCCACACCAATTGAAAGACTCTTACTTTCATAGTGCTTCAGTTATTGTTTATGTATTTAGTTTAATTAAAGGTACCCATCCCTGAATAAAATTCTAAAATTTATTAAAAATTCCAAAATTCTAACAATTATTGTAAGTCTTTGTAAGAGGTGTTTAAAATATTTTAATAACAATGCAATTCCACAAAGTAAAAATAAAATACAAATTTTATTCAACTGGCGCCATCTGTTGCGCAATAGTTTTCAAAATATTCCACTTTCAAAAATAAAAAGGTATGTTGAAAAATAACCGAGTTGAAAATATCCCAGTTTTATACCGAAAATTTCCTTACCTTTAAACCGGAAATTGCGTTTTTCACTGCTTTTTCTCCACTTTCTTTTGGAAATAACATATTTTTGCGGAAAAGAGTATCCTATATTGCGATTAGGATACTAAAGTACCTCCTGACAAAATGGTGTTAAAATCCATCCAGTAGTTTTTATGTGGTGCGAACACCACATAATGAATGATTTTAACTACAATCGGAAGCTTAGAAAACTTGAAATTGATTATAGTTTTTTGAAGATAAGTTTAAAAAACAAACCCTAAAAGAATGGAGGGACTAGCTTTGAATATTAAGCACCCAAAAATTATCAATTACCAACTACTCAATACTTTACTAATGTTAAAATCTTTTTTCTAAACATAATTTTGCATATTGAGTATTTAAATTTATTAGACGTATTATTTACTAGATGTGACCGTCATGTCGCACAGAGGGGTATTTTGCCAATCTAGCCGGATATTAGGCCGAAAATAAATTTTGAGAAATGTAAAAATTGAAGTACGCAGTTCGACAGACAATAAAATTCTGCATCGTATAGTGAATTTTCCAGACTTTTGCTTGAGATTTGTCGTTTTGGGACACTGTTAAAATCAGGAAAGTTGAGTAAATCGCATACGTTTTTAATGATTTTAAACGATTTTGAGAGGTTTGCAATATATTTTTGGTGGCTAAACGAATAAAAATTTTTTTCTGTGAAAGGGTTTATTAGTAGCTACTTATGTTAATTTTTAGAATTTTTTTTTTAATTTTTAATGATAAAAAATTTCGTTCAAAATTAAAAAAAGGTTTTTTTTTGTAAAATTTGTTGTCAAAAAAAAAGTGAAAAGCTTTTTAAGAGTGACCTCCATCGCGATCCTAAAAATGTTATATATCACTACAAAATTTACGATCTCTACTTTTATACTGTAAAAAAAAACGCCATTTTTTTGCGATTTTTTAAAAATTACACCTTTTTCTGTTTTTTCTTATCTTATATAGGTAAATACGTGTAAGAAACCCTTGTATATTAATAAAATGTTTTGGTTTTTAATAACTGAAGGTAGATGTTTTTTATTTAAATCATTACATCTAACACTGTTATTACCTGTACAAAAAACAATTTAAATATCAAAAGAGATATATACGTAGATGCCTTTTCTTTCGGAATATCTACTTTACACGCCAGAATTCGCCTATTTGAGAGCATATTACACCTGTCATAGAAACAGTGAAAAAATGGCAAATAAAATCTGATGCGGACAAAGCCATTGTTACGGCAGGAAAAAAAATATCCAAGAAAAATTTAGAAGTGAATTAGGTCTAATAGTGGGTCTACCGAAAGCTGGATTTGGAAACATGAACGATGGTAACACTAGCAGAAGATTTTTTTCCAATCCTGAATTAGCTGCAAAAATAACTGGAATTGAGTTTGATTTCATATACCGAATCAAGGTTATTATTGAAGTAATATAAAGTGGTTACAAAATCCAAATGCACGAGTTTGCCGATTATTGCTTAGATACTGCAAAACTTTACTTTACTCTACATAAGTGGCATCCTATGACACCTACAGTGCACAAGATTTTAATACATGGTGCAACTGTTATGAATGAGGCATTGTTGCCTATTGGGCTGTTATAAAAAAAAGCGGCTGAGGCACGAAACAAACATTTCCGGCTGAGGCACGAAACAAACATTTCCGGCTTTACAGCCAGAATTTTGCTAGAGAGTTTTCAAGGGTTCAGTGAAACATAGATATTATTCATAGGCTTTTGCTAAGTTCTGACCCACTCTTTACTAGACCCACTTCAAAAAAAGGTCATTACCTTTTACGAAAGAAGCAATTTCTTTCATACTTCCACCTGTACTTAACGCTGAAAAGGATTCGGAAGAGGTCTTTGAAGAATCTAACGAAGAAGAACCATGGCACTCATAATCATCTTAGTGCAAAGTAAAAGTTGTTTTAAATAAATTAATTGTTATAATTTTAAATAAAATTTATCGTTACAATCATAAATAAGTTATTACTATGAATAAATAAATTATTTTCCGATAAATAAAATACTATTAAGTAACAAATTACAAAAATATTTTTTTAATAATATTCTTGGGTGGCGGGGATTGGTTAGGCATTAAAAAGCTTAAAAATTAATATTTTTAGGAAATTGGCCAAAAAATAAAAATTTTTTTTTTTACAGGGACGTTTTGGGGTGGGATTGGAGGAATACTTCCCCCTGCCCATAAAAATAAATTTGTATGGTTTTAAGAAGTATGTAATCCTTTTATTTAAATAATTGCATTATTTTTTCAAATAATTTTTTATTTCACCGCCCACAAAAGGGGGCCAATATAAACTAAAAGAAAAAGTAATGTCCGGCTAGATTGGCAAAATACCCCTATGTGTGTCGTGGGCGTCCTAACAATATTTTGCTCGATTTTGCTTGGAAAGTATTCCACACGAATTGAAAGACTCTTACTTTCATAGTGCTTCAGTTATTGTTTATGTATTTAGTTTAATCAAAGGTACCCATCCCTGTATAAAATTCTAAAACTTATCTAACAATTATTGTAAACCCCTGTAAGAGGTGTTTAAAATATTTTAATAACAATGCAAAAGTAAAAATCAAATACAAATTTTATTCAACTGGCGCCATCTGTTGCGCAATAGTTTTCAAAATATTCCACTTTCAAAAATAAAAAGGTGTTTTGAAAAATAACCGAGTTGAAAATATCCCAGTTTTATACCGAAAATTTCCGTACCTTTAAACCGGAAATTGCGTTTTTCACTGCTTTTTCTCCACTTTCTTTTGGAAATAACATATTTTTGCGGAAAAGAGTATCCTATATTGCGATCAGGATACTAAAGTACCTCCTCACAAAATGGTGTTAAAATCCATCCAGTAGTTTTTATGTGGTGCGAACACAAATGAAAAGCAGACAGGCAGACGAAAATGAGTTACTATTTTATTATATGTGACCCGGTCTATGAAAAGGTGGCTTATGACTCAAAAACAAAATTTCGAAAAATTAGCTGTTAAAGATAAACAATGAATTTCGTCAGTTTCATAGTAGTTTTTCTTTTGCATTATGAACCGTCATGCCGAAAAGGCAACCAAAAAATGCAAAAGAGCACAAATGCAAAGCATAAACCAGTTTCTGACCCAGCGTTGTCAGGTTTTTGGGGATTTTATTCCCAAAAAATCGACTTTGACTTAGGACTTTCTAGTTTTCACCACGTGAAAGAGCGTCTCAAAAACTATCGAAACCAAAAAAAAAGTGGAACAATTTTTTTTGAGTCATAAGCCACCTTTTCATAGACCGGGTAACATATATATAATAATATAATAATAATGTATCAATCTATTTATAGATATAGATTAACATATTCTCTCTAACTACTAATAGGATAGAATAATATTTTTTTACAAATTAAGTGATTAATTTAAAAAAAAAATCTACTTTGTAACCAACCAAACTCAGGTAAAAAAATACGAGAAAAATTGTATTCAAACATCTATAGCCAATTGGTGAGAACGAAGTCTCGCACCACCAAAAGCTTCCCTCTAGTTTAATGTATTTTCCTTTAATATTTTATCAAGTACTATCTGTTGTTGCACTAAGCCATCCTTTGGTTAGCAATGAGGGCAACTCTTACATACTAGCAGAGAAAATTTGTCGTCGTATATTTTTATAAATTTATTTCTAAAAATACTACCGTAAAAGTATCGATTAACTACTTTTGTGTATTGAGTACCCAAAACAATGATCAAGTATCGAGTACTCGGTACCCACTATTCAATACTTTGCCAGCACTAATACGCAATGATGGTGAAATCCAGTGATCCAATCAAACGATCGGTCAAATGACCGAGGGACGTTTTGTCATCGTTTTAAAATTAGTTTAGTTGATGTAAGTCTTTTATATTTCTTTTAAACAAAAGCTGAACTATAGCTCTTTATACGACGGGATAGGGCTGATTACAGATTCTAAAGAAGGTATAAATCGTTAAGTAAGATAAATGGGGAATATGATTCGGACTAAGAATCTTTAATGATCAAGAGGATTTATTTTTATTTATTTATTTTGATTTAATTGACCTGGTGGTCAAAGAAAAACTTTAAGCTTTAGGAAAAAAATTTCTAAAATGTCTTTTACTGAATCTTGTTTTTATATTTTGTTTAGAAATTTAATAACTCAATATGACATGAGTCCGTACTTCTGCTAGTTGTAAAATTTTTACCACAAACATTTTCAGATAATCCAGTGTTATTTATTTTTTGCATAACATTTTTAACACACTTTTTATAACAATTTTTATGTTTTCCTTTTATACTCAAGGTTCCTCATTTTCCCCGGCAGCATAATGTCTTGTTGACTTTTAACAAATTGACGGCAATGCTTCCCGGGTAAATGGGGGCATCAGTCAACGAGGCTTGCTGGGGCCTGAAACTAAAAGATAAGAAACTTCAAAGTCTAACCAATGTCCAAACGATTGGTACCACGTAAACCATAAATATAAATGTTAAAAAAAAAAATTCAAAAAGGTTGACTGAAAGACTTTAAAATTTTAAAAAAGTTTGATGATGCAAGAAAACCTAACTTTTAGACATAAATTCGGCATCGGTATCCGATACCACTTCCATTCAATTCTCCAGTAAATATTTCACCCATTTAAAAAAAAATTCTGCCAACCTTCCACATGTCCCTTTCTCTGTGCACGGTTACATATGTATGTGTACTGGGTGTGCTTTATTTCAAAGTGCAGTTAGTTGGGATTTTAAATGAACAGTTTTCTATAACACGTTGTTTAATCAATACGAATAAATGATAAAATAAATTATTTTCTTTTTACTTCTAAACATTTAAATACATTTGCATCAATTTATTTAAATTTTTTAATTATGTTGTCATTAATAAATATTTATATTTTAATTATATTAATTACCATTACAAGTTTTATTATAATCCATTAGAATTCAGTAACTTTATGTTGTGTTTTTTATTATTATTTATTTTTACTATTTTCAAGATTTTCTTGTTATTTACTTTGTTTTTTCACTATTTTTTTTTTAAATTCCATTTGAAAATCGAAATTCCCAACCGTTAATCAGCAGCCGAATGTTACAAATACAACTGGATTTCAATGTGAATAGTTTTCAGATTCTTTTTTGCAGTTGGAGAGTTTGTTTTTAGTTTTTCTTTTTTGTTGTTGTTGTAAGTGTTTATAATAAAAAAACGTTATTAGTTTTTATTTGTTTTTCTTGCCTTTGGTTGAAATTTGTTTTACCTTTAAACGTTTTTTTTTTGTTTTTCAAAACAGATCAAATATTTTTGCTGTGGAAAAAGAGTAAAAAAAAAAGCGTTGGAATTTTTGTGCGAATTTAAAAATAAAAACTATTTTGAACTAGAATAAGTGAAATTTAGAGAAGCACTGCGTTGTTGGGTTTTATTAGAGACATACATACATATATGTATGTATGTACATGTTTATTCATTTCAAATTACACAAAAGTAGTAATGTGAATTGGATACCCTGTTTTTAGATTTCAAAATAAAAAATTAGTTCTGCTTTTACGAAAAGTTAATTGAAGATGTAAAATTCGGACATATGTATATGGTATTCACACTACTAAAATCAAGGCGAATTCATACCAGGTGTGAGCAGTAGAGCAATAACTACAACAAAACAACAACTTTGACATTAGACTAACAGATATAAAACAAGGTACATATTTTTGACAAGACATTAGCAAAAAAAAAAACGAGAGCAAAAACTAATCAGCTGGGCTATCGCCTTCACCTGGTATGAATTCGCCTTGAATTATATGTAGTGTTTTAGTTTGACATTTATTCAGCGGATCACACAGCTGCTAATAAACAGAAAATAAAGTCTCGTACTTTAAAAAAAAATGGATAAAAAACAAACAAATAATGGAATTAATGGGATTTTTATTTGAATTATTTAAGCGACGCAGTAATTAACAATGATAAGCTATATAAACAAGAATAAAGGGACGATAACAGGCGACGTTCTGCATTAATCTATACATATAATAAAATAGTAACTCATTTTCGTCTGTTTGTCTGCTTTTCATTTGTGTTCGCATCACGTAAAAACTACCGGATGAACTTTAACAAAATTTTGTGAGGAGGTATCTTAGCATCCTGATTCCAATATATGATATTTTTTTCCCCAAAAAATATCTCATTTCCAAGACAATGTAGAGAAAAATCAGTGAAAAAAGGCAATTTCCGATTTAAAGGTACTGAATTTTCGATTTAAAACTGGGATATTTTAAAAACTATTTTTCACATTCTTTTATAGTCCAAAAATTAATAAACTTGCTTATGTAAGCACTTTATTTACAATTTTTGACATGATACCTAATTTATGATTTGCCACCATTATGAAACATGTTTAGTTATCAAGATTATATCCGAACTCTGACTTTGAAGTGTTTTGCAAAGTGTTTCAATCTAAAAGTCGTCCGTTTGAAGTGTTTTGCAAAATACGTTAATGTAGGATAAAACATCTCATAAACAACTTGTTTTGCTCTCAAACACTTCAAAGCTGCTTAATCACCTAACAATTTTGACAGAGCGTTAGATAGTGAAGTTGGGTGCAAACAAACTTTTATTGCGGTTTTTTTGTGTAAGAGTGGTGTCATTTATTTGTAATTCAACGAAAAAATAAAAATTCGAATAAAACTCTTAAAAAGAGAGTTTTTTCCGTTATAAAATAAAATTTTTTTGAAGAGTTTAATTTTTTTCTTTAGAAAGTACAACTCATTTTTTTCTATTTTCTTCTTTTATTTAGTCTCTTTTTTCAGATAGACCCATCTGAAATAATATGTGTAGTAATTTGTTTGTTTAATATTACAAATATAAATAATTTTTTTTATTAAGATTTATTATTTATTATATATATTTCCACGCAGAAACAAACTGTTGTTTTTTTTTGCCAATTTATATAGGTATGTATAATGTATTTTTTTCCTCCCAGAACACAGGGATTTCAATCGATAAGCGGCTTGGAGAAAAATTAGCAATTTCAAAGAACATTTTTTTCATCCTCATTATCATTTTCTACGTTTTCTTGCCCTGCCATAAAATCGATGTATGAGATTAAGATGTATAAGAGTGCTATATTCGGCCATACTCTTCACCATAGTAATGTTAAATATTTTGTTATCCTCTTATGTTTGAATTTTGAAAATTTTTTTGACAATTTTTTTGTAAAATTTCTTTTTCAAACTTTGTTGTATTTTTTTTTAATATTTTTTGTACATTTTTTTTCAAAATTTTGTTAAAAATTGTTTGTAAAAATTTGCCTGAAATTTTTTTTCAATATTTTTTTATAAATATTTTTCGAAATACAGATGAAATTTGAATTCAAGCTAAAGTTCGTTTTATTCTCTCTAGGAAAGAATAAATAATTTGTAATTTAATTTATTCTTTCTTAGAGAGAATAAAACGAACTTAAGCTTGAATTCAGATTTCACCTGTATGTAAAATAAATAATTCAAATAATAAAATTTAAAATATTCAATATTTTTAACAATTTTTGTTTTTTGAAATTTTTTTAGAAATTTTTGTAAAATTTTTTTAAATATTTTTTAAAAAATTTTTTAGGAAAGTTATTGTAATTTTTTTTGTAAAATTTAGAAACTTCCTGCAATCCATATTGCGATAGAATAGTCAGACTAAAGCAAAAAATCCTTAAACTAAATTTCCTCATATTGACCCCCAAACCCTAATGGGCCTATTGACTGTTCCTGGTTACCAGTGGGCACCCTGAGGGTCTATTGGTTACCTATATATGTATTGCTATCTATAAAGGCCGTTTATAAAAATCAAAGAAGAAAAACCTTACCAACCAATAAATAAACACAAAATCGGCACTCGCAGGGGGTTTTTGATCCCACTAGATCTGTATCCACTCCTTGCGATCTACCTGTTGCGGCCTAATATTTATTTAACAAAAAAGGCAAAAGAAAATCATTAAAAGCGAAAAAAATAAAAAAAGTGAAAAATATAAGTGGGGGGGTTTTTTCCCCGAACACGGACAGACGGATAGATGGACTTTTCTATGTATAAGGATCCAGAATATATTTACTTTATGGGGTCGGAAATGTATATTGTAGAAATTACACACAGAATGGCAAACTTTCCCTTATACCCTTTCCACCTGTGATGAAGGGTATAACAATCAAGTCTAAGTTAATTTTCTCCCAAACTAAAAGAGATAATCCAGAGATGTAAACACATACTTCAAATTTGAATTTAAAATTTTAAAAATCTTAACATTTGAATTATAAATAAACTTTTAGTGACATTTAAAAAAAGTATGCGCGAGGTACCCAAATTTGGGGGTTTACCTAAGGTTTTAAGTGGTTCATGAGCTACCGAATTATTTCGAAAATAAAATGTTCTTAAACCACTGTGCATTCTAAAGCTACAGCCATTAAGGCATTTTCTACAAAAAGTTGTATTATGGTGGATTTGGCCCAAAAATTGAAACAAATCTTACTAAAACTTCTAAAAAATTTAATTTTTTTTTTGTAATTCCATTAGTTAACAGTGTTCGAAAAGTATTAATTAAACGTAATAAAAACGGATGTATAATGATTTCTAATAAGCGATTTGTTGGTTTGGAAAATAATGAAAATTATTATTAATTTCACAAATATTTCAATAACAGTCTACTACTTGATCTTAATCTCGCTCTGCATTTTAAAAGTATGACGAATCCACCAATAGTGGACTTTAGAGAGACCTAGAAAGATGAACTCTCTTAAAGAAGAAGTCATATTCCTTAGTTTTCAAATGATTGCAAGTCCAGGGGTTTTAAAAGTACTTGTAATTCATTTGAAACCGTTTTTAAACCACCAAAGAAATTCATTAGGATCGTGAAGAAAGAATGGAGTAGTCAAAAGATTGCTTTAGTTATCGATAACTACATTTAAAATTATTTACTAATATATAGATGTAAATGATGGTGTAGATGTGCCGTGGACGTCGCAGACGTAATTTTTGATTATTTTTATTAAATCCGTAGTCTCGTATAGTTTATGCACTCAACACTTATCGATAACTTCCAAAGTTACTGACTCAAACGGACTGTTTGGAACGTGGTTTATAATTTGTGGACCACTTTTAAATTTATTTGCCAATACGAAGAAAACCCTTAATGCTGGTGTAGATGTGACGTTGACCTCGTTGAAGTCATCTTTCATTATTTGCTCCTATTTTTCCTTTTTGCTTTAAGTAAAAAGTCCTGGAATGCCGGACATCCTTAAATTTGATGGCGAAAAATTCAACAGTCACTCTTAAATGGGTGCGGGGACATGGGACTATTGTAGGCAACTGTGTTTGCTGACGAACTGACAAAGAAGGGAACTTTGCTCAACGATAACGCCATTGACGTCTATTGTGGAATTCCCCTCTCTGCTTGCGGACATCGAATAAATCGAGCCTTATACGATCTGGCCCAGGTAAGATGGTCCAATGAGTCGACTTGTCAAACGGCGAGGACGATCTGGCTTATACTGGATCAGAAAAAACGGCTTTGCTATTTCGGCTGCCAAAAATGCAGCTACGCGATTTAATATCAACGATCACTGGGCATTGCCTATTCGCAACTCATGCAAGAAGAATGGGTCTCCACTACAACGATTTCTGTAGAAGTTGTCAGGATGAGGAAGAGGAGAAAACTGTCGAACACCTCCTTTGCCACTGCCCTGCATTAGAATACCAATGCCTTCAGTACCTTGGACAAAGGTGCTTTGCAAGCCTCTCCTGTGTCTCCATATTGGAACCGAGCAGGATTAACTCCTTTCTGAGGAGCAGCGGATGGGTTTCTAACCAACCTCCACTTGACGAGGCATAGACAATCTCGTTAACAACATGGCTTGACCAACCTGCCCTCCGTTGGTTACCTCCCCACATTTCTGACTCTTCTCTTTCTAACTTTAAACTGTTTATCTGTCTGTCTATCTGTGACTTTGTCCTATGTCTTCTTTCAACGCTTTTTCTATTTTCTCTCTCTCACTCTCTTTTCTATCTCTCCCTTTTTTCCTCTCCTCTTTTGCAGGTTACACTTCGACCCAAGTGAGCTGTATTGGAGCTTCTTGCTTAACCTAACCTAACCTTAAGTAAAAGTGGGGAGTTCACACAACCACCAGACTGATTGACTAGCACATTGCTTACGTACCTACCGGGGTACCTTCATAAAAATATTTATTATCATATCGTATAAGTCATGTAATGTTTGAATAACAAAACTATCCGCTTAGAATTTACTGATTTATTTACATAATTTTCTGCTAAATACCCCACGGTGTAAAACATGATTTCGCCATAAAAATAACACACACAAAACTTTGATAATATTTGCTATTACACACTCAATTATCTAATGGTATTAACAAAATCTATCATTATCTGGATAATTAAATATTATTCAGAGAAGCCAATCCATTTTTATTTCAATCTCTTTAAGGCATCAAAAGCAAAACGCATCGCAAACTGTTTCTTTCAATGCGGTTGATGCACTTTACTGTTGGATGAACATTTCAACAAAACAAAAAAAAAAAAATTGCTTTATAATAATTTTATAAAAAAAACAACAAAAACAACATAAAAAAATGTTTAATTAAATAATAAAATAAAATGTAGACTAAATAACATGAAACCTTTAATGGATTTTCTTCTCATATTTTTTTTAACAAAAAGTTTTCATTATTAAACGTTTATTAACATTGTAAATTTCAAATAATTTTAATTGAAATGTAAAATGAAACTCATTCACTGGTAAGCATTAAAATTAAAAAAAAATGTCATACGAGTTTTTTTTTTTAAATAAATTTTAATCATATGATTTTGCTGTTGACTTCACGCATTTGCAATTAATACGTACGTAGTCAGTGAGTGAATAATTAAATTTAATAACAAATAACTGGAATTTTGGTGAAAATTAATTTGAAACATTTTATTTAAATTAGACAACTGGTTGTGGCAACAAATGTCTTGAAAGAAAAAAAAATCACTTAATTGCAATTACTTTCTAAAGACAATTAGGTGATTAAGCACAGTGGGTCTTTGCTAAAAAAAATGTATACATTTAATGATGAGAATAGTTAAACTTAGATTAGATAAAGTAGAGGTCTTTATTTTCTAACAAGTTTTTAAATCTGCTTACATAATCACCACAGAGCACAATGGGACCAATAATAAAATATCTTATACTTATGTATATAAATAAAATCAAATGTCGTTCGTAGGTAGTCGCATTACTTAAGATTTTATTTACTATTGGGACAATTTTTTTTGTAAATCTACATCATAACCTAATTTAGGTTTTTACGAAAGAAAAATTGATCACGCCCACTTTTACTCCCAATTTTTTAAGTAGCTAGAAAACTATAATAGGTAAATCTTTAAAATTTTGCACCACTAATATACATAGTTTACTTAGAACACAAGCGGGATCGGAATAGTAGGTGGGGTACCTCCCATACAAAGTAGTCAATTATTATCGTCTACCTAGAGATCAGCAATGGGTAGAGTCTTAAAACTTTGCACAAGTAACCCCCAGACTAATGTTCATAGACTGGCAAAATACAGACTGGATTCGGGCAGTGAGCGTGGTACCCCCCATACAATGTGAACAATTCTTATCGTCCACCTAGAGCACTACAATAGGTAGAGTCGTGAAACTTTGCACATGTAACCCTCAGACTAATAGACATAGTCTAGCAAACTATAGACTGGATTATGATAGTGGGAGTGGTACCTCCCATATAAAGTAAAATATTATTATTGTGGTAATAAGCATAGTCTAGCAAAAAACCGATTAGATGGGAACAATGGGAGCCGTGCAAATAAACTAAAAAAGTTTTGTCGTGATAGGCAAAGGTTGGCCATACTTTTCTTTCAAGTGTTTATTGTATTTTTTGTGGATGGGTGTAGCGAAGCTTACCGACGACAGCTAGTAAAGTAATAAAAATATATAAGTTTAAAGTCGAAATTCACAGTCTAACTAATGGCATTTGTAAGCCTTTTCACGAAACGAATGTGAATAATAATTTTCATCAACTTTTGACTAAATATTCGGTAACTACTGGATTTGTGGATTAAATAAATGGTGCACAAAGTGATGTAAAAAAATTATTGGTTGAACCATAGTCATTAATCAACTAAGGAATGTGAATTTAGGTCTAAGTATAAGGAAAAATATGTATTAAAAGAAGTTTGCAAAATATTATTGACTTTCTTAAAGCTTACCTCAGCTACTTAAAGCCGGAGTTTCGCCCTTGTAGTATATTCGGAATCCATTTTATACTTCAACTATCAACCGAGTTCACACATCGACATTTGCTAGTGCCATTGCTTTTTTAAGCATAATTTTCCCACATCGTTGCAAATCATGCCCTCCTATTCGAATAAATAACCAAATGATACCACAGTTCACGGAGGTCAAATACCTCCCCGATATACATCTTGATCGACGTCTTAATTTAAATAGCTACTTAGCAGCAAAGTTAAAGTGGAAAGAAGTACAAATAGCTAGCTATTACCGAATATTGAAAACTTCTCTATAAACTTCTCGATTCTCAAACAAATGTGTTGTTATGAGGCAATGCCTTGGCTTTAAACTTGAAAAAAAAACCAAGGCTCCAAAATACTATTCTGTAAATACTTACAGTTGCTCCCAGGTATATTAAAAACTCGAAAATGCACAAAAATCTAACCGTACCATTGTTTAAAGCTTTAAATACACCAGAAAATGACAAAAGTATCATTTTTAGTACTTATTAAGTATTTGAGGCCAAATAAATGTATATAGCTACAGCTCAAACAACATACCATACACACATACTCATATCAATTTCAACTTAAATAACTACAAGTATACGAAGAGAATAAGTGTTCGCATACTTGTTCATTATTTTTCGCAATACAACCAATTATAAGTAAAAGTTGGATAAAGTATTGGCTATACCCATACTTGTAAGTATAGAGTAGGAATAAGTACAAGTATGTAAATACTCTAAGTATACTTAGAGTATTTTATAAATATATGTAACTATATGTATTAATTATTTCACAATTTAAAAATACGTTCATTCCTTCATCCTAATTATTTTGGTTTTCCATACTTAACCAATGTTCGGTTTTAAACAAAATATTGCCAAACATCATACACCGTTTTATACACACAATTCCTAAAAGTAGTTGTTTTACTTATAAGTATACTTAGAGTATTATACCTATTTTTCCATACTTGTAATTATTAGGTAGTTATAAGTATGGGTATGACAGATACCCATCACATTATCTACCTGGAACCAGTTGTACTCATACATGCATTACGTATGCATTTTTAAGTTCGTTGTGTATAAATAAAGTTTGTTACAAATATTGAGTACACCCATACTTATTTCACTGCAAATGAGTATGTGTAGGTATTTTTTGTGTTATAAGTATAGGTATAACTAATACCCAATAATATGTGTAAATACTTAACTACATTTATTTGATATGTACTTTTTGTCAGTCTCTGAAATACACCTACGCCCATTGGCCCAGAATATCCTTCATTGTTACATTGTGTTAACATTCGACGAAGGGCTATTGCTTTCGTAGCCGTATAGCAGAGCGATGAATCCAGAATAACAATAGCAACCATGTAAATAACCTATTGCAGTGTTTGCTTACTCTGTGAATCCACCTATGCATATGATAAAACAGTAATTCATTTCCCGTCTGTCTGTCTTTCTTTTTGTGCTCGCATCACGTAAAAACTACTTAATGGATTTTAACAAAATTTTGTAAGGAGGTACCTTAGTATGCTGATTCCAATTTAGGATACTTTTCTCTGCCAAAAATATTTTATTTCCAGGAGAAAGTGGATAAAAAGCAGTGAAAGTATGCGGTTATTGTAGTAAGGATGAAACCTTTTATATAAAGTAGGTACATAAACCAAAACTGAAGCACTAACCGATATGCTTAAACTATGCATATCGGTTAAACTATGCATATCGGTTAAACTATGCATATCGGTTAAACTATGCATATCGGTTAGTGCTTTAGTTATGGTTTATGTATTTACTTATTTTTAGTAGGGATGAGCACCATTATATAAAGTAAATACATAAACTACGGATTGCTTTCAAACCAAAATCAAAAACGAAGTGGCGGGCACAGCTAGTTTTTTTTAATAATATGTGTAGTTTTGGCGATAGAAATTTTGTTTTTGTTTTTAACAACAGAGCCATCCAATCGATAAATTTTGCGATTAAGGAAGTCTCCACAAACTTTCGGAGATCTACATGCACTTTGCATTTAAGTTTTGAACACAATTTTAACCTATTGCACCTTCTAGGTAGCCATATATCTACATATATGAGATTTACGTCGGTACCTAAATTGCCGCCTTAACCTGGCGGTGTTCTTATAGTACTAACGCGCCTGTTGCGCATAGCGACATAGCTAGTAGCAATTTTAGAACATGGCTGGCGGGACAACGTTCATACTCCTTGTTTAGAAGTTGGATACCATCTAAACTCCTGACACACTACTGGTGCCTCTTTTTAAGTGTAACAGCACACCGAACTAAATAGCTAGTCCTATAGGCCCAAACCACAGCCACTAACCACATTATTCCCCGAAGGTCCTGGGGAAGTCCCCTTCCTTGGGGATTTCGGTTCCGGTTTAACGTTGTACCAGATGTTTAGACACTTTTTAGATGTCGGAGGTTTGTAGTTTCTTGTTTCCGGCCTCAGCAAGTCTCCGGAACTAGGGCGCCCATATACCCCGGAAGTATTGAGGAAACAATATATCTCTATATGTATGCTTTAAAATTTAATAAAATCGGTTTAGCCGTACAAATTGACCTTGTATTCTTTTTGTTCGTGTTGTATATCACACTTAGCCTAATACATCTGCTTTATTCGGATCTGTCTATTTTTTGAAATGCAGTAAAAGCTGTACAGCTGTTTAGCCGTATTTGAAACACAAACAAATAAACATATAAACAAATAAACATACATACATATCATTATAATATATAATTAGATACGGATAAATATTTAATTCAACATCACTGTGCAAAGTTTAATTATTTTTTTTTTGTAAATTTCCCTGTTTCCATAAAACTAAAATAATTTTATTTTAATTAAATATCACTCACACTCCATTTTCCGAGATTTCAATTGTAAATTAATATAATTCTAGTCATTTTTCGTATTTAAACTTTTTTTTAATTGCCTAAACATAAGTCTTTTACATATAATTTTTATTAATATTTTTTTTTAAATCATGTTACAATTATTTTAAATATTGTCGTTTATTTATTTAAACTGTATTGCATACAATTACTTTTTCAATAATTATTTTTTATTCAATTTACTTTCATTATATGTATTTTTCTTAAAATTATTTTGTTAAATTATTCAGTTTACAGATTATTCAGTTTATAGAGAAAATTGTGTTTTATTATTATATGATTTTTATATTTTATTAACTTTCGATTTGATTTTGCAAACCATGTCTGAGCCTAGTGGTTTCGTTTAAAAGAAGATACCCGAAAAAGTCAACAGCAGTCATAAAATTAGCACACAATTGACAAAGCAAAGTTTTGAGTTTTTTTTTTGTTTTTGTTCAATTTGGGTACAATTTGTTTTCTTTTTTTTTCTTATTGAAATATAATTATTGATCAAACAATATTGTTAGTTACATATATTCATAGATACACACATCCATCCATACATACGAGTATGCAAACATGCAAGAGAACAGGTATTTTTGTTGTTTCATTTACACATAGAATTTATGTAAATTTATACAGTAGTGGGCAAAATAAATTGAATGGAGTAAGTAAATAACTTAACGAGTCTTTCGTTAAGTTATTTAGAAATTTTGATTTGTACTCGAGAAACAAATTCTATCTATTTTAGTCTGCCTTAAATTAGTTTAATAAGAAATGGAAAATCCGAATCAACTACTTAGTTTTTACATTCCATTTTGCATGGCTGTCGCAACATTTATGCAAGATTTTAATTAAATACGATTTTATTTTTTTTATTGAATAATAATGTTCAGCACTGATGCGATAGTGCTGGGAGTACTGGCAAACATACCTATTTTCCGAAAATTTGCATGACTATTTTGAATATATGTACAGTGGTGGTCAAATAATAAAATTAAAACATTCTTTAGAGCACTAATTTATTAGTTTTTTTTCTTATATTAAAAAAATAACAAAATTATTTTTTTTCTATTCCTGAATACTATACATGTGTATTAGGGCGGGCCGATTTAAAAATCGCTCAACGTACAAGGAAAATGGTATTCTAGCGATAAAAATAAGAAACTTTGCCCACACCTCTAAAATTAATTTTGATGTCCCGGAATTTGACCCGAAGGTCCAAATTTTGAATCCCCCTTTGACCCATTTAGAGTGCGCCAATCGAGTCCAAATGTATGACGGACTCCCACTAACTTTAGAGGGCCGAGCAACCAATGCCAGTGGCACACCCCCTGGAACCACCCCTGGGGGTAACCCATACAAAAATTTTAATAAATCACCATTTTTGGCACTTTACAAGAAAAAAATCAGCGAAATGGCTATTTTTTATTTTTGGAGTTTATTTTTCTCTTTATAAATTTAATAACTTAATAAAATTACATTAAAAGCCTTTCTTAATACTTAAGGCTATGATTCACTATCATACTCAGTCGTAGGATCTGTCAAAAATACCATGTCTGATCAAAAAGTATGATAGTTTTTGACAGGTCTGCACGATTTGATAATCTTTTGAGACGATTTTTTGAGTTGGACGGAATTCTGTCAGATTTTTTTGTGATTGAATCGTACAATTGTGTAGGATAGTGAATCCTGGCCCTTACCAGCAATCTTTTTGTGAAACAATTGTAAAATTTGTTATTATTAAGTTATTATTGAAGTAAAGTTTGTGTCTACATCGCGAAACGTATTATCCTAAAACAACGCATGATTTTATAAGATAAATTATAGGTAAAGATTAACAACTAAGGTATTTGGTGTATAAGACATAGAGAAAATTCTTATAGAAAAGTATCGATAGATTTTCGAAGCAGTGATTAGTAATTTAATATTGCAATAGATTGTAATTACGTTTTAATTATATGACCACCACTGTATATCGCTAAATTTGGTTGATTCAGCGTTGCATTTCCTTTCTTAATTTACGAATGGTTGTATGTTTTGAGTTCAAACAATTATTTAAAAAAATCACATTATCTAGACGGTAATTTTATTCACTGAAACGAGAGAGTTAAAAAAAGGTACTATCTCACAAGCAGTAATTGGATTATTTCGCGGGTTGTATGATAGAAGGACCCATCTTGTTGAAATCGCATGTTTTTTGAATGAATACCAACTTTTTCAATTTTTTTTTCGCAAAATTGAGCATCAGTAATAGACACTGCTCGACCAACCATATATACGAAAAATATGGACTCTATGCGTTCACCCCAAAAAAATATGTAAAAAAAAATCTATACAGATAATAGAACTGTTACTGGACCGTGTCGGAGATACATTTGTTGAAAATATTCTTTCTGATGCAGAAACTTTTTTCTGTCTGTGTGTGTCTGGATGAATTTTACAAAAATTTTGTGGGCAAAAAAAATAGAATTAAAAAAATTCGAATGTACGTAATTTTACCACTTTAAATGATTGATTTCATTTAATTCAGAAACGACAGCCCTTACAATAGGCAAATTACATCATCTAACGGGAAATCAAGCGTATGGCATCATAATTTGGTTTCTATTATTTTCGGTTGCAACATTCTTATTAATTACCTAGAGACTGTCGCTCGATATAAAACGAAAATATATAAAACATATCTGGAGCACTATAAAAGTACAAGTCTTAAATTTAATGTGGTTTAGTTTCAAAACAGAAGATAAATCGAAAAAAAAAAATATTTTCAGGACGCTTACAACATGATAAGCACTGCTAAATAGTAAATAAATAAAATACCAATAACTAATGGGATAAAAAAATATAATATTTGGTCAAGGCATACTTTTGGTTGCAAATGTTTTGCCCATTACTGTACATATGCACATTTTTAATCAAGTTTTTGTTTTTTCAACTTTGAGTTTCTATTTAACAGTATTTGACAGTTGTTAAGACAATTGTACAAGTATTCGTGTAATAAAATTTTTTATTAAGAAAAAAGTAATACCGCTTATGGCCTTATGGCTCGGTTCTTGTAAAAAAATGAATGAATAAGTGAAAATGAAATAAATAAGAAATGTAAGCGAATGAATTGTTAAATTTCATATTAATAGAAACAACTAAGAGTGCTATATTTGGCCATTCCGAATCTTATATACCCTTTACCAAAGTAATGTTAATTATTCCCTTACTTTCTTATGTTTCCGAATTTCACAATAATATAAATTTGGTTTTTACTTTTATGATTCCCAACATCATTATTACAAATATAAGATAAAGATATAGACATTTCTTTTTCTAAAAATTTTACCAAAAATTTTTTGTAAAAATTATATAGATTTTTTTTTTAAATTTTAGTGAAAATTTTTTGCTAAAACTTTATCGAAAATTTTTTGCTAAAATCGTATCAAAAATTTTTTTCAAAAATTTTATAGAAAATTCTTTGCTAAAATTTGATTGAAAATTTTTTACTAAAATTTTATCGAAAATTTTATGCTAAAATTTTATCGAAAATTTTTTGCTATAATTTTATCGAAACTTTTTTTGTGAAAATTTTATCGAAATTTTTTTTGTGAAAATTTTATCGAAAATATTTTGCTAAAATTTTATTGAAAATTTATTTAAATATTTTATCAAATCAAATTTTTTTGTAAATAATTTATAGAAAATTTTTGTAAATATTTTATAGAAAGGTTTTTGTACAAATTATATCGAAGATTTTTTTGTAAAAATTTTATCGAAATTTTTTTGTAAATATTTGTAAAAATATTATCGAAAATTTTTTGTAAAATTTAATTGAAAATTTTTAGTACATATTTTATCGACAATTTTTTGTAAAAATTATATTGAAAATTTTTTTTGGAAATATTTATTTTATCGAAATTTTTTTGTAAATATTTATTTTATCGAAATTTTTTTGTAAATATTATATATAAAGTTATTTGTAAAAATTTTATAGAAAGTTTTTTGTAAAAATTTTACAGAAAATTGGTTGTAAAAGTTAGGTCCTTCCTGCAATTTATATTGCGTTAGAAGGGTCAGACGAAAGCACATCGGGCGGTCATATTGTATGTATGTGAATTGCTTTCTATAAAGGCCTTTAATACAAATTAAAGCAGAAAAACCCTACAAACCTAAAAACAAACAAAAAGCGCCCCACTCAGTGGCGACGGTATAATATTTATTTAAGATGTAAAATCAAAAGAGAATCATTACAACCGAAAAAAATAAAAACAACGTAAAAAACATAGGTGGGCGTGGTTTTTTGCCCACAACCTCGAATGGAATGTTCTGATGTTGCAGAATTCCAGTAGCGAAATTTTCGGAACTATGCCTGGCAGATTGGTGGAGTTAAATTTTCTGTATTTCTTCTAGTTCTTGCCAAGTTGATTTCAACCCGAACACAGACGGAAAGACGGACATCGCTTAATTAACTTTTGTATGTATAAGGATGCAGAATATATATATACTTTATGGGGTCGGAAATGAATACTGTAGAAATTACACACGGAATGACAAACTTTTACATACCTGTGGTGAAAGGTGTAAAAAGAGAGTTACTTTGGTAACATGGAGAGAAAGAGATACATTTTTCAAAACCCATAAATGATTTATACATTTAAGTTTAATTAAAAATTTTAAGAACAAATTTAAAACTCGATCACCGTTACAATATAAAAATTAGTTAATAAATATTTGTCTAATTTTTTTAAAATTATTTTTATATAAGACATGTCTATAATATTTATTCTTAAACTTTAAGGAGTAGTTGGAATACGAACTTCAGCCTGTTAACAATGCAATTATTTAAATCAACGAAATTAATATAAAATTTTTAGAAGTAAAAAAGTATGCTGGTTACAACTTCAAATCCCAAAGTATCTTTAATGAAGCTTAAATTTATTTCATATAATTTCAATATATGTGATCCGGTCTATGAAAAGAGAAAAGGTGGCTTATGACTCAAAAACAAAATTTCGAAAAATTAGCTGTTAAAGATAAACAATGCAACAATTTGAAACAATGCAACATTTTTGAGTCATAAGCCACCTTTTCATAGGCCGGGTCACATATAATTTCATTTCTTTGCTAATAATCTCTAATTACAAGCAACACACATTTGTATTTTAACGCTTCTATACGCTAATATCAACGCTTTCTCTAACCTTTATATACTATAATTTATAGATGGGATTTACTTTACAGCCACGATCTTGCTCTACCGCCCCTTTTTTTTTTTGACGCGCACAGAGAGGGGACTTAAGGTTAGGTACATTATTTACCTGCCTTATAAAAGCTCTTAATAGTAAGCACATAAATGTTGCCTAAATAAATGCAATTTTGTATGACATAACAACATTGACGCAGGAACCCTATTCTGGGGGTAACAATGCCCCCTCCAGATTAGATGTTGCCCTGCCCCCCCAGAATTTTTAAAAATTGTACTATATATTTATTTGCAGAATAATATTTTCAATAAATATGTCCCCCTAGAAAATATGTCCACTTACGCCAATGCTTAAAATGTTAAGTTTGCAAAAAAAAACGAATTTTTTATATTCCCATACAATAGTGCATATTTCAAGCACAACTGTAAGGCAGAGACAAAAAAATTTTAAGTTTACGAGGAGTTACGAACTTAATACGGTATGATTTGAGGACATCTACACTTTGCTGAAACTAAGGATGATAGAAGACAAGGTTACACCATCCCGAAAATAAAATTGAAATTATCTTCGCATGTCGGCCTATGACGTCACGAAATGTCTTCCTATTGGCTAATAATTCTGATTCAGAGTATAACTAGAAATTATGAGAGTTTTTAATATAAATTATGAGAGTTTATTTGCAGGGTTGCCCATTTTTGCCTATTACTTGCATTTATTTGTACGTAGTTATTTGAAGCAATTTGTTCATAACAGACTTGGAAACTTTACATTCCCGTCCTACAACGGGGAAATTAGCTCAAGGCGTAATCATTCTTGTCTGAAACAATCTCTTAAAAGGAAATGCTATTAAAGGGCAGTTTAGACAGTAAGACTTTACGTACGTAAAATCTAAGAGAAAATAAAATGAAAATCAAACCGTATGAAAAAATAGAGATTAAAAATCGTATGGTTTTTTTCTTACGTTTACACCGTGTTGAATAAAATGAATAAAATGAAGTAAAATTGAAACAGCTGTTGTTAAAACAATAAAAAAGTGAAAACAAATAAATAGTGCGCGTACTTGTGAAAAATATGCCAAATTTAAAAAAAGTAACAAGGAAAAGGTACTAGCCATTGCCATAATAAAAAAAACTGGAAACCAACAACTAAAACAAAATTAAAAAATGTTCACGTTCTTTTGCCAAAAGTTTTTTATTGTTTACAAACTTAATTGTGATGCCAACTGGATCTATTTTGCACTATATTCAGCGGTTTTCTGCTATTTTGACGAGTTTTGCCTTTGAAAAGTTAGCATTAATAAGAAAAACGCAACCCTGATCTAATGAAGTAGAATAGTTTTTGAAAAATTTCAAAACATAAAGAGAGCCGTAAGACTATCAAATTTCCATCCGTATTTTCTCTCAATGTGGGACAGTTTCATTCTAAACATATTATGTTTAGACGATACTACTTGTACTCTTCTACACAAAAATTTGACATGTCGTATTATAGTATTGTAGTATAATGTAAACCGCCCTAAAGTGGGACATCGCAAAGAAATATTATGCCATAAGTAAGCTGGTTTATAAGCAATAATAACTCGCCATTCCTTACATACCTGTATAAGATGAATCATTTTTTTGCTGGGTAGCTTTTACGTTATTTTATTTTTCACATTCGACAAAACATTTTGACTGATCTATAATTACGTGTGCGTTAACGTAAAAGTCTCAAGCAGATAATTTAACCTGCCAATTTAATTTGCCGTTTTTTCTTTGGTACTTCACATTAAGTATAAAAGTTGTTGTAACCTCAGTTAAATGAAAACATAATTTTACATATCTGACTTTTGGCCAAATATTGCATTGGAATGGAAATGATCAATTTGAAAAAAAAAAGAAAACAACGAAATTGTTGCTTAGCAAATTGGAAAAAATTATTACAAAGATTTATTAAATATTAAAAATAAATAAAATATAACAAACTATAAATTTCGTTTTACAATAAACCATATATACTTACAGCACGTAAGAATTATAATTTTTTTTTGAAAATCTATTTAATGTCTTTGGCATGCATTGAATTTGGTTTGATTATTTAAAATAATACAAGACCTCGAACCAATTCTTAGATTTTAGAGATCTAATCTTTTTAGGCGATTGCAGTTCTTAAGCGTTACACGATAGGAAATTTTTATATGTAACTAGACCATTTAAAATTCTTGGACATTTTTTTACTTGGTGTACATTATTTATTGTCAGACATCAGCACCAAGTTAAAGCGAATAAACGGTGGAGGACGTTACTAGGGCCCTTCCTTCGCTGATATTACTTTAAAGCATTAAAATTGACGCAGCAATAGAAGAATATATAAAATTATATTCACTTGAAATTAGTGCGCCCATCTAGCACCAAGGGTGCCATAATAGTACTCTAAACTTTACTTCGTTATATAGATTTTAAGGAAAGTAGTGGCTTTAATTTACTAGAGTTTTAATGGGTTTATCTGCTAGTCTATCTATACATATAATAAAATAGTAACTCATTTCCGTCTGTCTGTCTATAGGTCTGTCTGTTTGCTTTTCTTTGCGTTCGCATCACGTGAAAACTACTGGATGGATTTTAACAAAAATTTAAGAGGAGGTACCTTGATTCCAATATAGAATATTTTTTTCCCAAAAAAATATCGCATTTCCAAGAGAAAGTGGAGTAAAAGCAGTGAAAGTACACAATTTCGGGTTTAAAGGTACTGAAATTTTCGGTTTAAAATCGGGATATTTCATACACCACCTTTTTTTTGAAAGTGGGATATTTTAAACAAACTTGCGTAACAGATGGCGCCAATTGAATAAAATTTGTATTTTTACTTTGTGGAATTACATTGTTATTAAAACATTTTAAGCACCTCTTACAGAGCTCTACAATAATTTTTAGAATTTGTTTATAAATTTTAGAATTTTATTCAGGGGTGGGTACCTTTATATAAAGTAAATATATAAACTACAACTGAAGCACTATAAAAGTAAGAGTAAGTAAAATTGGTGTGGAACACTTTCAAAACGAAATCGAGCAAAATATTGTCAGGACGTGTCGGGCACAGCTAGTTGATAAATAAAAACTTACCCAAATCTGTTAATATATGTTCATTGTAAAAGTCCATGTCCATCTGTGCTTAATTTATGGTATCCTTTTGTTATTTCGAACATCCTTACAAAATTTTGAAGTTAAAAATTTGCTATAAAAGCTGAAAAGATATAAAATTAAAAAATATTATTAATGAATATTATAAAAATATTTATTAAAAATTTTTTATAATAAAGTATTATAAAAATTTTAATTATTTATTTTATAAATTATTTATTTTATAAATAATAAAGCTTTTTTCATTTTTTTTTCTATCTCGAAAATTTCAGCAGGGTAATTCCATGTCTAATCGTCAATGCATTCAAAATGACTACTTCAGATTTTATTGAAACTTTTGTTATTTATATTCCTTGACTCCCTGAATCCAAAAAAAATTCTATCTCTTATAGTTTTTTAGCTATTGGTTTTCAAAATATAAAAATATGGCGCATATGCAAAATATGCGCTCGAGGATTAAATACAAATATTCTAATTCCAGTTCTATAAACCGTCGGCAGTTGAGTAATAGCATTTTTTAATTTTATTTTGATTCAGGGAGTGAATGAATATTAATAAAAAAAAGTTTCAATAAAATCTGGAGTGGTAAATTTGAAAAAAAAATTTTTTTGGTTGATTTGACATGGAATTACCCAGCAGCTAAAGAGGTAGTTCGTGGTGTCCCACAAGTATCGATATTAGAGCCCTTGTTTTTCAATATATATTTGCATCAATGATATTTTTAGGCATTTACCTAGCATTTGTAGTAATCTATATGCATATCATCTACTTTTCTTGAATATAATTTAGTTATTTCTGATATCTAAGGAAAATGTTATTGTTCTAAATATCGGGTGGTTAAATTTTAAGGGCCGATGTTGAAAGTGAACCACACCTAAATGTCAAGTTTTTTCTGCATTTAATTTGACATTTCTCAATTTTAGACTAACTCAATTTGAACCATGGAAAGATACACAATCGAGCGATGGTCAGAATGGTGGCAAGAAATGGCAACGTTGGATGATCAATTTTCGAAGAAAATTTTCAACTCAGTGGATTCGTCAATAAGCAGAATTGCCGCATTTGGGCGAATGATAATCCAAGAGTGATTGTCGAAAAACCAATGCACCCACAAAGAGTGAGTGTTTAGTGCGGTTTATGGGCTGGCGGCATCAGCGGGCCTTTTTTTCCAAAATGAGGCCGGTCAGGCAGTTACTGTGAATGGTGATAGCTATCGTGAGATGATAACGAACTTTTTATGGCCCGAATTGAAAGATATGGATGTAGACGATATGTGGTTTCAACAGGACGGTGCCACTTGCCACAAAGCTAACGAAACAATGGCTCTTTTGCGCGACAAATTCAATAGCCGTGTTATCTAACTTGGTGGCGATGTCAATTGGACGCCAAGAGCATGTGATTTGACACAGTTGGACTTATTTCTTTGGGGTTATTTGAAAGAAAAGGTGTACGCCGATAAGCCAGTAACAATTCAAGAGCTAAAGAATGAGATGATTCGGCACATTAACGGCATAGAACCTCAATTATGCCTCAGCGTCATCCAAAATTAGGAGCATCGGATGGAGGTGTGCCGCCGAGGTCGCTGCAGCCATTTTGTTCCATACATAATTGATCCATACCAATATTATCAAAATAAAAAGAAATGACAATAATTTCCTAAATAATTTGTGTTTTATTCAAAATCAACATCGGCCCTTACAAATTTAACCACCCTTTATAAGGAAATATAAAGTTACTGCCTTCAAAGAAATTAATATTTTTTTGTCACGAATTCGTATAAATAATGAGGAACTAGAATATGTTCAGTTGTTTAAAACTCTTGGAATTTTTATTGACAATAAAATAAATTTTGACTTTCATTTAAAACATAGATAACTATGTGTTTTCCCGATTATCATTTGGATTACGCAAACAAAATATATCGTATTAATTATTCGTTACCAATATCTATCTGAAAATATGTGGCCCATGCTACGCTTATGCCAATATTGTTTTATAGTCTAGAAATATATACTAGAACTATCGCTAGTAATATAACCCGGTTAAAAAGATATTTTAATCGAATTGTAAGGTATGTATATAAACTAAAGGCACGTGATCGTGCAACTGCTTATATTATAAATTTCTTAGGGTGATCTTTCGACCACTTTTTAAAAGTTAGACTAATGATGTTATTCTATAAGATTTTTAAAAGCGTTGCACCAAATTATATATATGTTATCTAGATTTGAATTCGGATGGTCCTCTAGATCACTTATTTTGTTATGCCCTCGACTCCGTTCAATGGTGAACTCTAACTACGTCTGTAGTTTGAGTTTGCCGCTTACGGAACTCATTTTTACTCTACTCTGATAGACATTATGCTCATTCCCTTAACGAATAAAACTAAGATAATGTCAATTGTTTCAATAACCGAATCTCTTTGGTAATGGTGGAGATGTATTATCTTTTATATATTTTTTGAAATGTTGGTTTTAAACAGTAAACTAGTCGTATTTCATGAAATTAAAGAGATATAATAATGTTAGTTTATAACCAGTAATATGGAATTTAAGAACAAATTGGAAATGTATTATAAGTTGGTATTAAAAATATCGTTGAATTGTTTATAAATGTTATATATAATTACTAATTACTCGGTAATCATTTTGGCCTTTGAATTGAATAATCAAATTTGGTAACCTCTGCCGATATTAATATAGGTATCGTGTAAACAAGCTAACTAAAAGATGGTGTCCACACCCACACCGATATCGAAGATTTTTATTGCAAAATAACTCAATTAAATGCAGGTTTTTTTTAATACTAGCTGTGCCCGCCAGCTTCCTTATAATATTTTGTTCGATTTTGCTTTGAAATCAATCCACACTGAAGAGCTTTACTTTTTTAGTGCTTCAGTTATGGTTTATGTATTTACTTTATATGTATAAAGTTTCTCATCCCTACTAAAATAAGTAAATACATAAACCATAACTTAAGCTTTAACCGATATGCATAGTTTAAGCATATCGGTTAGTGCTTTAGTTATGGTTTATGTATTTACTAAAATAACTACGTATTTTCACTTCTTTTTCTCCACTTTCTCTTAGAAATAAGATATTTTTGCGGAAGAAAAAAAGTATAATATATTGGAATCCGGGTACTAAGGTACCTCCTCACAAAATGTTGTTAAAAACCATCCAACCAATTTTACGTGATGCGAAGACAAAAACAGCAAGATAGACAGGAAAAGAGTTACTATTTTATTATATGTATATATCAGTATTAAATGGGCTTTCTTGCAAACTGAATGGAGTCGAGCAAATAGAGTGGATTTTAATGATCGTAAGACGACTCAATGTTGTAATCTTACGCACAAACGGAAAAGATGCATCATTATTTAAGAGCAGGATTCGCTATCCTACAAATTAGCACACAGAAAAATTTGTTTAAAGGTTTTAATTAGTTTAAAATTAAAGTTTAATTAATTCAAATATATATTTATTTAAAACGAAACAAAAACATTTCCTAATTAAATAAATAATTGAATCAATTAATTGTTTAATTACATCTGAAGCCAATTAATACCTCTAATTAGTGAAAATATTCTTTTCTGTGTATGATTCAATCACAAAAAAATTACAGAATTCTGTCCTACGCAAAAAATTGTTCGAAAAAGGCGTTGTATTACACACTGTGTAATTTTTTAAGTCATGGCAAAATAACCATATACGGACACCACTACGTCATAAAAGACCAAAAAAAAGACCCCTGTCTCCCAGTTTTGCCCAAAGTCCTCCAGGTTTTTTTTTATGGGCCCTCAAAGATGTGGGGCCTCGATGTCATTTTTGCAAAAAAATGATCATTTACTCAAGCTCATATTTTGCAAACCGTTTGAAATTTTGATATACTCTCTGAGGCAAAGTTGTAGCTCTTGTCATAAAGAACGAAAATTGTTAACATATAAAATCAAAAAAAAAACTTCAACTTCAAGGTCAAAATCGCAAAAAACTTTAAAAAATTCAATTTTTTTTACATTTTTTCGCCTGTTCAGGTCCATAGGTAGCAAACCGTTCAAAATTCAAGGAAACAATCAACTACAGAAATGAACCTAAGATCTCAGTAAACAACTTTCTAGAACTTTCTTGAGTGTAAGTGAGCTCACACGCAATCTCAACGAGACTCTCTCGCAAATAATAAATTAGCCATTAGCCTTTTTTATACCCTTCACAACAGGTGGAAAGGGTATATATAAATTTGTCATTTCGTGTGTAATTTGTACAATTTTCAATTCCGACACTATAATATAAATATATATATTGTGGATCCGTATACATAGAGAAGTTGATTAAGCGATGTCTGTCTGTCCATGTTCCGATAGTAATGTCATTTGCTCAGGCACCAGAAGAGATACACAAAATTTAAATACACCAATTTGAAAGGAATAGTTTCGAAAATTTTAGGATTGCATTCCTTTGGAGGCTGCGGGCCAAAAACCTCGTCACGTTCAGCTTTAATGATTCTTTTTTGCTTTTTTTTTGTCAAATAAATATTAGACCGAGACAGGTAGATCGCAAGGCGTGCTTACAGACCTCGGGGGATCAATAACCCCCTGCGAGGACCGAGTTTGTGTTTATTTATTTGTAGGTTGGTAAGGATATTCTGGTTTGATTTCTTTTAAAGGCCTTTATAGAAAGCAATGCATATACATATGTCATATGTCATATGTCAATATGAGGAAATTTTATTAGGGATTTTTTTACTTTAGTCTGACCAACGCAATATAGATTGCAGGAAGTTCCTAATTTTTACAAAAAAAAAAAACATAAAAATATTAAAAAAAAACTTTATAAAAAATTTTACAAAAATTTTAGAAAAAAAAATTTTTTAAAATTAAAAAAAAAGTTTTCCAAAAAATATTTACAAAAATTTTGGAAAAAAAAAATTAAAAAATAAAATTCAAAGAGACATAGGAGGATAACACAATATCTAGCATTACTATGGTGAAGGGTACATAAGACTCGGCATGGCCGAATATAGCACTCTTACTTGTTTAAAATCAATCTACCTTTTTTCTTATACATATATTGCCATTTTTTTCTCAAAATTATAAAACAAGATGATTATCTGAGAAAACTGCTGTTAACCATTGACTGGTAGTAAAAATTCATGTAATGATAGTAAATTCAGTTGACTCGTGTCATAAAGCTAGGTTTATTTAAAGTATTATATTGCACAAATCTCTTAAACCAGTTTTAAATCTTAAACCAGTTCCGAAACAAGTTAAAATGGTAAAAAAATTTATTAATTTAGTAGATGCTACAAAAATGTATAGGGACTAGTCTTATTTAACTTCAGGTATATTTTTTTGTAATTTCTTCTTGTGGTAGTTTTGACCGTTTTAGTTTACCTTTTAAACCTTTCCCTAATTTTACTACATTTTCGTGGAATGTATTAAATATAGCATTCACATATTTATCACATTATCTGTCATTGCCCAAGACTGCAAAACCAAAGGCCTCTGTTGGATAAACAAACGATTCCACGATGAGTGTAACGATTTTGGAGGTTGCAAACTTCATGATGCAGATTCAAGTGACTTAATGTCAGATAAAGCAGTCAGATAAAAAGCTGTTTTTTTAATCTTTGATAGTATTTCCCTTTATTCCAATTTTTTTTAAATATAGCAGTTTTTAACCGACTTCAAAAAAAGAAGGAGGTTATCAATTCATCTGTGTTTTTTTTTCTTCTTTTTTTTTGTATGTTTCTGCCTTCAGAACTCGGTCATTTCTGAACCGAGGTTATGGCTACAGATTGGTCCCATTTTAAAAGAAGTTTAAAATTTTAAAAATTAAAGGGTGTCCCCATACAACATACATGTTTTTTACGTGTATTATGAACTTTATAGGTCACCAATTTAAAATTAAAAAGTGCGTATCACTATAGCTCCTAATAACAAAAAGTAATTAAAAAAGAAAATTAAAGGGTGACCCCATAGGTGACGTAATTTCACCTTTATGGTCCTATCTTTTGAACCGTTAAAGACAAACACTTGAAAGTTGCACAGAATGTTCGTTACTATGTCTATTATAATAAGTATAAATATTTAAAATTAAAGGGTGTCCCATTAGTTGGTTTATTTTGATATATATATGGCCAAACTATTGAACCGTTATAGACAGACAGTTGAAATTTACAAAGAACTTGTATTGCTAAGTTCGCTAAAATAAAAAGTGTAAAATATGAATTTGGAAATTAAAGGGTGTCCCAATAGTTCTGTGGCAATAAGGAAAATGTGCTTAAGTCTAATTTTTATGTTTTGTAGGAGAGCAATTTAAAACTTTAAAATAATTTTTTTTTAAATAACTTATCATTAAACTTTACCTATGGGAGTCAAACGTGTGATTTGAAAAAATATCTTATATCTACCAAAAGTACGCAGGCGTTGCAATTAATAAGTTGTGAAAGAAGTTTTTATGATTTCGACAAATAGCTTAAAGTTTCTTAAGATTTTTTCCAAATGCGATTCGACATTGAAAAAAGATAAGCAGAAAGTTATTTTGCTATAACTTCCTGAAAAATTTTACTAAATAATTGAAAATTTGCACATGGGCACTTTGAAATACGGAGATTTCAAGGGTGTCAGTAACTAAATTTTTGCTTAAGTCGACTTAAGCACTTATTCCTTATTGCCACAGAGTTAATGTAAAAATGATATATATGGCCAAACTTTTCAACTGTTATAGATAGACAGTTGAACCTATATTGCTTAGTCCGCTATTACAACAAGTATAAAATTTGAATCTATAAATTAAAGGGTGTTCCCATTATTGATGTAATTTGACCATTATGTCCTCATCTTTGGATCCGTTATAGACAAACACTTGAAAAATAGACAGAATGTTCACTACTATTTTTTGTATAACAACAAGTATAAATATTTAAAATTGGAAATTAAAGGGTGTCCCAATAGTTGATGTAATTGTATATGGACACAAAGTTAAAATTTACAAAGAATCTGTATGACAAAGTCCTCTTTAACAAGAATTATATTCAAATTTGAATTTAAAGGGTGTCCAATAGGTGACGTCATTTGATATATATGACGCTATCTTTTAAACAGTTATTGATAAGCACTTAGCAATTAGACAGAATGTCCATTACTATGTCTGTTATAATATGTACAGGGTGTCGCAATAGTTTATGTAATTTGATGTATATGACCAAACTTTTAAACCGTTACAGACAGACTGTTGAAATTTACAATGAACCTGTATTGCTACGACCGCTATAACTAGTATAAAATTTGAATTCGGAAATTACAGGGTGTCCAATAGTTAGTGTAATTTTATGTATATAGCCAAACTTTTGATCCGCTTTACACAGACAGTTGTTTGGCATTGGTTTGACCAGAACCCTGTGGTCTTGTGCCCCTATATACTCCGGAAGCACTGCTCCCCCGGTAGAAAATCGACTGATATTTGCTTTAGATTATTGAATTCAAAAATTAGTTTTTTTTATCTGAATTGACAGTTTGTTCTACGACATTTAAAAAATCCCGCTACAATCTACCTCGAATATAATATAATCATTGTATTAATTCATTGTATTATATTACCGTCTTAAAGAAACATGATTTTAAGTTTGTCTGTTTTGAAGTCGGTTTTTTTTGCAAGAATTATTTAGCCTAATTTTTTTTATTTAGTTTTTTGAACCTTTTTTTCAAAGAGTAATAAATGGGGATTATTTCTGGAAAAATAGAAGATCTTGTAGAGTTGTCTAGTGCTACCCTTACAAACCTATTGTTATTTCCGAATGCTGCTTTTTTAATCTTTGATAGTATTTCCCTTTAATTCAAAATTTTTTTTAAATATAGCAGTTTTTAGCCTAAAAAATTTTCTTTAGTTTTTTGAACACTGATCGGTAGCATACTAGCTTTCAACAAAAAGGGTTTGTGTCTCTTTGTTTTATGAAAATGGTACACACTTAATATTTAGGAATATATTATAAAAATATAATAATTATTATTATTAAAACAAAATTTTTTAAATTAGCATGAAACAAGTAATAGTGTTATATTCGGCCATTCCGAATCTTATATACCCTTCGCCATAGTAATGTTCCACTTACTCTGTTGTGTTTCCCGATTTCACAATATGTAATATACATTTCAATTTCATTATTACAAATATATTATAAAGATATAGAAAATTTTTTGGAAAAATAATATCAAAAATGTTTTGTAAAAATATTATCGCAAATGTTTTTCGAAATTTATTTGTAAAAATTTTACGAAATATTTTTTTTAAAGTTCTTACCGAAAATTATTTGTTAAAATTTTATCGAAAATTTTTTGTAAAAGTTTTATCAAAAATTTTTTGTAAAAATTTTATCGAAAATTTTTTTGTAAAAATTTAATCGAACATTTTTTGTAAAAATTTAATCGAAAATTTTTTGGGAAAATTAAATCGATTTTTTTGGAAAAATTTTATGAAAATTTTTTTTTTTAATTTTAACGAAAATTTTTTGTAAAAATTTAATCAGAAACTTTTTGTAAAAATTTTATCGAAAAGTTATACTTTTTGCGAAAACTTTTCGTAAAAATTTTTTGTAAAATTATTTTTTGAACTTTTTTTTCAAAAATTTTTAATAAAAATTTGTATATAATTGTTTTTTTTTAAGTTAGGACCTTCCTGCAATCTATTTTGCGTTAGAATGGTCAGAAAAAAAAATTTTCTCATATTGACAACCGCACGCTCTATAGTGGGCACGTTGTGAGGCCTCGACCCTCGCTGGGGGTTTTTGAATCCCCGAGATCTGTTGCACTCCTTGTGATCTACTTGTCGCGGTCTAATATTTATTTAACCAAAAAACCAAAAGGGAATCATTACCACCGACAAAAATAAAAACATCGTGTAACCATGAACAGAATCGTCTGATGTTGCTGAATTGCAATCCTAAAATTTTTGAAACTATGCCTGACAGATTGGTGTACCTCGTCTGGGGCCTTGGTAAATTACATTTTAACACCAACACTGACAGACGGACATCGGTTAATCAACTTTTCTTTGTATAAGGATCCAGAATATATACCTTATGGGATCGGAAATGAATATTGTAGAAATTACACTCGAAATGACAAAATATAAAAATATTTTTAATTTTGTTAAAATACTTTTTACACATTAATATGCCTACTCTCATTTACGCTCAGATAATTATTCATTCTATTACAGATAAATTTATTTATACTTTTATTGAATCTATTACACATTCATTCATAAATATAATTAACTTATAAAATAAGAAAACTTACGACATACAAAATACAAATTTTTTTCAGTGCAGATGCATACTCATTTTAGGCATTTCTCTGCTTGGGGACGCTTGCATAAATTGACAACAACACAACAAAAGATTGCTATTTTAAAACTAAAAAAAATCACTCGCCTTCGCACTTAAAACTATTTACTTTTTTATACAATTCTTTTTATCGCATAATAAAATAAAAAAATAAAAATAATTTGTTCATATTAAAGATTGAGTTTAGGCTTAAGAATTGTACTAATTTATCCTTAATTGAATTAACGCCTTTTATTTCTGCAGAAAGAAAATGAATGAAACATGAGGAGCATTCGTGTATTAAGCAGTATGTGCCTGATCTGATTAAGTGTTTTTGTATGGATTGATTTAAATTTATATTTGTAGAAGATGTACAGTGGCAGGCAAAAATGTCTGGACTAAGCAAACTATAGTAAATACAGTTAATTCCCGATTATCCGCGGAATTGAATGGTGGGAATACCGCATTTAATCGAATTTTAGGGATAAACCGCAAAATTGTCGATGGCAGTTAATTATTTTTTATTTTTTAAAAAGAGAAGTAACACTCAGGCAATTAATGCCTATATTAACTGTGTTACTTCCTTTGGAAAGGGATAGTAGTAGATAAGACAGATGGTTAGTTGATAGTAAAGCTTCGCTTCTGGCAACACTGCAATTGCACGTTATGATTATTTTTAGAACAGTATTGCAGCACCTCTGGTGTTATTTAGGCGAATTAGTTTGAAGCTAGCATAGCCAATTTATAATTAGTTTACTTCGCCGGCGATTTAGTGCTATGTGGTAATACCGGCGACCATTGCTTCCTAGTCAACGTGCTAACCACCTAAGCTACAGCACCCCCAAAAAACGAGGACTAAAGGTATTAACAAACAAAAGACTAGCATTAAATATCTGTTTATTTTATTATTTATGATGACTTTTTTTATTTTCAAGTACATACGAGTAATTAGAAAACTTATTTCCGTATTTGCGAAATAATTCTTAGTTTTAAAACATCTTTTGAGTATTTTTTCTGTTTTTATACAAAAAACTTTTTACTGTAGGTGCCGCAGATAATCCGCAAGTACCCGCGGATAATCGATAGTTAACTATAGTACAGAACTTCATCGTATGGTTTTAGTTTTATTTTTGATTCAAACCGCTAGTTTTATGGGTACCTTATTTTACAGGTTCCTTTCGACCTCCTTCATTCACAATGAGAATTTGTCGACGACCGTAACGGGTTAAGCCAAACGGCAGATCTGGCTTAGTACTAAAGGTGATAGTACATAACACGGTTTGAGCGCTTCAACGCGTTGCAAGTTTTATATACTTTATACGCTTTAAACGCTTCAAGTTACATAACACGCTTTACAGACTTCATGTTTAAATCAGCTTTAAAAAATTTGTTGACTTCAGCACGCTTCTTTTTATTTTTATAATCCCTTATTATAAAGGGTGGTTAAATTTTAAAGGCCGATGTTGATTTTGAATAAAACACAAATTATTTAGGAATTTATTGTAATTTCTTTTTATTTTGATAATATTGGTATGGATCAATTATGTATGGAACAAAATATCGCGACCTCGGCGGCATACCTCCATCCGATGCTCCAAATTTTCGATTAGGCTGAGGCATAAATGAGGTTCTATGCCGTTAATGTGCCGAATTATCTCATCCTTTAGCTCTTGAATTGTTGCTGGCCTATCGGCGTAGACCTTTTCTTTCAAATAACCCCAAAGAAAGAAATCCAACGGTGTACGGTGTCAAATCACATGATCTTGGCATCCAATTGACATCGCCACCACGTGAGATAACACGGATAATTTGTCGCGCAAAAGAACCATTGTTTCGTTAGCTGTGTAGCAAGTGTCACCGTCCTGTTGAAACCACATATCGTCCACATCCATATCTTCCAATAACTCTTGGATTATCATTCGCCCAAATGCGCTAATTCTGCTTATTGACACGAATCCACTGAGGTGAAAATGTGCCTCATCACTGAAGATGATTTCAAATTGAGTTAGTCTGAAATTGAGAAATGTCAAATTAAATGCAGAAAAACTTGACGTTTAGGTGTGGTTCACATTCAACATCGGCCCTTAAAATTTAACCACCCGATATAAAACTTTATGTTTTTTTTACTTCTGCTATTAATTTTTCCTCCATTTGAGAAGTATCTTTATAGCAAAACAAAACAAAAGTCTTCTGACGAGATGTCACATAGTACTTTATACTATGAAAATACTTTTTGTTAACTTTTTTTTTGACAGAAGTGCATAACGCGTTGAAGCGACCAACGCGTGGTATGTACTTTCGCCTTGAGAGTTTAGAGGTTCGGTTCTAAGCCGGGACTACCAACAATAATTTGTATGGGGCCAGAAATAAATATTGCAAAAGATATAAACGTAAATGACAAACCTATGTATTATACCCTTTCCACGATTATTTTGGTAAAAAATCTATACATATAATAAAATAGTAACTCATTTTCGTGTGTCTGTCTGTCTGCTTTTCTTTTGTGTTCGCATCACGAAAAAATTACTGGATGGATTTTAACAAAATTTTGTGAGGAGGTACTTTATCATCCTAATTCCAATATAGGATATCTTTTCTGCAAAAATTTCTAATTGACAGTGGAGAAAAAGCAGTGAAAAGCGCAATTTCCGGTTTAAAGATACTAAAATTTTCTGTTTAAAACTGGGATATTTTAAACACGGTTGCAAACTTTTTATATTTGAAAGTGGGATATTTTAAACACTTTTACGCAACATTAGGCGCCAATCGAATAAAATTTGTATTTTTACTTTATGTTTAAAATATTTTAATTTTATATAAATTTTAGAATTTTATCCAAGGCTGGTTACCTTTATATAAAGAAATTATGTGTCTAGATGGATTTTAACAAAATTTTGTGAGGTACTTTAGCATCCTTATTCCAATATAGGATATAAAAGTATGCCGACGTTTTTGTACTGATTTAAAGGTACTGCATACTTTAAGGCATCTTTCATTTTTGAAAGCGGGATATTTTAAACACGGTTGCGCAACAGATGGCGTTGTTTTAAAATAATGACAAAATGTTAATTACTTACTGCCAAATAGCCAATTGAAAAAAATTTGTATTTGATTTATATTTCTACTTTGTGGAATTACAATGTTATAAAAATATTTTAAACACCCTTTACATAGCTTTAGAATTTTTTACAAATTTTAGAATTTTATCCAGGGATGGGTACCTTTATATAAAGTTAACACATAAAGCATAACTGAAGCATTATAAAAGTAAGAGTCTTAAAATTTGGTGTGGAATACTTTCAAAGCAAAATCGAGCAAAATAATGTCAGAGCGCCCACGATGTGTGGGCACAGCTAGTCACAAAATAAATTAATAAAATAATTACTGAAAATAAATGAATAAATATTTTTTTTTTAATTTTATGAAGTAACCTGGGGTTGAACTCGGTATGACAAACTAAAAATTTCTTGTTTTGTTGATAATTTTTTGGGTGAAAATGTCATTATTTTTTGCGAAACCTGGACTTTTAAGCGAACTTTTAAATTATTTAAAGTTTATAGTTTTTTCTGTGAGTTTTCGGTTTTTAATCAAAATTAAATTTTTGATCCGAATAAAATTTTTTTGGGAAATTTTTTAGGTGAAATTTTGATGAAAATGTGATACTTTGGTGAAATTAAATTATGATTGTTTGCTCATCCAGTTTTTTTTTCCAATTTTATGTTTTCACAAAACAATAATAATGTATAGAAAAACAACCACAATATGGAAAAAACGTGAAAAAATATGAGGCGCTCGCCTCTTTTTAAAGACCAATGGTGCTGAATTGCAATAGCAACATTTTCGAAACTATGCATGACAGATAAGTGGACTTGTCAAAATTGGATTCAACCCAAACACCGAAGGACGGACGGGCAAAAGGACATAAAAAAATCCACTTGCGTATGTATAAGGATCCCGAATGTATATACTTTATGTGTAATGGCAAACACAAAGACATTCGTTCTAAATTGTGTAAGCTCGTACAGCTCTGCGTCTTACACGTTTGGGGAGCATAGACACTTAATTTCCAAAATATTTTAATTTTAACCCACTGTGCATTATTTTGTTATGCTGTTCTCAAAGCTACACATGTAAGTATGTGCATTAATTTATATTATGAACCCTATTTATTATTAAATGAACCATCATTTCTTACTGTTTAGGCGCGTAAGTGGACTTGTAAATGATCTTTAAGATTAATACCTTTACTACAAGTTAAAGCTGTTGTTGGTTGTGATACATGCAGCATGTGTATATGCAACATTAACAGTTTAAATAAATTTCATCAACAGTTTAAATAAATTTCTTGATATTTTGTGGTTTTTTTCCTACATTAAATGCCTGTGTTTGTGTTCAAATTGTGCGTGATACGCTGAAATCTTTTGTAATTTAATTAAAATTAGATCAGTGAAAGATCTCTTCATTCTTTCTTTGCATCCGGGTAAATTAAACAATTTGTTGTAGTTGTTTTTGTGACATCTCTTAAATTATTGGATTTTTTATCTTCTAGAAAAAACAAGTTTTATTTTGAAGAGAGACGACTACAAATAGTATTAAATTCTAAATATTTAAAACGTAAAAGATGTTTTATTTTTTTATTTTTAACTAGCTGTGTCCACACAAGTTGTGTGCGTCCTGACAATATTTTGTTCAATTTTGTTCCGAAAGCAATACACACCAAATTTTAAGACTCTTAGGAATTTACTTTACATGAAGGTACCCATCCCTGGATAAAATTCTAAAAATTATTTTAAAGCTCTATAAAAGACAGACAGGAAATGAGTTTCTCATTATTTTAAAACAGAGCCATCTGTTGCGCAATATTGCTTAACCCTCATACTGTCTTCGGGTGAAATTTTACCCATTTTCAATTTTAAAGCCATATATCTTTTACAAATTTTACTTAATAGTAATGAAGATTTATCTAAATTAGTATTTTGCATTAAAAAAACGAAAAATTTTCCTTACATAATAAATAATTTCGAAAGTATTTGAAAAATTGCGTTAAAGTCCCTCGGGTGAAATTTCACCCATTAAGAAAATTGTGTAATAATTATTTTATAGTGGTAACCTTTATGACAGAAATTAAATATTTCAGGCAGCACAGTCCAACCACATGTTTTCCTTAACCTTTCATAGATAAATTACGTCCAAGGCGAATTCATAACAGGTAAACTCGAGAGCTCAGCTGACTTTCTGATCTTCTAGTGTCAAAATGTACTAACATTTTTTATTTTGACAGCCAAAGATGATTTATACAAAAACAAAATGTACGTATTTTTATTACAGAGTTGTACTCTTTTTTCGCCACGAGTCTACCTTGTTTATTGTGCCATGGTTACGTCTATCAGACGTATGCCTATTTAATTTTGTACTCCATCTCTGTGGTTTGTAGTGAGAGAAAATTTATATGCTCAGTATTCTCAGTTGATCTCAGTAGCTTGCTAATGGTGGTTGTTTTCGTGCGGTAAGTTGATTATATTTCTGAGAAATTACACAACATGCGTCTCGGAGACGTATCGTTATCTGCACCACTTGCATATAATGGCATAAAAGAAAGATTTTTTTTATTCACAAAGCTTTTATTATATACAAATAGTTAAATGAATTAAAAATAAATATTTTTTAATCCTTTTATTACAGTTTTTGAGTCCTTTGCGAAAGGCTGTGTATAAAATGTTAATTTTTGATCTCTATTGAATTTGTTGTTTTTTTTGTTTCTAATATTATATTTATTTACCACATTTTTTTTGTTATCAAAGAGAAAATTCAAATAATAAATGACATCAATAACTCCTAAAAGGATGTTAGAAACAATACGTCTTTTAGACGTAACGTTATCTTTACCGTACGAAAAAAATAACGTTATATTTCTAGGGTTAATGTAAAGCTATGTGTTTCCCCGTTTTAAAAAATTAATTTGAAAACAAGTTCAGGTTGTGGCAATTTTATTTTTGAAAAACTATACTTTCTGCTTTTTGTAAGAAAATACCGAAAATGTCTATAATAGGAAGATAAATAAAAATTTGATTGAGGAATAAAATTGTTACTGAAAAACTAAAAAATGGTAAATTTTTAGCGTTTGTTTGATAACGAAATTGAACAGATAATGGAAAGTTGGAAAGAAAGTGAGAGCAGGAGAGGGCTCTGTTTCAGATTCCGAAGAAGATATTACCATTGAGTTTATTGAAGAAATTCCGCATTCTTCTAGTGATGAAAACGATGATGAAGAATTAGATGTACGCACTCAAACAAGCATTTTATCTAAAGATAAAAAATTTACGTAGTCTACTGAGTTGTCAAAATCTGTTGGACGAGCATGTGCAGAAAATATTATTCGCGATCGAGTTGGAATAACTTATTATGCTTCAAGTCGCATTGCTAGTATAAAAGACGCATTTTTGATATGTTTTCTAGAAACTTTACGAAAAATTATCATAAAGTATACAAATGTGGAGGGGCTTCGAGTATATGGAAATGGTTCGCAAGATATTGATGATGTCTCATTACAATCGTATTTTGGCCTACTTGTATTGGCTGGCGTGTATAAATCACATGGTGAGTCACTAGAAAGCTTGTGGAGTGAAAAAAACAGGAAGATTTTTATTCCGATCAACGATGTCATTGAAACAATTCAAAAAACTGTGTCGAGTTATTCGATTTGATGATAAGAACAGCAGAAGTGAACGCAGAGCTCGTGATAAATTAGCTCCAATCAGAGAGCTATGGGATAAATGGGTAGATAACCAACAACGTATTTATGTATATCCCACATGAAAACGTTACAGTTGATGAGCAACTATTGGGATTCCGAGGCAGATGTTCATTTAAACAGAATATGCAGTCGAAACCCACAAAATATGGTATAAAACTGTGGGTTCTATGTGACAGTGTGACAAATTTTGCATGAAATTTGCAAAAATACACTGGTAAGTCAGCTTCTGATGCAGCACTCGAAAAAAATCAAGGCCAAAGAGTGGTTCTAGACCTAATCAGATATCTAAAAGGGCGAAGTATAACGTGTGATAATTTTTTTACATGATATGATCTTGCACTTGAGTTGATAAAAAGAAAAAAACACTATTGTGGGCACAGTACGGTCCAATAATACGTTTTTGCCGCAATCAACGAAACAAGAGCTTCGTAAACGAGCAGTTTTCTCTTGCATGTTCTTTTTCAACGACAAGATTTCACTGGTGCAATACGTTCCAAAAAAGTACAAAATTGTCAACGCCCTTAGTACTCCTCATCATGACAAATCTGTATTGAATGAAGGAAATAAGTTGCCCGAGATTATATCACTTTATAATAAAACTAAAGCCGGGGTAGACACCTTAGATCAGCTGGTGGGTACTTATACGGTGAAAAGAAAAACTAATCGATGGCCCCAAGCATTGTTTTGCAATATGATTGACAGCAGTAAATGCGTACGTTTTGTGGCAAGAAATGAACAACGATTGGAATAAAGGAAAACTACACAAAAGGAGGTTGTTTCTTCATGAATTAGAAATGGAATTAGTCAAAACGGAAAAATGAGATGAGTTACTTACTATTTTATTATAGGTATAGGTAAAAATAGAACATCTTAAAAAATATTTTATTTAAGAGTTTGTGTTGTTTGTGTTTTAGCTACTTAAGAAATCTTTAACCAGTTTTCATAAAATAAATTTCTTATTCTTAATAGTTGTTTTTTCTCATTTAAGTCGTTAAAACTGGTTAAAAGCCTCTTCAAATTGCGTAAAACAGAAAAACAAATAAATACTAACATTAAAATTATTTATAGACGGTCTATTTTACTAAAAAAATATTAATAAAAGCTTGCTAATCGTTGAAAACTTCGGTATTTGTTAAGCGGTACTTTTGAAGGTGCCATAACACGCTGAACTTTTGTTTTTAAATTTGCTTTTGAAGAAAAATATATTAAAAAATTTTGGAAATAATAATTTTTCTCATTTTGTTTATAGGTTTAAAGTTTGTTATAGTTTTGATTGTGTGTTATAGGTTTAAAGTGTTTCCCTATTACAGTTCAAAAAATAAAGCCATATACCGAAACACTCTTTAATTTATAGAAATTGCCGTTATAGTAGCCACAGCAATACCTACATATCATGAAAATTTCAATAGTATCTATTGTGGAAACCCTTTAATTTTTGTTTTTTTTATACTTTCTAAAACCAGGCATAGCTTCAAAAGTTTTGGGATTGCAATTCAGCAACATCAGATCATTACTTTGGAGGCTGCGGACAAAAAACCACGCCCACGTATATTTTTACACGTTTTTTTTATTTTTTTCGTTTTTAATGATTCTTTTTTGCTTTTTTTTTTGTTAAATAAATATTAGACGGCGACAGGTAGATTGCATGAAGTAAAGGGGTCTCAATAACACCCTGATAGGGCCGATTTTGTGTTAAGTTTTAGGTTGTAAGGTTTTTCTGCTTTTATTTGTATTAAAGGCAATACATATAGAGGTAGAAAATAGACCCACAGGATGCTATTAGGTAATCAGGAGCAGTCAACAGGCCCATTAGAGGGAATAAGGATATTGTTTTTAAGGATTTTTTTGCTTTAGTCTAACTATTCTAAGGCAATATAGATTGTAGAAAGTTAGGGATTTAAAAAAAAAATAAAAAAAAAATTCCAAAAAATTTTCAACAAATTTTTAAAGAAAAATTTACAAAAAAAAAAAATTCAAAAAAATTCCAAAAAATTTTTAAATAAAATTTACAAAAAAGTTTCAAAAAAACAAATTTTCAAAGAAACATAAGACGGTAACACGATATCTAGCATTACTATGGTGAAGGTTTATAAGATTCGGCATGTCCGAATATAGCAATCTTACTTGTTAGTATTTGATCTGCCTGCGCCCGCACCAAGTAAAAACTTCAGGATAAATTTGAGGAGTCACAGTACCTCGGTTCACCTCGGATACCTTTTTCCCATAAAATAGAGCTAAAAACTAAACGTGCACAATTATACCGATTTTAATGACTTGGCAGCACCTTTTAACTTTGCAAAAGGAAAATTTCAAGCATTATTTACAAAATTCAACAATAATACAAATTTACATATAAAAAACCTATGTTACAATATTCTTAGGAATTGTCGTGAGACGGGTACCTCTTTATAAATCATATCTGGAGCAATATAAAAGTAAATATTTATATAATAATAAGTAAATATTTATATAAAATAAATCATTACAGAAAAAATATAAAATCAAATTGAGAAAAAAATATAACATTTTTTTTTTAATTTCCAATTTTTTTAAAGCAAGTTCGAGTTTTTATTATAAGCCATCGTCCGTCTGGTCACGTCAATCACAGCATACATATTAATAGTAATCATACGCCAGGAAGCACAGCAATTTAAATTACCTACTACTAGGTATGGGCAAGTGAAAAGTGATATATTGTGTATATACTTTTTAAAAGGTCTATCAATATTTTTGTCAAGCAAGATACCATATACATAATTTATCCCAAAAATAAACGTAACTCCCAGACCAAGGGTATTCAATTACAATTAAAATTACAGGTAATGTGTAATTTCATATTCTCATTTACACATTACAAGTAATTTAAATTTAAATGAGGGAGTAAATTATAAGTAATTGTAATTAGGCAATAATCATTACTTAAAAATGAACAGAATTCAATTATATTCTTAACAATTTTCCATTACACGTATTTGTAATTTTATTTTTTCAATTACAATTGAATTATTTTAATTACAATTACCTGTAATTTGGAATTGGAATTTCTTAATTACAAATTACAAGTAATTTTAATTGTAATTACATGTAATGTGTAATTGAAAGAATCGCAATTACAATTATAAATAGTTGAATGTATTGTAATTGAAAAATCCCAATTCCAATTACATATAATTTTGTAATTGCATGTGTAATTAATTACGAACTGTAATTAACATGCCCCAAGTCTGCCTCAGACCAATAGATCAACACGCCCTAAAATAGTCTAACAGGTCTCTTTGGATCAATTACTATTTTTCAAACGCTCTAGGACCAAAAAATATTTTACGGCTGTGAAATATACTTTTTTTATCTTTAGGTGCCCTTCTATCTGCGTGGTCACATATGTTTATAAAAATATAATTGTAAAATTTAAAGTATTTTATATACTACTAAATAAATAATAATAATAAATAATAATAATAATAATAATAATAATAATAATAATAATAATAATAATAATAATAATTATAATAAATAATTTATTGAATGTAGTAGAATGGCATCAGAAATGGAAAAGTCCATACATGCGTTCTTATTTTATTATATTTAAATGAAATTTTATTAACAACATACAATCAACAATAGGTTGTGAATTGAATAAATATAATTTTTTTAAATTTAATCAAAACTTGTATATAGTGATCAAAGTAATGTTAAAACCAAAATTTATTCCACAACCATATATTGTTGCAGACATCATAATATGATTCTTGTGACAACATCATAACCATGTTTTTTTAAGTGTATGTAAAAACGTTAATAATTATTATAATTAGTAAATAATTTAGTAAATTATCGTTGTATCGACAATAAAAACATCGCCGATACCGTTATATAGGCAAACTCAAAGTATCGCAAATATCAACGTTCGATATCGATCCTAAATTTCCATTCATATTCTAAAAAATACATCCGATATTTTTATGGAAGCTCCTAAAGTTAAAACAGCTTATTAACCTCTACTCTTGTGATTTTATAAAAAAAACTCCCATTGTAAAGTTAAGCACCCACTGTGCAGAATACTTTTTTGCTACTTGAAGTGGCGCTAAAATATTGAGAATTAAAAGAAAAACAAAAACAAAAAGAAATAACAACAAAAATGTTTATTTGTTTTCACATTAAAAAATTATTAAATTTATTTGTTGTAATTGTTGTTTTGGTCACTGTTGCTAAAAAATTGTTCAAGACAAATGTCAATTATGTTGTTTTCATATACGGGTAGTACTGGTAGTTGTTGTATTTACCTTAAAAACAAGAAAAAAAAACATGTAAAAATACACAAGTTTGTAATTAAATTTGTGCATTTATTTGTGTGTGTATTAAATTTAACTATCCCAATTGGCCAAACTGTCCCAAAAGAAAATTTATGTAAATTGTCGCTCACGTTGAGTAAAACAAAAATTTAAATATTTTTATTTTATATTATTGTTGACGCCTATTTTGAATAAAAGATTTCATCACAATAGTCGTTAACAATTACATAAGTGCTGTTTATGTATGTACCCGTCGACGACAATGTACTGAGGGTGCTGTACCTCATGAAGTTAGCATGGTCGCGAGTTTGATAGCTAGCCGTGCCAACATCGATTTTTCTATTATGTATTAGTTCTATTTACAGTAAAACATATCAAAGCACCCAACTTCGCCGGTATTACCATATAGCACTAAATCATCGACGAAGAAAAATCTATACATCTTTACATATAATAAGACAGTTACTCATTTCCTGTCTGTCTTTTTCTTTATGTTCGCATCACGTAAAAAATATCTTATTTCCAAGAGAAAGTGGAGAAAAAACAGTGAAAGTATGCCGATTTTATATACCGATTTAAAGGTACTGCATACTTTAAGCCATCTTTTAGTTTTGAAAGCAGTATATTTTAAGCAATATTGCGCAACAGATGGCGCTGTTTTAATATAATTAGTAACTCATTTTCAGTCTGTCTTTTTCAAAGTTTTACAACAATTTTTAGAATTTTATATAAATTTTAAAATTTTATCTAGAGATGGGTACCTTTTTATAAAGAAAATTCGTAAGAGTCTTAAAATTTGGTGTGGATTACCTTTAAAGCTAAATCGAACAAAATATTTTCAGGACGCACACAACGTGTGTGGGCACAGTTAGTTATTAATAAATTGGCTCTAGTAGCTTCAAATTAATACGCCTAAATGACACCAAAAACGATGAAGCACTGTTCTAAAACTAAACATATCAATCCAAACATCTGTCTTATCTGCTTCTATACCTTTCCAAAGGAAGTAACACGATTAATTGAGGCCTTATCTGTCTGAGTGTTACTTCACTTTAAGAAAAAAGTAAAGGAAACAGTCGCTTATGTGGTCTTCGATGCAACCTTGAAGTCGTCGCTACGACTAGGTCCACGACAAGGTACCTGAAATTAAAGCTTTGCTGGTTCTTATGATTTGTTTTCCCTAAAAAATCTCTTATTTTTTAGAAAACTGTCGTCCATATGCCTTTTACTATTTACTCTTGCATTGTAGGCGTCGTAAAAGTTGTCTGAAAGACATGACCAGCTGGGTTCACAATGTGTTTGGTATAGTATTTGTGTGAGCATGTGTTTCAAAAAATAAATATAAAAATTAATAAACTTAACCAACCGGTTTCAATAACATTTTGCTTTAAAAGAAACATCTTTTGCTGGTTTTACCTTGTCTGCTTTTAAAGACTTATTATCTTTTGTGTCCGACCATTTTTAAACAAAAACAGCGCTTTTTTAAGTTTTTTTTTTTTATCAAATCACATTCTTATTTATATCGTTTTATTTAAATTTTTGTGTTAAAAATTGTTAAAATTTTTATGGATTGAGAAATTGATTGATTTCTGTAAACTCGTAGTTCAAGACATTCAAAATGACGATTAAAAAAAAAGAATTATTGCCAAAGTTGCTCTTAAATTTTTTTTAGTATATTTGAAAACTAAATTTATAACGCTAAAATATTTAATAGCAAATGCCCTTGAGTAAAAAAAATATTTAAATAAAGTCATGTGTTCTTATACTACTCTTCAAAAAGTACTTTTTTTTTTACTAATTTCTTTGCAAGATATTTTTTTAAAAGTACTTTGCTTAAATTACTTTTTCTGTTGCAATTTTGAAATGGTTCTTTAAAAACTCATATTTTTAAAAGTTAATTTTTCTAAAAAGATAATTTTTCCAATAAGGTAATTTTTCCAAAAAGGTACTTTTTCGAAAAAAACCTTTTTTTGAATATAAAATTTCAAAAAGGTACATTTTCTAATAAGGCCTTTTTTAATATTTTTAATAGTAGTATTCTTTCTATAAAGTAATTTTTACAAAGGGCTTTTTGTCAAATATAATTTTTTTATCTAAAGCCTTCTTTTTTTAACAAATTTTTAATAGTTTTTTTAATTTTTAAAAAAGAAAAAGTACTTTTTTCAAAATTTATTTTAAAGAAATTACTTTCTCAAAATTTTAAACTTCTCCAAGAGGTTACTATAAAGTAATATTTCTTAAAAAAGTACTTTTTTCAAAATGTGTTTTTAATAAATTACTTTCTTAAAATTTTGAACTTTTCCAAGAGGTTATTATATAATTATTGCAAAAAAAAACCGACTCTAAAACAGACATATCAATCAATTCTAAACTAAAAATTTTAAAGAAAGTTCAAGAGATAAAGCCATATACGAAAAGTTCCTACAGATATGAGGACACCCTTTATTTTTTTACACTTATTATTACTGATACAGTAATAAAAAGAGACGGTTTCAAAGATATGGCCATATAGGTTTAATAATATCACCTAATGGGACACCCTTTAATGTACAATTTTAAATTAAACACTTACTATAAAGGACTTATCCATACAGATTCTTTTAAAATTTCAACAGTCTCTTTATAACGGTTCAAAAGTTTGGCCATATGCATAAATTTACATCAACTAATGGGACACCCTTTAATTTATAATTTTAAATATTTATGCATGTTATTTTACCGGACATAGTAGTGAAGATATTCTGTCTAATTTCAAAGTGTTTGTCTATACGGTTCAACGGCCAGATAGGTCAAATTACATTAATTATGTGGACACTCTTTAGTTTCCAAATTCAAACTTTATACTTGTTGTTATAGCGGACTTAGAAATACAGGTTATTGGTACTCCTTATAAAATTTACCTTTTGTAAAAGGAACTTGTTCTGCAATTTGTTTTAAAAAAGTTACTTTCTGACGATAAAAGAGGCAGCGGATTGCCAAATTTAGAACGTTATTTCAACAACTGCCGAAAACATAAACTTTGACAGTCAATATGCCATTGTACTCTTGGAGTCCTCTTTAGGAAGATGGCCGAGTAGTTAAAAATCAGGATATTTTGAGTCCCAGAGTGTAGGAAATAATGGTACATTACCGGCTCCACAGGTCTTGCAAGTCAGGAAATGCTAATGATACCTTGCCGGCTCAGACTTCGACGTATATGTAACTAATGAAAAAAAGATTAAAAGCTGCTAAATTACTAGACAACCGTACCCTTGGTTGAATGTACATATATAAGTCACACTGCCTTACCACTTTTGATTGCCAGCAGGTTTACAACCGTACCCTTGAATGGAGGTAAGTAAATCACACTGCCTTACCACTTTTGATTGCCAGAATGAACATCGCACTAAGAATGTCGGTTTCGACCGAAATCTGCCTCATTGGGCGACATTAACAACAGTTAAGAACCTTATACTCTTATAAAAATTTCTGTCGCAGTTTCTATTAAACCCAAGGTCCGTATGGCTTCACGGTGGGATAACTAGCTATACCTAAACTTATCATTTTTTTTTCTAAAGGACATTCTTCTATAACTTTCTCCGTTTATTTTTTAAAAGGTACTTTTTTCTAAAAAGTGATTTTTCTAAATGGTACTTTTTTTGAGTTACTGTTTGTAAGAGGTACTTATTTTCGACGATTATTTTAATATAAATGATGTTTTTTATTTCTAAAGACTGGTTTTTGTAAAAGGTACTTTTTATAGAAGCACTTTTGCTTAAGGTACTTTTTCAAAAAAGCATTTTTTCTAAAAGTTTCCTATTCCGAAGAATATATTTTAAGGATACTTTCGTAAAATGAAGTTTTTAAAAAGACATATTTTTTTCCTAGTTGTTTTTTCTAAAGAACTGTTACTTTTTCAAAGAAAGTACTTTTCTTAGAGCCACTACACATTTAATGAATTTTTTCGTAAAGACAATTACCAAAAGTGCCTTTTGGTAAAGACTTATGAAATAGTTATTTTGACATTTTTTACTTTTTTTATTATATAGATATTTGACATTTTGATTATATAGTCTTTGGTTTTGTTTAAAACTAATAAATAAAACTAATGAAAATCCATCAAACGTTATTGTAATTTGCTTTTGTATGATGCAACAGAGTCGTCTTAGCTACTCACAACTGTAATAAATGTCAAAAGCTAACGAAAGAACGAGTATTTTAAGATTTTTGCTTTTTTTGTATCTTTATTGCATTAAGTACGACAGCTATTAAGTACGAGTGTGAAGCTTACAAATTGAATGGTTTAATAAAAAAACAAAAATTACTTATTTTTTTACTGTTATACTTAATAACAAAATAAAAAAAAAAAAAATAAATAAATTATAAAAGAAGTAACGAACAATAAGATTTAATTTGTATTTGCGAGGAATTGTAAAACATTTTTATCGCATGTTTTTTTAAGTCTGGCGTAAATCTCTATAGAAAATCCAATGAAATTTTTATTAAACTTTTTGTGCGTAGATGTTTTAATTTTCAATCTTTTTTTTTATAAATTATTTTTATTAAGATATAACTAGTTTCATGTTGTTTATACTTTTCTATACTTGCTGGTCTACTGGTTAGACCAATTACTCAGACGTAAACGTAAAGTTAAAGCTAACGTTGTGTTAACGATGTGTTGTTGTTTTTGGAAAAAGATATTAATATTGTTTCTGTTTTTATACCCTTCACCACAGATGGAAAAGTTTGTCATTCCGTGTGTAATTTGTACAATATTCATTTCCGACCCCATAAAGTATATATATTCTGGATCCTTATACATAGAGAAGTTGATTAAGCGATGTCCGTCTGTCCGTGTTCGGTTTGAAATGTCATTTGCCAAGGCACCAGAAGAGATACAAAAAATTTAAGCACACCAAACTGTCAGGCATAGTTTCGAAAATTTTCGTATTGCTTCAGATATGGTAGTAGTGTTTCAGATATGGTTAGGTATTTTTTTTTTATATTAAGGTACCCATCCCTGGGTAATTACTTAAGAACAAAGGTTTTATAAAAAAAAAATTCTAAAATTTATATAAAATTCTAAAATTATTGTACTGTTTAAAATTTTCCGTTGACAAAAATAAAATGTGCTGCCAAGTTTGCACCATTTTTCTACTACTTTCACTACTTTTTCTCTATTTCTATTTGAAAAGGGATATTTTTACGAGAAAAAAGTAGCCTATTTCTGAACCGAGATACTAAGGAACCTCCTCTCAAAATTTCATTTAAATTCATCCAGCACTTTTTACGTGATGCGAACACAGACAGACAGAAAGACAAAAATTAAAAAATTGATGATTTTTATCCTTTGTCATACAATTAAGTTGTAAAATAAGAAAATTGACCATATACTATGCAGAGACTTTTTTCACTGCAAAACACCAATACCTTCTCATGTTAACCACTTTCTCTCGTAAGGGGCTCTTGGTTATTAGCGACAAAAAAAAATTTAATTTGGATGGGCCATATGGCTACAATTTTTATTTTAACGATACAAGAAAATCGAAACTTTAAGCGTTTTTCTGACAATCATTTTTAGGGTTCCGCACCCTATTGTTTTCGCTACAATATCCGTGCGTTTGGCAGCTCCTGCTATCTGTGAAACTGTAAAATTTAGACTCTTGAAATTTTCCAAAAAGATGAATAGCCGCTATAACAAAAACGACTAAAATCTATAGGGTGTTCCGAAAGTGATGTGTTATACGCGTACATATCATTATTTCTTGAACAGTAAGAGGCAGACACTTGAAATTTACAAACAGTAATTTGAACTACATAAGTTTGTTCTATAAACAAGTATAAAAAATAAACCTATAAATTAAAGGGTGTTGCGTTAGTACCGTTAATTGCATGTATGTATATGTCCTAATTTTCGAACCATAACAGGTAGACACTTGAAATTTTTACAGAAGACGTTTTACTATGGCCACTTTAACAAATAGTGAAAATTAAAGGGTGCTCTGTCAGCGACTTGTGATGCACGTATATGGCCTTGCGTTTTGAACAGTAATAGAATAACATTAATTGAAATTTTAAAGGTGTTCCGATAGTGACGCGATTCTCGCAGTATGACTTTAACTTTTTAATCTTAAATTTAAAGAGAGAATTATGACTGCTATAGCAACTATTATAAAAAATTAAAATTAAAGGGTTTTGCAAAATAGACACAAATTGACGTATGCAGCCTTATGTTTAACCCCTATAACAAGTACAAAAAATAAAACCAAAAGTAAAGGGTGTTGCCCTTTATAGTTGAACAGTAATGAATTTATATTTTACACAGATTAAATTTTACAATGTCTACTGTAACATTAAGTAATGAAAATAAAATTAAAGGGTGTTCCCTAGTTGTCGCAAATTTGAAGAATTACGCCTTCCCTACTAAACGTTATAGTCAACCACTTGATATTTACACATGGTATATGGTACTATGCTCTAGTATAAAAAATAATAACAAATTAAAGGGCGCCCCATAAGATATGAACAAATTTAAACTTGTACTTCTAAAGTTATATATTGAAGGTAGTACAGGAGCCTACGTGTCTTGACTGGTTTATTTTAACTAGAGTTTGCCGTGTGGTCGACCAATTCGACCAAATTTATTTTTGTAAATTTTTTATATATTTTTCAAAAGTACATACAAAGATGGAAATAAGAATAGAATGAACAAATCAAGGCATATTCACCAAGGTGATAGCGTAAGGGAGAGGAAATATCATCAAAAATTTTTTTGAATTTTTTTATATGGATTTTGACAGTAATATCTAATTTATTCTCTCTTAAAATACCTGATTAATGTCAAACTCCATATAAAAAAAAATGGAAAAAATTTCTCTTTAATATTAGCTTCGCCTTGTGCAGTCACCTGGTTAAATATGCCTTGGAACAAATAAAATAAGTTTTTCCTTCTGAGTATTTACGGGGTTGCCAAGCCAAATTTTTTTAGCAAATTAAGAGAGAAAGAGGCTTTATGATTGGCTAATATTCTTAACTGTTTTTAACTATCTTAGACACAAAAATGTAAAAGAAAAAAATACATTCTGCACTGCTCCTATTGGCAATCTAACAAACAAAAACAAAAATCAAGCGAATATTTTGAGTTTAAGTCAGTTAAAATGGTTCTTAACTTTTTTCACTTGCCTATTTATATATAGAGATATATTATGTGGGTCAAGACGAATTTATTTTACTAGATGGCAGTACGGCGAAGATAATTATTTTTTGCTTTACTGTGTTATGTGTAGGTCAGCTGTCAAAAATTCGTTTATCTTAAAACAAGAAAATAAAATTATTTCGAAAATATTTTAAGATTTAAAAAATCTACAAAAAAAAGTGTTTTTAGTTCTTAGTTGTAACAACATTATAATTATGTATTGTTTTTGACGTTTTCCATACATTTAACCAAAAACAAAAAGCCTGTTATTTTGTTTATTGTTGTATTGTTGTTGTCGCGGCTCTGTCACTTGGTATAAATTCGCCTTGATGTGCATGTTTTGTCATATTTTTGCATATAGGTATGTACTTACTAAGTTTTCGTTTTTTTTCCTCTCCTTATCGTTAACCTTGCCGTGCTTTTCCTTTATTCAAAACGTTTTCATATCGAATTTATTCCTTTTTATATCAGTTTTTTTTTAATCACTATTCACCAATAAATATTTAAAATGAAACTTTTATCATATAGTATTTTTCAAATTTATTTTTCTTTTAGTTCAATCTATTTGTTGCTTTGCAATTGTTTGAAAGAAACTAGGAAGAAGATTACAAAAATCATTTATTTAATTTTTTTTTGTAATGTTAATGTTTAATATTTTTATAATTTCATTTCAATTATACTTTAATATTCTTAATCAATTTATATACTGTGTAACTACGTTTTAATATTTTTGTACAGCTTCTTATCAGTTTAAATAAATTCAGTTGGTTTTAAATAATTTTTGTTTAATATACAACTGCCATCATAATTTTGCTTAAATTGTAAAATTAAAAAAAAAAATAAAACAACAACAAAATAAATAATCATGTAAATTGCAAAAGAAAATAAAACAAATGAGCAAAAAGTATTTTTTTACAGATTTTTCTTTTGTATAAAAAAAAACACATCCAAAGATTGACATTTTTTGAAGAGTGAGTCTCGTTTAAGCTGAGAGAAAATAGTATCAGGGTTTCAAATGATTTATTCATTAAATTGGGTTTTTTTTTTAATATTTCAATTTTAAATATATGATACTTTTTCTTGTAAAAATAAATAATATTGAATATTTATTTTAATTAAATTAGTTGAATTTTTTATCTCTACATACATATAACAAATTAGTAACCGTCTAACTGTCTGTCTGCTTTTCTTTTGCGTTCGCATCACGTAAAAACTACTGAATGGATTTTAACAAAATTTTGTGAGGTGGTACCTTAGTATCCTGATCCCAATATAGGATTCCTTTTTTCCGCAAAAATATCTTATTTCCAAGAGAAAGTGGAGAAAAAGCAGTGAAAAGCGTAATTTCCGGTTTAAAGGTATTGAAATTTTCGGTTTAAAACTGGGATATTTTCAACACGGTTATATTTTCAACACACCTTTTTATTTTTTAAATTTTCGGTTTAAAACTGAGATATTTATATTTTCAACACACGTTTTTATTTTTGAAAGTGGGATATTTTAAAAACTGTTGTGCAACAGATGGCGTCAGTTGAATAAAATTTGTATTTGATCGGTATTTTTACTTTGTGTAATTACATTGTTATTAAAATATTTTTAACTCCTCTTACAGAGGCTTACAATAATTTTTAGAATTTTAGAATTTTTATAAATTTTAGAATTTTATCCAGGACGGGTACCTTTATATAAAGTAAATACATAAATCATAACTGAAGCACTATAAAAGCAAAAGTCTTTCAATTGGTGTGGAATGCTTTTAAAGCAAAATCTAGCAAAATATTGTCAGGATGCCCACGACGTGGCAGGAATTGTTAAAATTAGGCTTAAGTTCTTTTATTCTCTCTGACTACTATTAGTAGTTGAAGAATATTTTTATAAAAATTAGGTGAATAATTTTTATAAAGAAAAAAGAAATAGGAAAAATTTATTTAGACACTAGTGACAAAATGTAATGCATTTTCTGGACAGCTACGTCCGTCTTCAGCATTCTTCGCATCTATCTACTTTGGGCAATATTTAATTGTAAACATCATCCATTTAACCAACCAAACTCAGATAAAGGAATACGAGAAAAACTATATTCAATTATTAATCGTCAGTTGGGGAGAACGAATTCTACCTCTACCTACCATCGTTGCCACAACAACAAATATTTTTCTACCAAAGTCATTCCTAAAATCTACCAAAACTTAAAAAAAAACTACCAACATTTTTTTATCATAAATTAATTGTATTCTTTATTTTTTCACAATTTTACAAATTCGTTTGCTTTGCTTTCATAATATCATTCACTACGTTTTCTTTCATTCATTTCAGAGTTCTTAAACTTATATTTTACCAAAGTGGCATCGCTGCCCACTCACTACCTGTAGCTTTCCTCTTCTCTGATATTTTTCTTTATTATTTACCACCATATATTTGTTAACCCAAACAACCTTCGGTTAGCAATGAGAGCAACTTTTTGTTTATTTGTTTTGCCATTTTTTAAATAATCAGCTGGGCTATCGCCTACACCTGGTATGAATTCGCCTTGAGTGTTACGTAGAATGCGATCGATAGCATTATCGATAACTTTTAAAAACTGCAAAAGGTTGTCATATGTAATACCAATGTATTTGCGTTGCGTTTGTCGCAATTTACATAGGACAGAAACAGGGCAGACATTTTTTGAATTCTCTTTTGCTCTTGCTTAAACAACAACACTAGTCATGAAATACACACTCTACCTCTTCAACCCCTTGCCTACAAATCTCGTCTGTCTGCCCATTTTTCTGTCTAATGTAAATTGCGACTTTGGTTGCTATCCATAATCGATCTATTAGTTTTTCACTAGATTTCTTCAATATCGTTTTTTATAAAGACAACACTACCCAGAGTCTTTGGCGGGAATCGAACCCGCAACCTCTATACTGATAGATTAGCGCCCTACCGACCAGTCTATCGAGGCACTAATCTAGTATCAAACCAAACTTTATTAGGTAAACATGTTTTCGGCGTAAAAATACGGAATAAAAAAAGCCAGAAAGTACCATTTAACCAATTACAATGACTTGGCAGCACTTTTTGTTTAGACACTATTTACAAAATTCTTCAATAATAGAATTTTATATAAAACGTATGTTGCAACACCCTGATTAATTACCCAGAGACGGGAGTATATATACAAAACAAATATATAAACCATATTTGCAGCACTATAAACCAAAGGCTCAACTATAATATGCATAAGCTAGCTTAAGCCAACTTAAGCAACTGTGCAATTACATATAAATCATATGTGGCAAACTATAATGTACTTAACAACACTTTTCGTTGAGTAACATGGTAACCTTTTTTGGGATGCATGCGGTTTTCCTCACTAAAATTTTGTTGCTAATTTTGTTGCTGGTGCAATGGATACGAACTACAAATAACCAATTTTTTAATTTTTTTCTGCCTATTTCTCCGTGTTCTCATCAGGTATATACTAGAGATAAAAATCGAAAGTACCCAATTTTACAGATTTATTAATAGTGAAAACTTGGCAGCACTTTTTATTTTTGTAAACGGAAAATTTTAAACAATATCTATTTACTGAACTCTACAATAACAGATAGATAGATAGATAGATAGATAGATAGATAGATAGATAGATAGATAGTTTTATACAACCTATGCTGCAACAATTATCCTGAATAATTACCCAGAGATGGGTATATCTAACCATATCTGCAACTCTAAAAAGTAAGTCTTTGGTGTGGAACACTTTTGAAACAAACTAGGATGCTGACGAAGTAGTTTGCACTGCAAGTAATAATCTATACATATAATAAAATAGTAACTTATTTCCTTTTCTTTTTTGTGTTCCCATCACGTAAAAACTACTGGATGGATTTTAACAAAATTTTTTGAGGAGGTACCTTAGTACCCTGATTCCAATACAAGATTTTTTTTTGAGCAAAAATATCTTATTTCCAAGATAAAGTGGAGAAAGGGCAGTGAAAGTACGCCGATTTTTTTTACCGATTTAAAGGTACTACTTTGAGGCATCTTTTATTTTTGAAAGCAGTATATTTTAAGCACGGTTGCGCAACAGATGGCGCTGTTTTAAAATAATAAGTAATTCATTTTCTGTCTGTCTTTTACAGAACTTTACAATGATTTTTAGAATTTTATATAAATTTTAGAATTTTATCCAGGGATGGTTGCCTTTATATAAAGTAAATTCGTTAGAGTCGTAAAATTTGGTGGGGATTACTTTCAAAGCAACAACGAACAAAATATTGTCAGAACGCACACAACGTGTGTGGGCACAGATTAATAGCTTAGTTTAAAAAAGCTTAATGTTTTTATTACTTTTGTAAATTATTATATCGCAAACCTTTATTTAATTAATTAAAAAAATTCGAAATTCAAAATTTTTAAAGTCAGGCTTCATTAAGTTCGTTTTATTCTCTCTAACAAAAAATATTTTTTTTTTTTAAATTTTTATCTTATAAATCATAATTTTCTTTTCGCAAACCTGTGTTTTATTTTCTTTAGTATTATTTTCTGTTATTTTTTTTGTTTTGTTTTATTATTTTTTTGTTTTGATTTTTCGTTTTTCTTGCTTTTGCACGTTACAACTGATAATTTAATCTTCTCTTTTCTTGCTTTTTCTTTAAAAGTAATGAGATGAGGCTGTTTGTTGTTAAAAGAAAATTAAAACATTTAAAGAAATTTTAAATTAAAATTTTTTGCACTTGTGTTGTTTTTTATTGTGAGAAAATCCTCAGTTTTTAATGAAATTTTCTAGTTTTTGTGTTTTTATTTTTTAATTTTGTTTTTGCCGTTTCATTTTAGCCGCCAACACTTGTCGTCACCGAAAAAGTTTTAAGCTTAAATTCAATACAACAACAATAAAATATGTTTTTTCTTGAAAGAAACTCACTCTCGTTTCAATATACAATTGAACGAAGCCAACGAATCCAACGAATCCACCAACAAACCCCACTCATCTATGAGGTAGTGTTTATACGCGCGTGTGTGTGTGTATCATGTAAAAATGCATGAGATTGTTTCACAGAGATTTTTTTTTAATTTTTTGCAAAAAATTAAAAATCAAAACTTGTTTTTTTTTCTAATTTTTGATAATTTTTTTTGAATTTTTGTTATTTTGTATTTTTAAATAGATAAAATTAAAACCGATATCACTTAATGGCGTTTGTATGTGTTTCCATATTGTACCGCTTAGAACTAGTGTAACCGCCGCACAAAAATTAATAAAAACAAATTTAACTTTTCACGTTTACTGCTGTCACTGGAGTGGATCAAGTTGATCAAGCGCAACCTCAGTTAAGCCATACTTTAACTCTCATACACTGTGTCCCATACAATCAGAGTTTTTTTTTTCAGTCAGTCAGTCAGACAGTTAGGCAGTCGATTTGCCAAGCCACCAACAGCAGTAACACACGTTCGCAAAGAAATCAAAACGGCACACGATTGTTGTAGTTGTATTGAAATATCTGTTTAAATATGTATTATCGTATCGTCATTAAAAATGTATGTACTCAAATGCAGTGAAGTAAAGGAATGTTATTTACATGTTTTTTTTTACAATAACAATATTTTCTAAACTGGATTCCCACCAAAGAGTAGGATAAATTTTCCAAAAGTGGGAGTAAAATTTAATTAGTTGGTTAAAGTTGAAAAGGTTGTCAGCTGACAAATACGATTGACAGATGTGATTGATTATGATACAGATATGTATGTCGTCTTATCTTGATGGTGGTCTTACCACTGGGTGAAAACAAGGGGTCTACCTATTTTAGAACATTGCTGGCAGTACCACGCTTATACCCCCTGTTTAGTAGTTGAAGACTATCTAAACTCCTTACCCGCTATTGATGCCTCTGTTGAAGTGTAACAGCACAACCGAATATATCGGAATTTAGGTCCAAACCACAACCACCACGTTAGTAGGGGTCGAACCGAAGGGTCTCACCAAATAAAAAGTAACAGAAATAAAAAGTCACAGAAGTCCTCGTGGGCTATAAGATTTGAAATACATATTAAGTGCAACAATTTGTATTCATATAATTTCTGTGGCAAAAAGGAAAAAGTGCTTAAGTCTGATTTTTAAGTTTTGTAGGAAAGCAATTTTAAATTTAAAAATTAATTTTTTTAAAAAATAGCTGATCTTTAAATTTCACACATGGGAGTAAGACGTATGTTTTGGAAATTATTTTAGATCTACGAAAAGTACGCAGGAGTTGCAATTAATAAGTTGTGAAAAAAAGATTTTTTGATTTGGAAAAATAGCTTGTAGTTTCTTAAGCTTTTTTCCCAATGCGTTTAGACATTGAAAAAAGATAAGCTGAATTAAATTTCGCTATAACTTCCTCAAAAATGGTACAAAATAATTGAAACTTTGCACATGGGTACTTTGGAGTACGGAGATTCCAAAGGTGCCACTAACTTAAATTTTGCTTAAGTCGACTTAAGCACTTATTCCTTAATGCCACAGATTTATAGAATCAAGAAAATTATTCTTTATTCTATTTCTCAAATGAGTTTTGGTGGAGATCATAATTGAAAGCGCTTTTTCTATACAGGAATTACCAGCATATAAAGTAAAAAATCAAGTATTTTATTAACATACAAAAGAATTTTTAAAGTCAGGCTTAAGTTCGTTTAATTTTCACTTATAATTTTTTATACACATTTTAATGTAGGGGAAATATCGACCCTCATAGAGTCACAGTGCTACAACCGCCCTTTAATCTTGACTTTCAGATTGTCGATTGGTAACTGTCGGCTGTCTTTCTCATCACGCAGTCTCTAGTAATTGCTAGCATTTGTTCAAGGCTCAGGTCCTCCATTGTATCCACTTTTAACAAGCTTCTACCAGTGGTCTTAAGTCTTATGCTAGCCAATGCATTCACAGGCAATGTGCGTTACAGACTCAGCCTCCTACAGGCACAATCTGCAAGTATCATCTTCTTTGATTGTCATCTTGGCTGAGATGATACTTGAAGTTTCCATGACCTGTCACCCATGCAGTTATCTAGATTAGAGTAATTCTATTGTATCTGAGTACTCTATTGGCTTTCCACCCCTGGGCTCTTTGAGCACCATTCGAGCCTGCCTACACGTAGTGGTCTCCCTCCACCTTTTCTGGTTTAATGAGTCCATCATTGTAGGACCTTATTATTAAATATTAAATAATTAATATTAAAATTCCCAAAAAATTTATAAATGACTTCTACCTTTTCATTGTATTGTCGAATTGGTCGGCTGCCAGACACAAGACTATGGCTCGAAATACATAACTTAATGACTGTCAGTAGTTTAACTTATAGCTCCTCGTAGGGCGGCAGGTTATAGGCACCTCGTTACCTCTTATCTCTGCTAGCAGGCTTGGTAAATTTCTGTGAATACTGACGACCTCCTATTTTGAACACAAACTTACCTGTGCATAAGGACATCTTTTCTTCACTACTTTAAATGTTATGAATTCTAACTTTGTTGAAATGAAATGAGACTGTGAGAATCCGACAGGTACGCACAAGGAAGCATGATAAGAATTGATGGAGATAGTCTCTAGCCGAAAGTGATAGACAAGAATACCTTGAAAGACCTGAGGTAATCAGCTCCTGGCAGAAAGTCCAGGCACCTTAAGTTGGATAACTATGTTAGTGGCAGATCATAGAAACTTCAAGTGCAATCTGTTTAAGAAAAAATCGAAGAAGACTATAGATACTTGCAGACTGAGAAGACAGTATATTAGGACCATGCACGCACGGGCAGACACATATTAAATGTGGATGCTATAGGGGACCTTGGCCTTAGAGAAATGTTAGCCGTTACGAGAGACTATGTGATGTGGAATAAAATCTACAGTCGGAAATCACTACAGCCGAGAATAAAGACTAGTTATAGCTTGAGACACAATGGAAGTAAGGTAATCGTAATTCAAAATCTTGAGGATTGAAGGGGGTCGAAATGAAACTCAATAAATTTGTGGCCTACTTTAGTATCTCTCTACGTATATGCATATATGATAGTCAATTGAATTCGTCTTGGACAGAACTTTTTTGCTACATACATATAGCTGTTAGATGTGTCCTGATACGTACACGTACATATTGATTAAATATTTCAATTGAACTAGAATTGAAAATATGGAGCAAAAAGCACAAATATAGATCACATTTTTAAGTTTAAGCACATTTTATCAATATTTACGAACCCAATAAATAATAATTTAGCAAAAATCTTTAATACCCCAAGAAAATATAAGAAATTCCTTTTTTAACATTTTGTATGTTAATCTTAAACAATACTATATATGTACATATATATTTTTAAGATTTAACTCTTTTCCTTACTGAGCTTAAAAATATTTATGTAGTAGATGTATTGTGTTTTCTTTATTCGATAGCGAACTGCTTGCTTTGCATTGACTTACACAGCAACAATACTTGTCATAAACCCCGCCATTATCTTTAAAACCTTATTTAAACTACAAGTATCTAAAATCGTACTCGTTTTATATTTTAATATTAGTTTGTTGAATGATTGATTTTAAAAATCTCTTGTTATTGACAAATCTCTTACAAATGAAATTCTCTCTTTCGAATGAAAATATTTATGCGTGTGAAAAAAAATCGCTTTTTTTTTTGGTTGAAAAAATAAAAACACTTGACCAAATACTTGCCTCTGCCACCCACTAGCAAAATGATGGGGAATATTATTGCTATAATTCTGAGCTTAAGAGTACCAATAAGATATACTCTTGAGTTACCGGATAAAAATGAGAATTTTTAAATACACTTTGTTTTAAAGTTAAGATAAAAAACTTGTTTAACTTTTAACATTTTTTACATTTATTTGCACATAATTTTATTCCTTTTTTTGTGTTTTACAGTCTAAATCCAGTTTATAAAAGAATCAAAAATGTAGTAAGACAGAAAGAACAATAATGGAAATTTGAATATTCAAAATTATTTTTAATTTAAATTGAAATTTTTTGTAATTTGTTCAGCCGAGACAGCATCTAGAGTGTTGGCTTCTTTTAAAGAATTTAAAATATCTGACAAAACTGAAAAGAAAAAAAATAGTTATTAATTTCTTTTTATTATAAATAAGCTAATATGGCATGAAAAACATATTTTACAATTTAAACCGTGCGCCATAAATTTTATTTTTAAACAAGAATATATACATCAGAATGTAGCTAACATACTTGGGATTTTTTCATTACCATTGAATTTTCATTGGCATTATTATAAATAGTTACAATGAAAAATAGTTTAACTACCATTTAATGCTACTGTTTTATTTTTAATTACAATTGTTTTTACCAATGGTAATGGAAATGTAATGAAATTGTATAATTACTAATTATAATTGATGAACAAATCATTGTTTTATTAAATAGTTACAAATTTATGATTGCATATGGTTTGAATAACTACGAATAAAGTACCAATTTCATGGCTGCAACACTACTATTGCATTCACTCTAGTTTTGAAAATCTGTACTACCAATTCTCCAACGGGTTAAAAATTTGTCATAAAAATTTAATTCTCAGAAATTGTTTATTTTTTTCTGATTTTTGTTTGTTTTTATCTGAAAAAATGCACATAATAGGAGAGCAGAGAATGGAGGTAGGACATCTTTAAAAACACCACCACCAAAAGGTTGATTGCAAATGTGGCCAATAATGATAATGCTTTTTTATAATTTAATCATTAATTAATGGTAATGATTTTGTTTTTTAAATAATTACTAATGAAACTTTTTCATTAAAGAGCATTACCATTAATGAAAACAATAGTAATGGAAAAAAATTTATTAGCATTATTTAGAATTCAATGCTAATGAAATTGTCAGTTAATTACTCAATCTAATTAATTAGTCCCATGTATGGTAGCTAGCATATACAGTAAAGGTGTTCTAAAGGCTTTTAAATATTTAAGCGATTAAGTTATTTTAAATACAAAATATGGTCTTTGAGTGCGTCTGCTTTAAAATAACGGTATAGGTTATCGTACGTACTATATGTACGTAAAAATTGTATGTAAAAAATGAATCAGTGTTTGTATGTTTGATATTATGGACCCATCTTACTGATGATCTAAAAATTAAAAAAAAACCTAATATTAAAAATCTCTAAAGGACGTTACGCACTAATACAGTTATTAATACTTTATTTTGAATAAAATGCCTCCCTGATCTAATCGCTGTTTGAAATTTTTCAAAAAACAATAACAACTAATCATGTCCGGATTTCATTTTCCTCAATGGCCTTAAATAGTATGCTAAAACTCACTCTAATTGTATGCTTGTATTAGAAGCTCACATAATCGTCCATCTGAGCAAGTCATCCGGTGAACTGTGGATAGAAACCAATCTACGACAGATCCTACAGACTATGGTACATCCAAAAAGGTATCGTTTAGTGTGTTATACAAGATGGTAGTACCAATGGACCTAATTTCTTACGCCGCAGCTCGCTTTACGGTCAATGGAGATCGTTATTGAATTACAAATTTGGGGATAAGTTAATTTCGAGAAATAGACGTGGCAATTTAAATAGTAACATGATTTGGACGTATATGGCCTTATTTTTAACCGCAAGAGGTAGAGTCTTGAACTTTTTACAGTAGATGTGTTGCCATCGCCGCTATAAAATTTAAAGAGTGTTCCGCAATAACATATTTTTGACTTATATTGCCATATTTTTTGAACCGCAATAGGTAGGCTCCTGATATTTTCATAGAAAGTAAATCACCCCTATTCTGCATTTCGATTACGTTCCCGCATTCAGTTAAGCACGAATCGATAAAAGGTATTATAAACAAAAACTGAATCGAAAGAAAAAGAAACGAATGAAACAGGAACACAAAAGAAATTATTAATAAACAATTCTATTTGTCATTAAAAAAAAATTATTTTAAGTGCCTAAAACTTATTCTGTTTGTTACATAAAGACAAATAATGCTCAACGTGTGGTACCGGTGCTCCCCTATATTTCGCTGCTGTTATGGAATATTTGGCTTCTGAAGTTCTTGAATTGGCTGGTAATGCTGCTCGTGGTAACCAAAAGACCAGCATCATTCCTTGCCATTTGGAATTGGCTGTTCGTAATGAGGAAGAGTTAAACAAATTATTGTCCATTGCCCAAGGCAAGGTATATTTATCTTACTAGGTAATATCGTCCCTACAACAAATACAACAATACAAGAACAACATGGTATTTTGTTGTTGCTTTGTAGTTCGAAATGTCAAAAACATAGAAGAAAATTGAGAAGGCGTAATGTCTTTTATAGCTTTCTCACTTCTGCACTATAAAATTTCTAAAAACATACAACTTTTGACATGTCGAACTACTAAATCAGCTGGGCGGACGACACTACCTAGTAAGATAAATATACCTTGGCCCAAGTTGTACTTTTGCCCAAGAAAACGAAAAATAAGGCTTAAATTTTCAATAGATTACAAACAAATTACATACCGTCATCAAGTATCAGTTCTTAAGAGGAAATCGGCCAATCGGGAAGTTCCTAAAGAACATATATATTTTTGGGATCTTATAAATATTTTGGAAAGAAAACATAGAAATATAAAGTAACTATGAGGTATTTGTGCTTCAACTATCCCAGTGTGAAAATAAAGTTTTAAATTTATGGATCCACCCGTTAATTTAGGAGCCTTTCGTTGCCATTCAATTCGCCAACTTTTCATAATGCTCATGTGCTGTTTTTTCCACCAAGAAATTAAACAAAACTCACAAATTTCAATACAAAAGCAATTAATAGTTAAAAAACTACTTATTGTATTATATATTTACATCTTTTTTAATTACACGCTATTTTAAACTAAACAAACAAAAATCGAAAAACTTTCCGTTAACAAATTCACAACTCACAAAAACGTAGCTACGATCGTAATGCAGAATATATATAATCGTAAAAAATTAAATGAAACGGAACACAGAATACTAAAGTTGAAAATCGCAGAATAGGGGTGATTGTATTTGAACAGTGACAGGCTGACACTTAAAATTCACACATATTATATTTTACAATATCTAGAGTAACAACAAGATTTATTATCATTTGAATTACTAGCACCCTTTGGAACCATTATAAGTATAAAACTATATCTTTGAAAATAATAAAGGATTCAGTAAAACATTTAGAAGTATGTCTATTTATTTAGAATTCAATTTAAGAAACAGTAATGAACGCAATGTTATTTCAGATAAATTACAACGTAAGTCACTTAATATAATTTTCAGAGCAGAAAAGGCTCTCAACGCTGATTTGTGTTGAAGGATTAAAATTTGTATTCAGAACTGAATCTTTAGCGAACACCAAACGAAATTTTTGGACGTTTGCTAATCCGTTGACGTAACTCATGAGATATGAAGGTAATTGTTCAGGGAGGCTACTGCGTATTTCGATTCGAAAGCTTAAATTTTTCGAAAGCAATTTCCGAATCGAAAGCTAAATCGTACTGCGTAACTCGTTCGAAACGATGACAGAATTGTATTTGTAAACAAATGGGAAATTACGATAAAAAGTTGGTAGCACTGCAACTTAATTGTCAAACTTGATGGAAATAACTCAAAACAAAAAGCAGTTAAAAAATAAAGCTTAAATATTATACTTTCCTAATTATTTTTATTGTAACAATGAATTGTGTTTCGGTGTGGATTAAAATTCATTAATTAATTAAATTAAATTCAATTCCAGAAAAAGTTCAAAGCAAAATAGTAAGGGTCCGATCAAATGTCATGGACAAATATTATTTTCTAAATTATATTAACAAAATGTATCATTTAGTTTTGTGAAAAACTTCACTCAGTAAGGATGCAATTACGTATATTCTTACTAGCATAGAAAGTGAATTAAAAAGATCACAGAGATCCGCTGCTATTTACCTACGTTAAATGAGGTACTCACTAAAATTTCTGCCTTATATTATTTAATTTATTCTTAGGATCTGGAACATTAAAATGACCTTTTGCTAATTCTGAATGAACCATTTCTTCATACTGTTTTTTATTTTTATAAGATTTTTTCTTAATATTCCTTTAATAACAATTATTTAGGCTTAAGTTCTTTATTATAAATAAATAAAGAAAAAATTGATACTAACAGAATGTAATGCATAATAAAGAACTTAACTCTGAAAAATTATTAATTTATTAACAAAAATTGTTCAAATAAAATTAAATTTACAATAAACATTAAAATAATTGTATTAAAACCAACATTATGAAGTTTAATTTATGTATTGTACACTTTGATTTATCTTGAAACGTTTAAATTCTTACATTTTTACTTTTCTCTCAATTTGTCACTAAGAAAATAGCTTTCGAACAATTTCATAATGCTTTTTGCGTAACTGATGCTTGTTTCGTACTACAGAGTTGACCTTTCGAAAGGGATTTTTGCTTTTCGTAACACAGAGTTGTTCTATAGATAGGGATTTTTATTTTTCGTTAGAGAAAAAATCTTCAGCACTTTTGTAACAAATTATACGAAAATCGTAATACACAGTACGAATAGTTCGAACTCGTACATTTTTTCTTTCGAATCGAATTACGCAGCATTACCGCCCAGCAGTTTTGTAACGCATTAATATAGTCTAAAATGTAACTTTATATGAACAACCGATTATTGGTTAAAAAGGACTGTAAAAAAATAAGGGCCTGTTTCACAATGTCGACAGAGTTCGTTCTTTCTTCTTCTGGATTGTTGTTCATACAAAGCAACAATGTTGGTGCCAAATGGTAAAAAGCTGCCGTAAACACTAGGTTCTTATTTGCAGCTTTTGGTCATGTCCAAAAACGACGGTTAGGTTGAAAACAATGTTTTATGTTTTAATTTTGTTTAGTTTTTCTTGTTGCAAATCCTTCTTTTTTTTCAAGTGTATGTAAGTAAGGACGGCCTGATTGACCTTAAACGATAATGACAATGACGCGCGAACGTGTTCCTCAATCCAAAGCTACTTTACGACTCCGAGTTCGTTCTTTCTTACTATTATATTTAAAACAAAAACAAATTCAAAAATTTTGTAACGCATTAATATAGTCGAAAATGTAACGAAAATATGAACAACCGATTATTGGTTAAAACGACTTTAAAAAATTAAGGGTCTGTTTCACAATGTCGACAGAGTTCGTCCTTTCTTACTATTAAATTTAAAACAAAAACAAATTCAAAAATTTTGTTTTTGTTTTGAATGTACTTGAGAAACCGGCAGTTAGTATTTGTGAACATTTTTTTCCAGTAGTACTTATTATACAAAACTATAAAATTTAAAAAAAAGTAGTACTCCAACAGAAAATTCATAAAAATAGAGCAAGGAAATGGCCAATAATCGGAAAAATGCTTAAAAAGTTTTTTTTTAAAGAAATTCAATTAAATAACAACAAAAAATTTGTTTTACCAAGAAGAATACAACGTCAAAATACACACATCTTCGGAAAGAACTAAAGTCTCAACAGCAACCAAACAAAATCCTATTGTCTCCTTCGCCGCTTTTAATCTTGTTTTGGGATCACAACATGAAATACATTACAAACTATGCCTACCTTTACGTTCTTCGTTGGACATTAGCAGTGATAATATGGAAACTTGTTTATTTTTGCTGACTTCCAGAAGCGTGTCAGCCGTAGTGACATCCTTTTCCAATAAATAAAAGTCATGCAAAGTGTTTATGATGTCGGTTAAAGTGTCTGAATCAAAACCAGCACCCAAAATTTTGGATAATTGTTTAAGAGGAATACTCTAAAAAGTAACAAATTAAATATTAAATAAAAAAAGAAAAGCCCAAAAAGGTTTAATACCTTTAAGTACTGATATTTTTGTTTACGAGTCAGTTCTTTCCAGTTTGAATAAAATTGTGCCGTGGAGGTAGGAGCAGGCGGTAGAGCGCGCTTTAGAAAAAATAATATAATATAAAATCAATTAAATTAAACTATTTTGTAAACATACCTCCTCTTTTTTATTACATTCTTTTTCAATTTTATTGGAATCATATTCTTTATGTGAATTTGATAAAATTTCCGTGTCTTTTTCCTTTGATTTGATAGATTTTTCCTGTTTTTCTACCTTTGTTTCTTTAGTCACATTTGTAGAAATCTTAGTATTATTATCCTTGTTCATAGGTCCCTTTATCTCTTCAAAATGGCCACAATTACTATTGAATAATTTATCAATATCTTCATCTGATATAGTTAAATTTTCATGATTTTTACTTTCCTTAGGACCAACAACATCAGCAATAGCTAAGCGACTTAAAGGTTTAGTCGAACGTTTATAGGCTGGCTTATCAATGGGCAATATGTCAATGAAGTTTGAACGTAAAGGACTAAAGTTGGGTCCTTGTGTAGTTTGGACTAAAAAGAATTTTAATTAATGAAAATGTCAACCAAGTAATGGGAGGTTTTTTTTAAAAGAAATTTACTATTTTTATGTAAACGTTGATTGATACGCTCTAGACTACGCTTAGCTTCAATATTCTTCGGTTCTATCATCAATACTGTTGTACAATCTTTCAGAGCATCCATATTATTGCCCAGCGATTCGTTGGCCATCATGCGTCTATAGTAAGCTTTCACAGCCAAACGATCGTGTTCAATGGCACTCTCACAGTCCTCGATACATTCCTCATACCTGGATAATAGAATGGTTATTAATATTTTGGCTATAAGAGATTCTTATTATTTAAATGTTTTATAACCCCAATTATGTTTACCTTTCCAACTTCAAATAACACAATGCCCGATTGCTGTAATAAACCGCATCTTTGGGATATAATTCTATGGCCTGAGTGTAGGCCTCTATGGCCTTGGTATATTCCGTCAGTTTGACATATTTATTGCCACGATCTTTGATTTCATTAGCTTCTCTATGTTTCAACTCTAAAGGATCCTTAGGTGTATCTATTTTCTCACTGGAAGGTGACAACAAAGAATCGTACCTATTTGCACCATTACTTAAAGGACTTGCTGGTGTAGGAGATACAGTGTTTGCAGGCAACTTTTTGTCATTCAGCTCTTTAATATGACTACGTACCGGTAAAGTCTGTTAAAATTAAAATAACATATAAAATTTGTTTTATTAAACAAAAAGAATTTATATCATGTCAGGACTTACAAAAGCTTCTTTTTCCTTATTGTTGTCCTGCTGACTTTTTATTTTCATCTCCTTATCCTTGATTTCCTTCTCCCAATTATACAAATCATTCAGAGTATTTTTAACTACTTCGGCATTTTGTCGCACTTGGGTTTGTAGTTGAAATGATTTCTGTGCTGAATCCATTTTTTGCGATTATTTTTAGAAATAATTATTCTTTGTTTTATTCTTTTCTTGTTTCTTTGCGCGGAACTTTAAGGAAATTTCTGTTGTCAAAACAACTTGTGCTGAGTTCTTTTATTTTTGTGTGATTTTTCTTTATTTTTTTTTTAAATGTCATTGTTTGTGTTTTATTAAAGAGACAGCTGATTATTGACATGTGCAAAATTGAATGGGTAAAGCAGTTCAAAAGTATACAAATAAGGCAGATTTCTAGTAAAGACATGAACCTTGCAATACATGGAGAATTATTTAAATACTAATTCTGCTGATGAAAATGGTGTTAGAGGAAAGTCATCAATCCGTCTGTATTTTTTTTAACCCCATCTGAACCGATTTTTGTTTTTTTTATTTAAAAGATTATGTATACAGATTCTTCCAATGTAAGAAAAAAGTTATGTCCACAATAATAATTAAATATAATATATTTAAATTAAAACAGATGTAAGCATCATCTATTTAACCAACCAAACTCAGATAAAGGAATACGAGAAAACTGTAGCTTCCCTCTTGTTGAATATAAGGTGGTAAATATTAAAGTAAAAGTATTCAACAAGCTTAAGGTAGTTGTAGACTTAGTATGCTGATCCCAATATAGAATACTTTTTTATCCACAAAAATAAATTATTTCCAAAAAAGTGGCGATAAAGCAGTGAAAAACGCAATTTCCAGTTTAAAGGTGCTGAAATTTTCGCTTTAAAACTAGGATATTTTTAACACGGTTACATTTTCACCACACACCTTTATATTTTTGAAAGTGGGATATTTTAGAAACTATTACACAGCAGATGGCGCCAGTTGATTAAAATTTGTATTTTTAGTTTATGAAATTACATTGTTATTAAAATATTTTAAACACCACTTACAGAGGTTTACAATAATTTTTAGAATTTTAGAATTTTATCGAGGGATGGGTACCTTTATATAAATTAAATACATAAACCATAACTGAACCACTATAAAAGTAAAAGTCTTACAATTGGTGTGGAATACTTTTCAAGCAAAAACGAGCAAAATATTGAGCTTATTCGAAAAAAGTTTTAATACAATATGAAATTCAAATAGTAACTATGAATTTCTTAAGAGCTGACTAGTTTGTAACACTATTTATTTTGCATGATTGCTAATATTAGCATTTCTAAGCTAACAGTAAGCGTTGGCAACTTTGAAATTTCAAAACGCACCAAAGTGGAGAAAAAACGCACCATTTAAGAGAAAACGCACCAAATTTTAGAATTTCTTTTTTATTTAAAATCTTGAATGAATTAATTTTCCAAAAAAAGTATAATATTTTTGTTTTAAAAATGTAACAATAAAATAGTCTTAAAGTTAAAGGTGTTTAAAAAAAAAAAAAACAAAATTAAATGATAAGACTTAACAAAAATAAAAAAACTAAACAAATATGTTTGTATTCAGTTGTACTAGATAATAAACTTTTTTATTTCATATATTGCATACACAACTTTTTAAATAGAAATCAGCGATCATTCACAATATACATAGTTTAACAAAAAACTTAACAATAACATTCAACTTCAGTCCAAAATTCTAATGTTGAATCAATATTTTTCCATTGCATAAGGTAAACCATTCGCCATCCGTTTTCAATACTAGACAATATTTCGATATCGGATGCAAATTGTACTGCTAATGGCATGATATCATTTTTGCAATGAGATAAAACATTTTTTACGTTCAAAACGTTAATTTTTCGTAAAATTTCAACATTAGAAGGCAGTCTTGCCCGAATCTTTTCAACTAATTTTTTGGTGAATTTACAACAAGTTTTTGATATAATATTTCTTTGCTTCATTGCCTATTTTCTTTAATTCTTCAAACTTAAAACCCAAATAACAAATATCACCTGTTAAAAAATTCGAATTCAATGTCAGGCTCAGTGAGTTTGGATTTAAAAATTTTTAAGAGATTGTGCAAATCATCAAATAATTTAGTCTGGTCGGCATTTTTTTATTCAAATGCGAGATTACACGTTGCACCTCTTTTAAAATATCGGATAAATATACTAAGTAAACATAATTAATATCATCATTGTATATATTTGTTAGTTGGTTAGATAAAAAATATTGTTGAGATGTTGGAAATGTATTAAATACCGTTTTTAATTCAAGCCACATTTTTAAAATTGCTTTGACTTTTCTATTAAACTCTTTATCAGTATTATCAGGATACTCATTATCAGTATTTATTAATTGATATATTTGTTCGCAAGTCTTTTGCCTAACAGCTGAATGGTAAAACCAATGTGTTTTGTAGGGATAGCAAATTCCTTACAGTGAAATGTTTCTTTTTTTTAACATAACACAAATTAATAAAACAATAATATCGTTTTACTTTGTGCATATGATTTGGTATGTCTTAAACATCATTACTAGTTGTTCTTATTATGGTCTGTAAAAATGACTATGAATATTTTGCACTGTTGGTGCCACCAAAAATTAAAAAAAAGTACCAAAATTAAAAAAAAGCGCACCACGCACCAACTCGTGAAATTTACGCACAAAAAAATTGAAAATGTACCCAAAATGGTTGGAAACCAAGTTGACAACGCTGCTAACAGTATGTAAAGTCTACAATGTAGACTCCATCGATTTTGAATATTTGATTTCTTTTTCAAAGATTATGCTTGCAAATTGGTCTCGTTAAAAAAAAAGAAAATAATAAAATTGAAAATTAAAAGGTGTCACCATACAACACACATCGTTTTAACTTATCGCATTCACATCCTGGAAATATGTATATACATACGTACCTCGAGGTTGATTATCAACTCACATAAGCTTTCCTAGAGTATATTTTTCTGATCTACCTTCCTAATTATACTTCTCCAGCAGGTCTTCCGTACAGTTTGCGCGGATGTCGGCAGTGTTCTCCGATGTTTATTTTAGCTTGTGACACACACAGTAGTTGTTTTACTCTCGTATATGTGCAAGAGGAAACAACGTACAAATGTACCTTACTTTACCATAGTATAAGGTAAAGTATAGTAATCATGAAAAAATTCGAGGTCGGGATTTTAACGGATTTATACGTTTTGAGGTCTCGTGAATTCATTTTGACTATTTTCGCGGGTGGGTGTGTATGCCACTATTTTTGCGGAGTTTGTACAGATCATACCGTTTAACATATCAAACTAAAATTTAGTATGTGCCTTTGGTATATGGAGATAAAGAACTGTATAGGTTTTGGGCATATTCGGGAGAGGGAAAGGGGTAGTTTTCTAACCCCCAAATTTTGTGAACGCTCTACTGGTCATACCGTATGACATATTAAAACGAAATTTAGTAGATGCCTTTGGTATATGGAGATGAAGAGTTGTGTAAATTTTGGGCATAATCGGGAAGGGGAAAGGGGTAGTTTACTTACTCCCAAATTTTGTAAACGCTCTATAGGTTATACCGTATGACATATCAAAATGAAATTCATTATGTGCCTTTGGTTTATGGAGATGAAGAGCTATATAAATTTTGGGCATAATCGGGAAGGGGCAAGGGGTAGTTTACTTAACACCCCAAACCAAAAACAATCAATTTTTCGATTCGAATATACTTTGAACTTTTATTATTTATGTAATATATCCATACAAATATCTGTTTCCATTGCATATGGTAAAGTTGAGTGTAGGCCACTCCAGTCTTATTCTTTTTGTTTATGTATGAGTTTCAATTGTTTTTGTGTTAGTTTCAATCATCCATTTCTTGTGGGGCCAATACATTCTTATTTTAACCCCTTTCTCTAGTTGGGGACTATTGTTTAAACACATGAATCACCAGGTTGATTAAAGATGGATTTCAGTTATATTTAAAAACCGATATAAATAAAATGTCAAGATAACTAAAAATAAAAATTATATATTACATTTATGTCTCCTTCACAGTTAGCGGAGTGAAGTATTAGTGGTTAATAGGTTGTATGTAAGACAGAAAACTCATCATATCGTTGTATTTCTCCCTTTTTATGGGTCTCAAAGTTTTATACAGTGGTAACATAGTCATTACCCCCGTCTACATTACCCCCCGTCACCATTAGGCATAAACATGTCTTAACAAAAGTCAAACTTCATATAAAAAAAACATTATTTTTAATACTGGGTTTTTTATATAAAGTTTGACTTTTATCAAGACAATTTTTTATCAGGTATAGACGGTAGATTAGACATTAACATGTCTTAACAAAAGTTTAACTTCATATAAAAAACATTATTTTTAATACTGTTTTTTTTTTTTCATACGAAGTTTGACTTTTATTAAGACATGTTGATAGCAAATGGGTTTAATACCAAAGTGGGGTATTTAAACATGAAAAATATATATATTTTTGTAATTTCTTTGTTGTAGTAAGCTATGGGTATATATAAGCCGCTTTCTTTGCAAGTGGTGTAAGTGTATTTTATTTAATATGGAGATATTTAAGGTTTTGCATTTGAATAATTTGAAAAATATAAATATATGCTATTTCAGTAGTTTTGAATTTTTTAAATATTAAATTGATTTAAATTTATAATTTAATCATTGTTTAAGTGTGATTAACAAAAAATTATACGTTTAATGACTTTAAAAGGACTTATACCACTTTCAAAGTCAGCAAAAAGTAAAACTCTTACATTTACAAAATTAATATTAAACCGACATTATTTATACTCTTACTATTTACCAGAGCTGTAAATGAATCATTCTTTTTTGATTTTAATTCGTTACGAATTAGCAAATTTTGAATTAATTCTTTTCACACAAAAAAATGAATTGAATGAAATTTGAATCAATTCAAATGAATTAGGCAGAAATGAATTGCAATTCGTTTCTAATTCAAATGAATTTGTAAAATGAGTTGCAATTCATTTCCAGTTCAAATGAATTTGCTAAATGAATTGCAATTCCTTTTACAATTCATTTGAATTGAATTAATTTTGAATTCATTCAAAAGAATTAGAACAATGAATTGCAATTCATTTCCAATTCAAATGATTTTGTTAAGTAAATTGCAATTCCTTTTACAATTCGTTTGAATTAAATTGAATTTGAATTCATTCAAATGAATTAGAACAATGATTGCAATTCAATGAATAAAATCAAAAATGGGTTGCATTCAATAAAATTCAAGAGCAGATCTAGAGGGAATGAAAAATGGAAATTTCTGCTACCCAAATGAAAAATTCCGTAAAAACATTAAAAAAAACCTTGTCCTGGATCTGCGCCTGATCAAAGAAAACATGGTGTTTGAAGTTTATTTCTTCTAGAAGAACTGATTTTTATTTTAAAATACGCTAAACGACAAGACACGTTTAATATTCAAGCAACAATTAATAATTTTTAAATTTTGTAACCCACCACCCAACGACAATTATTACAACTCATTTTTGATTTTATTCATTGAATTGCAATTCATTCTAATTCATTTGAATGAATTCAAAGTCAATTTAATTCAAACGAATTGTAAAAGGAATTGCAATTCATTTAACAAATCCATTTGAATTGGAAATGAATTGCAATTCATTTTTCAGATTCATTTGAATTGAAAAATGAATTGCAGCTCATTTTACAAATTCATTTGAATTGGAAACGAATTGCAATTCATTTCTGCCTAATTCATTTGAATTGAATCAAATTTCATTCAATTCATTTTTTTATATGAAAAGAATTAATTCAAAATTTGGTAATTCAATGCATGAATGATTCGCGAATTAATTCAAAAATAAATGATTCATTTACAGCTCTGCTATTTACATATATATTTTAACTTTTTTCATTATGATCAAGTATTTGAAAATAATCATGATGTATTGGAGGGATATGTATATGGTAATAAATCAATCATATCTGTAAATTTTTCAAATGTGATCGATCTGGAATGATGATATAAACGTGTTTGTACTATATTTACAAAGTTTTGTGGTGTTCGCCGTGAGTGCGATAAATTTAGTGATTTAAAATCCTCATTCTCACTAAATGAGGTTTTATAGAACATTGTATATTGTTTGCTTTTTAAAACTGGGCCCTATTCCACAAAGCAACTTATCAACTTTTCACTTTGCACTTATCAAATTTTTCGTCAATTTGCAAAACTTTATGTTCCACAGAACTACAAAATTTGATAAGTGATAAGTTGAAATTGATAAGTGTAATTTGCAAAGTCTTTGCAATTTTTATATTCTCTTTGCAATTTCTGTTCCACGTACGCTCTCTTCTGCAAAGTGCAAATTTAATATTGAAAAGTGTAATTTGCAAAGAATTTGCTAAAATTATGCTGTTTTGTTCCACAAAAACATTAATTTATAACACACTATGTAATTTTTTAAGACACCACTACGTCATAAAAGACCAAAAAAAAAAGACCCCTGTCTCCCAGTTTTGCCCAAAGTCCTCCAGGTTTTTTTTTATGGGCCCTCAAAGATGTTGGGCCTCGATGTCATTTTTGCAAAAAATGATCATTTCCTCAAGCTCATATTTTGCAAACCGTTTGAAATTTTGATATACTCTCTGAGACAAAGTTGTAGCTCTTGTCATAAAGAACAAAAATTGTTAACATATAAAATCAAAAAAAACTTCATCTTCAAGGTCAAAATCGCAAAAAACTTTAAAAAATTCAATTTTTTTTACCTTTTTTCCCCTGTTCAGGTCCATAGGTAGCAAACCGTTCAAAATTCAAGGAAACAATCAACTACAAAAATGAACCTAATATCTCAATAAACAACTTTCTAGAACATATGAACTTCCTAGGAATGATTCTTAACACCGTTTAGGTAGCGCTTAGGTAGCCGCAAAAGTGAAAAACGTTGACTCTAACATAAAGAGTTTTTCAGTTTAATTTTTTTGACAACTGTTATTTAAGGTCCCTGAAATATTTACAATAATGCCGATGAAATTTTATAGTCAGGCTTACTTAAAGAAATATTTTTAAATAGACTTCGTTCTCACTAACTGACGATAGATAATTGAATACAAGTTTTCTCGATTCCTTCATCAGCGTGTTGTTGGTTAAATAGATAATGTTTTCAACTAAAACACCACTTAAAGTAGATGGATGCGAAGAATGCTGAAAACGGATGTAGCGGTCCAGAAAATGCAGAAAATTTTCCAATTTTTTCTTTAAAATTAATCACTTTATTTTAATAAAAAACTTTCCCTCAATAGACAGAATAAAAAGAATTTAAGCCTGATTTCAAAATTACATCTGTATGTTAATAAATAGTTCGACTAGTAAAGTTAAAATATTATTTACAATAAATAAAAAAAAATATTTACATTTCTCTACTCTACTCATTTTAACAAGTTATATTTAAAAATGCAAAGTGAAAAGTTATAAGGCAGAAATGCAAAGATGATTAAATGCTTTGTGGAACACTTTTCACACTCACTTTGCAAGAAAACGCAAAGACTTTAGAAAAAGATACAAAGTCTTTGCAAAAATTGCAAAAATTTGCTTAGTTCAAAGTGAGATTTGCAAAGATAATTGTGGAACAGAAACATTTATCACTTTTCCAAAAATTGCATTTTGATAAGTGCAAAGTGAAAAGTTGATAAGTTGTTTGTGGAATAGGGCCCTGTTATACAACTCGTCGCATCGCCTATGGCTTGCTTAAGGGGTTTGTTTTTATTATATTGTATAATAAACTATAAAAATGTTTATGTCATTTAAATGTTGCCCCTCATATGTATAAAAATTCACTAAAGAAATTATGTAGTACAATTTTGAACAAATAGTAGTATGTCTTTGAGGAAAGTGGACTTACACCATTTTCAAAGTAAATATATTTATAACTTTATTAACTACGAAAATTTGCAATGATAAAAACAATGAAAATTTTAACAACTTTTTTTGGAAAAAGTTTAAAAATCAAAATTTCATAGTACGTACCATGATATAATAATATAAGGTAATTCCAATATCTCTTTTTGTCGCCATATTAAAGTTCTGAAGTTTGCGGGAATTATATCAATTTGTGCTACCAAATCACATACTTTGTGAAATCCCATTTTGCGTTTTTTTTTCTTTATTTGAAATTTTAAAAATTAAAAAAAGAAACAAGCCTTAAGTTTATGTGTCTAAATAAACAAACGAAAATTGTTTTCATATAGACAACAAGTTATAAACTTTTGCAAAAATTTACAAATAAGATATTTTAATTTCCCTATATCTGACAAAAGTGTCTAAGTTTCCATTTTCTTATTAAGTAATTACAACTTACCAAAGGCACCCCTGGTATGTTTATTAAAGAAAATATATTTTTTATCTTACGCCCAGTACGCAGCTTTACGGAATTTTAGGATTGATTTTTTTGCCTTTATTTCTACAAAAGTAAAATTCATCATGTGGTCGTTTGTAGAAATAAAAAATCATGTAGTCGTGTTTTTTAAATTTTATTGTATATTGTACACAATAACATTAAATCAACACTAAAATGAACAAAAAATATTTTAAAAGTATAAAAAAAAGAAATGTCATAAATTCGGTTACCAAACAATTGCCTGAACATTAATTTTTGTTTCAGTTGAAGAAAAAAAGTCTACACTTTCTGTTAAAACATCCCTGTAATAGTCAAAAATTCCGTTTAGCTTTATTTTTAGCTGCGTACTGCCAAACGGAAAGTTGCCTGAAAATCTTCAAACCTTAATTTCAGGCTGTTTTTTCTACACATACTTCTTATGGGAAACTGAAATTCAGACGAGCTGCGTACTGCGTACTGGAGGAGTATCAAGAAAAATTGACAATTTCAATATCGTAGGAACTTAAAATTAAAAAGTTTGGTTAATTTTATTATGAATATGGGGGCTGCATGCAAAATAAATCTATGCAAAATTGCTTGAAAGCAAAAATGAAAAATAACCCAAGAAATCCGCATGCAGAATTGGGTAATATTTTCTATAAAAAGTAACCCCAAAATATTGACCGGTCACTTTTGACCGGACATTTATATTGATGTCAATTTCAATTTGATTATAATTTTGTATTTCCTAATGCTCTTATGACGACGTCAACTGCTTATCGATAACACTGTTCTGTAGAGAAATATTCATTTAAAAATTTTTAATGTTTTGAAATAATTTCAAATGCTTAATAAGAATCTCATTTAAGTTTTTTTCTATCACGTCGAGATTTTCCATTTCTTCAACTAATTTTTCGTATTGGGTCAAACTAGTTATTTAAATCTTTTCTATTTTAAATTTTGTTGGCACTTCAGTCGTTTTTAAAAACCAAGGCGACGAAATCGCCGTCGGTACAAGAAAAATTTAACGTCACATATCCTTACAAAATACCAAATAAAATTAAAAAGTCATCGATAAATGTTGATGTCGACAAAGGGAATACCAATTTAATTTAGTGAAAGGTCGTCGTATTATGTCGATAACGCCAAATGTAATAGGAGTGAATATCAAGAAATTCATTAATAAGAGTTTGAATACAACAGTTTATGTCCTAAAAACTAGCTAAGTAGTTATGCTGTCTACTTAAAACTACAGAATTGTTAACGTTAAAGAATTATTAGAATTAAAAAAAATATCAATGCTTACTGCCAGTATTTGCCAAATTTCCTTTTTTCCAATTTTTTACGGTAATTATTCATTTGGCGATTTTTAATTTTTGTTTTGTGGCGATTTTTCATAAAGTCAATTAACATGCAGCTTAAATAAGATTGAAATATATTTTTTTTCTCAATATAAAAGTGTACCTATAAAAGATTAAGGAAATCGTAATCCACAACAAGATTTATTCCTCATAAGTTTCATTATTAAACCAAAGTACGTTTTTATTTTATGTTATTTATGTAAATTACACACTTTTTTAAAATATTTTCCAAAATAATTTTTTTTTCTACTTGTGGCAACACTTTTTTTGCTGTTTATATAAAACATACTTCAATAATTCCGGCAAACTTCAAACATTTTTGAAATGGAACTACCTTGTATTATTATATCATGGTACGTACATTGTATTCAGTTTTATCATTAACTATTTTTTTTTTTCAATCTAGACTTACACCACTTTCTCTGCCGTTTGGAAGAAATTAATTTTGGTCAAAAACACTTATGTATGTATATTATTATCAATTAATTAAAAACTTCTGAGCCGTTAATATGTATGAATTATTTTGACATAAAAATCATCAAAACACCTATATTTTACTTCTTACCATTACATCAAAACAATAATACCATTCTCTAGTGACTGATTTTACACACTAGTTAGAGGCCAGGATTCGCTCTCCTACACAATCGTACGATTCAATCACAAAAAAAATCTGACAGAATTCTGTTCTACTCAAAAATTGTTTCAGAATAGTTTGTAGTGTGGATTAGAAAGGTATGTGTGTGACTGAATTTTTGACGGATCTGTACGATTTTATAATCTTTTGAAAAAATTCATAAAATAGTATTTCCCCATGCGATAAGAGTTGCAAAATCTTATTATGTGTGACAATGTGGCATCTACATCGCCATTTTTTGAGTAGGACAGTAGGACTAAAAATTTTTTGGAATATAAATTAATTTCATTAAAAAGTTGATTAAATATATTTTTTATGGGGTTTTATATTTATTATTAATTAAATTAATTAGGGGATAAATTTTAATTAAATATATAATTTTATTAAACAATTATTGTAATTTTTGACCTTTTTGAATAATTTTATAATTAATTTTTAACTCTCTAGGTCTTTTTTATAAAAATATTGTAATTTATTTTTATATTCGTTATTTCGCTACACCATTGGGTAGCATCGTCAGGAATTAAAAATAGTTTTATAATATTTAATTGAATGAAAATATTAAAAAAAAAAAAAATAAATATATAAATATTATAAAACTATTTTTAATTCCTGACGATGCTACCCAATAGTGTAGCGAAATATTGAATATAAAAATAAATTACAATATTTTAATAAAAAAAGACCTAGAGCGTTAAAACTTAATAATAAAAATATATAATTTTATATTTATATAATATTTTATACCCAAAATTCTTTTTCTTTACTTTACCCCTGTGTCCATTGGACATTAACATGTCTTAACAAAAGTTAAACTTCATATTAAAAAAAAAAAAATACTCTTTTTATATGAAGTTTGACTTTTATTACCCCCGTCTCCATTATACATTAACATTCCTTAACAAAAGTCAAACTTCATATAAAAAAAACATTATTTTTAATACTGGCTTTTTATATGAAGTTTGACTTTTGTTTAGATATGTTGATAGCAAATGAAGACGGGGGTTTAATATGCCTTAACAAAAATCAAACTTCATATAAAAAAACATTATTTTTAATTCTGGCTTTTTTATATGAAGTTTGACTTTTGTTACCCCCTGTCTCCATTAGACATTAACATCCGTTAACAAAAGTCAAACTTCATATAAAAAAACATTATTTTTAATACTGTTTTTTTTTTTTTTTTATATGAAGTTTGACTTTTGTTAAGACATGTTGATTAGGGTGGAACGAAAATATATTTTTTTTCAATTTCAATATTAAATAGTGCCATTTGCTATTGTTAAGTCAATTGTAAAGTTTAAAGACGATTGGAGTAGGTTAAGAGGTGCCGCAAATCCAAAATGAAGCAGATCCAAATTTATTGAAATTTAGCAAATTTAATTTTTGTTTGAATCTGCAAAAACTGTGTTATATAAATAACATTAAATAAGTTTTAGTCAAAGAAAAATCATTCAAATATCATATCTACCCCTATCTTACTTCAACAAAGAAAAAAAGTAAATTAAAAAAACTATTTTTCATGTTTTTATAAAGCATGTCTATCTCTTACTAAAATTACCGTTAACTCATTTTTTGTTGTTGCTAAAAACTTAAATGATGAAACTGTCTGCTTTTTTCAGAATATTTTACTAAAAAATTATGCATTAAACAGGTCATTTGACATTTTATTTCCTAATTTCGTTTTAAATTAACGAGCAATAAAAAAACTAGTTCGATTACTGATAAAGTAGGTTTTGTTGTCGATAATGCATTTTAAAGAATATCTAAGCTACAATCAAAAGATGAAATCTTTTATTAATAGCTTTATATACATAAAGCTAATTTCTTTTTTTTTAATAAATTATGGTTCAGTTAATAAATTATGGTTCTTTGTTATTAAAATGTTGTAGTTCTAAATTCTGTTTTAATAAAATTAATATTAAGTCGCTCCACAGTTATCATAAATCTTTGTCTTTAGACTCCTTGACATTTGGCGTCCTTTTGAAAGGTCTTATTTTCGCCAATTGCCACCAATCTCTGACAATGTGAGCTGTATGTCTGGAAACTCAACATATCAACGGATCAATAAATATCGTTTTCGCGTGTAAATTATGTATGAACACCTGTACAAAACTTGCATTCAGTAGTTTGTTCGAATTGGGCTTTTGTCTTGAAAGTAATCCACTCATAAATTCTTAATATTTTAGTGTTGCAGATATAGTTTATATGTATGTACATATATCTATCTATATATATAAAGCACAAAATGTGTTTGTATGTTTGTCGGAAAGCTCCCTGCAGTCGGAGTAGCTAGCGAATAACTAGCTATTTCACTAACTACCAATCATTACCATTAACTACCAGTCTAACTACTAGCAATGCATACGACTGATGTTTTTAACATGGGGATGATGTTGGTGGTAGTGAATTGCCACCATCTGTATAACCCTTTACTAATGATTTCACTAATATACTCGTGATGTGCGATTTCTGCAGTCGGCGCAGCTAACGAATAACTAGCTAATTCACTAACTAAAGGGTGATTTTTTTGAGGTTAGGATTTTCATGCATTAGTATTTGACAGATCACGTGAGATTTCAGACATGGTGCCAAAGAGAAAGATGCTCAGTATGCTTTGACATTTCATCATGAATAGACTTACTAACGAGCAATGCTTGCAAATCATTGAATTTTATTACCAAAATCAGTGTTCGGTTCGAAATGTTCAAATGTGACAAATTTTGTTCAGCGATGAGGCTCATTTCTGGTTGAATGGCTACGTAAATAAGCAAAATTGCCGCATTTGGAGTGAAGAGCAACCAGAAGCCGTTCAAGAACTGCCCATGCATCCCGAAAAATGCACTGTTTGGTGTGGTTTGTACGCTGGTGGAATCATTGGACCGTATTTTTTCAAAGATGCTGTTGGACGCAACGTTACGGTGAATGGCGATCGCTATCGTTCGATGCTAACAAACTTTTTGTTGCCAAAAATGGAACAACTGAACTTGGTTGACATGTGGTTTCAACAAGATGGCGCTACATGCCACACAGCTCGCGATTCTACGGCCATTTTGAGGGAAAACTTCGGAGAACAATTCATCTCAAGAAATGGACCGGTAAGTTGGCCACCAAGATCATGCGATTTGACGCCTTTAGACTATTTTTTGTGGGGCTACGTCAAGTCTAAAGTCTACAGAAATAAGCCAGCAACTATTCCAGCTTTGGAAGACAACATTTCCGAAGAAATTCGGGCTATTCCGGCCGAAATGCTCGAAAAAGTTGCCCAAAATTGGACTTTCCGAATGGACCACCTAAGACGCAGCCGCGGTCAACATTTAAATGAAATTATCTTCAAAAAGTAAATGTCATGGACCGAACCGATGAGATTTTGCAAATTTTTTAAAAAAAAAGTTCTCAAGCTCTTAAAAAATCACTCGTTACTACTATATGTTCTACAATTTCTTCACTTATTATTTCTATATTTTGCTGAAATTCTTCACTAACTGCTTTAGAATTGTCTTTTTCATTATTTTCACATATTTCTTTTTCAATATTAATAAATTTTTCAATTAATTGTTCTTTTTGATCCCCATTACTAAATAAAAATCCTCGACTTGGGGATAAATCTCCTAATCTGCCAACACTGGTCCTATTTACTGTCTTCAAAATATTCAAGGCATTCGTTGAGGCATTTGAGAAAGTATGCATTTATTAGTGAAAAAGTATGCATGAATTGCTATTATAAATGTAGACTGCCCATGTTAATGTTATTTCCAAGTTTTAACCTGGTTGTTAAAACAATTGTTATAAAAACTCTTTTATATCATGACAATGACGTTGTTGTTGTATTTTAGGTTGACATTAGTATTTGCAAACCACGACATCTGTTGCTTAATATTACTAGTACTATCTGACATTAGTATTTGCAAACCACGACATCTGTTGCTTAATATTACTAGTACTATCTGCTGTGCAATAAGCATCCAAACAACATTGTTGGAAAACAGAAAATTATGTTTAAACAAAAAATGACATAAACACGCATTCGTGAGTACTTTGTTGATTGACACAATGAGTGCTTAGTTGATAAAGCCCCGTCTACATTATTCATTACCCCCAGTCTACATTAGACATAAAATGATAAACTTTGACACTAACATCATGTTAGTGTTAAATGTAGACTGCCCATGTTAATGTTATTTCAACCTTATCACAAAAACGTTGTTGTTGTATTTTAGGTTAACAGTAGTATTTGCGAACAGCGCCATCTGTTGCGCAATGGAACTTCTACTATCTGCTGTGCAATAAGCATTCAAACAACATTGTTGGAAAGCAGAAATTTACCCCCCGTCTTCATTAGACATTAACATGCGTTAGCAAAAGTCAAATTTTATAATTATTATTTGCGGACGATGTCAATTATAGCAAACTCGAGAATATTCAACGCCATCTTACTTTGAGAAAGCTGGATTGTTAAATGAAGTTGTACATGAGATCGCACACTAAATTGTATCGTTTGTGGAACAAGCATACAACTGATTCCTAGATTCTATGGCTTGTTTTATGTTCAACATTTACTCATACTCCTACTTATTCGAACTTGCTTATGGAAAGTCCTCAAGCTCATCGCTGTTTATTATTGTCCAATCATCGTTACTCGTGTGGAATAAAAAGACGTGAATTCGATGATATATTATAATAAGCGTCTTATAAGCTTCGTTTTTTGTGTTTATGTAGTGCTTTAGTACAATGTCTGTAACTCTTCTGGAGCCTTGGCAAACTGATTTCAATCCGATTTCAGTTAGACGGATATACTGACATCGCTGAACTGAACGAGAATATACATATCTATGCATATTGTAGAAATTACAAACGAAATAAAATACTTATAAATTCACTTTTCACTTGTTGTGAACGGTGTAAAGAAAAACAACATTTGCTTAATAAAATTTCACATTCATAATAAATTTTCAAAAGTCAATAATAACTAAATTGAAAATTGAAATACTGCATAATATAAAAATATTTTTTTAACTTATTCAAACGAAAACCATCAATTATATCGAAACAAGAACTAAATGATTATTCATTTTCCATTTGTTTGACAAATTCTCCACTGTGCTTCGCCCGCTATTCCCCACCGAAACCATTTAGAACTAAGTTTAGTCAGAAGTTTTTCTCAAGTTTATAGCCCATTCAGGCTGCCACGAAATTAAGTAATTTCGAGCTGAAATTACGAACGAAATCTAAAGTGTTCATACTGGGCTTTTTGACATTTGAGTTAATTTCGCAAACAGCTGATCACGTTTAGTTACATTTGTATAATTAAATTATTTTGCAAAAAGCTTTCGCACAACATTTTCCCGTTGATTTAAAATATACACGAATATTAAAAACAACACTACAACAAAATTAATGTACAATTATGTACATTTCCATTATTTCATTTGGCTTTTAAATTTTTTTCAAACAAAACGGACTTTCAAGGTTGTAAGTCTGGTCATGGTTGCAAAACAAGTAGCCTTTTCTACAAAACCAGCGTTGTCTATCGTAATTTCAAGTTAATTTCGATGAAATTAAGTTTGGGCAATGGTAAAATGTATGCGAAATTACGTAATTTCAAGTTGATTTCGGCCGAAATCACGAAATGACTTAATTAAGGATAAATGCAATACAATGTCTCTAGACTATTTTATTTGGAGAGGGGGGTGGTTAAACATTGAGAGGGTTAAGCTAAACACCCCTCTCTCCCTCCCAGAATATTTTCCTTTTATGGGTTTTTTTTTTTAATAAATGTCAAAAGGCTATAGTATATAGCCCCCTCCAGAACAATTTTCTGGTTACGCTAATGCAGTTAAGTGAAGTCGATCATTTCTGTCGATTAATAAATTCTTTACAGTTTAAAACTGCTCTGCAGGTTTAAAATTAGACGCTTAAATATTAACTCGTGCACACATTATTATTTCAAAAACAGGAATCTTATAAGGCAGCATTCCCAAATGCAAAAATTTATTCTACAATATATAAAAGAGGAAAATAACAAAAATTAGTTTAGTTTAGTTTTTACTGTTGCACTCAGTTTAAAATGGGATTCCTTTTATTCGTATTTTTCGCCACTTTATTTACGTGGTGCTTCGGTCGTTTCAAACTGAGAGTTTATATGAACCTGGCCTACAAAATACCCTCGAGTAAATGGCAAAGGTTTTTTGGTTGGGGAAAAGTCTTTAATTCAAAAGGTAACGAATGGACTTATGAAAATAAGTTTAAACTAAAATAAATTTTTATCAAGTTTTTTTTGGATTTAAAAAAAAGTTTTAAGTGATTTTTAAAATATTTCTATGGAAAAAAACTTAAATTTAACTTTAAATATTTTGATGTTTTTTTATAAAAAAATTTTAATTTTTGCTTAGTAAAAGAAAAAACGAAAATAACTTCTGAATAAAATAAAAAAAATAGTTTAAATAAACGAGCTCTGACTTGTATAAATTATAGTTTCTATTAATTGATTTTTGTTAATTGATGGTTTAAACGCTTTTAATTACCACTATATACAGGACCAGTTGCTATTATTGTTTTGGATTATATTATTATTTATTTATTCCTGAAAATATCATGTCTGATGAATGACAAAATATCGATTTAAATGAAATAAAAGTTGTAAAAACTAAAATAAAATTAACAATAATTTAATTAACAAATTAATTAAAGTTAGAGTTTTTAAATCATAAAAAGACAACATTTTTAATCTTAGAAAAAAAAACACTCACTCAACGTCGCCCATTTATTGCTTTCCATTCATCCTGATTTGTTGGAATATATATTTTAAATCCTGCTCTCTCTTTTTGAATACAACTTAAAAATAATTGTCATTTTAGAAATGATTACAGGCATGACCGAGTACAGCAAGAAATATGGTCCAAACTGCGTAATATTTTTCGGAGTAATACCAGTGTTTCTCACGACAGAACCACAAACAATAAAGGAGATTTTTACGTCCGAAAACTGTATAAATAAGCCACAACTTTTTTACAGTGGAATATCTTCAGTAGCTGGTCAAGGGTTAATATCTGAAAATGGTAAGCGAAATATTCAATGTTTTGTTTGAATCTTGACAATTAAAATAATTAATTAATTATAATAAAAAAAAAAACAAAATATTTTAAGATCCGTCATGGACTATACATCGTAGAATTATAAATAAAGCATTCAGCAACAAAAATTTACTGTCATGGCTGACGGTATTTCATAAGGGTGTCAGCAATATGATTGGCGAAATGCACACAAGTCTGGATAAGGGCGATGCCGTAGACATGCTTGCAATGTTTAAAATATTAACATTTAGAAATGCCTCAAGTAAGTTTTAAAATTTTCATTGCAAGTACTTTGAACAAACACACATATTTTCATGAACTTCAAACATATAGCATATTAAGTCCTAAACTGTCAAAAACATAAACTTAAAATTTATTAAAATCGTCTTTATACCCTTCACCACAGTTGGAAAGGGTATATAAATATAAGTTTGTCATTCCGTGTGTAAATACTACAATATTCATTTCCTACCCCATAAAGTACATATAAGTATATTCTGGATCATTATACATATACAAGTTGATTAAGCGATGTCCGTCTGCCCGTCTGTGTTCGAGTTGTAATCAACTTTGCCAAGGCACCAGAAGAGATACATAAAATTGAAGTCCACTAATCTGCCAGGTATGGTTTCGAAATTTCACTAATGCAATTCAGCCACATCAGACCATTCCATTCGACTGCGGGCAAAAAACCACGCCTACCTATATTTTTTCACGTTGTTTTTATTTTTTTCGGTTGTTATTATTCTCTTTTGCTTTTTTGTTAAATGAATATTCGACTGAGACCAGTAGATCGCATCTTGTCTGCTTTGATTTGTACTAAAGTCCTTTATAGAAAGCAATACACATAGAGGTAGCCGATAGACCCATTGGGTGCCCACTGGTAACAAGAAGCAGTCAAGAGGCACAGGGGGGGGGGATGTGTCAATTTGTCAATATGAAGAAATCTTTTGAGAAGTTTTTGCTTTTGTCTGACCATTCTAACGCAATATAGATTGCAGGAAGGTCCTAATTTTCAAAAACAATTTTCAATAAAACTTTTGCATTTTGAAAAAAATGTTCAAAAATCTTAAATAAAAAATTTTTACAAAAAATTTCGAAAAAATTTTACAAAAATTTTCAAGAAAAATATTGCAAGACCGTAGTACTGTACATGAAATATTTTTATCTTTTCATCTCTGAATAATTTCTAAATCCCCGTCTTCATTTGGTATCACCATGTCTTAACAAAAGTCAAACTTCATATAAAAAAAACATTATTTTTAATACTGTTTTTTTAATATGAAATTTGACTTTTGTTAAGAGATGTTGATAGCAAATGAAGACGGGGGGCTTGTTCGGAAATGCATCACTGCGCTGCATCTGATGCTCAGTACGTTCGGAAATGCATCAGTTTGCATCACTGCAAATGTCGTGTGTTCTAAAATGCAGTAAGAGCCAACTTACACCATGATATTTTTCATGAAACTGGTTGCATGCAATTTTTTTTTTGTAGGCAAGAGGTGTAGAGAAGCAAGCGGGGTAAACAAAATGGCATGGCGTGTATTTTGAGGGGATTTTTTGACACTTGTTTTATGCAATTTTCGTTCGTTCAGAGTTAATTTCAAAAAATGACATTGTTTGGTTTAATTATGTATACATTTCGGTATCATTTTAATAATTTCTTGTAAAATTTCGTTATTTGCTTGTTTCATTTTTATTTATTTTGTATTTCAGTACGAGTACATGTATTTTTTTGAAATAACGCATAAACAATAAGTATTACGAATATGAAATCAAAAGAAAATGTCATAAACAAATTCAAACTGATTGCATGTAAAATTTCATCGTAAAAATGTGACATGAAATTCACTGCAACTTTAAAAGAGACATGAAAAAAATGGCATAAAAAAATGGCATCGTATAAATTCGGTCTAAGTATCAGCATCAGCTCTTTTGCATTGGCATCGCAAACTAATCACACATGTGCATCAGATGCAGCGCAGTGATGCATTTCCGAATAAGCCCGGGGATTTAGTAACAATTCAGAGATGGATAACTCTATATAAAGTAAATGTATAAACTATTGCATAACTATAAGACAAAGAGTCATATAACTTGGAGTATCTTAGTTTCAAAACAAACCGCAAATTCGAAAATAAATGTTGTCTGGATGATGACGAGCAACGTCGTCACTGTTAGCACTCAATATAAAACACTTGTTTTTTGTCATCTTTTATATTGATTTATTAAGTTATAAGTTTTTAAACACGCAATTCTTTTTGTTTTATTTAATTTTTCTTCTTTGCAATATGTTTACTATTATCTACAATATGATTCATGATTTTATCGTACTTAGCACTAAGGCAATAACGAAAATTGTGTAAAATGCCAATACAATAAAATCGTATATTTTTTCATTTGAATAGATTATGATTTCTCTTCGAAAACAACAATAGTATTTAAAGATTAAAGCTGCTATGTATTAATCGCTGTTCAACCCAATTTGCGACGTTTCGATTTTTTTTCAAGATTTTGACGATTGTTTGTTGCACAAATTGACGTACAAACCATCAATTTTTATCTAGCAACTATGAAAGCTTATAAAGCATGCTTTTAGGATTTATTACAAGTCTACCTATTACGGTTAAATATTTACATATAAACACATGTCAGAGCGATTTTAAAAAGGTCCTTTCATTATCTTTTAGACATGGAACCCTAAAAAACTAAGTTAAAGATCAAAACAGTCGTCGTATGTAAATTTTATTATATTTTTACAAAAACATATTTGAGTATTTTTAAAATAAATTCCTATAATGCATTGAAGAGTTTACATAGCTTTTTTTGCGTTTCATGCAAGGTTGGTTTCAATTTAAGATAAATTCAAAGCCAATTAGTCAACGAATACTGAAAATATTCACCGAAAATATTACAAACATTAATATTAACTACTTGCCAAGGCGTTTATTGTATTCATAGCTATGTTACTAATATTTAGTCCCAAGGCGAATTCACACCAGGTGGGAGTGTTAGCCTAGCTTATTACTTTGTGCTCTCCTTTTTTTGCTAATGTCTTGTCAAAAATACATTGTTTTATATACATAAGCTGTCAACGTTGTTGTTTTGTTGTAGTTATTGCCTTAGTGCTCCCATAAGTTAAAAATTTTTGTTTATTTTTTCTCCAGGTACAGTACTTAAAACCAACATAGATCTGACAAAATACGACGCTGCTAAAATGACCAAAACCTTTCAAGAGTAAGTTGAGAAATATTTAAAGATTCATCTAAATAACTATAAATTCTACTGAAATAAAACGTTTAGCAATAATTTTACTTTTCTATAAAAAAAATATTTATAACTTGTCTCTGTTAAAATCAATTTTAAGACTATGGACTATAAAATAGAAGTTATTCCAAAGCATATTCATCAGGTAACCTCATTAAGAAGGCGAAATATTAAGGACAAAATGTTTGAATTTTTTTTATATGGTAGTTAAACTATCAAATGTCATTTAAGTGGAAAACTGGTAAGTTTAACTGCAAAAATCTATATAAAAAAAATTGATAATTTTCGCCTTAATATATCCCCTTCGTAGTGAGGTTACCCGATGAATATGTCATATTTACTAGAAATTTAATTTCTCTTTTGCAGAAAAGTATTCGATAACAACTGAATTCTATAGAATATTAGATAGAAAACATTTCCATTCTACGGAAAAGTTATGGACAAAATAGAATAGAATAGAATTGTTGTCGACAACTATTGATAATGATATTTCTGTACTATAGAATATAATTGTTGTCGATAACTATTAATAACGAGAATTCTATTCTTTAGAATAGAATTATTGTCGATAACTATCGATAACGATAATTATATTATTAGATTAGAATTGTTGCCGATAATTCTATTTTACAGAATAGAATTGTCGATAATTCAATTTTATAGAATGGAATTGTTGTCGATAACTAATGACAACGATAACTATTCTATAGAACATAATTGTGGTCGATAACGATAATTATATTCTATAGAATTGAATTATAGTCGATAACCATAATTTTAATCTATATATTAGAATTGTTGTCCATAACTATCGATAATGATACTTCTATTCTATAGAATAAAATTGTTGTCGATAACTCTTAATTACGATAATTCTTGAATATAATTTTTCTATGATTTTGTTTATAGAATAAAATCGTTGTCGATAACTATTCTAAAGAATAGAATCGTTCTCGATAACTGTTCTATAGAATAGAATCGTTGTCGATAACTGTTCTATAGAATAGAATCGTTGTCGATAACTATTCTATAGAATTAAATCATCGTCGATAAATAACTAGACAAAAGTTTTGTTCCTCTCACATTTGCAAATAAGTAAGAACCAGTGATTCCAGCAGCGCAGAAAGCGTAGCAAGCAGTAATCTTTTGTGGATATGGTCGTGCTCGGACACTTTATCGTGGATTTTCCTCACTACTTATAAGGCAATTTAGCTTATTGAAATTGCTATTGGGCTAAACAAAACATTGCGATAAAACAAGATTTTCGAAAAAAAAAAAAATTAGTCTATAAGGTATTTAGAGGCAAACTAAATTGAAAACAAATGATTAAAGAGTTGTAGATTTGACAACCGTATGGCATTGTAATCCCTGTCGAAAAAAAGACAACAGTGTTGCTTAAAGTTCTCTGCTTTCGAAAAATATTTTCCGAAATTTTGATCTGTCAAAATATTAAAGTACACTAAAATCGATCATTTATCTAGATAGGCTTTAGTTGTTTTCTCTTTAAGAAAGATAATGGTAAAAACAAATGATTAATTTTAAAGGAGGAGGAAAATTTAAGTTATAAACTAGCAGTACCAGACCTTGTAATTAAAATTATTTGATTACTTTTCGTCGAAAAGTCCTAGAGATTTTACCAATTCTATAGAAAAGTTGTCCATATCTAAGGAAATTATTTAAAGATTTTTCTGCTTTATTTATTCTATAACTTTACTAAAGTATAAAATTATTTCATTTGTTATTTAAGAACAAAATTTAAAATTTTAATTTCCCTTAGTGTTTTGGAATACGTTACTGAAGTTACTAAAAGTCAAACTATGAAGCTTAGTTTGGTGCACAAAATAGCCGACATTTTTCTATTTCAAAATGCTAGGAAAAGTTTAAAACTGTTTCAGACATATATCGATGACGCTGTGCAAACAGTGGAAAAAATGGACACTACAGATCCCAGCCTTATGCCTGAAGTAAATAGTATTGTGGATTTTGCTATAAGGGCCTCCAAACAGGATATAATAAAAATGAAAGAAGTACAACAAGAAGTGACTCATATCTTCTCTGGGGTATATTGATAAAACGTCATTTAAGCAATTGTGAGATTTTAATTCAAGTATTTTCCCTTAGGCATTTGAAACTATAGCTACTACTTTGTTCATGGCACTTGCGCTACTCGCAATGCATCCCGAGTATGAGCAACGTGTATATGAGGAAGTCAATAGTATTGTACCTGATGATGACACCGAAATGACATTAGAACAGTTAGATCAATTGGTGTATTTGGAAATGGTAATCAACGAGACAATGCGACTTTTCCCCGCAGTACCGAATGTATTTCGAGTAGTCTCAAATGAGGATCTTGCTTTAAGCAATGGCTTGACTTTGTCGGTTGGTCAAACAATTTGTGTTGATCTCTTTCGCCTGCATCGTAATAAAGATATTTGGGGTCCTGACGCGCACCGTTTTAATCCCGATAACTTTTTACCTTCAAATACCGCCATGCGTCATTCTTTCTCCTACATACCATTTACGAAAGGAAAGAGAAATTGTATTGGTAAGTTATTTGTATTAAAAATGTACGCACGAGTAAGTCTATTGTCTAATTTCTTTTTCTTTTGTTTTCTTTGAATTTTATGCAGGTTGGAGATTTGCCAGTTTATTTGCTAAAATTTCTTTGTCTAAAATATTAAAATCCTTCAAGTTTTCAACCGATTTTAAATATGAGGATATTAAAATGTATGAAACTATGACACTAAAATTGGAGAAAAAGCCTCCACTTTATATTGAAAGGCGTGAGCAACGCTTGCCAGCAAATGCTTAATTAATGTTTTAGCGAATAATAAAGGCAAATGTTTTGTTAGCTGGTGATTTATTTAAAATATTTCCAGATTTAATTTGGAATTAAAATCGAGTATTTGTAAATATTTTTAATATTAAATTATTATTTTCGTACAGTCCTAAAATTGAACTTTGTTGTATTATTTTAATTATAATTAATTAAGCCTGAGTTCTTTTAAAATCGCCTTTTGGGACTCCTTTGTTTTACAAATCTATATACATATAATAAAATAGTAACTCACTTCCGTATGTCTGTCTGTCTGCTTTTCGCGTAAAAACTACCTGTTGGATTTTAACAAAATTTTGTGAGGAGGTACCTATCCTGGTCCCAATATAGGATACTTTTATACGCAAAAATATCTTAGAAAGTGGAGAAAAAGCAGTGAAAGTACGCAGCTGAACTAACCGGATATGAATACTTTACATTTTATAAAGTAAAAAAGTACATAAACTGATAAATAGCATATCTTAAGGCAGAACTAAAAACGCCGGTATTACCACATAGCACTAAATCGCCGGCAAAGTAAACTAATTATAAATTGGCTGTGCTAGCTTCAAACTAATTCGTACTAAAGAACACCAGAAGCGCTTGCGCACTAACCATCTGTCTTATCTACTACTATCCCTTTCTAAAGGAAGTAACACAGTTAATATAAGCATTAATTGCCTGAGTGTTACTTCTCTAAAAAAAAACTAAAAACGTAAGGCTCTTTTGTGTGGATTGCTTTCAAAGCAAAATCGAACAAAATATTGAAGGATGCTGATGAAGAGGCGGGCACAGCTAGTAATAAATAAATTTGCCGTAAAATGGAACCACAGTGTGTGACTATTACCATTCGATTTCTTACAAAATTTTTCCCCAATAAAAATATTGGTTAGCCCTTTAAAGCAGTTCACAGAATTTTTTTTCCCACCAATTAAAGTAAAACTTCATAAAAAAAACATTTAGCCAATTCACTATGTCTGCTAAATTCCTAAATCCTAAAGTGCTATTTAGGGTCAAATAGCACTACTGTGAACGACCTGTCTTATGTCAGCCATTGTGTATTTCAATAAACATCAATCATGCTAACTTTTCCCAACAAAAAACGCAGAAATATGAGTGTGGCATCACTGAATTCAATAGCACGATGAGAAAACCTAGGTTTCAAAGTACTATTGTCATATAATATTTTTTAATGAGAAATACCAACAACATTTTTATGACAGTCATAAATATTTATGACAATAGGACAATAGAACACAATATCAGACATAGTGAATTGGCTAATTATTATTAATACTGCTTTTTTATATGAAGTTTGACTTTTGTTAAGACATTTTAATGACTAATGGAGACGGGGGTAACAATTGGAAATTGGAAAATCCAATTTTGACAGAGCGTTAGGAAGTGAAGTTGGGTGCAATTTTAGCTACTATCTGCTTTATCTAGCGATTTTATCTCTATTTTGCGTTTAAATTTATTAGAGTTTAGATAAGACATCGTTACGCCTTACGCGCTTGTTTAGGTTAGTCGTTAAGTCTGTTATCAAGTATGTCAAAACTATTTTACAGAATATTATTTACTGAACTGAACCCAATTTTGATCGAAAAAGCATGTACGAACCACCGATTCGGTTTTAGAAGAAAGCATAGCAATGTTCAACAAACGCACAGATTAGTAAAAGAAGTAAAAAAGACTTTCGAGGAAAGAAAATATTGTTTTGCACTTTCGTAGACAGACTATGGCATGAAGGCCAGCTTACAAGTGCCCACTAATTTTTAAAAGCCGTTAAAACGTTACTTAATGGGTCGTAAGTTTATACTTTGAGAAGAGGATTTTTTAAACTCGCCTTAACCAATTAAAGCTGCAGTTCCCCAAGGTGGTACTGTTAAAAAAAAAATACAGAATGAAAATAGTAATATTGAAGGAACATTTTCACCAATACAGTTAATAGGAGTGCAAATAAATTGGTTTATTGGTAGAAACTCAATCCTAAACTTAGATTATTTTTAAAGTTCAGCGTTAGGATTTTTTTTATTAAGTTGTTAAGCAAATTAAAAAAAAATTAAAAAAAAAAATGCAGTCAAGTGAAATTAACCTGTTATAATGTCCATTTAAAATAGCAGACGCAAAGTTTTTTTGCAGTGTAACAGACGCAAATTTTGTATTCAAAATATTTTTTAAATAATAAAAAGTGTAAACAGTTAATAACTTATACCTATAATCTATATACAAAATAAAACAGTAACTCATTTCCTGTCTGTTTGTCTGCCTTTCTGTTTGTGTTCGCATCATGTAAAAACTACACGATGGATTTTAATAAAATTTTGTAAGGAGGTACCTTAGCATCAGGGTTCCAATATAGGATACTTTTTTTTTTCGCAAAAATATCTCATGTCAAAGAGAAAGTGGAAAGAAAGCAGTGAATGTACTCCGATTTTTTTAACGATTTAAAGGTACTGCATACTTTTAGGCATCTTTTATTTTTGAAAGCAGTATATTTTAAACACGGTTGCGCAAAAGATGACGCTGTTTTAAAATAGTAACAAAATATTAATTGTAATCGGGACATGTTAAACGCGGCTGCTCAACAGATGGCGCTGTTTTAAAATAATGACAAAATATGAATTATTTACTCCAAATAGGCAATTGGATAAAATTTTCATTTTTACTTTGTGGAATTATAATATATTTTAAACACCTTTTACAGAGCTTTACAATAATTTTTAGAATTTTATATAAATTTTAGAATTTTATCCAGGGATGGGTACCTTTATATAAATTAAATACGTGAGAGTCTTAAAATTTGGTGTGGATTACTTTCAAAGCAAAATCGAACAAAATATTGTCAGGACGCACACAACGTGTTTGGGCACAGCTGGTCTCTATACAAAAAAAAAAAAAAAACAAAACTATTTACGTTGAAAAACCATTTAGGGAACAATACATTGCCATGAGCAGCTTGACCCCAATTATGCGCGCTTTGAGGACCAGTCGTTTCCCAGTTTTAATACTGACGTATGTGTATCCTTGTTTTCACCTTTACCTTGGCCTGAAGTAAATCGAACGAAATGGAGAGGTTAATTTCTAAAGTAAATCAAGTATAAAGATGTGGGCTTTTGTAGAGAACCACACCAGACGGACCTCTAGGATTCTACCTATTATAATTCTCAAACTACACAAGGTTGAATAATAACCTTCTAGGCACAGTGTTACGCCCACGGTTTTAATGCTATTGATTTTTACTATAACATACATTATATACATATAAATATCTATACATACATACATATAATAAAACTGTGCATGTAATATTTTTTGAAAATTTAGTTGCTGCGGTACCTTAGAATCTTGACTTAAATATAGGATACTCTTTTCCCCGTTAATATATATTATTTCTCAGAGAAAATAGAGAACAAGTAGTGAAAGTACACGATTTTACCTATTTTAAGCTACTGCAAACTTGGCAGCACCTTTTATTTTTGTCACCGGGATATTTTAAACACTATTTACGGAACTCTAGGGAAGACTGGTTGGAATCTGGTAAACTGTACGACGGAGTTACGGTATTCAATGATGGTTCAAATATGAAGACGAGCACCGATGCGGGGGTCCACATTCTGGGAACCAGCACACGTATGTCGTACAGACTACCTAATGAATGCAGTGTGTTTCAGGCAGAGGTGATGGCGGTTCTAAAAGCCATCGCACTGGTATCTGGACACGTTTCAGAAGGAATGGAGGTCCAACTGTACGTTGATATCCAGGCGGCACTTAAAGCCCTGATAGGACATAATATCAAATCAAAGCTGGTAAGCGAGCAAAAGACTGCAAATATTAATGTGCTGGCGGACAAGTATAGGGTCAGATTGTGCTGGGTTCCGGGTCATTGCAATGTCGCGGGCAACGAAATTGCAGAAGAACTGGCAACACTGGGCTCGGAGGTGGACAATTTAATTAGGGTAGAATCGGTGAAGCCACCGATAAGCCACTACTATAGGTTTATATCCGATTGGATAGTTAGGAGAAGTAACCTATCTGGGGAAGTTAGGGGGATTGCAGAATCTCACGGGCAATTTGGCTCAAACTAGACGCTGCAAAAACCAAGGTACTTCTGGGCTTGGATAGCAAATTTCTGAGAGTCGTGGTAGGCGTGCTCACTGGCCATTGCACTACTAGAGCAAGAACCAGCAGATGGGTTACCGCTACATCGGACTTTTGTAGAACGTGAATGGACGAAGAGGAGTTGGAAAGTGTAGACAATATTATGTGTCACTGCCCGGTATTACAACGCCACAGGCTTAGATGGCTGGGCGAAAGATTTTTCGATGGGCTCTTCGATATCGCGCGGTGTAAAATCCATGATGTCGTCGGCTTCATCAAGGCATCAAGGAAATCGGTTGGCTTTTTAAAGTCTTAAAATTTGGTGTGGATTACTTTCAAAGCAAAATCGAACAAAATATGGTAAGGACACTTACGACGTGGCGGGCATAGCTAGTTTTAAATAAAAAAATTGCGTCTGCTATTTTTTAAAGGTCATTATAACGGGTTAATTTCATTTCAACTTGACTGTTTTTTTTCCAACTTGTTAAACAATTCAATACAAAAATAACCAGCTTAAAATAACACTGTTCGGCAGAGAAATACTCCTTTAAAAAAAAGTGGGATGATTAGGAAGGATGAAAGCATGTTTAATTTTGTTTTTTTAATGTCGACGTTATAGAAAAAAAACTGAAAGCAGGTTCTTTCACATTAGTATATTTTAAAATAACTCAAAAACGGTTCATCCAATATACATAGATAAATAGATCAAATAATTAAAATTAAAATATGTTGCTGAAATAACTTAAAGATAATTTTATCACTAATTTTCTGGTGTTCCATTAGTCTAAAGCGAAGGAACCGTTCTCGAGTTGATGATAAAATATATCAATGTAAATGTCTGATTAATGAAGTAATATTTGTCACGCCCATTAAAAAATCTCGACGCGATAGAAATAAAAAAATCAGTCAAGTGCGAGTTAGTCTCACACACGTATGGTTCCGTACTATGTTTAGTACACCTTTAAAAACTCAAGTTGTTAATTTTTTCATGTATTATGGGGCACCCTTTTCTTTTTAAAATCAAAGTCATATTCGCGAAAATTGCATCGCTATTGGAAAACCTTTTAAATTTTAGGAATTGTTGTTATACCGGCCATGGTAATACACTTTCTATAAAAATATCAGGCCTACATATTGCGGTTCAAAAAATAAGGTAATATATGTGAAAAACAGGTCACTGATGGATCAGTAATTGTTACAGTGGCCGAAGTACAACATCTACTGTAAACAATTCAAGAGTCTACCTAATGCGGTTCAAAAAATAAGGATATTTAAGTAAAAATCATGTCTCTGTCGGAACACCCTTTAATTTTGTTGTTTGTTATAACGGCCGTGGAAATTCTTTTTCTATGAATATATCAAGAGTTTACCTATTACGATTAAAAAAACAAGTCACTATACGTGAAAAACATGTCATTGTCGGAACACCCTTTAATTTTTAGTAATTGTCATATCGGCCGTGGCAACATATCTACTCTACAAAATTTTAATAGTCTACGTATTAAGGTTCAAGAAATAAGGCGTTATACATGAGAATCACGTCACTGTTGGAACACCCTTTATTTTTTATGATTTGTTATAGTTTCCATAGTAATAAACCTCCTGTAAAAACTTCAAGAGTCTACTTACTATCGTTCAAAACTTAGGCCATATACACCCTATAAGTTTTAGAATTTGCTACTATAGCGGCCACAGTTATACACCTTCTGTGAAAATTGCAAGCGTCTACCTATTATGGTTCAAAACTTAGGTCTTATTCATGCAAATCACACCACTCTCGAAACACCCTTTAATTATAAGGATTAATTTTATATACTTGTTTAGAAAGCGAACATAGTGTTAATTACTGTCTGCTAATTTTAAGTGGTTGCCTCATATAGCTCAAGAAATAAAGTCATAAAGGCAAATAACACCTCACTTTCGGAATACCCGATAAGTTTTAGAATTTATTACTATCTTAGCCACAGTTATACACCTTCTGTGAAAATTTCAAGAGTCTACCTATTCTAGTTCAAAACTTAGGCCTTATACATGCAAATCACACCACCATCGGAACATCCTTTAATTTTTAGGTTTATTTTTTTAGACATGTTTATAAAGCGAACTAAGTTTTAAGTACTATTTGTAAATTTTTAGTGTACGCCTCCTACAGTTCAAGAAATAAACACACATTCGTGAATAACACCTCCCTTACGGACACCCTATAAGTTTTAATATTGCTATAGCGGCCACAGTAATACCACTTCTGCGAAAATTTCAAGAATCTACCTATTATGGTTCAAAACTTATGCCTTATACATGAAAATCACGCCACTATCGGAACACCCTTTAATTTTTAGGTTTATTTTTTTAGACTTGTTTATATAGCGAACTAAGTTTTAATTACTGCTTGCATATTTTTAGTGTATTCCTCCTACAGTTCAACAAATAAGCACATATTCGTGAATAACACCTCTCTATCGGAACACCCTATAAGTTTTAGAATTTTCTACTATAGCGGCCACAGTTATACACCTTCTGTGAAAATTGCAAGCGTCTACCTATTATGGTTCAAAACTTAGGTCTTATTCATGCAAATCACACCTCTATCGGAACACCCTTTAATTTTTAGGTTTATTTTTTTATATTTATTTATATAGCGAACTAAGTTTTAATTACTGTTTTTAAATCTTGAGTCTATGCCTCCTACAGTTTACGAAATAAGCACATATTCGTAAATAACACCTCTCTATCGGAACACCCTATAAGTTTTAGTATTTGTTGCTATAGCGGCAACAGCTATACATCATCTGTGAAAATTTCAAGAGTCTACCTATTATGGTTCCAGAGCGAAAACAATAGACACTTTGTGTACGGAACCCTAAAAAGGGAAGGCAGCTTCTTATAAAGCAGGTTAAAACTTTCCTATTCACACCATTTTAATAAACATTAAAGGAGAGATTTCTTTTTTGCAGAACAGTGTAAGCAAATGAATTATTTTTAATTGGTTTGTAATTTTAATTAATTAAACAATTGTATTTTCAATAAAGGGAAGGAATGCGTATTATAAAAAATATCAAGTAAAAAAGGCCATAATTAAGAATTTGTTGAATGTATACGGGAATGCATTTAATCGTCTTAATGATAGTTCTGAAAATAAACTTTATTAAATTTAAAATGACGTTTATTACCTCTTTTTAATTTCCTTCTTACCACATAAAGGATTTTCCAATTCTTCCTTTGGCTTTATGGTTTGTTGTTTGGTTGTTCAATTTTCGTTTTATGATTTAAGGTAGTGTTCACACGGTGTGTATTTGTCATATGGAATGTCACTTTTTCACATATAGAATTTGTACACGCCGTGTGAACACCTTTAAACAATAGAATATTTTATTTCTATGTGTGCTGCACATATGAAATTTTTGATTTAAACCGAGTTCTATTTTCATGTGACAAAGTATCTGACATCAGCTGTCGTTGGCAAAAACAAGTGTTTGCCCCAGTCTCCATTACCACCCGTCTCCATTACACATTAACATGTCCTAATAAAAGTCAAACTTGATATAAAAAAAACATTATTTTTAATACTATTTTTTTATATATATGGAGTTTGAATTTGTTAAGACATGTTAATGTCTAATGGTGACGGGGGTTGTGGAGGCAAAAAATAAAATAACAAGTGTTAATAATAATAATAAAAGTAAAAAAATATTAATTGCTAAAAATGGAGGGAAGCATAGACAAGGAAATAACATAAGTCGCAATTTACATTAGACAGAAAAATGGGCAGACAGACGAGATTTGTTGGCAAGGGGTTGAAGAGGTAGAGTGTGTATTTCATGACTAGTGTACTGGACATTTTTTCGTTTCTCTTTTCTGCTTTTCGCTTTTTTCTTTTGAAACACACAAACATGTAAAGAATATAACACAGAAAATAAAATGTGCAAAAATCTGTCTGTCTTGTTTATGTCCAATGTAAATTGTTTAAGCAAGAGCAAAAGAGAATTCAAAAAATGTCTGCCCTGTTTCTGTCCTATGTAAATTGCGACTAAGTAAGTATTTGTTTTTTATCGTAAAGTATGGTACTCTGTTCATGATTTTGTGCGAAATGCTGTCAAAAGCCCATATAAAAAACTTAGTGCGATATAAATTAGAAATAATGTTGCTGAAAAAGTACTCTGTTCATTTATGGAAAAGTCACGAAATATTTCTGGTAGCATGTTTCCAAATGCAAAATGTTTCTGGCAGTATTTTTTTTTAAACTGCGAAACAATATGAACAGCACTTTTTTCGCACGGAATTGTAGCCAACATCTGTTCAGTTAATTATTTGTAGTTTTAAATTTTAGAAACAAATTTAAATTTATTAAAAAAAAAATTAATCACACAGAAAAGAGTATTCTCAAATCTGCTGTAAAAAAACATGTATTTTAGATAAGTCCCAAAAGAGCATAATTGAAACAATGTTGCCTACTTACCCCCCGTCTTCATTAGACATTAACATGCCATAACCTAGTGTCTATAACTGATAAAATTTGTGTTGACAAAAGTCAAACTTCATATAAAAAAACCAGTATTAAAAATAATGTTTTTTTTTTATATGAAGTTTGAATATTATCAAGACAAATTTTTATCAGGTATAGACACTAGGTAACAAAAATCAAACTTTATATAAAAAACATTATTTTTAATACTGGTTTTTTATATGAAGTTTGACTTTTGTTGACATGTTAATGACTAATGTAAACGGGGGTTTATGTAAAACACAGATTTTGATGTACACATTAAATTACAAATGGATAGAAAAGTGACATTTCATATGACAAATACACACCGTGTGAACACTACTTAAGAACTTATATCCGTATTCGCTGCTTAGAAAACTTTCCCAATTGCAAATACTTATTTTATATAAAAGTGGCAAATAATTAAATTAAGTTTAGTTTGTTCTTTCTGTTGTAAACTGTTCGAAATGGAATTAATATTTCTCGCAATTGCCTCCATTGCATTTATGTGGTGCTTAAATCGTTGGAAAATGAGAGCTTATGTGAAGCTGGCCTATAAGATACCCTCGAACAGATGGCACACGTTTTTCGGTTTGGGTAAATTTGGTAATATAAGAGGTAATGGATGAAACAAAAAGATATTCATACATAATTAAAATTCTAAACTTAAGGAAGTTTTGTTTCGTGCTGTGTATAAAACTGTTTATCAAAAACGTTTTTCAAAACTTTATTAAGTGATCTTTATAGAAATTTTACAAAAAAAAGCGAAGTGAAACAGTTTTCCTGGTGATGTCAATGGCAAGTACATTTAGTTGCCATGTTTTCAACTGTCATAATATAAAAAAAACTAATTGTGAATATAAAATTCAAGGTATATTTATCTTACTAGGTAGTGTCGTCCGCCCAGCTGATTTAGTAGTTCGACATGTCAAAAGTTGTATGTATTCAGAAATTTTATAGTGTAGAAGTGAGAAAGCAATAAAAAACATACACGCCTTATCAATTTTCTTATATGTTTTTTGACATTTCGAACTACAAAGCAACAACAAAATGCCATGTTGTTCTTGTATTGTTGTATTTGTTGTAGAGACGCCACTACCCAGTAAAATAAATATACCTTGATAAAATTCGACTTGAACAGTTTTTTGTTTACTTGCTTGATAAGACTCTACTTTTGTGAAGTATATTTCTGGCTTAGGCTGATGTCAGAGTGCGCGCTACGTACAAGTGAAGCTAGAATCGATAATAGTTCGTGCTATACTAATGCTACAAGATGTCAGAGTGAATGCTATATTGAGCAAATCAATTTTTTTGTATATAATAGTTTTCTGTGTTTTGTGATAGAATCAGACGAAGATATTTGCATATCAATTCATACTTTTAATGCATTTTTTTGTAAAGATGAAAGGTATACATCAAATAAATAGAAGACGATCAGAAAATATCGAGTTCCACAATGTGTACAGAAAGTGATGAATTATCCTGAAACATTTTTTAATTGCGCAAGAATGTCCATAGGCTATTTCGATTGTATTTTAAATATCCTTTTTTCACAAACAAATGCCAAAATACCGTATTAAAAATGAATACAAACGCGCGATAAAACTTTTAAGTCATAATAAAAAATAAACAAACAAAAAGAAGAAGCTACAACGTGCCACATCGCGCTACAAACCATTACACAACTTGCTTTGTAGCATAAACTCGCATCAAGTTTCTCTGCTCACTTTGACATCTTTTGAGCGAACGCATAAGAAAAACCCAAGCAGTGGTTTTTAAAGTGTTGTAGCGTAGATTTATATCTTCGCCAGCGTTGCCACAATAAAAAATATTTTCCCAGCAAAGTCATCCCCAAAACTTAAAAAACAACTACCAACATTTTTTTATCATAAATTAATTGTATACTTTGTTTTGTCAACTGCACAAATTCGTTTGCATTACTTTCATAATATCTTTCTGTCATTCATTTTAGAGTAGTAAACTTATACTTATGTATATATTTCTTCATTTGTTTGGAACAAACCATCCCTGATCTTCGCTTGTAGGGCGCACTCTGACATTAGCCTTAGGAATCATAGTTATCAAAGACACCTTCCACTCTAGACGTAAAAGCTATTTTAAAAAATAGTCTTTAGAGCTCTATTGGGCGACTCAAATAGTATGTTGGCGCTTAAATCAGTTATTGCACCTTAAATGTCATGAAATACAAATCTTTGGGGGCTGCAGCACTTACATCGTCGACAGGTGGCAACGCAGCTATTAAAATCGATACATTACCCCCCGTCTCCATTAGACATCAACATGTCTTAACAAAAGTCCAACTTTATATTTAAAAAAAACATTATTTTTAAAACTGTTTTTTATATGAAGTTTGACTTTTGTTAAGACATGTTGATACCAAATGAAGACGGGGGTTTAGGACTAAAAATGACCAACACTTACATTATCGACAGGTGGTAACGCAGCAATTATAATCGATACATTTGGAGTAAAAATCTTTTTCCAATGACTAACAAATAGGATTTTTTTCTGTATCATTTCATGGCCAACCTCCACACGAAGATGGTTCCCAATAGAAAGAACCTCTAGTTAATGATCTGAGGATAATTTTAGTGTACATCAGCTTTAATAATTTATCCTTTGAAACCCTTTATCATCAGGTATATTTTGCCCATCAGTAGGCCAATAGAGTTGCGTAAAATAAAACACCACCTTTCGAACTTTGATCAAATAAAACACCACATTTCGGACTTTGATCCCTAAAACATAAGTATGTTTAGTGTTGTAGTAGCCAGTTGCTACAAAACCGGGACCTAGTGATTTGTAAATGTCGCTATATTAACTCTCTGATACTTGAAGTCTATAAGGTGGGTAAAACTAAAATTGATTCGAGCCTTTGAAAGCAATTTGTGGTAAAGTCGGTCTCTAAAATCAATTTGTTGATTCTGCCAGCAATATGATAGATTCTATTTTAAACATTTCATGCATCATATTGCCTATAGAGCCCATAAAACAATTTATCGAATGCACTTTTAATTAATGTTGAGGAAATATCAAAGCAGACCACTTCTTAAATGGGTGGGTCCCTTTTCGACAACGACCGCACTAATGTCTCAAGACTCTTCAAGACAACTGTACTTAACGGAAGAAGCTCGTTCTTTGTATTCTGAGTGCAAAGTACCGTTGACGTTGCGAACTGATGTTGGACTTATCTTAATCGCTAATTGTGGATAATTTGCATTTGGAAGATATTGCGACCGCCTTGAGAGGGTGTGTATTTTTTATTTGCCATATTTACAACCTACATTTCTTAACTTTTGTGTCGTTTCCTGATTTATCGCATAGAGCTCTACGTTTTTGTTAAATTTAAGATTTTTTTGTCCTTTTTTTTTTTTGGTTTTTTGATTAGGGTTTGTTATCGTTCAGGCAGTATCATATTTCCACGTTACAACATTAAATTTTGATATTTAAAAAAAAGTTCTGTATAGAGCGCAATAAATAGAATGAAAGCACCAGGTCATGGGTATACGGTGAATCCAATACCACGTCCCAACCCAGTTCCAGTATTTGTTGTCGAATGAACGAAGTTGTGTAGGCTCTGCCATTATAAGATCTGCCATTTTGAAATTGGGATAAAAACAATACTATCCAATCAATAAAATAATAGGCTTGGAGGATTCAACACGTTAACGAAACGAAAGAAAGTGTATAGAAAATCTATCGTTAAAATCCATAATCACTTAAGGTGTGTTTACATTGAATGTACAAGTCATATGTACTGTCAAAATTGCTATCCATATGGAATTTCATGTGTATGTCAAAATCAGTGTTTTACATATGGTTTATAATTTCTGTGTTCAAACGTACACATGTTACGTACATATGACATAAAAACAAAAATCAAATCTTTAAAACAGCTGGTCTTCAAAGTGTGGTATAGACGGATTATTTTTTTAAATTATTAGGCTATATAATAAAACTAATAATAGCTTTATTGGGAATTGCTGTAATAAGTTATTAGGCAATTATGGATATTTTTGCCGCCATTTTATTTTATAAGAAACCCGCTAGTGATGTCAACTATGCAAAGAACTACCGTTTTGTGTTATCATTTGGGAGCTTCTACAACAGTACAGAAATCTATTTATAAGAAGGAAATTATATCAAAACAAAAAATAATTATAATAAATAATACAATAAGTATTAATTAATATCATTTGAACTATATCAGCAACAACTGATGAATAATTTTGATGATGTTAATGTCAATTTATTTTCACTCTTTTTTTACTTGGGAAATATTTTTATCCTAATTCTTATGACAATAGGAAATAATTAAATTTCTTTAAAATAATTGAGCCGTTGCTTTTGAAAATGAGAGAAATCCATTTTATTATATTTAATAATTTGCATTAGAATGGCGTTACAAAAATTCACAAGCCGTAGTAGACTTATTTTATATTTTTTGTGGTCTTATTGCACGTAAGTTTAATATGCAATAATAGTTATCCATTTTATCTGAAAAAAAGGTTTTGGTATGCGACAATGTAGTTGTCGCATTTTCAAAGGCAATTTTTTGATGAAAACGTTGATTTTCTTTTACTGGAATGTAATTATAATATCAAAAATATTGAATAGTTTATTTACTTATATATTTTATTTCAATATCATTCCATTCTTCTTTAGTGCAGTAAAACAAAAAACCAAAAAAAAAAAAAAACTAAAATTGTATTTAATTTTAAAGTAAAAAGTGAAAAAAGAAAGAAAGAAATTACAATACTTATATTTCTTAGGTTACATAGCAAAGATTTTTCATCATAGTTGCAGTATGATTGCTAAATTTCAATAATGCTTCTTAATATATTGCAATATAAAAAATAGTACTATTCAACATGGATTAAAAACATAAAATTATGTTAATTTGTAATAAGATTTAGGTTTTATTCATTTTATTTTCACAAAACGGAGTTCTATCATTTTCAAAAGCAACGGCTCAATTAAGTAATTTGTAGCAGTTTCGATACCCACAATACCTCAATAGCATTTTTTTTGTCCTACGGTCCAAAGTTGTTAATTAGGTAATATTACAGTTTACACAGTTTGCTTTCCGTATTAAAAAAGATTTAAAAAAAAATGCACTATAGTAACGTAAATTTTTAATTTAATTCAGTGTTAGTACCGGTACCTTGCCTTTTATCACTATACATATATGTAATTCTCATCTTCTATTAAAATTGCGCCATTCGTATAAAAATGACCTGGCCCTAGTTTTAAAAACAGAAATATTCCATTAGACTCATAAAAAATAAAGTTCTATCTATGTTTATATATCATTAAAATTGATTTAGCCGTGATTGACGTACAGATAATCAAACTTGCAAATAGATATACATATAATATATGTATGTATGTATGTATGTATGTATGTATGTATGTATGTATGTATGTATGTATGTATGTATATTAGATTACATAACTTTATTATTAATATCATCTATGATGTATCGATATAAATATGCGAACATTAAATTACTAACAAAAGTTAGAATAAAGATATTGGATAATTTTTAACTCCTTAAATTCATGATAAAGATGTATGAGCGGAATTTTTGAAAATAAAAGTGAACATCACTGAAAACAGTTGTTGTCATATAGTTTTACACATCGAATAGAGCGTGCTTTAAATAAAAAACTAACACATGTTATTGCACATAGGAAAATAACATATGTTATGTTTCAAGAGGTTTACACTATGTGTATAGTTTTACATATGGAAAATTTGACATTCCATATGACTTGTACACTCAATCTAAACACACCTTTAGTCGCCAATCCATGTGTATAAATTAGACATTTCGAGCAACAGCGAAAAATAAAAATTATTTGACTTTTTTACATTTCTTGATATTTTGCCATTTTTGTTTTTAAATATTCTTTTTATGTCCTTAAAATGATTGTTTAAAACTAAAAATGTAAAAATATGTATGTATGTATGTATGTATGTATGTATGTATGTATGTATGTATGTATGTATGTATGTATGTATGTATGTATGTATGTATGTAAGAATACACGTAATTTATTAATGTGTTTTTCGAATTTTAGCAACAGCTTTAGCTAAGAGAATTACAGAATATGGCACCAGATCTACATATGTATATCGCACTGATTTTCTGTCGTTCCGTAGTAATGCATAAATTATTTTAAGTGAAATTATTCTTTCAGATATTATTCAAACCATGTCTGACCACAGCGAAAAATATGGTCCAACCTGTGTATTTTGGTTGGGACCAATACCTGGGCTTTTAACGACAGATCCACAAACACTACAGGATATTCTAACTTCCAGCAATTGCATGTCTAAACCCCCATTTTTTTACGATGGACTTACCTCGGTAGCTGGTCCAGGCTTAATATCTTCAAATGGTATACAGAATGCTCCATACATCAACTAATGTTTTCAATATTTACAATAAATAAAATAATAATTAAACACTTTAGATCCCACTTGGAGTCGACATCGTAAAGTAATAAATAAAGCTTTCAGTCACAAAATGTTGCTATCAATGCTGCCTATATTTCATAGAGGAATTAACAGCATGATCGAACAAATTGATGAAAAAATGGATAAGGGAGAAATGGTTGACATGATTAAAATGTTACAAATATTGACGTTCAAAAACGCTTCACGTAAGATACATATGTATTCGGTTCATTCACAACTTTCTGGTATTGTTGTTTTAGTTGTAATATTATTGTATTGCAATTAAATAGTGTAAACATGATAATTTTATCATAAAATATGAATAAATTACAGTGGGGCAGAAACAAAATATTTTGGTAATACCTCAGCTATTTGTAAAGGGCTAGGCCGATTGATCCAAGTTAAGTTTTGAAGCTGGGTACCATACACTTAACAGGGGTGGCGCTATGGGCCTGGCACCTGCAAATTGTTTTACAGCTGCCATTTCTACAATTTTTGTCTTAAGAAGCCGTCTTCACTAGTCATCAAATTGAACAAAACATAAACATGACGACGGCAGAGCAACGGAATTAATCTGTGCCTGTTGTTATAGGTAACGAATGCGTGCTTATGTCATTTTCTGTTTAAACATAATTTTTTGTTATCCACCAATGTGCCATTGCGCAACAGATGGCGCTGTTCGAAAATACTATTGACAACCTAAAATACAACAACAACTTCATTGTCATGTTATAAAAGAGTTTTTATAACAAATGTTTTAACAACCATGTTAAAACTTGGAAATAACATTAACATGGGCAGTCTACATTTAATACTAACATGATGTTAGTGTTAATGTTTATCATTTTATGTCTAATGTAGACTGGGGGTAAAGTTCTAGTTAATACCTACAAAAAGGTGCTTAATCTGCAAATTATGTTTTTAAATGATCGAGTTATAAGCATGACCCGACCGTTAATTCAAGTGAACAAAATGAAATACAATTAAAGGCCAGAATTCACTATTCTACACAATCGTACGATTTGATTTAATCACAAAAAAATCTGACAGAATTCTGTCCTACTTAAAAAATCGTTTCAAAATTGCGTTGTAGATGCCACACTATCATACAAAACAAGATTTTGCAACTCTGATCGCATCGAAAAATACTATTTTATGATTTTTTTTCAAAAGATTATCAAATCGTACAGACTGTCAAAAAGTCTGTCACACACATGTACTTTTAATCCACACTATCATAATTTTTGAGCACGCATGCATTTTTTTACAAATCGTACGACTGAGTGTGATAGTGAATCATGGCCTTAACTGGCAATAAATTAAATTCATTACATAATTCAAACCTTAAGTAACTTAAATTACTGAAATGCTTAAATAGTTAAGTAAATAATAAAAGTAAATATCCTTGCCTATCCAACACAATCTTTATGTCGGCAAATCAAAATTTCGATCGTCACAACTTTGCAAATCGCCATAATTGTCGAGAAATCGCCATATTTGCCAAGGCTAGTTCTGTGGTGAAAACGAGAAATAGTTTGCTCTTCCTTTTCCTCTTCTTTATTGTTTGATGTTCAACAGTAAAATTTATAGGGAAGCATCCGGTATCGACATATCGGTGATAGTTCGGATTTGCCGATATTGGCGATATTTTCAATATCGATACAACAATACTGGACAAGTTTGGCTAAGGCATTGTGAAAATTAATAAATTGCATTTTCTTTTTGTTTTGATGCAGAAACAGTACTGAGGAGAAACATGGACTTAACAGAATTTGAAACCACAGTAATGATCAATAATTTTCAACAGTAAGTTAAGAAACATTTATTATTTAAAACATACAAATAAATTTAATATTAATCGATAACTATAGATACGGAATTTCATTTACTCAGATCGAATCATCTAAAAAAAAATTAATTTTTCTTAGACTACGAGGGCAATTTGGTAAATTCGTGACTTTTTGGATAAAATATATATTTTTTATTCCCTCCAAATTATAAGATTTCTTAAAGCCCTCGAAACAGGTGTGTGTTTCAATTTTTCAAATTTGGAAACAGTTAATATAAATAGGAGAGTTTGCGAGAAGGGATAACAGTTTGTAGCCCAATACATGGAAGCCTCAGCAACCTAACGCACTTTCATTATCCAATCGTCCCCATAGTATTTATCAATCAATTATTTTTTTATGGTTTTTTCAAGTAAGAAATAATCAGTAGACGAAACTGACTTTCCTTTTTCGGTAAAATCAAGAAAATAATTGTCGTGTTATACTCATAGGCTAGCAAAAACAGTTTGGATGGGAACAGTGGGCGTAGTACTTCGCACACAAACTGAAAAAATTTTTATGTTGAAACTAGGATCTAAAATAGAGAGTTGAAATATTTTACTCTGAGAATATCGTGAGTTTTTGAGTTAAAGTTGGTGATTAGTTCGGGAGGACTAAGTACCCCTATTCTATATCTAGAGAACAGCCAAAGTGACCCACTGTGTGAGAAAAACTTGCTTTTTGAGTTAAAGATTGGCTATACTCTTATTTCGAATTGTTTATAGTATTTTTTGTGTATGAGTGTAGCGAAGCGCACCGGGGAAAGCTAGTTGTTAATAAAACCAAAATTTCTACATTGATTTTAATCAAAAATGGCTCATTTTGTTTGGAACATTTTTAACTATGTGTCCGATTTCAGTAAATTTTTATTATTTAAAAATAAGGATTTGGGACTTTCACCAGAGGTGCACGTAGTGTGGAAAGTTTTCTGACTGTCATTCACTTGGGAATGACCAGTAACGATTCCTCTGTTTGAATGTCCAAGCAGCTCACTACTTCCGATCCTAGACTAAGTATATACCGGGCAATGGCTTTTCAGATTCCTCTGAAAGCTAGCTAGAGTGAGAAGGCACCCAGTCATGTAGCCTGAATGGTTACAGTACACCTTAACGTCTCAGGTAAGTAGGTAAAATACATGAATGTTTGCTGAAGCATGACTGTAACGTGGGATTGGACACATAGGTGGCAGTCCTATCACCAATCTAAGAAAGGAGGGCCAGCAACCCTCCTTTTTGCAATAAAATTTGCTAACGAATCGCTTAGTTTTGGCGCCCTATGCTCCAGTGGGAGTTAGAGGAATAAATAAAAAAAAAAATTTTTAAATGATTGTCTCGATATCTCTGAAACTACTTGGCAGCTTTAATTAAAATGTAACATGTAACGTTAGTTTTATTTTAATGCATTTTTTTTGACTGGTCCATATAATATAAACCTTTCTCGATTTATACTTTATATATCGCCCATCTTTCTTAATTTTGGATGTATCAGTATATCTCAAAAACCAGACCCAATTAAACATAATAGAGTGAAGAATTTGGCTTCTAAAATAACCTAAGATACAACTTTCAAATCGTTCAGTCCAAAACTGTATACACTTGTGTTATCGATGACACTTTTATTTCAGATAAAAGTTCTAGTGAAATGTCCTGTTCGACAGGGGAGTTATGTAAAACTTGTTTATGTACAATTTTAACGAATACTCTTTTATTAAATGAAAAATATATTTAAATTATGCCTTTTGAAGAGAAAAGAATTAAAAAGTTATCGATAACATTAATATTTTATAGCAAATTGCAGAATAAAAAAATGTTTAACTTTAATTTTCCTTAGAGCTCTGCGATATACTGCTGATATTATTATAAGTTACGCTTTGAAAATAAGTCTAGTGCGCAAACTAGCCGATATCTTTGTTTTTAAAGATGATAGGGAATGTGTCGACATGATTAAATCATATATCGATGATTCTTTAAAAGCAATGGAACAAAACGACACAACCGATTCCAGCTTGTTAGAAGAAGCAAATAGTGCCTTGGATTTTACTTTGACTGGCTCACGGCAGAGCATTATAAAAATGGATGAAATACAAGGCGAAATGTTTCATCTCCTTATTGGGGTATATTTAGAAAAAAATTATTTATAAATTTATAAGATACTTTTTCTCCACAGGCATTTGACACCTCAGCTACAACATTGTTTCTGGTACTCGTGCTACTGGCAATGAATCCGAAGTATCAGGAACAGGTGTATGACGAACTCATTAGTATTGTACCCGATGACGATACTGAATGGACAGTAGAACAGTTGGAACAATTGGTTTATTTGGAAATGGTATTTAACGAGACAATGCGACTTTTCCCCGCAGTACCGATTGTAGGTCGAAAAGTTATAAATAAGGATCTTCCGCTTAGCAATGGTTTGACTTTGTCGGCTGGTCAAATAATTTTCATTAATATTTTTTGTTTACATCGTCGTAAAGATATTTGGGGTCCTGACGCTAACGTTTTTAATCCTGATAACTTCTTACCCTCTAATGTCGCTTCACGTCATCCATTCTCATTTATACCATTTACGAAAGGAAAGAGAATTTGTATCGGTATGGTATTTGTTACTATTAAACATTTTCTATTATTATATTATCTTATTTTTTATAGGATGGAGATATGCTATTTTATCTGCTAAAATTTCTTTGGCAAAGATGATTAGATGCTACAAATTTTCGACAGATTTTAAGTATGAAGACCTAATAGTTAAGAATCATATAACATTGAAACTTACAAAGGAACCTTCACTTTATCTTGAAAAACGCGTCAGTTGATTAAATTAAAAAATCACTTAAACCTAAATTTATTGTTAAAAGGTTGGATAACGACTTAAACCCAGATTTTTTTAATATAAAAAATACTTTGAACGAATTACAGTGCGAACAAAGCAACATTTATAAGGGAGAATAGAAAGAAATTGAATATAATATTGTTACAAAAACATTATGTGCACTTGTTAGTTTAATGATAATTCTGTAACAAATTTCATCATTAATGTTAAATCTCAATTTCATATCAGAGACTGACAAAAAGTAATTTGTATAAAATAAATGTAGTCAAGTATTTACACATATTTTTGGGTATTAGTTATTTTATTTATTTATTTATTTAGTGAATTATAAGCCTACAAGGCCAATTTAATTCAGTATTTTACATGGCAACTAAAATTTCATGATTAATATCAAAACTTAAAGTAAGTATCTAAATGTTAAATCAAACCCCCCTATTTATTATACCTATATATATTATACCTATACTTATAACACAGAAAATACCTACACATACATATTTGCAGTGAATTAAGTATGGGTGTACTCACCCTGAAGGAAACCTGGGGACAATTGTCCCCAAGTCACCACTTCTGTCTACTATTATGGTGACTCTTTGGCAACATTGTCAACAAATTGTCTACATTTGTATGATTGCCTTTGATGAAAAAAAATATGTTACGGCGGTAGATAATTGATTATGTGTCGGCGACACAATGGTTTTAATTTATTTATTTTTTTTTAATTTTGCTATAAAAGTTTTTCACCATATTCATATTTTAAATTTTCGAAGCCACATAAAAACCTAATTTAACGTTTTATTCTTTGTTAAATATATCAAAAATTAAAAGATTGGCGGCGGTTTATTTAAATAGAAGGTCGACGGCTACCTTCAGACTTTTTGTAGCCAGAAAAATTAGAGCTCTGTAGCAAAACTATGCTTCTTCTTAATTTTTAATTCTTGTTGAAAATATATGTACGTCAGGTGAAAACAAAAAATACGTTTTGTTTTTAATATTCAAAAATTCAATATATTTGGTAAATTGTGTTTAAAATCATAAAAAATAATGAGCAAAATAAATTATAAACGGCAGATAAAATAGCAATCGCTTTTGTATAAAAATAGAAGTGGAACCAAAACAAGTTTAAGTGAAACCAGTTTCTTCTATATAAAGGTCCGTTCTCAAAATCACAGAATTGAAACAGATAACGTGATTTTATTACACAAAATGAACCTAAAAGCCAATTTCCTTTTTTACATTTTTGATTTTTTTATAGACGCTGCCCAAAAAAGACATAACACCTTACTCGACATTCTGGCGGAGCATAAATTGTAAAGCAAAATACGGTTGCCACAAACCTTATGGAACTTTTCCCAATTACTAGTGAAGAAAAATTAAAAGAATTGGACGCTATTTTAGCGACTCATTCAGATCCATACGTAAGTATTTCTCTTTGTTTTGAAACGAATTTAACGAACAGCATTGAATTTTCAATTTATATTTAATAGATAAGGCAAATCAAGTCACTCCTTGCTGGTAATGCTGAACGTAATATTCACCAAGTATTTGGTCAAGCCATTATTATGAGCTTTAATATAGATGGATCGTTTGGAAAAAAGAGACTGCGGGATTATCCTAATGTATTTAAAGCTGTAATAGGTAAAGAGCTTGTTGTTTGTTTTAATTTTTGTAATATTTTGACAAATTTTGTTTTTCTTTCATAATATCTAGATGTAATTTCAACTTTTAGTGAATATTCCGATAAAACGCTTCGAGCAGCATTTCAGCGCCAAAAAAAGAAATTTTTTAAACAAATAGGTCAGGCAAAATCAAACGAAAAACAAATTGATGAAGACACACCCAACAAAGTTTAATTTTTAAATTTTTTTTACTTTAATTATTTATAATCATAATTATTTATATTCATACATTATTGAATTGTTCAGTAATTAATTTTAACATTTTTTTTTATTACAATTTTTATAATCTTAGTCTTAACGACCCTATTGAATTATTCATATTAATATACGTAAAATTTTAATTTTATAAACGACTGTTATAAATTAGTTCCTTTTAGTCATTTAATTATTTATATATTTTTTTTTTAATAAAACTAAAAAAGTTAAAAAAAACTGCATTTTCATTGTCCAACCTATTTCAGAAAAGTACCAGAAGTGTAGACTAGAATTACTAAAATGTACTAGTGAATCACTAGTTCCAATGTCTACATATGGTCCCAAAAGAACTACCTAGTCAATAGTACCAATGTCAGTAGTGGATTTTCAATGACATGCACATGTTAAATGTCTATAGTAAATAGCATTGTCTGGGGTATAATGACACTAGTACTGGTGACTGTGTCAATAGTAAGTCAGTACAGATTCACTATTGACATTTCCTGCAGGGTTATAACAAACATTATTTATACGCAACGAACTTAAAAATGTATACGTAATGAATGTATGAGTACAACTGGTTGTAGGTAGATAATGTGATGGGTATCTGTCATACCCATACTTATCACTACCTAATACTTACAAGTATGGAAAAGTACTTATAATACTCTAACTATACTTATAAGTAAAACAACTCCTTTTAGGAATTGTGTGTATAAAAAGGTGTACGATGTTTGGCAATATTTTGTTGATAACCGAACAAGAGAACCAAAACAATTTTTATATTAGGATGACGGAATGAATAAACGTATTTTTAAATTGTAAAATAATTAATAGTTACATATAGTTACATATATTTATAAAATACTCTAAGTATACTTAGAGTATTTACATACTTGTACTTATTCCCACTCTATACTTACAAGTATGGGTATAGCCAATACTTTATCCAACTTTGACTTATACTTAGTTGTATTGCGAAAAATAATGAACAAGTATGCGAACACTTATTCTCTGCCTATACTTGTAGTTATTTAAGTTGAAATTGAAATGAGTATGTGTGTATGATATGTTTTTTGAGCTGTACCTATACACATTTATACATGTTTTGCCTCAAATACTTAATAAGTACTAAAAATGCTACTTTTGTCATTCTCTGATTCATATATGTATCTCATATTATATTAGTTACACAATACAATTAGAATACTCTTTAGCACGTTGAACCAAATTTCGTAGGTAATATTAACGAAAAAAATTAGTAGAACCTTAACGACAAAAATAGTTAAATCCACTTACTTATGTGCGGTTTCTGTATTACAGACGAGCGGCTCGTCTAGAAAAGCACTACATTTTTTGAGTGATTCCTATACAAATTTTTTAGACGAGCCGCTCGCACATTAATTATTATTTAAATCTATATACGATTTATTCATGTGAACTAATTTTATTCAAATAAACGGAACTTCTTTTGTCAGAAACATATTTCAATAAAGCTTGGAAAAACTTATAAAAATTCAAATAAAATTCTGTTAAATGAACAAAAATTTGTTTAAAATAGTAGTTAAACATTCGAAGAAAAACAACCCATGAAATTAGTTAAATCTACATCCCTTAAAGAGTTAATGGACTTATTTATCATTTTTGAAGAAAATTGAATATATAAGCCATTGTCTTTGGAAATGGCGTAAGTCTATTTTGACAAAAAATTAGTTAATGATAAAAATTAATACAAATGGGCAAGGAGTGATACCGAAAAAAGAAATTTATTTGCTGGACATTTGAAAAAGGTTTTTACCCCAAATATATCGACCGATATAGTTGAGTTTCCAATTGTCGAGGCTAGTGCTGCAGTCCTGATAAGATTTGAATTTGGTGATCTTGAAAAGGCAATAACGGATTTAAACACCAAAAAAGCCCCTGGCGTTGATAAAACCATTAACAAGATGTTAATTGAGTTGCCCCGTATAGCTCGCAGAATCGTTTTTTTTATTTTTAATGCCATTTTACGTCTTGAGTACTTTCCCACAGAGTGGAAGGTGTCCTTGGTTCCCATGATTCCTAAACCAGGAAAAGACCACACAAAAATTGAATCATACAGACCAATAAGCCTTTTGTCAAATATGTCAAAGCTATTTGAGAGGATGTTAATAACTAAGCTTAACCCTATTCTAAGCGACAAAGGATGTATTCCAAACCATCAATTCGGCTTCAGAAAAAAACATAGTATGATCGAACAAACTGTGAGTTTGTCAATGTTGTTAAGAAGGGTTTTGAAGAGAGAAAATACTGCTCTGCGCTTTTTATCGACGTTTCTCAAGCATTTGATAAGGTATGGCATGAAGGTCTAATATATAAGCTAAAACTGAATTTGCCCGTAAACCTATATAAGCTGCTAGATAGTTATTTAACCGAACGAAAATTTATTGTAAAAGAAGGAGATTTTTTGAGCTCACCCCAGCCAATCGAAGCCGGAGTTCCCCAAGGTAGTATATTGGGGCCATTTTTATACTTATTGTATACTTCAGACATGCCAACTAGTAACCGAGTTCACACATCGACATTTGCTGACGACACAGCCTTTTTGAGCATTCACGAAAGACCCGAAGTAGCATCACGATATTTACAAGACCACATATCCAATTTAGAAAAATGGTTTAAGAAATGGAGAATAAAAGTTAATGAACAAAAATGTACTCACATAACCTTCAGACTGCGTACCTAAGCTTTCAGACGTCAAATATCTCGGCATACATTTTCACCGGCGCCTTACATGGAAACGCCACATAGAAACAAAGTTAACACAAATGAAGTTAAAAGCAGTCCAACTAAACTGGCTTATTGGCAGAAATTCTACTCTAGCTTTAGATTGCAAACTTTTATTATACAAGTCATTTCTAAAACCAATATGGTGTTATGGCATTCAATTATGGGGCACTGCCTCAGCTACCAACGTAGAAAAAATTCAAAGGTGCCAAAACAAGATTCTTCGTATAATTACATCTCCTCCTTGGTATATAAAAAACTCGAACATCCATAAAGATCTAAACGTGCCATCAGTTAAAGCAGAAATAGCGAAACTTGCCATAAGGTATTTAAAGAAGCTTGAAACTCATCCGAATCCACTGGCCCGTAACATACTAACTGAACCTGGTTACATTCGACTAAGAAGGAGGGACACTGCTTCTCTCATCCGTACATCAGAGGGATAACCCGCAAATTACAGTAACCGTGAGACATACATTTTTTTTGTCTAGCACTGGCTGGACTTAAAAAGTATATTTTATTTTAGACTAAGGATATGAGTAATTATTGATAGTTCAATTATATTGAAGATACAATAAATAAAAATTGCGAAAAAAAACAATTTACTATGAACTTTTTATTTATAAATTTTTTCCAAAAAAAATCTGTTAAAGTTTTGATTGTTTTCATCATTAAAAATTTTCGTAGTTAATGAAGTTACAAATAAGGGCTGATCCATTTCGAGGTTTCCTACTTTTTTTAAAGAAAAAAAAAAAAAAAATTTTTAAATTTATTGGAGAATGTTTATGTTTTTTCATATAGGCGAGGTAATCGATTCGTAAAACTTACTATTGAAAATCAGCAAAGTCGTTCCACAAATGACGGATATTAGGTCACAAATGGAGAAGCCCTCTATTGTTTTTAACCGACTTCAAAAAAAGAAGAAGGTTATCAATTCGTCTGAATGTTGCTTTTTTATGTTTGTGCCCGCAGAACTCAGTCATTTCTGAACCGATTTTAAAAATTTATTAGAAAGGAAATGCTTACAGATTGGTCCCATTTTAAAAGAAGTTGAGAATTTTGAAAATTAAAGGGTGCCCCATACAACATACGTGTTTTTTACGTGTATTATGAACCGTAAAGGGCACCCTTTTAAAATTTAAAAAAAGTGCTTATTACTATAGCTGCCAATAACAGAAATTAATAAAAAAAATAAACTTAAAAATTAAAGGGTGTCCCCATATGTGACGTTAATTTAAATATATGAACTATTTGAACCATTGTAGACAATCACTTGAAAATTGGACAGAATGTCCAATATTTATAATCAGAAATTAAATATTTATAATTAGAAGTTAAAGGGTGTCCTAATAGTTGATGTAATTTGACGTATATTGCAAAACTTTTGAACCGTAACAGAGAGACGGTTGAAATTTACAAAGAACCTATGTCCTTTATAACATTAAGTATATAATTTTAATTTGGAAACTAAAGGGTGTCCCCATAATTGATATAATTTTACCTATCTAGCCCTATCTTTTGAACCGTTATAGACAAACACTAGAAAATTAGACAGAATCTCTACTACTATGTCCCGTATAATAACATTTTTAAATATTGTAGGGTTGTCATGTTTTTTCACCCATTTCGCCAAAAATGGATGTAAAAAATCGCCTAAATTCCTAAAATGATTTTTTGTTAGATAACAATATAATTTAATTATAAAAATATTTTTAATAAATCATAAAAAAATATATTAAAATGGCTCAAAATTAAAATCGCTAAAATGTAAATGTACATATGTTCATATTTTCTTTTTTGTTTAAAACAAAACCAAAATGATTAAAGAACAGGAGAAAGGTACAACGTTTACTTAAAGCAATAGGAAATTTATTGGTTATTATAATAAAAAAAAGAATTCAGACGTTCGAGTTTTGTTATAACGCCGTTTCGAGGTTCCCTACGTTTTTAAAGAAAAAAGCACAGAAAATTCAAATTTAACGGAGAATGTTTATTATCATTTGAAAGAACATTCTTTGGCATTTATTTTTTTAAGATTATGTTGGCCGTTGCTACGTCGCAGATGGTCCATCCGCAGAGTCCAATTTTCGATGACTCGTTCGAGCATTTCGACTGGTAACTGGCGAATGACACGCGTAATGTTTTCCTCCAAGGCCTGAATCAAAGCAGGTTTATTCGCATAAACTACATATCCCCACAGAAAAAGTCCAACTGTGTGATATCACACGATCTTGATGGTCAATCGACCGGCCCAAAACGTGAAATAATGTGCTCACCGAAATGTTCTCTCAATAAATCCATTGATTGATGCGATGCATGGGAAGTGGCGCCGTCTCGCTGAAACCAAATGTCGCCGAGATCACGAGCTCCAATTTCAGGTATCAAATAGTCGGTTATCAAGGCACGATAACGGTCACCATTGACGGTTACGTTCGCACCGACATCATTTTTAAAGAAATATGGACCGATGATTCCACCGGCCCACAAACCACACCAAACCGTTGTTTTTTCTGGATGAAGTGGCAGCTCTTGAATCTCTTCAGGTTGCTCTTCGTCCCAAATGCTGCAATTTTGTTTTTTTACATACCCATTGAGCCAGAAATGGGCCTCATCGGTAAACAAAATTTGCCTCGAAAACGTCGGATCTTCTTGGAACTTTTCAAGAGCCCATAGAGAGAATCGATGTAGCTTGTGAAGGTCGAGCGGCTTCAGTTATTGCACAAGCTGTATTTTGTATGCTTTCAATTTTAGATCTCGACGTAAAATACGCCAAGTCGTTCCATACGTCAGTCCGAGTTGCTGCGAACGGCGCCGAATCGACTCTCCACTGTCTTCGTGTACACTCTCAGCTACGGCCGCTATATTTTTTTCACAGCGTGCTGGACGTGGTCTATTCGGTCGAATATTAGCCAATAATAAATGCTGGGTCTCAAAATGGGTGATGGTGTTGCGAATAGTACGCTCAGTAGGCCGATTATGTTGACCATAAGTTGAGCGAAGTGCACGAAACACATTCCAATACAATCCTCAAGGTATTTGTCATCGTCCTAATATTTGGATTTTATTTTATGGGAATTGAACTACAGATGAAGTGCAACATGCGCTATTTGTATTTATATAATTTATAGCATCGAGAAAATTATTCTTTATTCTATTTTGCAGATGAGTTTTGGTGGAGTTCATAATTGAAAGCGCTCTTTCTATGCAGGAATTACCAGCATATTCATATTCCAGAAGTAAAATCATCTTTAAATATGAAAACCAATTTGCTTTATGACTTCAGTTTCTTCATATCCATTTTGATATTCCTTAATTCAGTTTCCAATGTCGACGAAAAGTCAATAAAAAATCGCCAACAATTTACAAAATCGCCTTGTCGCCAAATCAAAAATTTGATTGTCAAATAAGATTGAAAATCGTCACGTTTGTCGAGAAATCGCCATATCTGACAACCCTGATGACGACAGCATAAAAGTATACAGTCGTAAGAAACACAAGTTTTACAGTTTGGACACGAATACAACTTCAAAAGAGCATTTAAAATATGTTTCAGAAACAAAAATTGCAAGTGTGGAACGGTACTAAAAAAGAGTGTGTTACTAATATAAATGATGCATAATGATGAGATTTACCATTAATGACCGAGCATAACATTAAATTAAGTACATAATCATCATTATAATAACAAGTTCACATCAGGTTTTTGCTACAATAATTAATATGAAATTCAATTTCTTTTTATTTTCCATTATAAATTTTCCCTTGACCACATTGTAAATTCTTCAAAGTATTTTTTGTAGTAAAAAAATATGTTTTAAGTCATAATCCAAGCTTTTAGCAATAAATTTAGACTTAAAGCCACAAAGTGTTTCACATGACGCGTTTTTCAAGATAAAGTGACGGTTTCTTTATAAGTTTCACTGATATATGATTCTCAAATTTTAGGTCTTCATAGTTAAAATCTGTCGAAAATTTGTAGCGTCTTAGCAATTTACCCAAAGAGATTTTAGAAGATAAAATAGCATATTTCCACCCTATGAAGAAATAAAATTAAAATTACAAGATAATATTAATAGTAAATTTTTAGTAGAAACAAATAACTTACCAATACAAATTCTCTGCCCTTTCGTAAATGGTATAAATGAGAACGGGTGACGTTGAGCGACTTTTGAGGGTAAAAAATTATCAGGATTAAAAACGTCAGCGTCAGGACCCCAAATATCTTTACGACGATGTAAACAAAAAATATTAATGAAAATTATTTGACCAACCGGCAAAGTCAAACCATTGCTAAGCGGAAGATCCTTATTTGTAACTTTTCGACCTACAGTCGGTACTGTGGGGAAAAGTCGCATTGTTTCGTTAAATACCATTTCCAAATAAACTAATTGTTCGATCTGTTCTACTGTCCATTCAGTATCGTCATCGGGAACAATACTAATGAGCTCGTCATACACCTGTTCCTGACATTTGGGGTTCATTGCCAGTAGCACCAGTACGAGGAACCATGTCGTAGCTGAGGTATCAAATGCCTACGGTGAAAAAATATGTTATAAATTCATAAATAAGTTTATTCCTCAATGTAGTACCCCAGCAAAGATGTGAAATATTTCTCCTTGTATTTCATCAAATTTTAAAGTGCACTCTTTTGAGCCACTTAAGGTAAAATCCAAAACACTATTTGCTTCTTTCAACAAGCTGGGATCAGTAGTGTCGTTCTTTTCGACTGCTTTTACAGAATCATCAAAATATGCTTTAAGCACTTTGACACATTCCTTATCATCCTTAAATATGAAGGCATCGGCTAGTTTGCGCACCAGACTTATTTTCAAAGCGTAAGTTATAATAATATCAGCAGTATATCGCATAACTCTGTGGAAAATGAAAGTTACGTATAATTTTTTTTATTCTGTCATTTAATATTAATTGCAATTAATAAACGAGTATAGCAATTAAGTAAGGTTATCTCAACTTTTCTTTAAAATTGATTAGTTCTCTATACCGATTTTTATAGTATGTTGTTACGATTTTACTTTACGTTGGGTTCTTTTAATTGCAAAATAAATATGTACACACTGTTATTACTTTTACTGTAAGTCACTTTATTTAATAACACCACTGAAAAAAATAATACACAAACTGTTAAACACTCTCTTACACTACGACAACTCAACTCTTTGACTTTTCAATTAATACTGCCATCCTACTCGCCAGCACGTTTAGCTTATATAGGCGATTTAAAAGCACCAGAATGTTCTATTCCAGACAGATCTGGCAGGTTCGATTGTTATTGCTTGTTTTCTTCTTTATACCTGATTGTGTGGGTGTTTATTTCTTTATGCTTGTATTTATGTATGCGCTTGTGTATTTAACTGAAGAGTATTTATTTATGCGTATGAATATGCGCCACTCATCCCGTGCTTGTTGTTTTATGAATGTTTGTACATGAGGCGTTTCTAGACTAATCGACAACAACAACTAGATGACTAGCGATGCTCTTTGTTGTTTGTGTCTTTCTTTCAACATTGCAAGAAAACAAACCATTAATGTTGTTGTTCGAGAGTATTGTTGTTCAGAGCCTATAATGAATAAATTCTTCTTTCGTAACAATATAAATAGCAGTGCACACACATGTTGTGTGCATCCTGACAATATTTTGTTCGATTTTGTTTTGAAACAAAAATTATTGTAAAGCTATATAAAAAAATGAGTTAATTATTTTAGAACAGCGCTATCTGTTGCGAAACAATGTTTAAAATAGATTGCTTTCAAAAATAAAAGATCCCTTAAAGAATGCAGTAAATTTAAATCGGTAAAAAATCGGCGTACTTTCATGGCTTTTTCTCCACTCTTTTTGGAAATAAGACATTTCGGCGGATAAAACTATCCTTTATTGTAATCAGGATACTATGGTACCTCCTCACAAAATTTTGTTAAAATCCATTAAGTGGTTTTTACGTGATACGAACACAAAAAAAGAAAGACAGACAGACAGGAAATGAGTTACTATTTTATTATATGTACATAAAGATAACTTTCTTATTGTTGTTACCTTTTTATGAAAAAGGAATAACGAAAAGAAACTTAACTTAACTTTAACAAAGATTGGTTTGTAAATAAAACGGAAACATATATTCCCATGGAATCTAAGTGGATCTTATCGTTGGGAAAAAAATTCGCCTTACCAGTAGATGACCGGAATTTCTCCCCACTACACGTTATCGCAGACGTTGAACAATGCATACAAGCTATAAACGACAATGAAGACAAAGCAAAAGACATTGCAAGAACGAAACTAGCAAACGACATAACAAGATTTAAAAGAAAAATGAAAAACAACCCAAGAGAAAAATTTATTCTTACGGTCTACAAAAAAACAAAAAAATTTTACGCCAAAATAAAAATATAATTATTTTACAAGCAGATAAAGGCAATAAAACTGTAGCTTTGTATGAAAATGAATACAGAAGCAAAATGGAAGCATTGTTGGAAGATAAAAATACTTACCGTAATCTAAGGACAGACCCAACGACAAACCTTCAAAAAGAAAACAACAAGATTATCCTAGACCTACACAAAAATCAATATATAGACGGATGGCTCAAAAAACAATTACTTTGCTCAGCTGGCACAGCTCCATTAATATATGGATTGCCTAAAATACATAAACCTGAAACTCCACTTAGACCTATAATTTCTTCAGTACAAGTTCCGTGCTACCACTTATCAAAGCATGTAGGAAAAATTTTAAAAAATATTATCTCTGACGACTACAATATAAAAAATTCAAATAGGCTTAAGGAACAACTTACCAACATAAGATTAGATGAAAGAGAAATACTGATCTCACTAGACGTAATGTCTCTATTTACAAATATTCCTACCAACAAAGCTATAAATATTATAATGGAAAAATGGAATATTATTAAAAATCACACAAAAATTCCCAAATCTATGTTCCTGAAAATTCTTCGTTTTTGTATATGTGATAATAATTATTTTATGTATAGCAACAAAATCTACAAACAAATCTTTGGTATGCCAATGGGCAACCCGCTTTCCCCAACCATTGCGGACATTATACTAGACAATCTTATGGACGAAATTCTTATGGAATTAAAATCTAAGAATATACACGTAAAATACATAACTAAATATGTAGACGACATATTAGCAATAGTAAACGCTGATGAAAAAGATATAATACTGGAAACTTTTAATAAATATCACCCAAAAATACAATTTACCATGGAAATTGAAAGCAACAACTCAATTGCATATTTGGACACAAAAATATACAAGAAAAATAATAAAATAATATTTGACTGGTATGCAAAAAGCACAGCATCAGGCAGAATTATTAATTTTAATTCAACACAACCAAAAAGCCAAATAATAAATACAGCGAAGAATTATATATATAGAATACTAAATATTAACGATGAACAATTTAAAAAACACAATATCCAACTCATTAAAAAAACACTTAAAGAAAACAGCTTCCCAATTAAACTGATTAATGCATTAATAGATGAAATTTCCAAAAAGATAAAAAATCACCAAGTTAATACCAACCCTGACATCACGAATGATAAACGTTACTACAGTGTACGTTACATCCCTGGATTAACGGACAACAAAAACATCAGAAACACTATAATAAACAAGAACATAAACTTTGCATACAAACCGAACACAACACTAAACACAATATTTTCAAAAATAAAAACTCCTATTGACAAACAACAACAAAACAATATTGTTTATGAAATAAAATGTAAAGGGAGTGATGACAACAACTGCAATTTAATTTACATTGGTACAACAAAACGAACTTTAGAAACAAGGATGAAAGAACATAAGAATGACATAGAAAAACATAAACAATCAACTGCGTTGGCGCAACACATACTAGAAACAGGTCATTCAGCTGATTTTGAAACAGTAACAATTTTAGATAGAGAAAATGTGGAAAAGAAAAGGTACACTATTGAAAGCCTAAGAATACAACAAAAGAAAGAGTATACAATGAACTTGAAGGAAGATACGGACAACATAAACACTTGTTACATAGTCGCCATAAAATAAACTGTGATATAAATTTAAGTTGTGTTTTTTGTTCAAATTTAATTTAATGTTAAATGTTTTTTGTTAAATGTAATATGTTAGATTATGTTTTAATGTAATTAATAATATTGTTTTTACTGTAAGTAAGTTTGTTATATCTAATGTAAGAGTGGTTTGATTGTATTGTTCTGTTTTTCTTAATTAAATAGATTCCCCTTGATAAAGTCAACAAGAAATTGACGAAACGTCGGGAAAAATGTAATTAGACTTTTGTTTTATTTACATTAAAGAAGTTAGGCTGGACTAGCTTATGCAGAAACAACGAAAAGAAACCTAGTTTTTGCTGTAAAAATATAAACTGTATGTAAAACACAAATTTTTACATGCATATGGATAGCTATTTTGGCATTTCATATGATTTGTGCAAGTAGTCTGAACACACCTTCAATTGATTCGCTCTGAGTGAATGAAAATTATTTTCCATGTTAATTTAATAATAGGTATTGTCGTGCATTCAATATTTGGCCATACTTGGAAGACATCGCATAAGTATAGTGTGAGGCATTCGAAATGGGCGATCAATGTGCCATGGCTGAAACCTGGACGTAGTAAATGCCCAGAGGAATATTAATACCCCTTTGGCCGACATTTTTAACACGCTACGAATATGGTCGCTAAAGGAAATGGCACGCAGGTGGTCTACATTTACCTTTTGCAGATTGTCTAGAATTCTTTGACCCACAATTAAGAGGAAAAGGACGAAGGCACTACTGGCCCTCGGTTATTCGATATCACTTCTTGTAGGCATTATTACGAGGCACTGCATGATTGGATAAGGAGGAAGAGTAATCAGTTCAACACCTCTGGGCCAAAGATTATTTCAAGTTCTGGATTGTGTCAGGGATGCAATACTGAGTAGCCTGCTAAGCTCCAGGTAGTTTTTACGCACTGAAGGTACTGAAATTCTATAGGGAACAGTGGGGGAAGATGGTCGTCGGGGCACCACAATGGGCCTTAATGGCCTCTGAGTGTACTCGCCTTATGCGGGCGGCCCCATTAACCTAACCTATGCTCACTTCGTCAGCGTCCTTCTATATGTATTTTGTTCGATATTGCTTTGAAAGCAATCCACACCAAAGACCCTTACTTAATGCTTATATTAATTGTGTTACTTCCTTTAGAAAGCGATAGTAGTAGATAAGACAGATGGATAGTGCGATAGTAAAGCTTCGCAAGCGCTTCTGGTGTTCTTTAGGCGAATTAGTTTGAACCTAGCATAGCCCAATAATAATTATTTTACTTCGCCGGCGATTTATTGCTATGTGGTAATACCGGCGTTTTCAGTTCCTCCTTAAGATATGCTACGTATCAGTTTATGTATTTTTTCACTTTATTAAAAGTAAAGTATTCATATCCGCTTAGTTGAACTGCGTAATTTCACTGCTTTTTCTGTACTTTCTAAGATATTTTTGAGAAAAAAAGTATCCTATATTGGGACAAGGATACTTAGGTATCTCCTCACAAAATTTTGTTAAAATCCATCTAGTAGTTTTTACGCGATGCGAACGTAAATAAAAGCAGACAGACAGACGGATATGAGTTATTATTTTATTATATGTATAGATAAACCTAAATAGAAGTTATAATTAATAAATGTTTCTCAACTTACTGGTGAAAAGTTTTGGTCATTTCTGCGGCGTTAAATTTTGTTAAGTCCACGTTTCTCCGTAGTACTGTTTCTGCAACAACGAAATATATTTTATTTATTTATTAAATCCTAAAATACAATTACAAATTATATTCTAATTTAATTTTCCGAGCATAGTAACGTTTAGTTATAAAACATACATTTGAAATGAAAATGTAAAATTTTAGTGCAAATTATTAAAAAGAAGTTTACACTACTGCAATACTACATTACAAACTATACAACCATACAACGAAGCTGTGGATTGCACAATTAAAAGAATATGTCATGTTGTATTACATTTTTTAATAAAAATTATCAACAACAAGTTTGCACTATTTAATTGCAATGCAATAATATTGAACAAAACAAAACAAAAGAGTTGTGTATTAATCAATCAAAAATATCTTACTTGAGGCGTTTTTAAACGTTAATATTTCTAACATTTCATAAATGTCAACCGTTTCGCCCTTATCCAATTTTTCATCAATTTGTCCGATCACACTGTTGATTCCCTGATAAAATACAGGCAGAGTTGATAACAAATTTTTGTAACTAAAGGCTTTACTTATTACTTTACGATGTGGACTCCAAATCGGATCTGAAATGTTTAATTATTAGTTTATTAACGATAAATAATACTAAAAAAAAGTCTATATATTGAGCATTCTGCTTACCATTTAAAGATATTAAACCTGGACCAAATACCGAAGTTATTCCATCGTAAAAACTTTGTGGTTTAGTCATACAATTTTTTGAAGTTAGAATTTCCTTTAATGTTTGCGGATCTGTCGTAAAAAACCCAGGTATTGGTCCCAACCAAAATATACAGGTTGGACCATATTTTTCGGTGTAGTCAGACATGGTTTGAATAACATCTAAACAAAAAATTATTTTAGTTAAAATTAGAATTGCTTGGGATGCCGCATGCGTTGGATAACCTGCTGGAATGTCGGGTACAGGGAAGAAAGTTTCTCATTGCACTCGACAACTAGTCGGTAATAAAACGTATGAGGCAGGTGAACGTGTACTCCAAACTAGTGTTGGAATGTGTTATAAAACTTAACAGATGTGCTTCGGTTATTGAGGTAACATTGATTTGGGTTAAGGAACACATTGGCACAGCTGGGAATGAAGCGGCGGACCAACTTGGAAAAGGGGGATCTGCTGTGAATTTCTATGGACCAGAACCCAGAGTAGCGCTGGGTAATGGCATAATACGAGCTAAAGTTCTGCAATGGGGGAATTCAGTAAACCTGGTGGATGGAGGCCCCTACGTGTAGGCAGGCTCGAATGGTGCTCAAAGAGCCCATGGGCAGGAAGGCCAGTAAGGTGCTCAGATATAGTAGAAGTACCTTAAGCTGGATAACTGCATTGGTGACAGGTCATGGAAACTTCAAGTATCATCCAGCCAAAATGAAAATCGAAGAAGATGATACTTGTAGACTGTGCCTGGAAGAGGCTCAGACGGCAGCGCACATTGTGTGTGAATGTCCAAGCTAGCATAAGACTCAGGACAACTGGTAGAAGCTTGTTAAATGTGGATACCATGGGGGACCTGAGACTTGAACAAATGCTAGCGATCGCTACAGACTGCGTGATGAGAAAAAAGCACTTACCAGTCGACAGTCTGAAATCACTAAACTCAAGATTAAGGGCTGGTTGTAGCACGTGACTCAACGCATGTAGGTTGCCGTAAATTACATTTCGATTTCCTTGATCATGGAGGACGGAAGGAGGTCGAAAAGGGATCCATAATGGAAGTGGTCTGCTTCGATATCCCCCCTACATTAATAATAATATGGAATTCAGTTATGGGGCACCCCGTCCAATTTATTGAAACAACTTAATAATTGTTTTATTTTTTTTTTATTTCAAAGGCACCAAAATAAAATTCTACGAATGATCATGATGTTGCTCACTGGTATATAAAACATCCTAAAATATCGTGGTTGCATTGGAGTAAGAAGAAGGGATATTGCTTCTCTTGACCGAACATTGAACTGGCAGAACTTAACATGTGTATTTCTTTTTAACTTAAGATATTTGTGCTGATTGTTAGATCAAATAAATTGAAGAAAAAAACAAAAAAATTTTTTGTTTGAATTCGGAGAAGTCAGGAGTTGGCCCACTGTCTTAAAGGCAGTACCCCAGAATGAAGCTTTCGCAGAAAGCCTTTCGTACGATGTTGACTGCATGGGAAGTTCTATATTACTCCACTGCGACGTTCCTTCCTTTCTAATCCGGGCTTGGGACCGACATAGGCGGAGTTCAACATTTAAACAAAAAAGGCAAAGTAAAATGCCGACCTGGTGACGAAATAGGACTATCGATTACAGAACATGAAACATAAGAAGTATTAATGGTAAGAAAGCTGAACTCGTCGACGAAATTAAGAAAACTAATGCTAAATACCTTGCCATAATCGAAACAAAGAAACAGGGACAAGGATGTGAGATTATTAAAGATATTTTCGTCCTACTGTACTCAGGAGTAGCAATGAATGACAGAGCTAGGGTTAGGGTGAGAGTTTTTTTTTTCATAAGGAAATGGAAGAATCGATATGCGAATGGAAATTCATAAATAATCGAATTATGACTCTTAAGATCGGGGAGGGAAATAAATTTCTGACCAGGGTTGTAGTCTATGCACCAACAGACGATGAAATTGCCGAAGAAAAGGATAGATTCTTGGACACACACCATAACGTAATTGGTGATATAAAAACAGATATGATACTGCGAGGGGATCTCAACGGAACAGTCAGCAACAATCCGGAAAAACCTGAACGTTTTCATATTTTCTCATAGGCAGATATCGAGAAAGTGAATTAAACAACAAGGGTAACCGTATGCTACAACTCTGCATTGCTAACAACCTTGTTGTAGCTAATACAATGTTCCCACATAAAAATATACACAGATATATTTGAGAGAAAAACCCTCGATTATCGAAAAGTATGTAATAGACTATGTTGTCATAAACAGGAACCAACTGTCGGAATGCTAGAGTAAAATGCAGACTAGAAATAGGAAGCGATAATTACCTGCTGGTACCACGGAAAGTAGTTGGAAAGATGTCAAATAAGAAAAGTTGGCGGAGGAACATGAAAGGAAAGATTAAGATTGCAGAACTAAAGTCCAGCGCAGTTCAGAAGTAGTACCATAAGACAGTAAGAAGAATGCGGTGTACAACATGTCAAACCCAATAATGGTGGAACGATGTTCTTAAAGAGAAAGTAAATGGAATGAAAATAATTTGTAAGGACTAACTATTTAGCCATAAAACCACTGAGAAATACGACTACTACAAAGAACAACGTTTAAAACTTAAAGAGTTAGTGCGGTTGTCAAAGGCAGAAAAATGGCGAGAATTTGGACGATTTTTGGAACAAAATCATAGTGATGCCCAGAAACTTTTCTACAGCAAAGGAGGAGAACTCTTGAGAGATGATAATACGAAAATGAAGCATTGGCGTTGGTATTTTATACATCTATTGAATGGCGAAAGCAACTCAGTTTAGCAGAAAAATATATACACTTTCGGAGGATGAGGAAGATCCTGGCGAAATCACAATGAATGAACTTCTCAATGCATTTCGCAAAATGAAGTTAGGTAAAGCTGCTGGACATGATGGTATAGCTCCAAAACTTCTGAAATATATGGGTGATGAGGGACTGATTCTAATATATAACGTGATCAATGCAGCATGGAGAGAGGCAACAATTCCGAGCGATTGGAAAGTAGCCATAACCCACCCTATTCTAAGAAGAAGAATAAACGCGGTGCAACAATTCTAAATGTAGTGCAAAATATACTCCAGAATACTTACTGAAAGACTGAGGAACAAGATAGAACATCAACTTGTGGAACCCAAGATTTAATATTCACGATGAGACAAATTTCGGAAAAAAAAATAGGAAAACCTATTGCTGCTTTAAAGACCTGGAGAAAGCTTTCGATACGATAAAATGGAAAACAAATATGGGAGGTGCTTCAGAAATGGAATTGACAACAGACGAACAAAAAATTTCTACGAAATATGCCGATATCCACATCCGAAGAATTTATGACAACACAAGGTGTGTGACAAAAAGATATACTAAGTCCATACCTGTTTATAATACTTATGGATGACGTAATCAAAACTTGTAGGAATTCATTTATTCCAATGACCGAAGGAAGTTAGAAAATTTTACAAGTAAAAGTTTCAATATTAACAGACACAGATGACGTGACCATTGTTGCAATATCCGCGGAATCTTTCCAACAAACCTATTTTTGTTAACGAAATCATCAGAAAAGGCCTCTATATAATACAAGGAAAACAGAAACCGTGATAATAAGCGGAGATGGAAATCACCACAGGGATTTAGCGGAAGCGGACAGGGATTTATATCGCAGAAAAGCCACAACTGCCAATTTATACTTCGCCTTAGACAAAAATTTCATCGGTCAGAGAGAAGTTCCAATGGGTACAAAACTTGCTGCACACTACTCCGCGCATAGCGTAGCTGCGAATCGTGGGTGCTAGGAACAAAAAATCAAAGCAGAATTCAAGAATTAGAAATTAAATATTTAAACTTAAGCCGATAAAACAAGACGAGACAGAATACGAAATGAGACTATAAGAGCCAAAGCAAAAAGCTAAGATGGTTTGGATATGTGTATAAAAATCACGCAATAAAGTTTTAAAAACCGTTTTTATAATCGGCCCTATTCCCGTTGGCGTTTTAAGTTTAATAGTCGTTTTTATGTCGTTGTCGTTTTTATGGTCGTTTCGTTCCTAAATTCGTATTCTTCAAATATATTGAAACGATGAAGAAACGTTATCGAAAACAAAAAGAAAAATTAATAAAGTGTGGTAGCACTGCAATTTTTGTTGTTGTTATTAATGAAAAGTTTGTTATTTCTTTGTAAGTTGCAACAATATGTGGCGAGTACTGAATTTTATTTTTCAAGTTGAAGTGATGATGATGACATAATGGATATAAATATAAATCGGAAGATGCTACGACGGAACGTTAACATTTTTGCCATTCCAGATTCTAAGTACGTAACTCGATTAGTAGCGATCTAACTTCTTCATGGTCGGCGAATACCACTACGTTTCCTTTCGGATTAATTTGTTTTTCAAATTTTAATAGGTTTGACTCAGCTTTTTATCTTGATTTATTTTAATGGATATTTTCTCCTAATTTAGTTTTACTTACTTTACATCAAGAAATGGAGGCCCAACCGGATTTAATGTCTCGGCAGTTTCGCTTCGCTTTTAGGGTTTTATGCCCTTTCGAAAACCCATTTAAGAAACTAAAATTTCGAACTTACTTAATGTACTTTTTTTAATTTAAATTTTTTTTCTTATAGTCGTTTGAATTTCGTTGCCTACAATTATGACGTTTCTATCTTCGTTTTAAAATAGAGAATGCCGATATATTTACGACGAGTGTCGTTAACGCCAACGGTAATGCCAAATTGTCGTTTTTATTTCGTTTTCAAACAACAACGCCAACGGGAATGGGGCCGAATAATTCCTTTTAAACGGCACGAAACAAAATTTCCGTAGCAAGGCACATTTATCAGGTAGCCTCACTGCTACTGCAGGGGACATATTAAGGAGAAAATTTATAACTTTTTTTTGATATGGATTTGGACAGTTAAGTTTACACTTTTTCCTCTTAAATGGTAGTTTAATTGTGAAACTCCATATAAAAAAATATTTACCCTCCATAGTGAGGCTACCTGCCTTTTGTTCTGTAGTCTACTATTTTAATTATACTTTTTGTTTTATCTACATATTTACCTTTTATGTTACAAAATTTACCAAAGCCTAAAAGCGTGCACCATCTATTCGAGGGTATTTTATAGGCCAGCTGCATATAAGCTCTCATTTTCCAACGAAGTAAACACCAAGCAAACACAATGCTGGCAATTGCGAAAAAAATTAATCCCATTTCGAACAGCTCACATCACAAGAAAGAAGAAACTAAGCTCATTTGAATTGTTCCCTCTTTTATATAAAATAAATAAATATCAGCAATTGGGAAAGTATTCCATGCAGCAAAATTTGAGACTGATCATAATTTACTCTGAATTTCATAGTGAAAAAACAAACAGCACATTCATTAACCCATTTGTATGCATTAAATTTTTAAGCTCTTTTAAGTCGCCTTATTTATTATTGCTTATTGGCTCTTTTTATAAAAGGGTTCGTTCCCTTTTATTGAAAATATAATTATTAAATAATTGAAATTATAAATCAATTAAAACTAATTTATTTTAAATTATATGTCAGTGTTTATTTGTTTGTCTGAAAGTTACACAGTTATAGCAAAAATCAATGGCATTAAAACCATAGACGTGGCAGTGTGCCTAGAAGGTTTAGAATAGATGAAATCCTAAAATTTGTTATGTGTTACTCTTTAATTAAAGTGCATAGGATCGTTATATGTTTAAAAAATATAAAAAAAATTAGATCATTACTGATCAATAACATTTTTATTTATTATTTTTTCAGAACCAATGCACAAAAGGGGTATTTCGCCAATCTAGCCGGGCATTAGGTCAAAAATTAAATTTAAGAAACGTAAAAATTTAAGTACGCTGATCGACAGACAACAAAATTCTGCATCGAGTAGTGAATTTTTTAGGCTTTTGCTTGAAATATGTCGTTTTGGGACTCTGTTAAAATCAGGAAAGTTGAGTACGGGTAAATTGCATACTTTTTTTTTGACTTTTTACGATTTTGAGAGGTTTGCAATATTTTCTTTGTAGCTAAACGAATAAAGATTTTAAATTGATTATTCTTTTCTGTGAAAGGCTATATTAGCAGCTACTTATATTAATTTTAGAAAAATTTTTATTTAAAATTTTTATAATAAAAAATTTCAATCAAATTAACAAAAAAAAAAATATTTTTTTGGTCAAAAAAAAAGTGAAAAGGTTTTTGAGAATGATTTCTATAGCGATCCTAAAAATAATATATATCACTATAACGAACTCTACTTTTATACTGTAGAAACGTTACACGTTTTTGCGGCGTTTTTTTACGATTTTTTTTTGCAAATTTCACCTTTTTTCTGTTCACGTAAAAACACTTGGATAAATGTAAATAAAATTTTGTGGAGAGTTACCTTAGTATCTAGGTTAAGATATAGCATCTTTTTTTCCGTAAAAATATGTAATTTTCAAGAGAAAATAGAGAAAAAGTAGTGAAAGTATCGACTCAATGTTACTGCAAACTTGACAGCAACTTTAATTTTTTTAAACACGATGTTTTTGAATAATTACCCAGGGATGGGTACTTTTATATAAAGTAAATAGATAAACCATATCTGAAGCACTATAAACGTAAGAGTCTTAAAATATGGAGTGTATTACTTTCTCGCTTTTTACATTGTGCAAGTTTTATCGCTGCAATTCTTACATATATGGAGAGAGGGTAGAGAACAATATACTTTTGAAATTCGTTTTGTTCCCTAATTCGTAATTATAATTATGAAGTTTAAAATGTCCACACAAATTGCTGCAATAAAAATTGTACCATATAAATACAAATAATATTTTAAAGAAGAAAAGAGATAAATTTCAGCAACATAAGTTGCATAATGTAATCGGGCTCCTTCGAAGCTAAATCGAACAAATCTTTAAAACAAAACGTGTACAGGATTATAGTAAAAACAATGTTTTTTCAGTTTTCAAATACTAATGGAGTAAGCTTAATTGAGCACTTTCAGGTAAATTAAGTTGCAGAAAGCGCATTGTTCAAGGCAACATATCTTTAAAACGAAACAATCTGGAAGGCAGCGCGAAAAGCAGAACGTAATTGAACGAAAGCGATTGTCTTAACCTAGCGGTTGAACGTACTGTCATGACAATAAAAGAATACGTATTAAATGGCAAAAATGCAGGCAATTGTCTCCTTAGTCCAGGCAATAGTTAAGACAATTCATTTAAATTTTTTATTTTTTCTTTTTGAATCGGTGTTTCAAATCACTGTTTAAGCTTTTGATTTTTCCCTTTTGAATTTTTTCTCGGCACACAAACATTGAATTCATTGAATTGTCAGCATACGTCAAATCATTGTCCTATTTACTGTCTTCAAAATATTTAAGACAGTAAATGAGACAATTCAAAAAGTATGCCTGTATTAGTGAAAAAGTGTGTATGTATTGCTATTGTCATGACAGCATTGTCTAATGTAAACTCAGTGTAAAATGGGTTTTGCACGCACACAGAAATAATAAAAGGTTGCAAACAAAATTGTTCAGTTATATGAAGCCTGTTCCCTCCCGTGCCAAAAAACCAAAATCTTTATTTAGTTATTCAGCAAGCCATAAGACGTTATAATTTGACATACATATGCTACTGTGATTAAAGTACCGACGGAAGAGATTGACACAATGAGTACTTTGTTGACGGATATTAAATCAGGAAAGAAAATCTCCATTTGACTTTATTTATTTTGTTTTATTTTTGCTCCCACTCAACATACAAATTAAATCAAACTGCTCAACGTACGTGAAAAGTTGCCCAACTTTCGTACTTTGTGTTGACGTTGAAAATGACGACGTATAACGTGTGAGGGATTCTATGTGCCCCAGCCTTTAATCTAGAATGTAATAAAACTTCAAAAATAGTTGCTGTATAATAGTGCATCGCTTAAAAGTCGGTTTTGTAATTTTTTAAGTTTTGTGAAAATGTCATGACATTTTAATGTCTGCAAATCGATCCTGACTCATGAACGAAGCCATGTCATAATTCTTCTCATGTTCGTTCACATTGAGCTACACTATTTGGTAATATAGTTTCGTATAATAGTTTTTTTTTTTTTAATAATAATTGCCATTCAAGAAATGTCATTTAAGAATGAAAAGGCTGGGCGGGTGTGGCTAAGCTCTCATCAGCCCTATATTTATACGTATATGCGCGCACCTTAATACGTTTTCCTTGGATAGTTTCTAGTTAGTTAGTTCTAGCTAGTTTAACTTATCAATAAAATTTGTTCAAATGTTTTAGTATTCAATGAACTTTTTAATAGGAATGGAAATACTTACATACATACATACATACATACATACATACATACATACATACATACATACATACATACATATATAATTGTAATAACTTCAAGTGTTAAAAAACGTATTTAAATGCAATTGGATTAATTCATAGCTTATACAAAGTGATAGTAATTGCCCTTATAATTGATTACTAATAAATTAATGTTGAACTATACAATATGGTTATAATTGTCACATCGCACAGTGGTTTAAAAACGTTTTATTTTAGAAATAATTCGGTAGCTCATGAACCACTAAAGATATCATAATGAAATTTCTCAAGGCTTTGGTTATCTTGATATATTGAAAAGCCATCCAATTAAAGGCTTGATAGCAAAAACTGTTTCGAAAGTCCTTCTAGAATACTTGCCGTCAGAAGCGAGAGTGGAAGACCTTCTGCACAACAACAAACCATGCATAACAGATATGAGTGTGCAATGGATCTAGAAGGCCTTTTGCCTCATAAAGAAGGAGTATATGGGCCTTTTAGAAGGCCTTCATATTACTTCTTCCAACCGGTGAAGATATACAGTAAGAAAATATAAATTGACTGTTGATAGTTTGTTTTTAATTTCCTTATTTTAATTCTCATTTTGTTAATAACATGTTCAGACATGTTTCCACAACTGAGACAATTTAATCTTAATTGCGATGGTTAAAATTTTTTGTTTTGAAATTGTTTTGATTGCGCCTCAAAAAAACTGTTTATTTTATTTATACAAGTAAAATCATTTAAGAACAAAAAATACAATTTGGTTTGCAATTTTTAATTTCAGTCAGCTTACTTTGACATCTGAATATTAAATTGTTATCAATAAACTACATGTAGTATTTGTTGTTGTAGTAATGCGACCATCTAATGTTATTGTGTTATGCAGTAAACTCAAGGCGAATTCATACCAGGTGTGAGCAGTAGGACAACAACTACAACAAAACAACAACTTTGACCTGATATGAATTCGCCTTGAGTAAACTCAAATTTTAACACTGAACATACTTCTCAGTAAACATATGACAGGGTTGCATTTCGTATTTCATTCAATTAGTGACGCAATTATGTACTCTTGTGGTAAATTGAGTTCAATTAAGCCCTTACTGACTAACCTAAACAAGGGCGTAAGGCGTAACGACGTCTAGCACTTAGCTTTGAACAAACCTAAATAAGAGCGCAACGTTTTGTAATAGACAGTAATGTTATACATATTTTATTTACTAAAATCTAATAAATTAATCGCAAAAGGGAGCTTAAATCACTAGATAAAGCAGAAAATAGCTAAACTCTTACATAAGAAAAAAACAATAAAATTTTGTTTGCACCCAACTTTACTACCTAACGCTCTGTCAAAATTGGATTTTCCAATTGCAAAGCGTTGACGCCGCGCTATTTAGGTTTGCTTCATACATTTTCTATGTACATGAGAATGTTTAACAGTTATTTTACGCCTTACGCCCTTGTTTAGGTTGAGCAGTTAATTTCGTAAATTCTCTACTTGCGCAATTCAATTTTATGTCTGAACAGGGTATAAGGAAGTTTTTAACATAAATAGTATTTTTAGCTTGGCTAAAATTTGGTAAAAGTTTCAAAGATGAGCTAGATGTAGCACTTAGCGATAAGGCCATAGAAGCTAGCTTACCCCATTATTATCAACTGCATTGCATTCATTACAAATTAAAATAGTGTAAGTTTTAGTACCCAAAATATAAATTAATTTGTTTTGCACTCACTTTCTTAAGAAAACCGTGAAGCAATGCGACATACAGTGAATTTATTTACACTATAGGGTTTCCCATTTTTATTGTGTACCTCATATAAATGGTGTATAATTGGACACGCCGAAAAGATGTACATAAATGTTACGCAACCGTTGTTGAGTATTTGTCTTAAGGCCTAGTTAGCCGACCATAAGCTAATGGAATGTAACACATGAACATTGCTGTTCTTTGAGATTGTAATGTTTGAGATTCTCTTGCTTTTTTTTCGCTCTTTCTTGTAAAAATAGATTGACTTACATTTTAACGAGTCGTTGATAAACAAAGCATAAACGAAAACAAGAGACTCAAAAACAACAATTTCCAGGTGTTACGTTCCGTTAAAGTAAAGGTCGGCTAACTAGGCTTTTAGAAACGGTTTGTTAAGTCGTTCCGAACTCAATTGGCTGCCATTTTTCCCATCATAAAGTTGTTTAGCTACATACGATGGCAGAATAATACTTAAATTTATATTTTTTATACAAGTTAGAAATCTACCAACAAAATACATACATATATGCGATTTTTGTTTTTGTAAAACCAACACCACCTTCTTTATTGTGTCATGCTATGTACTAAAGTCCACATGTTGTGCTCCTCCTTCAACATCTGATCGAAGTGAGTTGTCTTTAATATTATAATGCAACGCCGCATGGTTAGGTGGCGGCTGCCAAATAATTTATTTAGTTTTAAATTCCAATTGTGATAAATCAAATAACGAAAAAATATTAAAATAATACTAACTTGACTAAATATACATATGTACATAAGTACTATATGACTTTTATGATGGTAACTTATATGCTATTAAAATCACTATAACGTTGAAAAAATTTGTTTTAAAAATTTTTGAAAATTTTGTAGAATTTTTTTTTTAATTGTTTGAAAATTTTTACAAAAACTTCTAAACATTTTTTTTGTAAAAATTAGGATTTTGCTGCAGTCTATATTGCGTTAGAAAAAATTCTTAAACAATTTTCTCATATTGACCCACCCTCTAATGGGCCTATTGACTGCTCCTAGTTACCAGTGGGCACCCTGTGTGTCTACTGGCTACCTCTGTATGTATTGCTTTCTATAAAGGCCTTTAATACAAATCAAAGTAGAAAAACCTTTCTAATCTAAAAATAAACAAAAAATCGGCTCTCACAGGGGGTTATTGATCCTCCTAGATCCGTATGCACTCCTTGCGATCTACCTGTCACGGTCTAATATTTATTTGACAAAAAAAGGCAAAAGAGAATCATTAAAGCCGGAAAAAAATTAAAAAAACGTGAAAAAAATATACGTGGGCGTGGTTTCTGGCACAAAGCCTTCAAAGGAATGATCCGATGTTGCTGAATTGGAATCCCAATATTTTCGAAAATATGCCTGGCAGACTGGTGGGCTTAAATCTTCTGTATCTCGTCTGGTTCCTTGGCAAACGACATTACTACCCGAACACGTACAGACGGACATCGCTTAATCAACTTTTCTATGTATAAGGTTCCAGAATATATATGCTTTATGAGGTCGAAAAGGAATATTGTAGAAATTACATACGAAATTAATGAATGGATATAAAAATATGATTTTTTATTTAATTATGTACAGCTACATTAGTTTTGTACTTGATGTGCTGGTAATTGCAACGATTTTTTTATATTTATTTTTTACATACATAGGAACTTTTGAAGCAAGGATTAAGTTCGTTTTATTCTTTCTAAGTTGAAAGAATATTTTTTACAAATTAAGTGATTTATTTTAAAGAAAAATTTAAGTTTTTTGTAATAATGAATTCCACCAAATCTCAAAAATAGGGCATGTGGCACACATCTGTTGGATAATGTTGAATAAATTTAATTCTCAAAAAACATATTGTAAACAAGAACACGGTGACAAATACCTTAATGATGGGTTTGTTTAGGTCTCCAATTTTAATATATTAAACACTATTTTTCATTATTTTAAGTAAAAAATTTACCTTTCTCATGTTCACTAATCATTTTAAACAAAAAATAAAATATTTATATATTTTGGCGACTTTTTTTCTATTTTTAGCGAATTTTATTTCGATTTAATTTATTTTTTTTTGGATTTATTAAAGGTATTTTTAAAATTAAAAAATATTGTATATATTAGAGGCAAATTAACAAAAACCTTTTTAAGCGATTTTGGCGATTTTTCACATCGATTTTGGCAAAATAAATCTGACAACCTTGAGCGAAGGTTGGCTGGAGCAACAACAAATATACATACGGTGGTAAATATTAAATTTACGGTGGTAAATATCAAACTAAAAGGGAAGCTTTGGGTTGTAGTAGACTTCGGTCTCACCAACTGACGATGATAATTGAATACAGTTTTTATTGCATTCCTTTATCTGAGTTTGGTTGGTTAAATATATGTTGCCTACAACTAAACACTACCCAAAGTGGATAGATGCAAATAATGGTGATGACGGACGGTGGTGGCTGTCTAGAAAATGCATTCCATTCCGTTAGCGACTAAAATAAAAATTTTCTCATTTTATTTGTCTTTAAAATTAATCACCTAATTTGTAATTAGTATTCTTTCAACTTAGAGAGTATATAACGAATTTAAACTTGATTTCAAAAACTCATTTATACATACTTATGTACGTAATTAATTTAGTAAATTTAAATTATTTCTTTTTTCCCTCTTTCAATAAAAAGCACTGCATAAGCACAAAAAAAAAACGAAGCTCATAAGACGCTCATTATAATATTTCATCGCATTCATGTCTGTTCATTGCACAGGAGTACCGATAATTGGACAATAATAAACATCGAAGGCCAACGAGCTAAATGCAATGAGCTTGCAAAGTTTTCATAAGCAATTTTAAATAAGTATGAGTAAATTTTGAACATAATACCAATGAACTTGGGCGAGTTCAAGCAGTTTTATGCTTTAAATGAAATACGATTACTGTTCGAGTGTACAAACAACATTACTTAAATACCTTCATTTTAAGGTCTTCATTTCTTAAGAAATTCAAAAAACCACTAGTGCAAGCAAAACGCGCTAAACCTTATCAAAAAGTTCTATACAAATAGTAAACAAAACACAATTATTGTTTCGAACATGAGACGTAATGATGAGTAAACACCGCGCTCACTGGTATAGAAAGTTTTGTTTTACTCGGTTTATAATACGAACAGAGGTTTGCTCACTAATAGTGTGGCACGAGTAGACATGTGTTCATGAAACTAGTTTGTGTACGTGTAGGACCAATTGCTCGTGAGCTTCTGAACACGCCCATTATATGAGCTTGCTCATGCATCTGTATATTTTTGGTTGCATACATTTACCAGCTGTAAGACGTAATGTTGGGCCCAACAGTTACCAAAAGTTTCGTAAAAGTTGAGCTCAACACACAGAAAAAAAAAGTTTATTTTTAATATAGGAGGTGGTTGATATCATACTGAAATTCAATACAGCTACTAATTGACTAAATTAAAAATTTAATTGAACAAAAACAAAAAAAGACAAAAATTCTTAATTAATATTTTACTTCCTTTTTATTTCAATAGTAATTATGTATAGTGGTTTATATAGTGGTTTATTCAATAAATTTGTTAATTTATATTTTTTATACTTTTAAAATGAGTTGACAACCAACTATGATGTATAGATTTTTTGATTAAGAAAATATAAAATTAATATTGAAAAAAATAAAAAATTTATGAAAATTGTTGTGCAAATAAGGATGTGTGTGCGTAAAAATGAGGTTCGGAAATAAAATAATACCTATGCAAGTACATAGCAAATTAATTAGTGGACTTGAAGTTGTGCAGATTATGGCAAATTAAAAAGGTAAGTTTTATATAGTTTTAATTAATTTCATACATACATCAGAGCTGTAATTGAATCATTCATTTTTGAATTAATTCGCGAATCATTCATGCATTGAATTACCAAATTTTGAATTAATTCTTTTCATATAAAAAATGAATTGAATGAAATTTGAATCAATTCAAATGAATTAGGCAGAAATGAATTGCAATTCGTTTCCAATTCAAATGAATTTGTAAAATGAGTTGCAATTCATTTTTCAATTCAAATGAGTCTGAAAAATGAATTGCAATTCATTTCCAATTCAAATGAATTTGTTAAATGAATTGCAATTCCTTTTACAATTCATTTGAATTGTATTATGTACCGTAAAGGGCACCCTTTTAAAATTTAAAAAAACTGCATATCACTATAGCTGCCAATAACAGAAATTAATAAAAAAAAACTTAAAAATTAAAGGGTGTCCCCATATATGACGTCAATTTAAATATTTGAACCATTGTAGACAATCACTTGAAAATTGGACAGAATGTCCAATATTTATAATCAGAAATTAAATATTTATAATTAGAAGTTAAAGGGTGTCCCAATAGTTGATGTAATTTGATGTATATTGCAAAACTTTTGAACCGCAACAGAGAGACGGTTAAAATTTACAAAAAACCTATGTCCTTTATAACATCAAGTATATAATTTAAATTTGGAAACTTTGATGTAATTTTACCTATCTAGCCCTATCTTTTGAACCGTTATAAACAAACACTTGAAAATTAGACAGAATCTCCACTACAATGTCCCGTATAATAACATTTATAAATATTTAAAATTATAAAGGGTGTCTCAATAGTTGATGTAAATTGATGCATATAGCTAAACTTTTCAACCGTTTTAAACAGACATTTGAAATTTACAAAGACTCTGTCCTTTAATATAAGTGTTTAATTTAAAATTGTACATTAAAGGGTGTCCCCTAGGTGATATTGTTTAACCTATATAGCCATATCTTTGGAACCGTTACTTTTTATTGCTGTGTCAGTAATAATAAGTGTAAAATAATAAAGGGTGTCCTCATATCTGATGTAATTTGTCGTATATGGCTTTATCTGCTGAACCGTTATGGATAGACATTTGAATATACGGAACGTATACAACTATGTCCGTTATTAGAGCAACAAGTATAAAAGTATTTGATTTGAATACTATTTCTTACAGATTACTTCCTTTTAAATTTTTAGTTTAGAATTGATGCACATATATTTGTTTTGTAGTCGGTTTTTTTTTTTTGCAAGAATTATTTTGTGTAATTTATTTAACTGATGCGTTTTTCAAGATAAAGTGAAGGTTCCTTTGTAAGTTTCAATGTTATATGATTCTCAACTTTTAGGTCTTCATACTTAAAATCTGTCGAAAATTTGTAGCGTCTTAGCAATTTACCCAAAGTGATTTTAGCAGATAAAATAGCATATCTCCATCCTATAAAAAATAAAATATAAATAAGATAATAAATAAAATTAAATTTTTAATAGAAACAAATAACTTACCAATACAAAATCGCTGTCCTTTCGTAAATGGTATAAATGAGAACGGATGACGTGAAGCGACATTTGAGGGTACAAAATTATCAGGATTAAACACATTAGCGTCAGGTCCCCAAATATCTTTAAGACGATGTAAACAAAAAATATTAATGCAAATCAGTTGACCAACCGACAAGGTCAAACCATTGCTAAGCCGAAGATCCTCATTTGTAACTTTCCGGGCTACGATCGGTACTGTGGGGAAAAGTCTCATTGTCTCGTTAAACACCATTTCTAAATAAACCAATTGTTTTAGCTGATCTACTGTCCATTCAGTATCGTCATCGGGTACAATACTAATGAGTTCGTCATACACCTGTTCCTGATACTTCGGATTCATTGCCAGTAGTACGAGTACCAGAAACAATGTTGTAGCTGATGTCTCATATGCCTGTGTAGAAAAAATAGGTTATAAATTTATAAAAAATATTTTTTTCCCAATATACCCCAGCAAAGAGATGAATCATTCCTCCTTGTATGTCATCCATTTTTATAATACCTTGTTTTGAGCCACTTAAAGAAAAATCCAAAACACTATTTGCTTCTTTTAACAAGCTGGGATCAGTAGTGTCGTTCTTTTCCACTGCTTTTACAGAATCATCAATATATGCTTTAAGCATGTTGCCACATTCCTTGTCATCCTTAAATATGGAGACATCGGCTATTTTGCGCACCAGACTTATTTTCAAAGAGTAAGTTAGAACAATATCAGCAGTATATCGCAGAAATCTAAAGAAAAGAAAGTTAACAAATTTTATATTCTGTGATATAATATTAATTGCAATTAATTAAAGCAAGAAGAAATTAAGAAATTTATCGAAAAAGAAAATACCTATGAGATCAGAAAGCGTTGACATATTTAATGAATAATTTCTACAGAAAACTGAAGTTTTCTCAACTCTTCTTTAGAATCGACTAGTTCTCTATGACTTGTCATCTTTTAACATCTTTTTTACTTTACCATACACAGAAAAAAATATTAAAGGTTTTAATTAGTTTCCGATCAAAATTTAATTAATTTTTTAATTAATTCTATTATATTCTTAATTTAAAGAGAAAATGATAATCTTCCCAACAAGTGAATAATTGAAATCAATTAAAAATTTAATTAAAATTGTATCGGGAACTAATTAAAACCTTTAATAGGAGCAAACATTTTTTTCTGTGTACGTAGTAAAGTATAGTGATCGTGAAAAAAATCGGTGTCGGGATTTTAACGCTTTGAGGCCTCATGAATACATTTTGACAATTTTCGCGCTGATGTCTGCGGGTGTATGCCACTATTTTTGTGGAGGCTATACAGATCATACCGCTTGACATATCAAAATGAAATTCAGTATTTGCCTTTGGTGTACGGAGATGAAGAGCTGTAAAATTTTTAATTTTAATAAGTAGGGAGGGGTAGTTTACTTGATACCCCAAATTTTTTTGAATCGAATATACTTTGAACTTTTATTCCTTATGTCATAAATCCATAAAAATATCTGTTTCCATGAGGTATGGTGAAGTTGAGTGCAGGCCACTCCAGATTTTTTATACCACGACGTGGACGTTATAACAATATTTTGTTCGATATTGCTTTGAAAGTAATCCACAACAAATTTTAAGACTTTTACTTTTATATGGTTTATATATTTTCTTCATATAGAGGTACCCATCCCTGGATACAATTCTAAAATTTTTATAAAATTCTAAAATTATTGTAGAGTTCTGTAAATAGTGTTTAAATTGTCCCGTTTTCAAAAATTAAAAAGTGCTGTCAAGTTTGTAGTTTTTAAGTCGGAAAAATTTCGTACATTCACTACTTTTTCTCTATTTTCTCTTGGAAATGAGATATTTTGGATCCTATATTTGAATCGAGATACTAAGGCACCTCCTCACAAAATTTTATTAAAATTCATCTAGTAGCTAATTAATTAAATATTTATTTATTTCTTGTCACAATATAATTAAAAACTAACCGAGCATTGTAACGCAGAGCTTTACTCGTTGTAGTGAAACACCCGAAGTCTGTGGTGGGAATCGAGCCCACTACCTCCAGACTGATAGACTAGAACACTACCTACTAGCCCACCGGGTCACCCTATTAATTAAATAATTGATAACTTTGCTATAAAATATTGAATTTATCGATAACTTTTCAAATTTTCCCTCTTTAAAAGAAAAAAACGTATTCGACATCAAATCTTATTTTTAAAAATCATTTATTGTGTTACATGCAGAAAAGAATTTTAAGCATTTAGCTGTATTTTTTTATTGAATGTATTCTCTTATTAAAAGTTACAAAAATAAATAATATTTGAAGATGTGAGATAATTGTGCGTATTTTATTAAAATCGGTAAAATAGAAAAGTAAAAAAAGTATTTGACATCACTCATTTTTTGTCGCCTTTGCAATAATATGTTGAATATGCGCATTGTTGTTGTTGTAAATACCGTTAGGAGTTTAGATCGATGCTGTTTTCAAGAATTATATTCATTAGTTTCACGTAATTACAAAAATGGGACGCAAAGAAGGAGAAACTTCTATTGAAATAAGAAATTTAATAATCCACCATTTTGAATTAGGCAAATCGGAAAATTCTATTTCAGAAATCGTTGGAAGGCCACGCTACTGTCCATTATGTAATAAAAAAATACAATGAAGCAAAAACAGTTGAAAATAATCCCAGGAAACTTACAGTGGTACATGAGCGACAAATTGTGCGTGAAGTGAAAAAAACTCCCCGAGTTAATGCATTAATATTAGCCAAAAATACCCAGGAATATGCAGGCATATCAGTTATTCCCCAAACAATAAGAAATGTTTTAAAGAAGCACCAATTTCATGCACGATCGGCTAGGAAGAAACCTTACATCTCAAAGAAAAATCGAAATATCCGATTAGAGTTCGCCAAAAAGTACGCAAATAAGACATTAGAGTTCTGTATGAATGTAATTTTTGCTGATGAAAGCAAATATAATCTTTTTGGATGTGATGGTAAGGTTCTAGTATATCGAAAACCAAATACAGAGTTGGAGGTGGTCTTATGGTCTGGGGATGTATGGCGGCATTAGGAGTGGGTAATTTATAATTCATTGATGGAATTATGGATCATTTGAAATACATTGACCTTTTGAAGGAAAATTTGTGTCCAAGCGCAGAAAAATTAAGACTTGCAGGCAAATTTAAGTTTCATCAAGATAATGATCCAAAACGTTCTGCAAGGAATACAAAACTATGGCTTTTGTACAACAGTGCCCGGAGGTGATAAAAACGCCGACACAATCTCCAGATCTTAACCCAATTGAACGCCTTTGGGGTCATCTGGAAAAAAAATTGAGATAGCGCGAGTTTACAAATAAAACCCAGATGAATGCACGACGAATGGTATAAAATTAATCCAGGATACACAATGTCATTGGTAAAGTCTATGCCTGAACGTTTAAAAGAGGTTATACGACGCAAAGGAAGAGCAACTCGTTACTAGAATATCAATAAGAGTTTAATTTTAAAATAATTTTTGAAATGTCGCATACTTTTTTTGTTTCTGTTTTTAGCTTAAATTGTAAATATTATGTCTTTTTGTATGAGTAGTTGTAAAGATCTCATGTTTTTTATTGAATTATATTCTTTGTTCCTTAGTAAATAAAATTGTATGTCAATTTTGACACTAAATAAAATCCAATTTGTTTTTATTGAAAAACAAATAAAATTTTAACTATGTCGAATACTTTTTTTGACCACTGTACATATTTTAAATTCAATAAAAATATTTTTTCATAAAATGATAATTCCCTTTTCGAACAAGATATTTCACTATACATATAATATAATTTATCTCTAAAAAAAATTGTCATCGAAAACACAAGTGTATACGGTTGGTTGTTGTGGATGAGCTGAAATTTGTTTTATTCATTGAAAGCTGACAAGCAGCTTCACTAATTTTAATGAAATGAGTTTCGTGTATTCGTTAAACATTATTTCTTACTTGAAAAAAAACCATAACTGAAACCAAAGAATGGCTTTACAAATACTATGGGGCCGATTGGATAATGAAAGTGAGTGAGTTTGCTGAGGCAGTAGCCATCTCAACGATTGGTGCCGCAATTAAGTGCGCACGTGTGTAGTCACTATGGCAAAAATCTATGATTGGGCTACAAAGTGCTACCTCGACCCGAAAACTTTTCAGATTGAAGCCCTAGCGACTATTTTCTCTTTTCAAATTTAAAGATATGGCCGGGTAAAAGATTAGGTTAAAAAGAAAATGGTCATAATTGAAACAAACTTCTGTTTCAAGGGCCTTATTACCTGGAGGGAATAAAAAAACTAGGATTGATTGATTAAAGGCTAAAACGGTCAAAATTAATAAATCTTCACGACTTATTTTATCAAAAGTGTTGTATCTAATAAAATAAAATTCAGTTTTTTATCGCCTTAAATCAATTATACGTCATTCAGTTGTCTTGGAAAATGGTCTAACGCAATTAAAGATCTAAAAACAGCATTATTGCGTATAAGATTCATATTAAAGTTCTGGTTCAAAATAAAGTTTCATTAATCAGGCCTATTAAATTTGAAGATTAACAAAAAAACCTTAAAGGTCTGGAAACAAGGAATGTATGACTGCGACTGATTTGCAATTTATGAGCACAATTAAAATACTCAGTTTCACTTTAATTATCACGTTAAATGACAGAATATTAATTTAAAAAATATGTAATATGTATTGCAATTCCCCGATATTCAGTTCACGTGATAAAATTGTTCAAAGCAGAAAAATTAAATTTTTTATTTAAATGATTCACTCTGAATAAATTAAATTTCTTTTCCATTGTTATCCAATAATATTAATAATAAACTTAAATAGAAGTTATAATTAATAAACGTTTTTCAACTTACTGTTCAAAATTTTTGGTCATTTCTGTGGCGTCAAATTTTGTCAAGTCCAAGTTCCTCCTTAGTACTGTTTCTGCAAAAACAAAATGAAAGAAAATTAAATTTGAAAATTTGAAATTTTATTAGTCGAACTATTTATATTACAAACATACAATAAAATTTGTAGTCAAGCTTCAGTTCGTTATTATCATAATATCACCTAATTTGTAATTTAATTTATTCTTTTTTAGAAGGAATAGAACGAACAGGACATGCACACATTAATACACGCCCCCTCTTCTGCAGAAATGTACACACGTATTTACACAAATACAAGAATAAACCATTAAAAGTGCTAAATTCGATCGTGCCGAATCTTCTATAACCTTCACCACGGTGATTTTATTTATACAGACATATACAGCATTATTCATATTGTTGACTCTTTATATAAATTAAAATAAGGCGTATGAGAAAAAACTGATTATTCATGCTTTAAAGAAATAAAAGACAGCGGCAACGCAGCTAAATGAAAACAAATTCCGTTGGCTATAATTGTCGTCGTGCTGTCAGCTACTTAATGATATTGAAGACGACAGCTACATCGTAAACTCTGACATTTGTTGTAGAAATACTTATTTTGCTTTTATAAAATTAAATAACTTTTTCAAAAAATTATAAATATTTCCTCCAAAACTTTTTGTTTTTATATGAATTTATAATTAAAATTTGGTGACATTTTCTTTTGTTGAATAAAATAGAAATTAGCCTAAGTTGCCTACAGCCACAACGGTGGTCGTGTGTGTACCCATGTAGCTATATTGGCTTCAAAATAATCGTTTACCTATAAACGTATGTATTTTATTTTTGACAGTTTGTAGTCGGTATCCTGATGTTGTTTATGTGTTTAATGCATCTAGGTTTTAAAACATACATCTCATCTTTTTAAAAATCAAACGCAATTAAAAAAAATATGTTACTCTATATATGTATGTATGTATGTACATACAAACAATTACTCTTAACATTAAAAATATATTTTGTTAAAGTCACGATTTTCATTTTCAAAAAAATATTGAATGTTTTTTTAATTTTTCGAAAATTGTTAAATTTTTGTTAAAATATTTTTTTTTAATTGTTTTGTAACATTTTATTCAAAAAATTTTTAACATTTTTTTTTCAAAAATTTTCTTTAAAAATATCGTTTTGAAAATGGTTTGTAAAGTTTTTTGCAAATATTAAAAAAAAAAATTAAATTTTTTTTAAAAAATAAAATTTTTTGTTAAATTTTATTGATTTTTTTTTAAATCTAGGACCTTCCTGCAATCTATATGGAGTTAGAATGTTCAGACTAAAGCAAAAAAATCCCTAACAGATTTCCTCATATCCTCCCTATGTGCGCTTTAACTGCTCCTATTTACCAGTGGGTACCCTGTATGTCCATTAACTACCTCTATATGTATTGCTTTCTATAAAGGTCTTTAATACAAATCAAAGCAGAAAAATCCTACCAACCTAAAAGCTAACAAAAGTGGCCCCTCGCAAGGGGTTATTGATCCCCCGAGATCTGTATGCACTCCTTGCGATCTACCTGTCGCGGTCTAATATTTATTTGGCAAAAAAAGCAAAAGAGAATTATTAAAGCCGAAAAAAATTAAAAAAAAAAATGTGAACAAATATAGGTGGGAGTGGTTTTTGGCCCGCAGCCTCCGATGTTGCTGAATTGCAATCCGAAAATTTTCGAAACTATGCCGGACTGATTGGTGAGCTCAAATTTTTTGTATCTCTTCTGGTGCCTTGGCAAATGACATTACTACCCGAACACGGACAGACGGACATCACTTAATCAACTTCTCCATGTATAAGGATCCAGAATATATATGTGTTTAGGTGGTGACTCTATTTTTGCTTAATTTAACATTTTATTCTATTATTATATCTCAACATTGTCAACACTGTTATTATAAAAAACAAATGTACTCTCATATAACTCTTTTATACAGAGCAGTGTGATTAGTGAACTTGAATAGATTATACACATTTAAGCTTGTGAAATAAACATCTGAATTGTTACAAATAAAAGAACAAAGTTAATTTATTTTCGAATGACAGTTTTTAGTGAACCTCAATACAGACAAAACAGTGATCAAAAATAATTAAATAAAAAACTACTCAGAACTTAACCACCCCCCATGACTCTTATTTGCGCCCATATCAACATTTGGTCCTTCGAACCGGATTCAAGAACCCCAAAATTATAATTAGCATCGCAAATAATTGTTAACTCAACGATAAAAGTTTTAAAGAGCATCCCCCAAAATTCTAAATTGAAAATTCAAATACATTAAGGTATGTATAAAATAAATTTTATACAAGTCATTTGTACATACGTACAAAAATACATAAATAGTGTACCGTTATAAAAAGTTAAAACCACAAAATTCCCTTCAATTAAACAACAAAATCCACAAGAGACACAAAATAATATTTTTTGTAATAATTCCGAATATTTCTTTGAGTCGTAATCCACATCTACTCACTACATGTTAACTTTCATTATCAACAGTGAGAACTTACATACGGATTAACTTATACAAAGCTTTTCTTCAATTCTCTTACATACATGATCTACGCTAAAATTAAATTTATTTACTAACAGCTTTTTCCTACTCGTTGTGTTAAGAACACAAAAGCTCAAAGCACAAACAAGTGAATAAACAGGAGGAGAAAAACTGCCTGTGTGTTTTTTTTTTTGCTTTGTCTTTGCTGGATATATTTAACATTAAAAAGCTTTGACAGTAACCAACAAAAGTTTTTACAAAAAATTTTAAAAATTTAAAAACACTAGAGAAATATTATTTAACAAATTATACAACGATAATTTAAAACTAAAATACATATTTGTATAAGTTAAATCACACATGGTGTAAGCAGTAAATATTAATATTGTTGTACACTACATTTTAAACTTTTTTCATAACCCTAACTCTTTATTTTCAACTTTAATAAATTACCCCTCGACTTTACCTTAATAATGTCACTACTAGATAATTTTATGCTTCTCACGTTCGGGCTCTATCACAAGCCAAAGAAATTTTAGACTCGCTATCAAAGCAAGACGCAACATCGTCGAAAACTATTTCTCCGTCTGCCGGCTGTTTTCCTACTATAAGCCTTCCCCCATGCGACACGGAAGTCTTTTCAGGAGATTATGTTTCCTGGCCGAGTTTTCGCGATATGTTTACCGCTCTTTATGGCAATAACCCACGCCTTACCAATATTGAAAAGCTATGCCATCTTCTGAAAAAGACCCAGGGAGAAGCCCATGATATTTTAAAAACCTGCCCGTTGAACAACGATGGTTTTCAAATAGCCTGGCAAAATCTTGTCGACAGGTACGAAAACAAAAGAGTTCTGATCAATGCTCAACTTAAAATTCTCTTTAATTTGTCCCCAGTCACTAAAGAATCCGGACCCAATATAAAACGAATTCAAAGGACGATTAATGACTGCGTCACTAATCTTTCACTTCTGGATATTAGAACCGACAACTGGGATGTCATTTTTGTCTTCGTGTGCTCCATTTCTCTTCCAGACTTAACCCTTAATTTGTGGGAACAATCTCTACGTAATAGTACTGAGCTACCCACATGGCAACAAATGGATTCATTCTTGACTGCTAGGTATCAAACACTCGAATCTATAACTGACATTCGATCATCTTTTAGCAGTAATTCCATAGCCCCAAATCGAAAATTTAACCCCAGCAAAAAAGTGAATTCTGCTGACTCCCGAAAACTTAACACTTACCAAACAAATATATCTTCAAACCCCCCAAAAAAGTGTTCCCTTTGTGAAGCTGCGCATGCGCTACGATTATGCCCGTCATTTTTGAAAATGACAGTTGAGGATAGAATGAACATCATTAAGCGAGAGAAGCGATGCTCTAACTGTCTTGCCACTTCACACTCATTTAAACAATGCAAGAGCCAATATGTTTGCTCATTGTGTAAAAAGAAACACCATTCCCTACTACACCGGCCTGAGCCTCCCTTTAATACCTCTCAGACTCAACCTTTTCACTTAAATTCAAATACAACCCCGAATTTTTATAATCCCAATGATTCCCGCTCATTAAATGTACCCCAGTTTCCGAACACGCGAGGAGAACCCCCCGCAACATCGTTGCAACCTGAGTCTAAATACAGACAAGTATTGTCTACTCAATTACAGTCCACCCCGAATAACTTTGTTGTACTTGGCACCGCTCTTGTCGATCTTTGCCTATTCGATACTCGACGCACAGTACGTGCGATTATAGATTCAGCGTCTGAAGCAACTTTTATATCCAAAAGACTTCAGACAATGCTCACTATCCCCACTAAACCGTCTCAAACTTATATTACTGGCCTAAGCGGTTGCTTAGCTGCAAAAGCTACTCGCACATGCATTATTTCTATTAGCTCCCCTATTGAAAAGCAATTTCAAACCTCAACGGATGCGTACGTTGTCAAAAAGCTTACAAGTGATCTACTATATGACAGATTTTCTGAACTTATAAAATCTAAGTTTCCAAACATTCCCTTGGCTGACTCCTTCTCCAACAGGAGTCCTCACATCGACCTACTCCTAGGAGGAGATGTTTACCCCAAAATTATTCGCGAGGGAATTCGGTATGACTCCCAACAATCTATTGTTGCACAGAGAACTATTTTTGGATGGATCATAACTGGAACAATCGAAAAACCATCCAAACAACCTCGACAATCTATCTTAACGATGATGAACAATATTGAGTTAAATAAACAACTAACCCGCTTCTGGGAGTTGGAAGAAGCTCCAGAAGTTTTAACCAAGACACCTGAAGATAGTTATTGCGAAAACTTATACAATAAAACCACTTTTCGAACCTCCTACGGCAAATTTGTTGTGTCGCTACCATTTAAGCCTGATTTCCCCGATTCTATATCTCTTGGTCAATCACGCGCGATCGCTTTATCACAATTCGTTAGAAACGAAACCCGCTTACTAAAAAATCCATCCCTTAAGGAAGATTATGACCGTGTTCTAGTTGAGTACGAAACTCTAGGCCATATGAAAAAGGCGATGGCTATTCGATGTGACAACCCCAATATATCATACTATCTACCCCATCACTCAGTTCTAAAACCAGAAAGTACAACTACGAAACTACGCGTTGTGTTCAATGCCTCTAGCCCAAGCTCAAACGGTACAAGCTTGAATGATATTTTATACCCCGGGCCAGCATTACAACAAGACTTAACTATTCTTATTATACGTTGGCGTCTTTTTCGCTTCGTTTTTAATGCCGATATCGAAAAGATGTATCGGCAGATACTCGTTCACCCATCTCATACTCCCTTTCAACGAATCATTTTCCGGAAATTTCCTAGTAACGAACCCCAAGATTTTGAATTAAAAACGGTCACATTTGGAATTAACTGTGCCCCATATCTCGCAATAAGAACGTTGCTAGAACTCGCTAATCAATGCGAATCCCAAAACCCCGAAGTGTCAAATATTCTCCGCAATCACATGTATGTTGATGACGTTTTAGCTGGCGCTCACGAACTACCTGAAGCTCTCAGCGCTCGTGACAATCTTATTCGAGTGCTTAGTTCAGCAGGTTTCCCTCTTCGTAAGTGGATTTCTAATACAAAGGAACTCCTGGACGGTCTTAATCCTGACCACTTATTAAATTCTGATTTTCTGAAGCTGTCTGAAATTACCACCACTAAAACACTGGGTCTCAGATGGAATGCGGATCAAGATTTCTTTTATTTTAATCCATCTAGACAACTAAATCAACAAACAACCACCAAAAGAGAGGTTCTTTCCGAAATAGCACGACTATTTGATCCCGCTGGCTGGCTGGCGCCAAAAATTGTCACGGCAAAAATAATAATGCAGCAGATATGGGTCGATAAAACAGACTGGGATGAAGAACTCACTGCAGATACCCTTAAAAAATGGCAATTATTCTTAGAGGATTACCCCAATATCGAAAGAATTCGAATACCACGGTTTGTTGATTATCACCCCTCGTTCTCCGTAGAGTTACATGGGTTCTGTGATGCGTCCGAAAAGGCCTTTTGCGCTACTATTTACTTAAGAACTGAAACCCCTAACGGAGATATTTCTACCCACTTATTACTTGCTAAAACTAAGGTAGCACCCGTAAAATTTGTTACTCTCCCCCGAAAAGAATTGTGTGGTGCCGCATTACTAGCGAAAATCGCCTACTCATTTTGCTCACAAATTACCCTTGCCAAATGCGATCTTTACCTCTGGACTGATTCTATGATTGTCCTGGCATGGCTGAACAAGCACTCCTCCCATTGGAACATGTTTGTCGCCAATCGAATTTCTTTCATTATCTCAAAAGTCGGGAATGAACGTTGGAATCACGTTTGCTCTAAAGACAATCCGGCAGACTTAGGCTCAAGAGGTCTACCTGCTCAGGATCTGATTTCTAACCCACTATGGTGGCATGGACCCCACTGGCTGAAGCATCCACACTCACACTGGCCTTCTCAAAGCAAAACTTTAGAAACTTCGGAAGAGGAACGGCCCGTTAAAACACACTTTACTCAAGTATCTGATTCAGATATTCTCTCTCGGTTTTCTGATCTCGCTAACGCCATACGAGTTATCTCATATATTTTCCGTTTTTATAAGGCTACTCACCCACTCTTGAAGCAGTCATTCAACTGCACCTCCACAGAACTGCAACATTCAGAGATCAAATTTGTAAAATATCGCCTAATAGCTCTCTGCCAGAGATTGTATATTCCCGAATATAAACCGTTATATCGAGGACTAACATTGCCACGTAAAAGTAATATCCTTACGTTTAACCCATACATTGATTCGAATGAGCTACTCAGAGTAAACGGTAGGTTGTCTCAGTCCCCCACTTTATCATATGAGGAAAGATTCCCAATAATACTCCCCTACGAAGGCCGATTTACACGTCTTTATATAGAGTTACTCCATAAGTACTCAATCCATGGTGGCAATTCTCTTCTTTTACGTCTAACGCGTTTAGAATTCTGGGTCCCAAAACTTAAGAATTTAATAAAAACTATAATTTTTAATTGCAAGCTTTGTGTTTTATATAAACAAAAACGCAGCAAACAAATCATGGCTTCACTGCCCCCCGAAAGAACTATACTTTCACGTCCCTTTACTAACACAGGTCTCGATTTCGCAGGGCCTTTTAGTATTAAAACATTCGCAGGACGAGGATGTAAAATTACTAAGGGCTATGTCTTGGTGTTCGTGTGTTTCTCAACGAAAGCCATACATCTAGAGGTCACCAGCGAAATCTCCACCCAAGCATTTCTTGCAGCTTTCGCTCGTTTTTTCTCACGACGTGGAACTCCGTGTGCAGTCTTCTCCGACAATGGGACAGCCTTTGTAGGAGCCTCAAACATACTTCAAAAGGATCAAGCGAATTTTCTTAACTTAGTAAGACAAAATCTTCTATCCCAACAGACATTCCAAAATATCGAATGGCATTTTATTCCCGCTGGTGCGCCTCACATGGGCGGCCTCTGGGAAGCAGGCGTCAAAAGCTTTAAAGCCCATCTTAAAAAGATAACCCATGCCCAACTTTTTACTTTGGAGGAATTTGCTACAATGCTTGCACGAATAGAAGCCTGCCTTAATTCCCGTCCATTGAGTCCAATGAGTGAAAACCCGGAAGACTTATGTGCCCTTACACCAGGACATTTCCTCATTGGAGCTCCTCTGCTATCACCCCCCGAACCTGACTTTAGTAGCCATTCAGCGAGCTATATAAACCGCTGGCAAAAACTTAAGGTTCTCCACCACCAATTTGCGTGTAGATGGAAAAGAGAATATCTACAAGAAATGCATAAACGCGTTAAATGGAAATATCCCGAACGAAATTTTGCAATTGGTGACCTCGTCGTTGTCAAAAAGGACAACCTTTCTCCTCAAGATTGGCGTATTGGACGAATAGTGAAATTACACCCCGGCGACGATAATAACGTCCGCGTTGTTTCTATACGCACTTCTTCAGGTCTTATTATAAGGCCGATTGTAAAACTAGTCCTTCTCCCTTCTCCCCATACTACTTAACATACCACAGATCATTCTCATATTGTATTTTTTGTTTTCAGCACAATGTCAATCCATTCTCGAAGTAATTCACCTCTTGAAGAACGTCCTCATCATCCTAAAATCTACATTCGTAAACTTCCAGACTGTCGCTTGTGTAAAAGAGACCACCCCTTAAGGACATGCCGTCGATTTCAACAGTTAAACGTGGATAGGAAACTACAAGTCGTTAAAAAACATGGGTATTGTGAAAACTGTCTCGCACATAGTCACTTAATACGCAAATGTCGCAGCATTGATCGCTGTCGCCAATGTGGCGGACGGCATCACACATTATTGCATCGACACGTAAGACTTCAGCATGTTTCACCCCCTAAAGAATCAGTCAACAAAACTGCAACTCTGATTCCTTCTGTAACTCTAATTCCTACGGTCATCATCAAACTCAAATTTGGAAACACATGGATTAAGGTCCGAGCTCTACTAGACCCGTGTGCTGAACGTAGCAAAATTGCAGATTTCATACCCAAGCGTTACAATCTGCCACTTGAAAGATCAGGATCCGATCGATATTGCAAAATTGTTTTTAAGCCTCATTTTGATGATCATCCAACACTATCAACTATCTGTCAAGTCGTTAACGATTTACCACGAAAGCTTCGTTCCGAAGATCTGAATGAACGCATCGCTGCTCCATACAAAAATTTACGTTTAGGTGACCCGAAGTTTTATACATCATGTGACATTAATATTATCCTAGCTGCCGACATATATCCGCAAATCGTTAAGGCAACTATTCATCAAGAGACTCTTAGCACTCCCATGGCGCAAGATACTCATCTAGGATGGATATTGATCGGGAAGTTTGGTATCTAAGTGTTATTTAAGCTTAGCACGGTATTTATTGAATATTTATTTTCAATATTAAAAAAAACCTGAAACTTAATGAATTTAAACTTAACAATATTTCTCGTAATTATATTTTACTAATTACAATTAGTTATATTATATATAAATAACATTTTTTACATATACAAATAATTATATATAGCCCGTTAAGCTTTGATTAAAAATGAATTTACATATATTTTTTTTACACCCACATACTCCCCCTCTTGCGTGGTTGCGTTATCGCAAGGGGGTCGGGATGTTTAGGTGGTGACTCTATTTTTGCTTAATTTAACATTTTATTCTATTATTATATCTCAACATTGTCAACACTGTTATTATAAAAAACAAATGTACTCTCATATAACTCTTTTATACAGAGCAGTGTGATTAGTGAACTTGAATAGATTATACACATTTAAGCTTGTGAAATAAACATCTGAATTGTTACAAATAAAAGAACAAAGTTAATTTATTTTCGAATGACAGTTTTTAGTGAACCTCAATACAGACAAAACAGTGATCAAAAATAATTAAATAAAAAACTACTCAAAACTTAACCACCCCCCATGACTCTTATTTGCGCCCATATCAACAATATGTATACTTTATGGGTTCCGAAATGAATATTGTAGAAATTACAACATGTATTCATTTCCACCTGTCATGAAGGGTTTTAAAAAAGGATCCTGCCACATATTTCTGGTATAGAACATTTTATGCGTTTTTGCTCGCCTATAAATAGAATTCAAGGTTTCGAGCGGCATGGCTCGATATGGTATTATTTGAAACGTCTAAGAGTTCAGTTGTTGTGTTTTTAAGACAGTGGTGTCAACGCAAGCTATTCAAAGCTGAATAAATAAAATGACGTACAGTGAAATTTAAATTTTGTATCACATTTTCTAATAAAAAATATCAACAAGTTTACAATATTAAATTGCAATACAACAATACCAGAGCTGTAAATCAACCAAATATCTTACTTGAAGCGTTTTTAAACGTTGATATTTCTAACATTTCAAAAATGTCAACCGTTTCGCCCTTATCCAGTTTTTCATCAATTTGTTCGATCACACTGTTGATTCCTTGATAAAATACAGGCAGAATTGAGAGCAAAGTTTTGTGAGTGAAGGCCTTATTTAATACTTTACGATGTTGACCCCAAGTCGGCTCTAAAATGTTTAATTATTATTTTATTTATTGTTAATATTGAAAAAATTAGTTTATATATCGAGCATTCGGCTTACCATTTAATGATATTAAACCTGGACCAACTACCGAAGTTATTCCGTCGTAAACAATTTTTGGTTTATACATGCAATTTTTGGAAGTTAGAATTTCCTTTAATAATTGTGGTTCTGTCGACAAAAACAAAGGCAATGGTCCAAACCAAAATACGGAGCTTGGACCATATTTTTCGTTGTAATCAGAGATAGTTTGAATAATATCTGAAAAATATAATAAATTGTTCAAATAAAATTTGAATTTCACTTAAAATACTTTATATGAATTTTGATTTTATTTGAACTATTTTTAATGAGTAAAATAATTATTTACGCTTAATTTCTTAATTAATTTCCACCAGCAGAGTGGAATGTATTTTCTAGACAGCTATGTCCGTCATCAGCAATCTTCGTATCTATCTACAAGGTACATAGTTTCAATTGTTATTAATTTTCTATATAAACAAACTTATCAAGGAAATAGGATATGAGAAATTTAAATTTTTATATTATATTTCATAGGAGATAGAGCTTTTTGAAATTATTTTTACACTCTTAAACACTATTTCTTTATATTATACAGCCAAGAAAACATTTTTTCTTTAGAAAAAGAAAAAATAATTAGAGTAAATAAATAATATTAAAATGCTCTAATAATTATAAAAAAGTTCTATCTCCTATGAAATATAACAGATGGCGCTACTTTAAACTAATGAGCAAGGTATATTTATCTTACTAGGCAGTGTCGTCCGCCCAGCTGATTTAGTAGTTCGAGTTTTATAGTGCAGAAGTAAGAAAGCTATGTATAAAACACATCACGCCTTCTCAATTTTCTTCTATGTTCTTTGACATTTCGAACTACAAAGCAACAAGAAATGCCATGTTTTTCTTGTATTTGTTGAAGGGACGCTACTACCCAGCAAAAAAAAATTTTGGTTTTTGGAAGCAGTAAAATCTTTTCCTGCCATACAAAATCATTTAATAGTAAGCACATGTATTTTGCCTAAATAAATGCAATTTTGTATGACATAAAATGTTAAGTTTTCAAAAAACAACGATTTTTTTTACATTTCGCCTTACAGTAGTGCATACTAAAAAGCACAACTGTCAGGCAAAGACAAACAAATTTCGAATTTACGAGGAGTTACGAACTTAATACCGTATGATTTTAGAACATCTATAGTACGCTGCATTGAGCGCTTAAAAGAAAATGCTACTAAGGCCCCTTTCACACTATAATACTGAGTATTAAGATTTTCATTGGATTTTGTAAGATAGGAATCCAATGAGAATTGTGTGATTGTCAAAAAATCTAACGTAACATAACATTTCGTTTTCACACTATCACACTTGAAATAAAATGAAAAATATCAGCAAAGGAACAAGCCGAGACGAGACATTGAACGGCGTCGGCTGAGCAATTTTATGTGGACGGCAGAGGTGCCGGGTCTTAAGTTTGTTTGGCCGTGCAAGTTTTCGGTTAATAAAAACAATAAAATACAAAACAAAAAAATAATACGTACATCCAACAATTTCTAGGCATGGCAGAAACAAAGTACATATGTAGGCGTTAAGACTGATGGCAATTTAAGGCAGGTGCAGGACAAAGAAAAAATATTATCGGCGGCGGCGAACTATAGGTTGCGACTCACTCAGCTTGGTTCTTTGCTATAAAAAAACACAACTCTGATACAATGAAAAATGTTATCGTTTAGAAAATTTTCTAAAAATGGTTTGGTATTATGGGATGTTAAATTTTAAACAGGTTCGTAAGCGATAACAACTCCTCTTTCCTTTACAAACCTGCATACGACGAAGCAGTATTTTTTACTGGGTACCTAGTAAGATAAATATACCTTGATAATGAGTAAATCATTTGCTGTCTGTCTTTTACAGAGCTTAAAGCATTAAACTCACAGACGACAGCAGGATACCGACTACAACTTGTCAAAATTAAAATAAACACATTTATATGAAAACGATTATTTTGACGACATCATAGCTACCTGGCTACACGACCACCGTTGTGGCTGTAGCTAACTTAGGATAATTTCTATTAAAATATATTCAACAGAAGAAAATGTTACAAAATTAAAAATACAAATTCCTTTACAATCAAAAGGTTTTGAGCAATATTTTTTTTGTTTTGATACGATGAAAGCATTTTTTAAAAATTTATTTTTTTTTTTAAAGGAAAAATATGTTTTACTACACCAATTCATAGTTTTGATATATGTAGCTGTCGTCTTCAATATAATTCAGTAGCTGACTACACAGCGACGATTGTAGCCAACGTCATTTGTAGTCGTGTAGGTGTGTAGCCGCTGTTGTCTATGTGTTTAATGCTTTACAATAATTTTTAGAGTTTTATATACATTTTAGAATTTTATCCAGGTATAGGTACCTATATAAAGGTATCTATAAAATAAGTATGTGACAGTCTTAAAATTTGGTGTGGATTACTTTCAAAACAAAATCAAACAAAATATTGTCATTACGCAAACAACGTGTGTGGGCACAGCTAGTCCGACTTGAAGAAGATGATACTTTTCCAATTTTGTTGATTTTTTTTTTTGTATGTGGAAACATAAAATTTTGAAAAACACTCTAAATTGATATTTCACAAAAATCTTAAATTTCACCAAAAACGTACAGCTCAATGCGATAAACGATAAAGGCAACGACACAATAGTTAAGAACTGCAAATTGTCCTGTTTAATTTATGTTACAATTTTAATTCTGTATAAATGTCATTTTTGTTTTATCTGTTTACCTTTTTTGCTACAAAATTTACCACAACCGAAAAGGGTGTGCCACCTATTCGATGGTATTTTATAGGCCAGCTTCACATAAGCTCTATTTTTCCAACGATTTAAACACCATGCAAACACCATGGTGACAATTGTGAACAAAATTAATACCATTTCGAACAGTTTACAAGAGAAAAACCAACTAAACTAAACTTATTTTAATTATTTGCCTCTTTTATATAAAATAAATATTTGTAAATGGGAAAGTTCTCTAAGAAGCAAACTCGAATTTAAGTTATTGCATGATAAAAATTCTATACCGAAACACCAAATGGCAAAACAAAAAACCAAAAGGAATAATTGGAAAATGATTTATGTGGTAAGAAAGAAAATTAAATATAGACAGTAAACGTCATTTGCAATTTAATAAGTTTTATGTTTAGAACTGTCATTATGTCATAATGTACTCGTATTTCCGTACTAGTTGATAATTCGTACATGCCAGAAATTCTTAATTTTTAAGCACTTCTAACTGGCCATATTTATTATTGCCTCTTTTTTTATAATAAGCGATCATTCCCTTTCTTGAAAACACAGTCATTTGGTTACACTGTCCTGCAAAAAAATCTCTCCCCTTAAAAAGCAATGGAATGAATAGGAAAGTGTAATAAAATTAAGGGGTGTGGCAAATATTACTGCCTTAAACAGACGTTCAGATTAGTATATTCCATCACAATTCGAGAACGGTTCATCTGATTTAGACAAATGAAACACCAGAAGATTAGGGAGGGATAAACTTTTCTTTAAGTTATTTAAACACAATTTTTTATTTCAGAATAATTCCAAAACTGCTGAGCAAATAAAAAAGGGTGTTTGAATAACTTGGAGGAAAATTTATTCTTATACTTCTTTCTGGTGGTCTATTTATTCAAATCGAATCAGTTATGGTAAGAGACTAAAATTTTTCATGTCCCTTAAAAAATATCGGCATAATGTGTGCATATAATAAAACAGTAACTCATTTCCGTCTGTCTGTCTGCTTTTCATTTGTGTTCGCATCACGTAAAAACTACTGGGCGGATTTTAACAAAATTTTGTGAGGAGGTACCTTAGTATCCTGTTATTTCGAAGAGAAAGTGGCGAAAAAGCAGTGAAAAACGCAATTTCCGGTGTAAAGGTACTGAAATTTTTGGTTTAAAACTGGATTATTTTCAACACGGTTAATTTTGAACTATTACGCAACAGATGGCGCCAGTTGAATAAAATTTGTATTTGATTTTTACTTTGTGAAATTGCATTGTTACAGAGGTTTAAAGAGGTTTACAATTATGTTTTAGATTTTTTTTGAAATTTTAGAATTTTATCCACGGATGGGATATAAAGTAAATACATAAACCATAACTGAAGCACTATAAAAGTAAGAGTCTTTCAATTGGTGTGGAATACTTTCATAGCAAAATCGCTCGCCCATGACTTGGCGGGCACAGCTAGTGTATACATATAATAAAACAGTAACTCATTTCCTGTCTGTGTGTGTTCGTATCACTTAAAAAATACTGGAGGAGGTACAATTGTGAAACAAGATTAACGTGAGTACCTGCCTACTCGGCCTAACCTCACGGTGGTCTTAGCGCCCCCATTGTGTAGTATAACAACACTTTACGATTGCCACCAATCGCTTTTTGTGTGTGATACAGTCACAATGAGTAGCAATTTATATAATATGGCAAGCCTTTCCAAGGCAAGCCTAGATCCACATTATAACCTCTTGCTTAGGGGTTTGGAGACTATCCAAACTCCGTCTGTTGAGAGTGCAACAGCACACTTGATCGACCTTGCACCTTACCTACATAAATCGATCTTAACCACAACCCCCACGTGTACCCCCGAAGGGGACCTCACCAATAACCCGTCACAGAGAGGATAGGCTCTCTGTGGGGCCACCGATTCCCGTGGTACCAGTCCTTTGGGCACTGGTCGGGCCTCGAAGAGGACCCGTATGTTTTAACACACAGACCTTTTCTTCCAGATTTAGGCTCTAGGAACCCTAGCGTCTGGTGCCCCTATTTTCCCCGAGTGAACCGCGTCAAAGCATTTGCCATATTCCTGCAGTGACAAATGGAACCCCCGGGGGTAACTGGAGGAGGTACCTTAGTATTCCTTTTTTCCGCAAAAATATCTTTTTTCCAAGAGAAAATTGAGTAAAAGCAATGAAAGTACGCCGATTTATTTTTCCGATTTAAAGGTACTGCATGCTTTAAGGCATCTTTTATTTTCGAAAGCGGTATATTTTAAACACGGTTGCGGAACAGATGGCACTGTTTTAAAATAATGGCAAAATATGAATTACGTACTGCCAAATAGCTAATTGAATAAAATTTGTATCCGATTTGTATTTTTACAGACAGGAAATGAGTTACTGATTTATTATATGAGTAGATAGATTCAGAGCTTGTTTTCTTTTATGGCCATACTATTATTTGGTTCTTTTTGTTTACGCTCATCTTAAATCAAAAGCAAACAATAATAATTTTCATAAAAAATAGGGTGTTCTTTCTACGCATATGGGCGAACCTTCTTAGGCTTGTTTCGGATAGTTTCGCTCGTTTCCGTTATCAATAAACCTTGCTCTCGTTCAAATCTTTAAGTAATTAATAGAATAGAAATATCTAATTGTTATAATCATGCGTTAAGAAAGTATTGAATAATAATTGCGCTAATTCATAGTATTGTTTATGTATAAAATAATTGTTAATATAATTGATTTTTAATAAATTACTCTAATGATAATAAAACGTGCTATTACTTTAAACTGTTTAATTTAATAAGTTTGTGTTTATTCCACATTCAACAAATCTCTGATATTTAAAATAATGAAAACAATTTATAAAAGTTTCGATGGATTTAATTTAATTATTCCAATAAGTAATTCGTATTATTAGGGCTGTTTAATAATAACTTTCTTAGGGCTGTTTTACATTGCATCGCATATTTAATTGGAACTGTCATACAGTTTTGTCGAAGATAGTGTAAAAGCAAATTGTACTGAGTAGAAGAGAAAATATGAAGAGAAATTTAACAAGCGGATGGTAACTTCTAATTTTTGAAACCATTTGAAAAAATTAAATTTTTTCATTAGACTAGTGGTGTATTTAATGTAAACAGTGTAACCGATTTATCATATATTTGTATTTTTTTAAATATAATTCTAATTTTTAATATAATTCTACCAATTTGACAAGTATTTAATATAAATAAATAAAATTATTATACCCTTTACCACAGGCGGAAAGGGTATAAATAAGTTTGTCATTCCGTGTGTAATTTCTACAATATTATTTCCGACCCCATAAAGTATATATTTTCTGGATCCTAATAAATAGAGAAGTTGATTAAGCGATGTGCGTCTGTCCGTCTGTCCATGTCATTTGTCAAGGCACCAGAAGAGATACAAAAAATTTAAGCACACCAATCTGTCAGGCACAGTTTCGAAAATTTTTAGATTGCAATTTAGCAACATCAGATCATTCCTTTGGAGGCTGCGGGCCAAAAACCACGCCCACCTATATTTTTCACGTTTTTCTTAATTTTTTCGGCTTTAATGCTTTTCTTTTGCTTTTTTTATCAAATAATCGACTTTTTTTATCAAATTATCGACAGGCAGATCGCAAGGAGTGCCTACAGACCTCGGGGGATCAATAACCCCCTGCGAGGGGCGATTTTTGTTTGTTTTTAGGTTGGTAGGGCTTTTATGCTTTGACTTGTATTAAAGACCTTTATAGAAAGCAATACACATAGAGGTAGCCAATGGACCCACAGGGTACCCACTGGTAACTAGGAGCAGTTAAAGGGCACATGGGGGGTCAGTATGAGGAAATTTTTTTTAAGATTTTTTTTCGCTTTAGTCTGACCATTCTAACTCAATATAGATTGCAAGAAGGTCCTAAAGTAAAAAAAAAGAATTTCAATAAAATTAAAAAAAAAATTGTAATTTAAAAAAACAATTTATTTTTTCTTTTTTTAATATTTAGAAAAAAAAATTACAAAACATTGTCAAAAATATATTTTTACAGAAAATTTTTTGAAAAAAAAAAAATTTTAAAAAATATTCCAAAAAAATTTGGAATAAAATTTTACAATAAATTTTCAAAAAATATTTTTACAAAAAACTTTTACAAATAAATTTCGAAAAATTAAAAAAAAAAATTCAATATTTCTATGAAAATAAAAATCATGACTGCAACATAACATATTTTTAATATTAAGAATATATGAGCCCTTAATTATGAAAGTGGTATAAGTCATATATTTCTTGTTTCGAGATATTAAGAGGTTTGCATTTTAAAGGATAAAAAATAATTTTGTATTATGGATTAAATATTTTGACAATTAAATAGTGCCAAAAAACAAATATTTATTATGATTGTGAATTTCATAATCACTTACAAAAGGAAATGGGGTTTTGAAAGGTTAAATTGACTTATACCATTTTCAAAATTAACTGCATGACTTTATAAATGACTTAAACTATCAAGAAAAAAATTTATATTAGAAATTAACATTTTATTCAAACTCATTACATTGTAACTAAGTAATTGATTTTTTTTGTTTTTAGAGAAATAAAGTGTTTATGGAAAATTGGTGGGATATAAGGCTAGCAAATCCATCATATATTTAGGTTTCTTTTCTGTTATTGGTTTAATGGTTGTGTATTATGGAAGCAAATCAATATTTTCTTATATTCTTCGCCTTCCTCTTGTAGGTGAAAGGTCTAACTAACACTTTGAATTCGGAATTGTTTCCCAAAGAAGTAAAAAAAAATCTATATGAAGCATTTTTTAGAAATCCGATCTATCGTATTACGTTGATTTCTTGTCTTCTTTCTTGATTTCATGTTGCTTTCTTGCATTTGTAAGGGCTCCGATTTCTCTTTTAAAGTATGAACTGATTTATCGGAAGACGATATTAGTCTTATTAGTTTCCATTTCTTTGGATCATAATAATACTTCTTCGCCTGATAATGTCTAGAATTAACTATAAATAGTGCATTTTTACGTTACTAGGATTACCTGATCACACCTGAACCGCTATATGAAGACACGACAAAATGACTAATAATTATTTTGCCAAACTTTGAAAAACGTTTTTGTGGATGTATTGTCACCTGGTAAACCTTGTACAGGTTGCCATAGTCCCATATACAGCAATTTTCATTTTTAATAGCCATTCCTCCAAAAGCTTTTGATTATTTGGTTTCAAAGTTTGAACGTGCTTTTGCACCGGTTGCTGAAAAAGTAACAACAGATTTGATATACTCCAACAAAGAGGTTGCCCCGGTGGGCTAGTAGGTAGTGTGCTAGTCTATCAGTCCAGGGTTGTGGGTTCGATTTCCGCCAACGACTCTGGAACTTTTCCCTACATGTTGGCAGGAAGACCAAGAAGGAGCTTGGATATAATCTGGGTGCCTATAAATTAACTGCGTTAGTACAGGTCATGGACTCTCAAGTATTATCTGGCCAATTTAAAAATCAAAGCAAGACGATATTTGCAAATTGTGCTTGGAAAAAGGCTTATATAAAAAAGACTTTGGACCACGTTCAGACACATATTATACGGAAATGATGTGGAGACCTAGCCTTAAGCAAATGCTAGCAATTACCATAGACGCTGTGATGAGTAAGAATGTTGACATAAATCAGTCGCCGTTCTGAAATCACTACAGTCAAGAGAGTGACAGTACAAGAATGAATGAAAGTACGAAAGGTATTGGTAAATTTAAAGTCAGATACCAGAAAGCAGTGAGGAACGAAGGTGGTCGAAAAGGGATCTTTGCCGTTCGTGGTCTGTTCGGGATCTCCCTACAAAAATAAAATAATACTCCAACAAATGCCGCCACAGGTTGTCAAAATAGACCCGCTCTTATTGGAAAACTCCTTACATATATAAAATTAAAATTATTTTAACTGATTTAATTGGTTTAATTAAATTAGTTATTAAATTAATTTATTAAACTAAATAATTAAGCAATTGAATTTATAATTAAAATTACCTCAGGTACCGTGAGACCAATAGGCGAACAAACACATTGACACAATCCATCAGGGATGACTGGGGCGTTATATAATGCGTTTTATCAAATTTCACATACAACAAAAGTCCACTCAACACAAAAAGTAGTTCCAACCAGATGAAAGCATGTATAAATATTCTTGGGACTAATTGACTCCAAATATTCTCCATGAATTCCGTATTCTCAATATGGAAATATTGCAACAAAAACACATGCTCGAATACAATTAAAAGGCATAGAATTGCCCGAAATCCGTCTAGGAAACTTAAATCAAGGCCAATGTCATCTTTGTGCGGCAAAACCAAACGTTTGTAATTGCGGTAGAGAGAAAATGATGTCAGATATCTATTAACTGGAAACGCGATTGATTTTATGTACAAATCGATAATTATCAGATATTTGAAAGTTATTAGTAGTTCATTAAAATACCTTGATCGTTATGTTTTACTTCATAATAATTATTCTCATCACCCGGCGGCCTTAGTAGTTGAGATTTTAATTTTGCATCATACATGGATGATATCATATTTAGCAGGGCGATGCAGATGATGAAGAGTACAGTTAAATGAAAATATATATCTGTAGACAAAAAAATAAAATAGAATTAAGTTAATTAAAATTAATAAAAAATAAACTAACCAAACAAAAAAATTTATTTTATTAATTACTAGCTACCCCCGGTGTGCTTCGCTACTCCCGTCGCAAAGAGGGGACTTTTACCAATCTAACCGGACATTAAGCAAAAAATTAATTTTGAGAAATGTAAGAATGTACACAGCTCGACAGACAGCAAAATTCTGCATCGTATAATGAATTTTCAAGGCTCTTGCTTGAGATTTGTCGTTTTGGGACACTGTTAAAATCAGGAAAGTTAACTAAATCCCATACGTTTTTATTAACTTTATACGATTTTGAAAAAATTGGTGTCTACTAATGTAAATTATTTATTATCTATTCATAGAATAAAATTGTGATTTTCAGCCTGTCTGTCTGTTTTTTTTTTGGTGTTCGCATCACGTAAAAACTACGGAATGAATTATAATAAAATTTTGTGGAGAGCTACCTTAGTGTCGTGGTTCAAATATAGGCTATTTTTTCTCTCATATCTCATTACCAAAAAAAAGGGGGAACAAGTAGTGAAAGTACGCAATTTTACCGACACAATGGTACAGCAACTTTTATTTTTGTCAGCGAATAATTTAAAACACTATTTACAGTAGTAGTCTACAATAATTTTGGAATATTATTTAAGTTTCAGATTTTTATATGAGTAATTACCCATGAATGGGTAGCTCTATATAAAATAATTACATAAACCATTACTGAAGCAATATAAAATGAAAGGTCTTAAAGTGGGTTACTTTCCAAGCAAAATAAGGACGCTGACGAAGTGGCCGGTAGAGCTAGTTGTGAAAAAATTAATTATACTCAGCTAAATTAAATACTATAAACTAATAAATTACAAAAATTACTTTTATAAATAATCTTCTCTTCGACATAAAAGCTTATAAATAAATATTTTTTGGAAATTAGCAAAAAAAATTAAAAAAAAAATTCACATGGACGTTTCGGGGGTGTGATTGGAGGGTTACCTCTCCCTGCCCATAAATACATAAAAATTTTATTATTTTTTTTTTGGTATTAAGGTGTATGTATGCCATTATTTTTAATAATTACATTATTTTTACAAATAATATTTTATGTCACCGCCCACAAAAGGGGGAGGGGCGTAAATGCCATTTTAGAATCTTCAGCGTCCAAGTTAAGGTTTTTGAACATTCGCTGACTATAAAAGTTGCATTTGCTAAACAAAAGTATGGGAAAACTTAAAAAAGGTAGGATTAGTTCTTCTAAGGGGAACTTTTTTCTCCTTAGTCCGATTTTTTTATTTTATAGCTTTAATAGCCTATGACCATAAGAGATTTCTGGTAAGTTTCATTAATCTAGGATAAGTTTTCAGAGCCAATTCAACCTAAAAAAAGTAATGTCCAGCTAGATTGGCAAAATACCCCTATATACGTCGTCAAAAATTAAGAGAAATATTTCTAAGTGAAATTCGAAAACGCCCGTTATTCTCAGAATATCCTATGTAAAATTTGGAGGGTTCTCTAGGTATAAGATAATTATTAAGTATGGGTGCCGCATGGTGCCGCAACTCCAACCACCGAGCCTTAACTCGAAAATAAACGTTTATCGCAAAGTACAAATTTCAAAACTCCACCTATTATAGCTCCCTAGGTTCACGATATTATTTTTTTTACTTTGTGTGCGAGGTACGATGCCCACTATAACAACCCAGCCAAACATCTGCCTAATAAGTTTGTATGGGAGGTACCACACCTACTGTTCCAACCCAGTCAGTTTTTTGCTCGACTATGCACATTAATAAAGGAGTTACTTGTAAGAAATTACAAGACTCTTCCTATTATTGTTCCCTACGTGCACGAAAACAATTTTTACATACTATGGGAGGTACCATGCCCACTGTTCCAGTACAGCCTGTTTTTTTTTTTTTTTGCTAAAGTATGCACTTTAATATAAGAGAATCAGATTGCCACATCTTTATAAATTTTCTCTTGGCAGCTGAAGTTGTACTACCATCGGAAAGAGCACAAAAAAGAAAGTTTGTTCCTTTTCCAGAAAACGGAAAAAATTTAAATTTGTTTCTTTTATATCATTAGAACCATTTAAGAAGAAATGTCCTTCCCAAAGCTATTAATGGTTTGAATTATCGATACCTTATCGTCGAATTGTCTTCTCCCTTTATAAACCATGCAGAAAAGTCAATATCAAACAATTTCAATTATGATTAGGCCGAAAGATATGGTGACCAATTAAGAAGGAGAAGATATTGGTTTTACCTCAATTTTGATCGGAGCTTTACTTGCAAAAGTCATATAGAATCAAAGTTAACACAAACAAATTTTAAAGCAGTCCCACTAAACTGAATTATTGGCAGGAACTCTAACCTCAGCTCAGATTGCAAAGTAAGATTCTACGAATGATCACAGTTTCTTTCTGGTATATAACATACATACAATATAACTCGAACATTCACGAAGATCTAAACGTGCCATCATTTATAGCAGAAAAACATGCAGTAACGTATTTAAAAAAGCTACAGACGCATTCAAATTCGGTTGCCCGTAACACCCTAATGATCGTGGTTACATTCGAATACCGAAGCGGACCACTTCCTTTTCGACCCTCTACCGTCCTCTATGATTACAGGCAACCGAAATGTAATTTACGGCAACCTGCTTTCATTGACTCGCTTGCAGCCGTTAATCTTGACTTTAGTGATTTCAGACTGATAAGTTACCAGTCGAAACTTATTATTTATGTTTCATGTTGTATCATCTTCTTCGATTTTCATCTGGACTAGATGATACTTAAAGTTTCAGCACGGTGAAGGACCATCGCCGATTCCAAGGCAATCCATATTGCCTGAGAATGGTCTGACTGAGGGAAAAAAATTTTAAAAATAGTTGGCTCGTATTGCCCTCACTTCTAAGGAGCCCACTGGGATTCAGTGGCCACCGTGTGGATCTATTGACCACCTCTATGTTTATTGCTTTCTATAACGGCATTTAATAGAAATCAAACCAAGAAAACCCTATCAACTTAAAAATACAAAACACCTCTCCTAGGGGGTTATTGCCACCACAGATCTGTATCTAAAATTTTGAAAGAAAAAATCATTACAACCGTAAAAAAACAAACTGGGAAATACAGGTAGGCGTGGTTTTTTGTCTGAAGCTTCGAATGGAATGGTCTGATATTGCTGAATTGCAATAGCAAAATTTTTGAAACTATAGCTGGCAGATGGGTGGGCTTAAATTTTCTGTATCTCTTCTGGTGCCTTGGCAAAGTTGATTTCAACCCGAACACAGACGGATAGACGGACATCGCTAAATAAACTTCTCTATGTATGTATATGGATTGTATGTAAAAAATTCATGTCCCTTTGTTTATTGTTCGAAAAATATCGTTATTATAAATATCATATTATTGTCAATGAAATCTGATATGTACTACAACCAATTGAGAAAGTGGACATAAAATTCAAGTGTCTGTGTATAACGATTTCAATGAAAAAAATTCAAAAAATTCAAATTGGTTGACAAAAAATGGATTTCTGGGCACGCAAACATAAAAACATAAAATTACAGGCCTCCACCTTCCATTTTAGTAGTCCGTTAAAAAGAAAGCTCAAATGCAGATGGAACGCATGAGTAGAAGAAAAATCATCGACAGGCTGGATCGGAAACAAATTGCGGAAGGCATGAAGAACGACATCAGCATTTTTACTGATGGTTATCTTATGGACGGTGGAGTAGGAGCAGGTGAATACTTAGCTAAGCGGAACCTGTGCTATAGTCTGCATTTAAGGCAGTATGTCTCCATTTACCACTTAGATTTGCTTTGGTTGCTGCATGCATTAGACCAGCTGTTGGAAAGTCGGGTGCATGGAAGAAAGCTACTAGACCAGTACTAGATCTTTTATAAAACGCACGATGCAAGTGAACTTAACAGATGTGAACTTAACAGAAGGACACTTCTGCCTATCTGCTGTGAAGTTTTGTGGACCAGAAGCATAGTAACATTGGAAAATGGTCTAATGCGAGCAAAGGTCCTACAAAAACAACTCAGTAAATCTGAAAAGGTGAAGGGAAGCTACTACATTTAGACAGGATCGAATGGTGCTCCCTTGGCGGGAAGGCCAGTAAGTGCTCATATATAATAGAAGTAACTTAAACTGTATAGCTGCTTTAATGATAAGTCACGGAAACTTCAAGTATCATCTTGTCAAGATTAAAACCAAAAAAAGATAATACTTGCAATAAGGCTAAGACGGTAGCGCACATTGTGTAGCATTGGCTAGCTTAAGACTTGAAACCACGGGCAGAAACTTGTTAAAAGTGGATGCCATGGGGGAACTAAGCCTTGGACAAATGCTAGCAATTACTAGAGACTCCATGATGAGAAAGAAGTCCGATAACTACCAGTCGACAGTCTTTAGTGATTACTAAAGTCAAGACTGGAGGCTGTTGGTAGCACTTGACTCAAGGAAAATAATGCTGCCGTAAATTACAAATCCGTTAAGGACGAAAGGAAGTGGTCTGGTTCGATATTCCCCTTTATTTTTAATTATACATATTACATACATATAACTTTTGACACAAAAATTTGTTTTAGATTTACAAAAAACAAACTAAAAAATCAGGTTTTTGGCTTTACTACAGACAAAAACTAAACTAAGATCATGATATAATAATACAAGGTAGTTCAATTTCAAAAATGTTTGAAGTTTTCCGGAATTATTAAAGTAACGAGTGATTTTTTAAAATTTGCAAAATCTCATCGGTTCTTTATTTGAAACGTTAGATTGGTCCATGACATTTACTTTTTGAAGATAATTTCATTTAAATGTTGACCGCGGCTGCGTCTTAGGTGGTCCATTCGGAAAGTCCAATTTTGGGCAACTTTTTCGAGCATTTCGGCCGGAATAGCCCGAATTTCTTCGGAAATGTTGTCTTCCAAAGCTGGAATAGTTGCTGGCTTATTTCTGTAGACTTTAGACTTGACGTAGCCCCACAAAAAAGAGTCTAAAGGCGTCAAATCGCATGATCTTGGTGGCCAACTTACCGGTCCATTTCTTGAGATGAATTGTTCTCCGAAGTTTTCCCTCAAAATGGCCATAGAATCGCGAGCTGTGTGGCATGTAGCGCCATCTTGTTGAAACCACATGTCAACCAAGTTCAGTTGTTCCATTTTTGGCAACAAAAAGTTTGTTAGCATCGAACGATAGCGATCGCCATTCACCGTAACGTTGCGTCCAACAGCATCTTTGAAAAAATACGGTCCAATGATTCCACCAGCGTACAAACCACACCAAACAGTGCATTTTTCGGGATGCATGGGCAGTTCTTGAACGGCTTCTGGTTGCTCTTCACTCCAAATGCGGCAATTTTGCTTATTTACGTAGCCATTCAACCAGAAATGAGCCTCATCGCTGAACAAAATTTGTCACATTTGAACATTTCGAACCGAACGCTGATTTTGGTAATAAAATTCAATGATTTGCAAGCGTTGCTCGTTAGTAAGTCTATTCATGATGAAATGTCAAAGCATACTGAGCATCTTTCTCTTTGGCACCATGTCTGAAATCTCACGTGATCTGTCAAATACTAATGCATGAAAATCCTAACCTCAAAAAAATCACTCATTATGTTTTTATGTAAACAGCAAGACGAAAAAATTATTTTGGAAATTATTTTAAAAAGTGTGTAATTTACATAAATAACATAAAATAAAAACGTACTTTGGTTTAATAATGAAAGTTATGAGGAATAAATCTTGTTGTAGATTATGATTTCCTTAATCTTTTATAGGTACACTTTTATATTGAGAAAAAAAATATATTACAATCTTAATTAAGCTGTATGATAATTGACCTTATGAAAAATCGCCAAAAAACAAAAATTAAAAATCGCCAAATGAATAATTACCGTAAAAAAATTGGAAAAAATGGAAATTTGGCAAAAAAATATAAAAAGTTCAATACTGGCAGTAAGTGCATTGATATTTTTTTTTAATTCTAATAAATCTTTAATGTTAACAATTCTGTAGCTTTAGGTAGACAACGTAACTACTTAGATAGCTTTTAGGACATAAACCGTTGTATATACACTCTTATTGATGAATTTCTTGATAATCACTCCTATTACATTTGACGTTGTCGACATAATACGACGACATTTCACTAAATTAAATTGATATTTCCTTTGTCGACATGAACATTTATCGATGACTTTTTAATTTAATTTGTATTTTGTAAGAATATGTGACGTTGAATTTTTTTTTTTGTAACGATGGCAATTTAATCGCCTTGGTTTTTAAAAACGACTGAAGTGCCAACAAAATTTAAAATAGAAAAGATTTAAATATCAAGTTTGACCCAATACGGAAAATTAGTTGAAGAAATGGAAAATCTCGACGTAATAGAAAAAAACTTAAATGAGATTCTTATTAAGCATTTGAAATCATGCCAAAACATTAAATTTTTTTAAAAGAATATTTCACTACAGAACAGTGTTATCGATAAGCAGTCCACGTCGTCATAAGAGCATTAGGAAATATAAAATTATAATCAAATTGAAGTTGACATCAATATAAAGGTCAAAAGTGACGACGATGTCGCCGTAGCCAAGTAGAATAAGGATCAATATAAAATCGCTCAAATATGGTATCACCATATTTCATTAAAACGTTTTGGATAATTGCCCATTTGAAAAATTTAAAAAAATTACGAAAATACTCAATATTTTGGGGTAACTTTTTATATAAAATATATTTTATATAAAATATTCTGCATGCGGATTTCTTGGGTTATTTTTCAGTTTTGCTTTTAAGCAATTTTGTATAGAGTTATTTTGCATGCAGCCCCCTCATTCATAATAAAATTAACCAAAAGTTTTTATTTTAAGTTCCTATGATATTGAAATTGTCAATTTTTTTGATACTCCTGACAGATTAGCTTCCCATCTATTTAAAAAATATATTTTCTTTAATGAACATAACAGAGGTGTCTTTGGTAAGTTGTAATTAATAAGGAAATGGAAACTTAGACAGTTTTGTCAGATATAGGGAAATTATAAATTCTTATTTGTGAATTTTTGCAAAAGTTTATTACTACCATATGGAAAACAATTTTCGTTTGTTTATTTATACACATATATTTAAGGCTTGTTTCTTTTTTTAATTTTTAAAATTTCAAATAAAGGAAAAAACGCAAAATGGGATTTCACAAAGTATGTGATTTGGTAGCACAAATTGATATAATTCCCGCAAACGTCAGAACGTTAATATGGCGACAAAAAGAGAGAATGCAATTATTATTATATCATTACTAAGATAGGTAAAAATTTTGGTTTTAAAATTCGTATGCATATCTCAAAACTATGCCTGACATTACTACCCCAACACGGACAGACGGACATTGCTAAATCAACTTCTCTATTTATAAGGATCCAGAATATATGCACTTTATGGGGTCGGAAATGAATATTGTAGAAATTACCCACTGAATGACAAACTTATATACCCGTATACCCTTTCCACCTGTGGTGAAGGATGTAAAAAATCGTAATTTTGTTATATACCGGAGATAAACTTCAAGACTTAAATTAAACTATAGCCTCTCTTTTATAGCCGTGTGAGCACTGTCGTTTCTCCGATACTTAATAACTCTACTAAAAATGCCACTTATGAATGAATAAAATATAAACAAAATATATAATAAACTTATTATTACCTTTTTCTTTGCTCTGTTGAGGATTTATGCAATAGTTAACAAACGTTTTGGTGCTTAAATTATAGTCCCGAACATACTCACGATTAACGCATTCATGGATTTCCTTCTGATAATAACGCATAATGCGGTCAAATGAATTAATGTAAAATTTTTGAAACATTTGTGTTTGCTTAAAAAAGTAAAAAACAAAGGTTTAAACTCTTTTACAATATAAATCTTTTATGGATGATTAAGTCCTAACCTCACTTGTTAGCAGTCCATTATTAAAATTTTCTTGATGTTCAGTTTTATTTAGAAATTCTTTACAGTTTTTCATGCACACTCCTCGAAAGATATAGTCGTGACGATAGTAATATTTTTTGGTGTTCATTAACTCTATTTGTTGCCACACTGTAGATTCCTTATCCGGTTGTAGTTGAACAAATACCATTACAATATTTAGCCGGGTACTTTGGTGCGACTTCGTCACGATTCACACAGTCATGATAGTTGTCGTACTTGGATAAAGCAGGTATTCGTAAATATTCGGTTACTATGTGGATTAGCATTTAAAAATAGATATTTATTTATTTGATTTTTGTAATTGGGTGGCTCGTATCTACTTACAGTTTATTTCACCTTGACAGAGGGTTGCAAGAACTAAAAGAATTAGTAGAATTTTACAGCTCAAGGAAAATTGTTTTGAAGCCATGCCACTAAGGAACCAGCTCTAGAAAATAACATAAAATAATAAATTTTAAAATGTTGTAAAAATTTGTTCCACACACAGAAAGCTAACAAAATCCTTTTAGATTTGAAATGCGCCCAATAATTTTTTTTAATTGTCATCTTCACAATTACTTTAACGGAAGCAAAAAGTTGTCAGGATTAGGACTTCTTATTTAAAAAGCTTCTTAGACTATGTCGTAAATCAATATATTAGTTTCTTTATTAATTATGGCATTAAGCACAAGTAATTTTTTGTATTAATATGTCGGGGGAATATCGAAGCAGACTACTTCCTTTTCGACCCCCTTCCGTCCTCAATGGTTACACTGGTCGGCAAAAAATAAAAAAGTCGGGAGCTTGAACCTTGTTATTTGGTTTAAATGGACTTCCAAATCCAAATCTGTTTACAGATTGATTCTATCACATCTAGTTTTTGAGATATTCTTATTTAAATAAAATACTGGGGGGTTATTATGTAATTCGATTCGAAAGAAAAAAATTACGAATTCGTACAAATTAAATTATGCAGTACGATTTTCGGAAATTTATTTACGAATGTTCGGAAATACGTTTTCGAACCGTACGTTTTTATTCCCCATACGAAAATCAAAAAGTACATTTTCGGAAATCAAATTATGTAATTCGAAGGCAAATGTCAAATACGTTAAAACGTTCGTATTTTATTCGAAAGCTATTTTGTTGTCGAAGAAAATAAAACATGTAAATCCTGTGATAAAAAACCCATAAAACACATCAATTATAAGTTCTGTAATACTTTGATTTAAAGATTTGCATTGATAATTTCTAAAGGAGTGGATTTTCATACATATATATGTAAAACATAACACAAGCAAATTCATATACAAGGTGGCGCAAAAGTAATCCTCCTATCAGAAAATGCTATAAATTTTGCGATTGGCCCCTAATGTCAATTCTGTTTTGACATTTGTGTAGTAAACACTTGCGAAATACACGTTAATAAACAATGTTACGCTACACTGCTCCAGAACGCGGAATATTGATGACTATTTATTTGACCAATAATCGGTCGGTGACTTTGGCACAACGTAAATTTCGTCGCAGATTTCCTGGCCGTCCAACGCCTACTGGTGAAACACTGCGACGTTTAGCCGCTCGCCTCGAAGAGACTGGCACAACACGAGATGCTGCCAGGCGTGGCAGACCCCGGAGTAGCCGTTCTGCAGAGAATATTGCTGCTGTAGCCGAGGATGTCATGGAAGCGCCGTCGACATCGACCAGACGACGTGCCACGCAAATGGGTATCAGTCGACGGTCTTTACAGCGAATTTTGGTAAAAGATTTGAAGATGTTTCCGTACAAAGTCCAGACGGTGCATCAGCTGTTAGCTGCTGACCGCCAATCGCGTCTAACATACGCTCAAGCCATCCTTAATCACCACAAAGAGGAAGATGATTTTTCATCAAAAATAATCATGAGTGATGAGGCCCATTTTCATCTTAGCGTGTACGTAAATAAGCAAAATTTACGCTTCTGGGGCACTGTAAATCCGCGTGTAACCAACGAAGAGCCATTACACCCGCTCAAAGTCACTGTATGGTGTGCTGTTTTCGCTGGAGGAGTCATCGGACCTTTTTTCTTCGAAGATGTCGCGGGCCAAACAGTTACTGTGAATGGTGAGCGCTACAGAGAAATGATTAACGAGTTCTTTTTGCCGCTGCAGACTTCTTTTTGTGGGGCTTTCTGAAGTCGCGCGTTTATGTCAACAAGCCTCAGACTCTTGCAGCTCTTAAAGACAATATCCGTCAAGAATGTGAGGACCTATCGCCGGAAGTTTTGGCCAAAGTGATGGAAAATGCCATAAAAAGGGCTCAAATGACAATCAACTGTGGCGGCGGCCATTTACATGACATCATATTCTCGACTTGATGTAAAAAAATTGAAAGACCAAATAAAAATAATCCACAAGAAGAATCAAAGTTTTTCATTTTTTTTTTAAATTACAGCCAAAAAACATCGGAAGGTTATTTTTGCGCCACCCTGTAGTTGCAGATTTTATGATAAACATATCAAGTTATTACAAAAACAAACCAAAGAAATTGGAGATTTAAAAAATTCTTCAGCTAGAGTTATGAAAACATCGTTTTTTATTTGTTTTAAATATAATAGTGATTTTTAATTACAAACCTTTATTAACTTAATGTTTATTGGTTAATTTATTAAACCTGTTCTGGTAGTATTTCTCAATAATTCCTATTTAGTGTACGTGTTTCTTGATTTTTAATTTTCCAATATTCAACTCTCCCAAAATGTATTGATTGGTACTAATTCCAATACCTTTATATAAGGTATTTTGGGCCGTGGGCTTCTAAAAAAATTAAAAAATACACTTTAATTTACTAATAAAATTTAGAATGCTCCTGCATATGTACCAGTAGTTACTTAATTTCATAATTTGTTCACCATTTCCTTTCGAAGTTATTGATTTTATTAATTGTTTCCATAATTGGACCGCTTGAAAAATATTATTAACAAATTAACGCATTGAGAAAATCATGCTACAAAGTTTTACAAAATTTGGCAAAACGTTTAGCAGTTTTATTGTGACCAATTTATTACACGTGGTTACTGTAAATTTGTGTGTACTTTTTTAATCACAATATTAAAGATAAGTATTTTTAATTTTATCCTCTTTAATTTTAAACTTTTCTTCGTTTTTTTTTCTTTGATGTCTAAACATACACAACTTCTGACAACTTTGACATTAAAAAGCAATGCTGCCAATTTTTTTATTAGGACAAAATTTGGCATCACCTGTTTTTTGCCTTTTTTACGCAATACAACCATGCATCATATTCGAACGAATTAGATAATACGATTTTACTTTCGAATCGGAAATTAGTTTCGAAAGGTTTTGCTTTTCGAATCGAATTACGTAATAACCCCCCTGATATTGAAATATTTAATAATCTTAATGTGTTACTTAATGTTTGTCAAAGTAGGTACCTGCACTTTATTGTAAACAAAATTAGCATTTGTGCATCGATTGCCATCATTTATGGCTTACCTTGCTAGTGTACCTAGCTTCCCAAACAAGGACAATTGTGGAACAAGATTAACGAGAGTACCTGCCTAGTTGGCCTAATCTCACGGTGGTCTTACCACCGAGTGAAACTTAGGCGTAGACTAGCGCCCCCATTGTGTAGTATAACAACACTTTACGATTGCCACCAATCGCAATTTGTGTGTGATACAGTCACAATGAGTAGCAATTTATATAATATGGCAAGCCTAGATCCACATTATAACCTCTTGCTTAGGGGTTTGGAGACTATCCAAACTCCGTCTGTTGAGAGTGCAACAGCACACTTGATCGACCGTGCACCATACCTAACGAGTGATTTTTTAAGAGCTTGAGAACATTTTTTTTAAAAAACAACGCATAAAATTTGCAAAATCTCATCGGTTCTTTATTTGAAACGTTAGATTGGTCCATGACATTTACTTTTTGAAGATAATTTCATTTAAATGTTGACCGCGGCTGCGTCTTAGGTGGTCCATTCGGAAAGTCCAATTTTGGGCAACTTTTTCGAGCATTTCGGCCGGAATAGCCCGAATTTCTTCGGAAATGTTGTCTTCCAAAGCTGGAATAGTTGCTGGCTTATTTCTGTAGACTTTAGACTTGACGTAGCCCCACAAAAAATAGTCTAAAGGCGTCAAATCGCATGATCTTGGTGGCCAACTTACCGGTCCATTTCTTGAGATGAATTGTTCTCCGAAGTTTTCCCTCAAAATGGCCATAGAATCGCGAGCTGTGTGGCATGTAGCGCCATCTTGTTGAAACCACATGTCAACCAAGTTCAGTTGTTCCATTTTTGGCAACAAAAAGTTTGTTAGCATCGAACGATAGCGATCGCCATTCACCGTAACGTTGCGTCCAACAGCATCTTTGAAAAAATACGGTCCAATGATTCCACCAGCGTACAAACCACACCAAACAGTGCATTTTTCGGGATGCATGGGCAGTTCTTGAACGGCTTCTGGTTGCTCTTCACTCCAAATGCGGCAATTTTGCTTATTTACGTAGCCATTCAACCAGAAATGAGCCTCATCGCTGAACAAAATTTGTCACATTTGAACATTTCGAACCGAACACTGATTTTGGTAATAAAATTCAATGATTTGCAAGCGTTGCTCGTTAGTAAGTCTATTCATGATGAAATGTCAAAGCATACTGAGCATCTTTCTCTTTGGTACCATGTCTGAAATCTCACGTGATCTGTCAAATACTAATGCATGAAAATCCTAACCTCAAAAAAATCACCCATTACATAAATCGATCTTAAACCACAACCACCACGTGTACCCCCGAAGGGGATCTCACCAATAACCGGTCACAGAGAGGATAGGCTCTCTGTGGGGCCACCGATTCCCGTGGTACCAGTCCTTTGGGCACTGGTCGGGGCTCGAAGAGGACCCGCAATGTTTATCGCAGACCTTTTCTTCCAGATTTAGGCTCTAGGAACCCTAGCGTCTGGTGCCCCTATTTTCCCCGAGTGAACCGCGTCAAAGCATTTGCCATATTTCTGCAGTGATAATTGGAACCCCCGGGGGTAATAAAACTTGGTAATATCAAAGGCTTCATGCTCAAGACACGGAGAGTTGTAATTTTCAAGTGGATCTGTAGGTATTGAAAGTTTTATATTTAGACTTATCGCCTTGGCTGTAACATGATAACAAACTTGAATTAAATTTTCGAGTGTGTTCAGGCACATTTTTTTAACGAGAATGGATATTAATTAAAAAAAATCCATTGGACAAAACTGTAGACATAATATAACAATTTTGTATTTCGTTTGTTATTTATTAAAAACTATTTGATTGTTTATATTTATTTCCAGTTGCTAAAATTGTATTATCGATAACTGCGCAGAGACTCGTGTCCTCCTATCCGCAAAATAACCAAATAATACCTCAAAAATAACTTGGCTTATATCTTGATCGACGCTTAACCTCGAAACGACAAATTGAAACAAACTAGACATATGTAAATGAAGCTAAAGGCATAGATAAATAATTGGCTGATTGAATGAAATTCAACCCTAAGCCAAGATTGTAAACTCTTATTGAGTTCCGGCGATTTCATCCATATTAACAAACTTGTCTATACTTGGAATGTAAGAAAATTTTTCACCAAATTCCGCTAGTTTTAAGTAAATAATGAAAATTTAACCTTTTGCTTGTTAAAAACTTTGTAGGCTGGTTAGTCTAATTTCTACTTCAATAATAGATGGCGCCAAACTATTGTTTAATATAGTTACTTGGGAACACACTTAACCAGTATTTAAATATATTAAAACAGCTAATATTATTACAAACCTAACTTTGCATCTATCTAAAACTTTTTTGTAAGTATTTTATTTAAAATTTTTTGTAAAAATTTTATTGAAAATTATTTTCGTTTCGTAAATTTGTTTGAAAATTTTTTATGAAAATATTTTGTAAAAATTGTATAGAAAATATTTTGGATAACTTTTGTTAAAAGATTTTGGAAAACTTTTTTTTTAGAAATTTTTTGAAACAAATTTTTTAGAAATTCTTTGTAGAATCTTTTAAAATTTTTTGTAATTTTTTTTTAAGTTTTTCTTTAAAATTACAAAATTTATTTGAAATTTTTTTTTTGTAAAAATTTGTTTGAAATTTTTTTTTGAAAATTTTTTGTTTTTTTTTTTTAATTTTTTGTAAAAGTATTTGAAAGTTTTTGTAAAAATTTTATGAAAAATTGTAAAATTTTGTTGACAAATGTTTTTGAATTTTTTTGTAATTTTTTTTTTGAAATTTTTTTGTAAAATTTTTTTTTGAAAATTTTGAGTTAAAAATTTTTTGAAAATCTTTTGTAAAAATTTATTAATAAATTTGTTTAAAAATTTTGTAAAATTATTTTCTAAAAATTAGGACCTTTCTATAATCTATATTGCGTTAGAATGGTTTTTGCCATCTATAAAGGCCTTTAATACAAATCAAAGCAGAAATTTTCGAAACTATGCCTGGCAGATTGGTGGGCACAAATTTGCTGTACCTAGTCTGGCGCCTTTTACCCCAACAAATAAATTGCATTTTTATTATAAAAACGTGTTGGTTAATTAGCATAATATTAAATAATTACCTTTGTTATCGTTAGTTGTGTTAGATAAACAAAAAAAAAAGCATTACCTTGCTATCAAGAATAAAAATTTTTCCAAATATTCTTATGGTTCCAAAAGAGCAAAACTTTTATTTTTCTAAATATTGATATTAAAACTGGACAAATATGAAAAGAAAACTGTTTCTTCCAAAATATAAAAAAGTGGACTTACAGTGGACTTTACCTGCAAGATTAACGTTATGTTTTTAAATCACACATCTTTGATACGTCTACAATAAATGGCAATAAGGCAGATGCTGTATTACCTGGCTAATCATTATTCGCCTGATAACAAAATTAATATCATTTCGTAAACCTTTTTCTTCAAGATCGTCCTTCTTCAAGGCTGTCAGCAATTTTTTAATTTATAATTATTTTAAGATATTTCCAATAAAAACACATAAAATCATCATCATTTTAATACAATTTTAAAACTAAACCAAGTTCATATTTAAACTTGGAATATTTTTCACTATTCGAATCATTGCTTTAATTTTCCCCTTGAATCCTTTCAGAATTTATTTTTTTTTAAATTAATAATTTATTAAATATATTTTTGCTTTTTTGTGCTATTTTTTTTTTTTAAATAAATTTTAAGCAAACGTACTACGACCATGTCTGTATTCCCTTGGGCTCTCTGCTGATACTAAAACACGTTAATACTTCAAGCCGACTTTCTTTCTTTCAGTTGCGGTATAAAATTAAATTTTGTTTCGTTTATCATGAGTGAGAGTTGAAAGTATAGTTTAAATTTTTATAATAAAAAAAATCTCTACCCAGCAAAAATTAAACAAGGTAATCGTGTGTTAAATTAAGTATTTTTAGTAGAAGGACTTCCTAATTGGATTGCCAACTTAATGATTTTCGTGAGATTAAAATAACTAGTTCTTGAGAATTGGTCGACAATCACTTTTGGATTATCATTCGCCCAAATGCGGCAATTCTGGTTATTGACGAATCCACTAAAAATGTGTGGTGAAAATGTGCCTCATCACTGAAAATGAAAATTTGCCAACATGCTGACCATTGACGACGCACAGTGGCGCCATTTGAGTTTTTTCGTTGAAAAAATCATATCTTTTGAACCGAATAAGATAATTAAACAGTTTAAACAGCATATGATAGATAACTGTTCAGCCTATGAAATGAGCGTTTGGAAAGGGTGCTACGCTTTGTAGGGGTCTACTTATGGGTTATCAAAATTAAAATTAGTAGAAAAATCAATTTTATGGTAACTAAAAAAAATTATTTTTACATTTTTAAATAGTTTTTATTTTTTTTCTTTAGGGTTTTATGTTTTAAATTATTACCCATCAAATTAAAAAAAAAAATATTTTTTTTTAAATTAATTTTTTCAATTTTCTGTAAAATATTCATCACAAATCGTAAGAGAAGGTATATCTAAAAGACTAACCATTTCTAAACTATAATTATTTTCTAACTCTATTCGTGACTGCACATGCCGCTGGGAAGAAATAAGTGGATCGGAAGATGCTGCCAATATGTTGAAGAGGTCCTCATTTTGCCTTACCCTTGATGCTTTGAATGTGTTCTGCAATCTATATTTTTTTTTAAATTTGTTAAGAGACTCCTGTGCTTCTTCAGAAAGCTCTCCAATTGGCAAAGAATGGTACTTTATTATATCTTTGCCATGCGCAAATATTTTATGGACGGTCGGGGTCAACTTCTTGTGGATACATTTCTGCTAAGAGAGATGCAATTTTCGACGCATATTCTCCATATTTTGTAGAATTGACATTTTCTTTGCAGTTTAAAACATCCAAGATCGTTGCCAATCTTTTCACGATTTGATTGTCAATTCCAGTGATTCTAGTTACTGCCTCATCATTTTCAAAAAATCTCCTAGAAGTGTTTCCATCATTTGAGTTACCATATCCGTGCTTGGGACAGTCTACTTTTAGTCCAACTTGTTTAAAAAAAGCATCCTGTATTTGCTTCTTTCTGATCTTTTCCTTATCCTTTATTGATGTATTTTCATCGAAGTTTTCCTCCTCTTGTGTTAGGGTATACGCCAGTTTTAGCAAGAACTCCATACACCTAATCCTTGCGTGCAATTGTGACATTCCATATTCGTAATTCTCCTCATATGGCGATTCGTTACCTATTTTTCGTGATATTACACCTGAAATCGCAACAAATTGAACGGTTATATCTTCTAAACTAAAAATGTGATATTACTAAGTGTGGCATATTTCAAATCGTTGAAAAGTTTTCTATATCATAGGTTTATTCAAAACTTCGTGGACTCTCATGAATATTTTGGTTTTTGCAAACTCGTTTGCTCTACGGGCGCCATTGTGCGACGTTTAAAATGACCATGGTTCAAATTGAGTTAGTCTGAAATTGAGAAATGTCAAATGCAGAAAAATACTTGACGTTTAGGTGTGGTTCACATTCAACATCGGCCCTTAAAATAATATAACCACCCGATACAAATGGAAGGTCCTTCCATTATTTATCTAAAATTTTTAAATTTTTTTTTCTGTTTTTAGGTTTTATGAACTTATGATATTTTATCCTTTCTTTTTTGCTTGTTTGTTTTAATAAGACTTTCAATATTAACAAACTAGTTATTTTAGTAAATAAACTTAATATCTTTAGCAACTTTTTTTTCCCGGGAGTGGAAATTTTTTCCCAAACGCTAGATATAAATCAAATTTTTAGGTTAAGATTACAATGTCGGAATGACGTGTGTAGTTTGTGTTTTATTAATTGTAATTGTTTAGTTCGTAACGAAATAGTTACTTAGAACCTCTATAATTTCAGAAGTGGGAATGGTTAAAAAAAAAAATGTTATATTTTTTAATTGTTTTATTCAGCTTGAAGAAGTTTAAATAATTTATTATATATTTAACTTGCTGTGCCCACACACTTTGTGTGCGTCCTGACAATATTTTGTTCGATTTCGCTTTGAAAGTAAACCACATCAAATTTTAAGAATCTTACGCATTTCTTTATATAAAGGTACCCATCCCTGGATAAAATTGTAAAATTTATATGAAATTCTAAAAATTATTGCAAAGCTCTGTAAAAGACAGACATTATTTTAATACAGCGCCATCTGTTGCGCAATATTGCTTAAAATATACTGCTTTCAAAAATAAAAGTATGCAGTACCTTTAAATCGATAAAAACAATCGGCGTACTTTTACTGCTTTTTCTCCACTTTCTCTTGGAAGTAAGATATTTTTGCGGAAAAAAGTAACCTTTATTGTGATCAGGATACTAAGGTACCTCCTTAGTAAATTTTGTTAAAATATATCCGGTAGTGTTTACGTGATGCGAACACAAAAAAAGACAGATACATACATAGGAAATGAGTTACTGTGTTATTATATGTATAGATTTGAATCTGTTAACTTTTTTCAGTTAAAATGAGTTTTTTAAACTGGTTGTTAAGTGTTAATTTTTTTAATTGAAGTGTTTAACAAAAAAAAAAAAAAAAAAAAATAATTAGAATCTTTAGAAATTCAGTTAAGTGGAAGCGAAATAAACCCGTTATTCTAACCTTTTTAAATAGCAGATGCAAATTTTGTATTCAAAATATAGATTAAATTTTAATTTTAATTAATCTCTATACAACATAAATTTAATTCAAGGTGAAAAACCATACAGCCGTGCGGTACATGAACATTAGAAGCTTAATCACAATTATGCGTACTTGGAATGTCAATAGATCTCCTTTTTTATTACTGAAGTAATTCGAACGAGGTAAATCTCTTAAGCAAGAATGATAGAAGACAAGATTACGCCATGCGCATGTTTTCCCGTTAGATGACGTTTTTCGGCCAATGTAAGGTTGCCAAGTCTGTAATCAACAAATTGCTTCAAATAAGTACGTACAAATAAATCTAAAAGTGCTTTTACACGGCGTGTATTTGTCATATGACTTGTCACTTTTCCATGTGTAAATTATATGCACGTCGTGTAAACCCTTTCAAACATAACATGTGTATTTTCCATGTGTACAATACATATGACATTTTTCATTTAGAAAGTGTTCTATTTTGATGTGACAAAGCATCTGACATCCTGTAATGCCAACTTGATGGTGGTGGTGCTTGAAGATTACATTCCTACTTCAAAAGTTATATGCGAATGAAGGTGAATAAAATGTTTGTTTAATTGTATGTCAAACACGGCTTAATCGAATTTAATAATATTTAAAACAGACAGATCTTTATTTTTTTTGGGTTTAATGGGCTAGGGCCAGGAAGGTATATGGGACATTTTCATACGAATGAATCAATTTTAATATTTTTGTGTTTATCTATTTTACCGGTACTAGGAAAGACTGAATTAAATTAAAAATTTACTTGACTATAGTGCATTATTTTTTAATATTTTTTAAGACGGTAAGCAATCTGTGTAGACTGTAATATCACCTGTGATTAACAACTTTGGACCGCAGGATAAAAAAATGCTACAGAGGTATTGTGGGTATCGAAAGTGCTGCAAATCACTTCATTGAGCCGTTACTTAATGAGAGAACTCCATTTTGTGAAAAAAATAAATAAAACCTAAATCTTATTACAAATTACATAATTTTATGTTTTTAAAATTATATTGCAATATATTAAGAAACTTTATCAGAATTAAGCAATCATACTGCAACTATGGTGAAAAATCTTCGCTATGTAACCTAAGAAATAATTATATGTAAGTATTGTAATTTCTTTCTTTCTTTTTTCACTTTTTACCCTTAGAATTAAATATAATTTTAATTTTTTTTTTTGGTTTTTTGTTTTACGGTAGTAAGAAGAATGAAATGATATTGAAATAAGATATGTACATACATATGTAAATAAACTATGTATTACATTTTTTGGTATTATAATTACATTCCAGTAAAAGATAATTAACGTTTTCATCAAATCATTGCCTTTGAAAATGAGACAACTACATTGGCGCATATCAAACCCTTTTTTTGCAGCTAAAATGGATAACTATTATTGCAAATTAAACTTACATGCTATAAGACCACAAAAAATATAAAATAATTCTATTCCGGCTGTTGTCCGACCAAAAATTTTGTCCGGACATAATGGGTGAATCCAGCTCAAGAATGTATTGGTAGATAAATTTGTATAAGTGTTGATTTTTAAAAATATTTCCCTACAGCAACTAAAGTGCACATAGTTGTATAAAATGTTTTGGTAAAAAAATATATTTTTTACAATCAATTTTAGATATTAGAATTGAATATTTCTTTTGCTTTTAAATAAAAATATGAATTTTTTTTTGTATTTTTTTAATATAGTTATTTAGACTAAATACTAATTTTAAATAATTATTATTTTGTATTGAAAATTTTCATCCCCTAAAGCTTAGTACTCTGTTCGAATTTCTGAAGAATGTTGAGCAAGGAAAATTTGACATTTAAAATGTGGTGTCTATCTCGCGTTTTGGAAGAAATTTACGATTTTATTGTATACCACATTGTTTTAAATTATTTAATTAAAATTTAAATTAAATTAAATTTTTTGTATCTCTTCTGGTGACTTGGCAAATGACATTACTACCCGAACACGGACAGACGGATAGACGGACATCGCTTAGTCAACTTCTCTATGAATAAGGATATTGTAGAAATTACACATGGAATGACAAACTTATATGTACCTTTATCACCTGTTTCTAAAGATAAATAATGCTAAATTTAGCTGCAAAAAGGCTAAGCTGGCCACACTGTATATATATACATACTTACAAATATAATTATATTTCACCACAGTCAAAATTATATTAGTACAGGCACAAACCTTAACCATTACAATGGCTCTTAAACTGTTATTTTACAATTTTTTCAGGGACACGAAGGTGATAAGCATTTGACAGTAAATTGGTATTTTGTAACCATTCTGTTTTAATAACATATTATACGAGGATAATTTGATAATTTTATGAATTTTTGTAGAAAAGATTTTTTTTTGGTTAAAAGCGTTTTATTTCTTTAAGCTCATTTAGTTCAACATCTTATTTATTTTTATTTTTTTATTTATTATTTTCTGAGTCTATGGAAAATGCTTTAAAATATAAATTTCTGGTTGGATGTACAGGAATGATGAAGTATAAGTTTTCCCGAAAGAAGACCGAACAAACATCTTCATTAATTAAATTAAATAAAAACGTTACGTTAAGCATAGTTCTTTGGCTCTCTTACTATCCAGCTATTTTTTCAAGTTTGGAAATAGACATCCATCGTGCGGATAGCTAAATATTGATGATATATCTATTAGTTTGAGAAGCGTAAAGCCTTGAACAACTCACTTACATTTATTTTCCATAGTTCATTATCATTCCATCGATTTTATCGACAATTTCTGGTATAACGACCTCTTTTGTGCGAATTTAACGTTTAATTTAAATCCTTTCTTTGATTCCAATATTTGTCAGTAGTCTGCTAATAAACATATGGAGTTACCTATACTCAACTTTACTATACCTCATGCAAACAGATATTTTTACTGATATATTACGCAAAGAATAAAAATTCAAAGTATATTCGAATTGAAAAAATTATTATTTTCGGTTTATGGTGTCAAGTAAACTACTCTTGCCCTTCCCTTATTATTCTCAAAAACCATACAGCTCTTCATCTCCATAAACCAAAGGCACATACAGAATTTCAGTTTGATATATCAAACGGTATAACCTGTAGAACGTTTACAAAATTTTCCTTTCCCTCTCCCGATTATGACCAAAAACTATATAGCTCTTCATCTTCGTATGCCAAGGGCACATATAAACACATATAAAAGGTATTTCCAATAGTGACGGGTAATTTAGTTTGCAGAGGTTAAAGGTTTTGTAGTTAAAAAGCCGGCGACCTTAAAGGGAGATCTGCGGGGTTGCTGCTGATCCACACTTCGTCTAGTGCAATACCATCTCGAAGCTCGGATAAATTAGTTTATCAAAGTAATATCACAGCCCGATAGGTCTAGAAGGTCTTGCAGCCTCGTCCTGACAACTTTTACGGAAGTCATGGACCATGGACACCAATAACGCAGTGCCACCTACAGACTTGCTGTTGCCCCCTCCCCCCTCAGAAATTTTAAAAATTGTACAATATATTTATTTTTAGGATACTATTCTCCAATAAAAATGGTATTGCCCCCCCCTAGCAAATATGTCCTACTACGCTAATGGTTAGCACAGCCAGTAGTGTGCCCATCTGTCCTCGAGGTGTTCTTAGCAGGCTTGCGGTCTTCTTGCAGTCATACTGCGACCATATGGTCTATGCGGCCCCTAGTAGTTCCTGCTGAAAGTTATCCTTGAGGGAGCATAGTGCGATGCCGACTTGTTGATTTGTCTTCTAATTCCTAAGGAGGGTTACAGATCTAGCAAGTTCGTCTGAAATTATATTTCCGGGCATTCCTGTGGATCCCGGTACTCAAAAGAGTTCCAGGTGGGAATATTTCGCCATCTCATCTTGATATATTCGGCATTCGTGAACCAATCTGGATGACTAAAAGGCGCGCGGTACAAATCCGTATATCTTTGTGGCATATCCTGTGGTACCTCAGCCAGCTTGCCGCTGTTTTTATGGCCGAAATTTCGGTCTGAAAAGTGGTACATTGGTTTTGCAGCATAAACACTTCATTCTAGTCTAAAATGCAAGGTTGAAAACGCCTTTGAAAAGCCCAACAATGACATAATATTAAGTATATGTCATCCATAGATCAGGCAGAAGGTAAGTGGTATTATATTGACCTTAAGTATTGGGTATTGGGTTATATTGACCTTAAGGAAACCGGAAATTTTTAGTTTATTGACATTGATTTGCCATTTAGGGAAAAAACATATTAGAAAAGATCACCCAAATCAATGAAAAGCTTTGTAATTATAAAGGGAATTCTGAACATATAAATTTTGAAATAAGAAAAGTTCATCATGGGCGCAAAACCTATGGTGTTGCATTCTAAAATGTCAAATAGAAATACACGATATGACGTAGGTTGAACTGAGAGGGAAGGTTATTGATATCAAAATCATGGGTGATAAGTGCCGAGTTTCTTTACAATTCACCATAAAAGAGATCGTGTGACTACTTAAAACAGTATTTGTTTATGCTGAATCCCAATACTGTCCACTTTCAAACCTAAAGGAATTTCCCGACGGAAGGACAGATGAAATTATTGAATAAACAAATGATTGTTTAAAGAAAGGAGGGCAGTTGGGACTGCCAATAGAAGTAAAAACTAAGTAACTTGAGAATAATAATTTATATTTAAATTATTATTTTAGGGAATAATGCGAATTACGCGAATTCCATAATTTTTCTTCAATAGAAACCAACGTTAGGTGAACGATGGTGACGTTGATGCGAGTTCAATCATTTTTCTTCAACCAAAACGATAGTGATAATGGTGACGATGGTGACTATAGTGACGATAGTGACAATGGTGACGATGATGCGAGTTCAATCATTTTTCTTCAACAGAAAAGTTGAGAAATAAGCGACTTTTGGGCAAAACTCCAATCAACAGAAAGTTTTAGATCTTTGACTTTTTTATGAATTCTTTAAACTATTAAGTAAGACAGGGTATCCCACAGATTAAAAATATAGTAATTTTCGCCTCCTCCAGGCCCTTTAACGCGACCAATATCTTAGTATAGCAAGTGAGAGTTCCCAAATTCAGCTTGTTAAAAATAGATTGAGTTTTAATGGTGCTCCACCACTAAAAGAATGAGGTATATATGGTGCTCCACCACCGGACGAAAGCGTTTTATATGGAGTTCCAGAAATGCATGACTTTTTAATTAAAATTTTTCAGGTTATACACGATAACCAAAACGATTGCACGTCGCTAATTCATGCAACCACCAATAACTTTAACGAAGAACAGCCAAGGAAGCCAATCAGCCAACTCGCGCGCGCGTTGTTTATCAACCCAGAGCTACTTTACGACAGATATTTGTCTTCATGTAGGAAATCTAAAAAAAAAAAATCAGATCACACTGCTATAACATTCCATTGAAATGTATAGCAACAAATTTCATGTTTTAAATTTTCTTTCTCTTGCTGGTAGTCTGGCGAAAAAATTTTTTTAGACTTTCGAAAACTCTAATTTAAAAATAAAAATAGTTTAACAAATTAAGTGAAGAAGAAAGAAAAATAAAACAAGGCAACATTTTAAAAGTCTTGTTATTTTGGAATTGATCATAATTATCCTGATTTTGTTGTCTTCATGCGTGCTTGTGTATGTTTGTGCGTGCGTGTGCATGCATCCTTTAAACTTTTTTTTGGCATTTCTTTATTTTTTCATTAAATGTCAGGTCCAAATTGTGGCCAGACTATATAATTACAACAGACAACATTGTACATAGTTTATTTTAGTTTTTTTCTGTGTCTTCCTTATTTTAAAGGCATAAATGTTATTTTTACGTACTTTCGTTCCTTGAATGCAAGTATGTATAAGAAATTAAATTGAACTTGACCCAGAGCTTGTGGGAATTCTTCGTTTAATTCCTTAAGAAAAAGAGCAAAAAGAAGTTAGATAATTGCGTGTAAATGAAAACAGTTTTAGGTAGAAAAACTCATATTTAAACGCATGTTTCCTCTTAAATTTTACAATATTCTTCTCTGGCCTTCTAAATTTATTATAAATATAATGAATCCTTGTTAAGGTGGCCAATTTGTCTGTTTGGCTGTTGATTAGAATTAATTGCAAAGTCTTATCTCTACGAAGCTCATAGAGAGAGAGAGAGAGAGAGAGAGATAGATAGATAGATAGATAGATAGAGTGCAACAACTCAACTGTCAAAATAACCAAATTCAAAAGCCATTTTAAGCTTTTTTACTTTTGAAAAAACGTAAATCAGTCGTAAACTAGCTCTGGGTTGGGGAACACGTGCGTACGTCATTGTCATTATCGCTTAAATTCAATCAGGCCGTCCTTGTTGCTCGGCCTTCGAGTGGTTTGCGTCTCGTTCTCACACTAGCTGATTGGCGTCTTCGAATAGCTGTACTTCGGTACTGTTATTGGTGTTTGCTTAATCAGCCACGTGTAATCGTTTGGTTATCGTTTATAACATATAAATTTTAATTTCAATAAATCGGACATTGGTGGAGCACCATTTTAAAAACTGAACTCTTAACTGGAGGAGGACCATTAAACTCAATTTCTAAGGGGAGGAGAACCAGTAAACTCAAGATTTTCACTGGAGGAGCACCATTAAACTCTTATTAATTTTTACCTAGCTGAATTTGGAGTCTCACTTGCTATACGAAGGTATAGGTCGCACTGCAGAATTTGGAGGAAGCTAAGGCAATCACACTCTTGCACTTTGATTTCGTACCTTTGACATTTACCAATTTTGGGCATCTCACAAAATTTTACCTTAATAACCTAATAACCCTTTAAAACGGTTCACTAAAAGTTTTGAACATAAAAAACAAATTATATGATTTTTTTTCCTTAGTCGACTTTCATGCAGAAAACTCAAAAACTCAGGTTCGGCAGAGTTAGGAAGCACTCCCATTCGATTCTTCAGTAAATTTAAGAAATTCGGTCAACCTACCCTTAGGTCTCTTTCCCTGTGCGTGGTCATGAATTTATAATTTCAATTGCAACGTTCCTGGAGAAACTCTGGTTAGGTCACATTAAGTTAGGCAGGCAGCCAGCCGTGTACGCACATTGGGTCCAATATGCTGGTGCCTTTGTAGAAGAAAGAAGAGAAAGAGCAGAATAGAAGGAAAATAAGTAAGGAAAGGATCAATGTGGTCAGAAAATTTACCTAAAAAACTGGATAAAATCTGTTAAAATAACAAAACACATAAATATGAGGTTCCTTTGAATTTGTTTAATCTTTTCATAAATACATTATTTAAGACCAATTTACAAAAAAAAACGAAGAATTCAACGGCCGTGTGAAGCTTCTTGCTTGTCTGCAGAAAACACCCATTGTTTGGCGGAAATCGAACTCGCAACCCTCAGACTGGTGACCAGGGATGCCAACTTTTTAAAGAGGAAACGCGTCGACCAATTAGTCAATATTTTTCTTTTTTCAGTCTATTTTATTGTTATATTTGTACTTTAAGGGTACACCCAGAGAAAAAATGTCACCATCCGCGTACAAAATGACCACATGCGGTGTCGAAAGTGTATCGATCAATTCGACAACGAATTATTGACAACGAGGGATTATTGAATTGACAACGAACGTGTACACTTTGACACCGTATTGTTGCCGAAGTGACACCATACCGGTGTCGAATTGACACCACACCGTTGTCAAGTTGACACCATACTGTTGTCCATTTGTAAATGCTTATTCTTTTCTAAATTTACTATAATAATAAAACAGATTGTAATAGATTATACATGTTTAAAAACTATTTTATTTACAAAATGTGTTTTTATTACAAGTAAAAGTTTTAAATGTTAATATTATTTAAGCGCTGTATTTTCTTTCAGTGTCTTCAAATCCTAAATTATATCACAAAAAAATTGTTTAAGATGTTCTATATAAAATATGTTGGAATTTCTTTTATCTTGGATAATACTTCCTCGTTTTTGGAGTAATGCCGCAGTTTCATCACGTTTTAAACATTGCTCCACCATGGATTGCACAGATATTGTGTCACCATCAATTCCAAACCATGAATTTATACTCATAAACATAATAAAAAGTAGTTAACATTAGTATCATTACAATTTCAACACCATATTACCTCTGTTTTTTTTCCAGAAAAAGATCTGTCTAAACTCCACTATCTCTTTAAAAACCACAAACTCAAAAACAAACAAAAATATTACATTTTGTTTTTTCAAACTGGTGAACTTACATTTTAACTGGTTGAAGTTAATGGTTTCTAAATTTTATTAAAAGCTCTTGCCATTAAAACGTCTCCAGTCGTTTGGAGCCAATCTCCAATTTGTAGATCCCTCCATTTTGTTATTTGCAAAAAAATGCGTCTGCATAAAATAAATGAATTTATGATAATGAAAAATATTTAATAGAACTTGTGGAGTTTGACAACATTGAGTTTTTGAGCACGTTCGTTGACAAATTGTCAACGTGCGTTGCTAATTCCAGCACTTTCGTTGACATTCGAGCACGTTGAAGGCTGTCGTTGTGACGTCGACCACGTTCGTTAACAAGTTGACAACGCACGTTGTCAAACAAAACTAACAACATAAAGGTGTCAAAGTGATCACAATCGTTGTCGATTTTGCAACGTCGTTTTTCCCTCAGTGTACATTTTTTACATTTACAAAAAGTTCACTTAGGATTTAAAAAAAAATATAAAAATATTTTCATAGGAACAAACATATTTAAATTATAAACACCCCTGTTCTGTAAACCGAATGCCCTCCACGTCGTAAGCGCCCTGACAATATTTTGTTCGCTTTTGCTTTGAAAGTAATTGACACCAAATTTGAAGACTTACTTTTATTGTGCTTCAGTTATGGTTTATGTATTTTCTTTATACTCATCCCTGGATAAAATTCTAAAATTGATATAACACTCTACAATTTAAAATTCTGTAAATAGTGTTTTAAATATCCCGCTGACAAAAAAATAAAAGTTATAGTCAAGTTTGCAGTACCTTTAAAGCGGTAAAATTGCGTACTTTCTTACTCTTGCTCTATTTTCTCTAGGAATTGAAATAGTTTTGTAGGTCAATATTTGCACCAATATACCCAGGTACCTACTCACAAAATTTTATTAAAATTCATCCAGTAGTTTTTACGTGATACGAACACGGACAGTCAGACAGACAGGCAAAAATTCCAAAAATTGCTGTTTTGTATTCCATTTCGATTACAAAGTCCCCTTTCACAAACGAGATTTGTTGGCAAGGGATTAAAGAGGTAGAATGTGTATGTCATGACTATCGTACTGGACAATTTTTTGGTTTCTCTTTTCTGCTTGTCGCTTTTTTCTGTGTTGAGGCATAATTGAGCTTCTATGTCGTTAATGTACTGAATTATCTCATCCTTTATCTCTTGAATTGTTGCTGGCTTATCGACGTACACGTTTTCTTTCAAATAACCCCATATAAAGAAGTCCAACGGTGTCAAATCACATGATCTTGGCGGACAATTGACATCGCCACCACGTGAGACAACACGGCCATTGAATTTGTCCCGCAAAAGATACACAATCGAGAAACGCTTGATCAAATTGAATTAGTCTGACATTGAGAAATGTCAAATTAAATGCGGAAAAAAAAACTTGACATTTCACATTCAACATCGGCCCTTAAAATTTAACCTCCCGATATAAAGCTTTTTTCAATTAGACGCTTTTTTAAATGGCCTTTCATAGTAACATTTTATATCTTTAAATGACTTCGCTCTTCCCTTTAATAAACTATTTAATTGAAACACAATTAAAAACCAATTAAAATAAAATTATTTTACCTACTCATCGTTTTTATATTGTATTTCTGCTAAAAAGAAAGATACAGAAGTAATAAAAATTCAGTTTTGCTCGTGCTTGGCACGTACCATGTCAAATTTTAGAAACTTTTGAAAAGAAATCCTCGACATCTAACAAACTGCAATTTTGTCCAAAAGGTATGAAAAAAGGAGCAACTTTTGTTTAATATTCGAAACAAATGATCGGTAAAATTCATTAATGTTGTCGGCTTTATAACGCCATGATTTTCTTGATGATGGATTACTGACAAAAATCAGCTAAAAAATTAAAAACAACAAGAACATATTAGCAGAAAGTTAAAAAAAAAATTCATTATTTTTTTCTCTTAAGTCATTAGGAATGCCCTACATGCCATGTATAGTAAAAACCAGACTTCTTGATCTGCTAAGTTGTTCGTTAAAGTCTAAATAGAGTCAATATAAAATGAAACTTTCTTTTAAAAGAGAGTAACTCAAACTTCGCAATTTTAAAATCAGATTTCAAAAAAGTCCCTAAAGGTACCAGATTTCAAAAAAGTTCCTAAAAGGTACTTTTGTGGAAAAGAACCTTTAAGAAAACATTTAGCCTTATAAAAGAGTTTTTTACATACATATTTGTTTTAAATGTACTATGTGAAAATATTTCTTTAAAAAGTACCTTTTTAAGAAAGGAGTTTGAAAAAACCCTTAAAAACGTAAAATAATACATTTTAAAAGAAAAGCACACTAAAAAAATTTAAAATAATTTTAAAAACTACCATTTAAATAAATAACCTTATTATTTAAAAATCTTAAAAAAATACATTAAAAACGGAACTGTTAAGGAAAGGTATATTTGGAGGAGATCCCCTTTGAAAAAAGTACTTTTAAAAAGTATCTAAAAAATGCAACTCTAAACCACATTTAAAAAAATTATTTTTTTAAAGTAGCTTTTGATCTTTTAAAAATATTTTATATAAAGGTGCCCTTTTTACAACAGGAGCTTTTTAAAAATAACTCGTTTAATCAGTAATTTGAAAAATTAGTACTTAAAAAGGGTAATTCAAGAATACCTTTTAATAAAAAATCATAATTTATTAAAAAAAAAAATAAAAAATATCTTAAGAAATATAAAAATATGCACCTTTTAAAAAGAATCTTAAAAATTACGTTTTGGGATTACCGTTTACCGTTAAAATAATGAATAAAAAATAAAAAAGTACTTTTAAAAAAGTACTTTAAAAAGTATATTTAAAAAACAATTATAAAAGTAACATTTTAAACAGGTTCTTTAAAAAGTTTACCTTTTAAAAATATTTTTTCATAAAAGTATCTTTTTTACCAAATTAAATTATTAAAAAAAATTCTTAAAAAAAAATTAAAAATACATTTTAATAAAAAGTAAAAAAAATGGTTTTTTTAATAAATGCCTCCTTTAAAATATTGATTAAAAAAATGTAAATAAAAAGCGTACCTTTAAAAAAAAAAACCTGAAACGTAGGGCCTTTTTAAAAACGGCACCGTTAACAAGAAATAAACAACTTAAAAAAGTACCTTAAAAATATTTAAAAAAGTATCTTTCAAAACAGTATCTTTAAAAAATGCTTCCGAAAGTACCCTTTAAAAAAGTACCTCTAAAAACCTAAAAATGCTTCTACAAAAAAAGTTTTTTTAGAAAAAAGTACTTTTTTTTGAAAAGAAGTAAAAATAGAAAACTAATATGTTTTAGAAACCCTGGTGATTAAGCTTAGTAGTCGACGTGCAAAGTACCTAAACTACAACATTAAGCACTTTACACTTAAAAAATACTTTACAATTTAAAAAATAATATTTAAAAACAAGTACTACTATATATAGTAATATGTATTTTAAGAAAGTACTATTTAAAATAATTTAAAAAACAAGTACATTTAGAAAACAATATTTTTATATTCTTTTTAAAATTAATTACAAAAAAAAAAAAATATTAAAAAGAACCATTCTAAATAGTATTTTATATAAATAGTGCTATTATAGATAGTACTATTTAAAAAAGTAGTTATTTAAAAATTCTTTAAAAAACAAGTACTTTCAGAAAATCATGTTTTATTTTTTTTAAATTACCTTTTACTTTACTTATAAAACAGTAACTTACAAACAAATTTATTTAAAATAGTGCCTTTTAAAAAATAACCTTAAAAAATATCTTTTAAAAACTACATTTTATGAAAATACTTTCAAGAAATGAACTTTTAAAAAGTATATTCAAGAAAAGTACCTATAAACCACATATTAGACAAAAAGTAAAAAAAATAACTTTAGAAAAATGCCCATATTTTATATTTTAAAAAAGAATCTTTTCTAAAAAAAATTATTTTAAAGAAAGTACATTTTAAAGAAACTTATAAAAATGAACAACAATATTTCTAAAAAGTACCTTTTTAAATAGAACCATTTTAGCCAGCAAAAAATTATTTAAAAAAGTGGGTCTTAAAAACTAATTAATTTTACTATTTTAAAATAATTTAAAAATTACCTTAAAAAATAACTTATTAAAAAAAGTACCTTACAAAAGAGTATATTTAAAATATTATCTTTTAAACAATTACCTTAAAAAGCAACCTTTTTGAAATGCCTTTTAAAAAAGAACATTTTAAAAAAGTACTTTCAAGAAATGAACTTTTAAAAAATAAATTTGAGAAAAACCAACTATTAAAGAAACCACCTATTAGACAAAAAATTAAAAAATTAACTTTAGAAAAAATATTAATTTTTTAAAAAAGTACCTTTTATAAAAAAGTACTTTTAAAAATAATGATTTAAAGGAAGTACCTTTTAAAGAACTGACCAATATTATTACAAAATAATACCTCTAAGAAGTACTTTTTAGAATAGCACCTTCTAAAAAAGCACCTTTTTACCCTACAAAAAATTATTTAAAAAGTGGCTTTTAAAAACTACTTTATTCTATTACTACATTATTTTAAAGTTATATTAAAAAATTCTTATAAAAAAGTACCCTTCAAAAGAGTATATTTTAAATATTATCTTTTTAAAAAGTACCTTTTTAAAACATCCCTTTTAAAAAAGTAGTTGCAAGAACTGAACATTTAAAAAGTAAATTTGAGAAAAGTACCTTTAAACTACCTATTAGACAACTAATTAAAAAAATCAACTTTAGAAAAAATTCTTATATTTTATATTTTGAAAGAGTACCTTTTATAAAAAGGTACTAAAAAAAAAAAAAAAAATATTTTAAGGAACTACCTTTCAAAGAATTTTAAGAAATGAAAAAAGTATGTGTAAATACAAGATTCAATTTCGCGCCAAATTGGTTGGAGACTTTTATTGTACCGTATTAAAAATTCATTGCATATGTGACTGAATTTCTAAGCTGATTACAGTGACCAAAAAGTGTTGTTGAATGTTTTTATTTTCTTGTGGATATTTGTATCTTAAGGGCTTCTTTGTGCTTAATTACTGCTTACTACTTGTATCTAAGGTGGCTTTATTATTTGTATCTTTTTTTTGTTGCAATAAAACCACAAACTTTTGCTCTAAATGGTTGATCATTTCCGTTAATGCTTTAAGCGTTTTTTGACGAGGCAGACTGAAACTGAAAGAAAGAAACAACTTTAAAAAGGCAACTGTGTATAAAAACAACGTCTTGATTTAATTATAAATGTCTGTTAATATGTTTGAAATATGACCCTTTAACTTAAAAATTTCTTTAGAAATGCCTTTTGTTTATTGCAATTTTATTTTTTCTTAAAACTTTTTAAGTCTGGCCAACACAAGTTTTGCGTGAGCCAACAAATACATAATTTAATTCTAAATCAACGTTAGAAGAACATGCCTTTCTAACGGTTTTATTAAACAACATAAATGATAGAATGTTTTCAATTGAATTATAGGGTTAGTTTTGTATCTTCGAAATGAATAAACACTAATGCAAGGTTAACTTAAAAAAGTTTTGAATTTCATATTTAAACTTTTTCTTTTTTTTCTTAAAATCGTTATTTTGACAAAGTTACAAACGTCTTTAAATTTTGTTAAATAAACCACTTTTTTAATAAAAATTTTAAAAAGTACATTTATAAAAAGTACTATATTAAAAAGTACATTTTAAAGAAAGTTTCTTAGAGAAAAGGTTTTTTGAAAAGGGTAACTTTACCTAAAAGTACTCTTAAAATAAACGACATTTTAAAAAAGCTCCTTTTAAAATAATACTTAATAAACTACAGTTTTCATTTAGTAAAGTACCTTTCTAAAAGTACGTTTTAATAAATCAGTCAAGTGCGAGTGAGACTCACACATGAGTAGTTTTCCGTACTATATTCAGTAGGGTGGAACGAAGAAATATTTTTTCAATTTCAATATGTAATAGTGACCAAAAGTTGTCATTTGCTATTGTTAAGTCCATTTTAAAGTTTGAACACGTTGGGAGTAGGGTAAGAGGGGCCGCTAATCCAAATGAAATTTTGTATATAGAAATGAAAGGACCAATGACTAAGTACATTGAATAAATTTTAGTCAACGAAAAATCATTACAATAACATATCTATCTAGGGTTGCCAGATAGCCTGAAATGGACTGAATGTGTAATGGTAATGGTAAGGTAATGGTAAGGTTTCAGTTACCAGCTAACGAAATCTAAAATACAATTTGTCCAGTTAAAAAATAATTTTTTGATTTTTTTTTTTTTTTTAATTACTTGGAGCAACGATATGATTTCGGAGATGAGTCACTTTACAACAAAATGTTTGTTTTAAATTTGAAACAATCTCTTTTATTATGGGATAACTTATTATAAAGGGTAATCCATTTCGAGGTACTTTTTTCAATAGCCTTTTTTTGACAGATCACGTGTGAGTCGTGTCATGCTGTCACGTTATTTTTGTTTAGAATTGTTTGGCATTTCATAATGGAGAGACTTACGCCTGAATCGCTTCGCTCTAGAGGCTCTTGAAAAGTTCCAAGAAAATCCGACGTTTTCGAGGCAAATTTTGTTTAGCGATGAGGCCCATTTCTTGCTCTATGGGTATGTAAAAAAACAAAATTGCCGCATTTGGGACGAAGAGCAACCTGAAGAGCTGCCACTTTATCCAGAAAAAACAACTGTTTGGTGAGGTTTGTGGGCCGGTGGAATTATTCGTCGATATTTCTTTAAAAATGATGCCGGTGCGAACGAATAAGAGTAAATTTTAGTGAAAGGTGTAAAAATGTTTAAACTTTTTTGCTTACAACTAAAGCAACAAAAATAGATATGTATACTTTTTTGTAATTGAAATCAATACAGTGGAGGAAACCGACGTTGCAAAATCGACAACGAATGTGGTCACTTTGATACCTTTTCGTTGTCACTTTTGTTTAACAACGGGTGTTGTCAACTTGTAAACGAAAGTGGTCTAATTGAGAACGAGTGTTTTCAATTTGACAACGATCGTGCTTTAATTACAACGCACGTAGTCAACTTGTAAACGAACGTGGTCGAATTGACAACGAGTGTTGTCAACTTCTCTACGAACGTGCTCAAATTGACAGTGCAATGTTGTCAAATTTCACTGGTTCTAGTAAATGTTTTTCATAGTGTTAGTTTCCTTCAATTTATCCAAACGAATTTTTTGAAATAACAATATAGAGCAATATTCTATTTAAGATTGTCTCCAAACGACTAGAGAAAATTTTAAAGGAAGCACTGCCACCATTAGGTCTGCGAGGGGAGTTTAAAGAGAAGATATTTGCCTAAAAAAATATAGGTATTTAAATGTTTTGATTGTAAACGGCTTATTATTTTTATGTTTATATAAATTAACAGTTCGAAATTGATGTCTGTGCTGACGAAAGTGGACGATAAAGCGGGAGCTCCATAAAGCGGGGGAGTTTTAACCAAGGTAAGAGAAATTACGATAGGACTTATATATAGAGCATCTTGAACAATTCTATTGTGATATAATTTTAGATTTGATGACACCAATTAATGAAACATCAAAGGAAATATGCTGATGAAAATAAAACATTGATCTGTGAGCATAAATATGTATATAATATTATTGTTATTATTGAGGATACTTTGAGCAAGATAACCAGTTGATGATTTTAAAAATTCACCGTTTCATGTGCATCCTATTAATAATAAAAAAAATTATTTTATAATTAACTTTCTTTAATATTTTCGTTTTTGTTATTAAAAAAACATTTTGTGAATAAAATAAGTACATAAAATATATATTCTATTACACAGTACGACAGTGGTTGGTACACATGAGAAATGTTAACAGAATATGAAAATAGGCTTAAAATAAAGAAATACGTGTCTCGGCGTTTTGCAGTAGCACGTCAGAATTTAAAAAAAATCGATTTTAAAGATTCGAAGGACCGTGGAGGTTCACTTGTAACTTAATACTATTATAAAAAGTTCTATAAAAATAGAATGGAGGAAACGATTTAAATGCTTGAGCCAGTTTTGAAAAGGGAATTAAATTTGGATTTGTTTTTATTAAAAAAAAATTTTTTCCGCTAGATGGCGCTTTAATTTTCATGTAAAATACTTTAAGGCGCAGATAAGAAATAATGACAAACTTAGAAACGATCGACCGCCATATGGTTCAAATCCCAGACGACTTGTTTTAATTTTTTCTAATTGCAGAATTGTATTTTTAATGAATTTCGTACATTTTTTGAATATTTTTTAATTTTACATGAAAATTAAAGCGCCATCTAGCGTTTCTTTTAATAAAAACAAATCCAAATTTAATTCCCTTTTCAAAACTGGCTCAAGCATTTAAATCGGTTCACCCATTTTATTTTTATAGAACTTTTTATAATAGTATTACGTTACAAGTGAACCTCCACGGTCCTTCGAATCTTTAATATCGATTTTCTTAAAATTCTGACGTGCTACAGCAAAACGCCGAGCCACGTATTTCTTTATTTTAAGCCTATTTTCATATTCTTTTAACATTACTCATGTGTACTCAAAAAAATTTGATTTTGTCGTACTGTGTTATAATTATTAAAGGAAAGAACATTTACAAATCGACAACGATATGGTGTTTATTTGCCAAAGGTGTGCTGTCAATCCGACACTCTAATAGTGCCAATTTGACAACAATATGGTGTCAAAGTGTACACGTTGTCGAGTTGATCGATACACTTTCGACACCGTATGTGGTCGTTTTAATAACGGATGTTGTAATTTTTCTCTGGGTGTATAACAAATAGTGCAATAATAAAGGAAATTGTAGCGAAAGCAATAAGGTTACCGTTTTATCCTCTGGGTATAAAATCGTCACTTTTCAACATAGAAATAACTGTACAGCTTATTGAAGTTGTACAACGACTTTGCAAACTGGTGTTAATTTTTTTGCTCCTGAGACCTTTCACTATGGGTAAATATTTTTAAGACTTAAAGATTATCAGCTTGTTTTTGGCACAAAATAAAACATATTTAAAGCTTAATTAATGTATGTTTTTCTTCCCTGCTTAAATAGAAAGCTAAAATGTTAATGAATACAATATACAAAAAAAAAAATAATAAAAAAATGTTAATGAATTGTTCTTCGGACTTTTGCCTAATTAATTAATAAGAGAAGTGTTTTGTTTTTGTCTCGTTTTAAAGCAATTTTATATTTCGTTTGGTTCTTATGACAAATGATTGTTATCGGAAACGAAACGTTAATTAAAAGTGCCTATACAGAAAATTATAATGATGTGTTTTACGAAACGTTAAGAAAAAAGTGCAAAAGAAAAAAAAAATTTTTAGGGGTTTTATTAAACACCATATAAAAAAAATGACTAGATCAGGTCAATTTAGCAGTGAACTACAAAACCTTACGTTTAAAATAAAATAAGCTTTTTAAAAAAAAAAAACAGACAACAATATCTGCGAAGCTTTTTGCTTGCCTGCAAAAACACCCAGAGTCCTTGGCGGGAATCGAACCCGCAACCCCCAGACTGATAGACTAGTGTACTAGTCTATGGCGGCACTTTTTAGGGATTCTTAGGTAGATATTAAAACAAAAAAAAACAAATTTATTAATCAATTTATTTATGAATCAAACACTAGCAAAAAGCATGGTTCGAATACTATAAAATCAATTTAATTATTGGAACTTTAGATGCAATTTAGAAATGGACAAATACTAAAATCAAGATGTTTAGATATCGGTTTGAAAAATATCTATATTCTATGCATATAATAAAACTGTAACAGGATCATTTCTGTACATGAAATATTTTTTGAAAATATTGTTGCTGGTGCAGATAGTAATCGAATTGGAATACAATACAGTCTGTCTGTCCGTCTGTCTGTTTGTGTTCGCATTACGTAAAAATATTAATAAAATTTTGTGAGGAGGTACCTTAGTATCACGGTTCAAATATAGAATTTTTTTTTGCAAAAATATTTCATTTCCAAGAGAAATGGAGAAAAAGTAGCGAAATAAAGCAATATTGCCGATTTAAAGATGCCATCATGGAAAATTTATAAGGTAGCCTCACTACGTAGGGAAAATATTAAGTCGAAAATTTGTATTTTCTTTTTATATAGATTTTTACAGTTTAATTTACAATTTTTAACCCTTGAAAGGACGTTTAACTGTCAAACACCGTATAAAAAATTTTGGCCTTAATATTTCCCTTTCGTAGTCAGGCTTTCTGATAAATGTGCCTTGGGTACTACAAACTTGACAGCACCTTTTATTTTTGAAAGCGGGATATTATAAACATTATTTACAGAACTCTACAATAATTTGAAAATTTTATAAAAAAAATTTTTTTAATTTCTGAGTAATTACCCAGTGATGGGTATCTCTATATAAAGTAAATACATAAAGAATTTTAAAATAAATCTAAGTTCAATACTCTAAAATAATAAATAATAAATCTGTGGCAATAAGGAATAAGTGCTCAAGTCGACTTAAGCAAAATTTAAGTTACTGGCACCTTTGTTATCGTACCGTACTCCAAAGTACCCATATGCAAAATTTCAATTATTTTGGGCCATTTTTCAGGAAGTTATAGCGAAATAACTTTCTGCTTATCTCTTCTCAATATCTAATCGCATTTGGAAAAAAGCGACAACTTATTAATGCCTGCGTACTTTTGGTAGATATAAAATGTTTTTCCAAAACATACGTTTGACTCCCATATGTAAAGTTTAAATAAAGATAAACTATTTTTTTAAAAATAATTTTAAAGTTTAAAATTGTTCTCCCGCAAAACTTAAAAATCAGACTTAAGCACTTTTTCCTTATTGCCACAGAAATATCGCTGTATCGCGACAGTTTTCTGAAAAATATAGATAATTCCATAAATCGCTTTATCGCTAGTTTTTGCCCCTCCCTAGTGACAATAGTCTCTAACTAAATAGATACAGATGTGAGTATTAAAAAAACTTAAATATAAATGCAAGTTGCTTTCATGATTAATGAAGAGAGGGATAAGTTTTATTTTTTATTTATTTATATTTTTTTTCTTTCTTTTTTATCATTAAGCTGTGTTTTTTATTTTTATTCAGTATTTTAAAGCATTCTAACAGTCAATGATCGCACATTTGACAGTTCATTAGCAAATATTTTCAAATTGGTATTTTTTTATCTTTAGTGGATACTTTGAACATTTTTAATAATTATTTTTTGTTTGGATATGTTTCAAGTCTCTTTAAATAAGTATGTTGGTGGAGGTTTCACGATTTCCAATCTTATTGTAGCGACTTTGTGTTTTTGCAGAAATTTAAGCTGAGACAGTGCCTTAAAGCTGAATTTCATATTACCGTATTTAGGTTTTAGAATCGAATTGTAGAGTAGCATTTAGCTATGTACGTTTACACTGAACCAAAAATTTTTTTGGGGTGTAGAATTGAAGAAAAGTAGGCTATTATAAAGCTAACAAACTTTTTAGTCAAATCTACTGACGATTTTCGTAAAAAAAATATTTGTTTTTAAATTCCTTATATTGAAGAAATTTCGTCAATATGACCATTTCCTTTCGTACACTTTTTTAGTTAATTTTTTTATTAAATTTTATTCTTTATAATACCTTTTCATCATTAGATAAACAAAATATACAACATAATCTGAAAACAAAATGTCATATCGTTAATGCGTTTTTAGCTTTATTTCGCCTTTTAAGAAGAATAAACCATAAAGTTTCTGTTGCGGGTATTTGACTTGAAATGTTCAAAATAAAAAATATAAATTGGAAACATTTTCTATTTTATACACATGTCAACTAAATAATTTTTCTGAAGTTAAATTTAACGAAATTTTTTCTATTTTACAGCTCTTTTTTCATTTATACATGAGCCGTTTGCTTTAAAAAATATGGATACATATACAGTGGTGTTCCATAAAATAGAGCCACCTTTTACTAAAGGGTCCACGATCTAACGTTTTTTTTCAACTTGTGCTTATTTCGTGAATGGTAACACTTAGCTCATGTCTGATTTGACAGATAATTTGTATTATCCTTCCGCTGAACGAATATGGTTGTGTATACGCTTGAACAACGCTGGGAAATATTGACTTACAGAAGATGCCGATATTGCCAAAAAATCATCTTTCCAGATGAAGCTCATTTTGATCTTGGCGTGTATGTAAACAAGCAAAATTGTCGCATTTGGGGCACAGAAAACCCGCACGCATACATTGAAAAGCCGATGCACCCAAAACGAGTCACTGTTTAATGCGGATTTTGGTCCAGAGGCATAATTGGACCATTTTTCTTCGAAAATGAGCAAGAAGCGGCCGTTACAGTCAATGACGATCGTTATCGGGCCATGTTGAACGAATTTTTGTTCACAAAAATTGAAGAGGAGGATATTGGCAACATTTGGTTTCAACAAGACGGAGCTACGTGCCACACAGCCGAAGCTACACTCGATATTTTGCGCCTTGTTTTTGAAGATCGCATTATCAGCCGCAGAGCTGATATCGTTTGGCCAGATCGGAGCTGCGATTTGTCACCGTTGGATTATTATTTGTGGGGTGCCGTCAAAGAAAAGTGTTACGCCGACAAGCCAGAGACAATTGACGCTTTAAAGGACAATATTCGTGAAGCCATTGGTAAAATACAGCTGCACACAATAGATAATGTGCTTAAAAATTGGACCGATCGTGTAGGCTACTGCATGGCCAGCCGAGGCAGCCATTTGAATGAAATTATTTTCCATTATTAACAAATTTTAAGGTTTATATTTTTGTGAGACCGAACAACTGACCAATTAAATTACTACAGAACTGTTTTGATAAAAAAATTAAAATGAAATATATACGTAAAAATATTCGAAATTCAAGATTATGGGTGTGAAAAAAATAGAGCCATCCACTTCAATTATCTAAAAAACACAAAATTCCAAGTGATGAGTAAAATTTAATTATTTTCAATTATTTTCAAATTACCACAGTACTTAGTGAAATATAAATTATTTTTGATAACGACTGAGCACCGTTTTGGCATAGGGTCAACCAGTCTTCGGCATGTCTCAATTTATTAGTTGCATGTTTTCTCTTAAGAGCTGATTCAATTATTCGCCACAAATTCTTAAAGGGTTTAAGAATGGCAACTGAGCAGGCCAGCTGAAAACATCAACCCCATATTTTTCAAACCAAACTTTTGCCCACTTCGATATGTGTTTCGGGTCATTGTCTTGCTGAAACACAAATCCAAGTGACATTTCTTATTCTGAGTAACCCATCACATAACTGTTAAGCAGATTTGTGTAAAAAATAGCATCCATTCTTTCTTCTACCCGTACGTTAGGCCCAGTTCGGATATATGAAAAACAGACCCCACCATAATATATCCGCCACCGTGTTTAATGGTCTTTATGGTGTATTGAGGAAAACTTTGGTGTTTGGTAGCCAAACACCAAGCAGGTGGCTGCTTGTCAGAGTTAAATAGATTTAGTTTTGATTCGTCGGACCACAAAGTTTCTTCAAGTCAATTAAGGACAGTAAAATGTAGAAAATGATACTGGCTCTATTTTATGGAACACCACTGTATGTTATTACACGAGTTTTGTATTTTTAATTTACCATACGTAGTATAAGGTGAAGTATAGTAATCATGAACAAAATTGAGATTTCATCGTTTTGAGGTCTACTGAATCCATTTTGGCTATTTTCGCGATGATGTCTGTGAGTGGATGAGTGTGTATGCCACTATATTTGTGGAGTTTGTACAGGTCATACCGTATGATATATTAAAACCAAATTTAGTATGGCCCTTTGGTATATGGAGATGAAGACTTGTGTAAATTTTGGGCGTAATCAGGAAGGAGCAAGGGGTAGTTTACTTACTCCCAAATTGTTTAATCGCTCTACAGGTCATGCCGTATGACTTATTAAAATTAAATTCAGTATGTGCATTTGGTTTACGGAGATATCTAAGCATCCTGATTCCAATATAGGATATTTTTTTCTCACAAAAATATCTCATTTCCAAGAAAAAGTAAAGAAAAATCAGTGAAAGTACGCAATTTCCGATTTAAAGGTACTGAAATTTTAGGTATAAAATTCGGATATTTTAAACACGGTTGCGCACCTTTTATTTTTGAAAGTGGGATACTGTAAACAAAATTACGCAACAGATGGCGCCAATTGAATAACATTTTTATTTTTTTTTACTTTGTGGAATTACATTGTTATTAAAATATTTTTAACACCTCCTACAGAGCTTTACAATAATTTGTAGAATTTTAGAATTTTTTATAAATTTTAGAGTTTTATCCAGGGATGGGTACCTCTATATATAAAGTAAATACATAAACCATGACTAAAGCACTATAAAAGTAAGAGTCTTACATTTATTGTGGAATAGTTTCAAAGTAAAATCCAGCAAAATATTGTCAGGACGCCTACCACGTGGCGGGCACAGCTGGTAATGTAATACTTTGTTAAGTGCGATTAACAAAAAAATATACTTTTAATGACTTAAAAAGGGCTTACACCACTGTCAAAGTCAGCAAAAAGTAAAAATCTTATATTTACAAAATATAAACTACGGGATCTCAATTAAAACAAACCAATTTCTTTCTATACATTTATTATTAAATACTTCAGCAATAAAATCTAAAAAATATAAAAAGGCTTTATTTCAACATTTACCATTCAACCAACCTTATTTATACTCTTGTTGAATTATTTAAAAAAAAAAAAAATCCCTTGTTTAGGAGTTGTATACCATTTAAACTTTTGTCAAGTTATTGCTGCCACAGCTAAAGTTGAACCGCTCACAGGGCTAAATCGCCTTTCCCGGGATTTATATTTAATCCGCAGCTACCATGTTACTCCCTGTAGCCGATCACCAATAACCGGCCACAGAGACTTGGGGTTGACCCTTTGGATCTACAGTTTCAGTGGTTAAACTTAAAAGGTTCTTATTTGCCAGTTTCAGGCCTCTGCTAGCCTTGAAAGCATTAGCGTTGAGGTGTTAGAAGAGAAGATCGCAAGCCCGTAAAGCAGATCTCAGCAACTGCAAAAACTAAAGAGTTTAACACATTCTATAAAATCATTATAAACATGATACTGAATCACCCTTCGCCCCTGAGAAAAAGAAAAACTTAAGAAAAAAGCAAACGTGCTTTGGTCGGAATAGATCGCGTTTTAAACACAAAACACTTTGAGAATAAATTTCGATCAATCTAGTGAATGGAATTCCCGATGTTTATAATATTCATAGAGATTCCATATCTTATCTTGTCCCAACAATAATAAATAAAACATTCACAGTAATGTATTGATCTACGAAGGTGAAACGTGGGATTAAAGCAAAGATATGTCTGTCTTTCTTAATTGCTGATGTGCTGATGGGAATAAACAGTCTAATGATTAAATTAAACTCTGTCGCAAGAGAAGGTTTATAATGCATTTTAAACAAATTGTTTTCAACTTAAACTAAAATAATTCTTGCAAAAACAAAACCGACTACAGAACAAATATATGTGCATCAATTCTAAACTAAAAATTTAAAAGGAGGTAATCTATAAAAAATAGTACGCAAATCAAATACTTTTATACTTGTTGCTCTAACGGACATAGTAATATACGTTCTGTACATTCAAATGTCTATCCATAACGGTTCAGCAGTTAAAGCCATATATGACAAATAACACGGCAATAAAAAGTAACGGTTTCAAAGATATGGCCATATAGGTTAAACAATATCACCTAGGGGACACCCTTTAATGTACAATTTTAAATTAAACACTTATTTTAAAGGACCGATTCTTTGTAAATTTCAAATGTCTGTTTAAAACGGTTGAAAAGTTTAGCCATATGCATCAATTTACATCAACTATTGAGACACCCTTTATAATTTTAAATATTTATAAATGTTATTATACGGGACATAGTAGTGGAGATTCTGTCTAATTTTCAAGTGTTTGCCTATAACGGTTCAAAAGATAGGGCTAGATAGGTAAAATGTTGTCAATTATGGGGACACCCTTTAGTTTCCAAATTTAAATTATATACTTGATGTTATAAAGGACTTAGATATACAGGTTCTTTGTAAATTTCAACCGTCTCTCTTTTACGGTTCAAAAGTTTTGCAATATACATCAAATTACATCAACTATTGGGACACCCTTTAACTTCTAATCATAAATATTTAATTTCTGATTATAAACGTTGGACATTTTGTCCAATTTTCAAGTGATTGTCTATAATGGTTCAAATGGTTCATATATTTAAATTGACGTCACATATGGAGACACCCTTTAATTTTTAAGTTTATTTTTTTTATTAATTTCTGTTATTGGCAGTTATAGTGATATGCAGTTATATAAAATTTCAAAAGGGTGCTCTTTACGGTTCATAATACACGTAAAAAACACGTATGTTGTATGGGGACACCCTTTAATTTTCAAAATTCTGAACTTCTTTTAAAATGGTACCAATCTGTAAGTATTTCTTTTATAATAAAGAAAAAATTTTTAAAATCGGTTCAAAAATGACTGAGTTCTGCGGGCACAAACATAAAAAAAGCAACATTCAGACGAATTGATAACCTCCTTCTTTTTTTGAAGTCGGTTAAAAAGGAAGACCTAACATCAACATCAAAACATGCATGTGCGATGTTCTGTCTATCAGTAAAACACACATCAAGCCAGTATTATCTTATATTTCAGTAAGTTTCAGAAAAAAAGATACTGGAGTTTCTGTCGGATTTTTTAGGCCAATAAATAGAAGGCTGCAATAACAATAACAACAGCAAAGCTAAATAAATAAGGGATAGAAAGGCTTCATCAGTTTATTTCGGTATATCGTTATGCTAGTGGGTAGTGTACTAGTCTATATGTCTGGGGTTTGCGGGTTCGATTGCCTTCGTTACTCTGCTCTATAATTTAGTTAGACTATAATTTGTAATTTTATTGTTACATTTAAAAAATAAATATTTCACTATTCCCCAAATTTTTAAGTAAAAATGAAAACTTCCAAAAAATACTCGCTGAAGCAAAAAATATTCTATAAACCAAAAGTTATACTAATTTCGATTTTTATATTTTTTATGTTTGCATTTGGGATTTAAAGTTCTAAAATTCTACAATTTTAGGTTTATAAAAATTTTACACTGCGGTAATTTGTGGATTCATTTATATGACGTAAGTCGAGATGTGTATTTGCATGTTTAGAAGAAGTTTATTTATTTGGCGAGTTTACAAAATGAAAGTACCGACAGTCTGCCGGTAAAAAAAAAAAGATTTGTGAAACATTATATGAAAATTACGATTTGAACACCCACGCATATAGACGTATGTGCTATGAAGCAAAAGGAGGAGTGAAATAAGCAAACAGTTTTGCGAAAACAAATATAAAAAATTTTTTAAATCGAGAAAAAGAGCTCAACCTTATTTATGTAAATTATTGTGCGGTTTCTATATTACAGGCAAGCGGCTCGTCTAAAAAATCACTCAAAAAATTGAGTGCTTTTCATAAAAATTTTCTAGACGAGCCGCTCGCCTGTAATACGGAAACCGCACATATATTTTTATAATATGCTGTGGTGTGTTGGTATTGTCCATGTTCGATGTTCCTTTCGTACCTTTTTGTTGATAATAGAATAAGCTGCCTATGCACAAATCTTAATAAAAAAAACTGGTCTCCAAATTGCTTAAAAATTTTTGCTTTCACTGCTTTGCAGCGTTAGTTGTTGGCAGCAACTATCATAGAGTTCGTTCACTTCTATTTTGGGAAAACGTTTCTTGTTGCTTAAGCAGCTCCGCCATCATCGCTTACTGGATGGATGTGATGTAAATATCCAAAAATAAAAATATCGGTTTCTGGTGGAGAGCTGATTTTCGTAATTTCTAAATGCTGGGCCGGACGGAGTCCTTACGTATTAAAATATCATACAAACCTTAAATAAAACTGCATGAATCATGACTTTGTTAGTATTAGAAAAAAAAATTATTGAAATTAAAAATTAAATGGTATATACATATTTATTTTTTTGTTTATTAAATATTACAATACAATTACAAAATAAATTCTAAGCGAATTTATCGAGGATGGCATTAAACTTTATAACTCGTCTGAGTCTGTGGTAGGAATCGAACTTACCCAGGCTGATAGACAAGCACACTACCTGCTAGCCTATTGGAGCACAGAAATTGGCGTACAAAACCATTGTTCTTGTGAAAAAAATATTAATTCTAAAATATTGATTATAATTATTTAAGTTTATTCAAAATTTTGGACTCCGCTTGAAATTTTCGAAATGTACAAGAAAATGTACTTTAAAAATCAAGTGTCATAAAAATACATTGCTCTATGCGCAAATTCAAACATACTGATTTTTAAAAAATATCTTCGAATTTTCGAATTTTATTTCGAATTTTCGAAACACAGGAATACATCAGGTTTACAAGTTAATTAACTTGTAAATGCAATAACATTGATTCCTTTAATATGTTTGCAATTTTTAACTTTACTTCGAATACCAACGGTTTATTTTTTATTTCGAATAATCATAAAAACATATTGTGTTATGCAAAAATATTGATTTTGAAAAATATATTTAAATCTTTTAACTTAATTTCGAAAAACATGTATAAATTACATTTACGTTTTAGTTAACATGAAAAACTATGTTTTTCTTTTATTGGAAAAGACAAATTATCTGCTGAAATAGTAACATTTTAAGTTTTCGAATTTCGAGAAATAACAACCTCTTGTAAGGGTTTAATTGTTGTTTTAATGTCAAAATTAAAGTATATTTAATTTTTCGAAGTTTATTAAAATTTTTCGAAATAATTATGTTCAAAATAATTATTTTTAGTAAATTTCTCCAGTCGAATTGACGAAATTAAAGTATATTTGATTTTTCGAAGTTTATTCATTGTGTTTCCCATTAAACCAATAACTCTTTCTGGTCAATTGCACTTCCAAATAATTATCTTTATAATTTCGAAAATTCGAAATTAAGTACAAAATATAAAAAAAGTTATTTTTACATTACCGTGTAAAATAAAGTTCGAAATTTCAAAGTGTCAATTTCATAGTGTTTCTCATTAAATCACTTAATTTTTAAAATATAAAAAATATATTTTTTGCAATTTCGAAAATAAGTTAAAAATGTGAAGGAGAAAACGTTTTTGCATTTCGACTTAAAAGTAATAATTTCTTAATGTAAATTGGACTTCAAAAAACTATTAAAATTTATATATAATTAAAATTTTTTAAAACAATTCAAAAATTTATTTTGCTATATTGATATTGGACTTTAAAATACATTTTCTTCTACGTATATGTTTGAAATATATTTTGATTTTTACGCGAAACGACTACTACTGGAAGACATCTCGAACTCTGGTAAAATTTTGATTTTTTGGTAAAGTTTAGATTGTTTGGTGAAATCTCTATGTTTTATTAAGCCTTCGTTAATCGCTTGCTCTTTTTGCATTAAAATAAAACATAATTCTTGCAAAAAAAAAACCGACTACAAAACAAATATATGTGCATCAATTCTAAACTAAAAACTTAAAGGGAAGTAATCTGTAAGAAATAGTACGCAAATCAAATACTTCTATACTTTTTGCTCTAACGGACAAGTAATAAACGTTCTGTACATTCAAATGTCTATCAATAACGACAAATTACGTCAGATATGAGGACACCCTTTATTTGTTTACAGTTATTATTACTGACACAGTTATTATTACTGAAAAGTAAAGGTTCCAAAGATATGGCCATATAGCTTAAACAATATCACCTAGGGAACACCCTTTAATGTACAATTTTAAATTAAACACTTATTTTAAAGGACAGATTCTTTGTTAATGTTGTCTAAAACGGTTCAAAAGTTTGGCCATATGCATCAATTTACATCAACTATTGAGACACCCTTTATAATTTTAAATATTTATAAATGTTATTATACATAGACATAGTAGTGGAGATTCTGTCTAATTTTCAAGTGTTTGTCTATAACGGTTCAAAAGATAGGGCTAGATAGGTTAAATTATATCAATTATGGGGACACCCTTTAGTTTCCAAAAACTATATACTTGATGTTATAAAGGACTTAGATATACAGGTTCTTTGTAAATTTCAACTGTCTCTCTGTAACGGTTCAAAAGTTTGGCAATATACATCAAATTACATCAACTATTGGGACACCCTTTAACTTCTAATCATAAATATTTAATTTCTGATTATAAACGTTGGACATTTTGTCCAATTTTCAAGTGATTGTCTATAATGGTTCAAATGGCTCATATATTTAAATTGACGTCACATATGGGGACACCCTTTAATTTTTAAGTTTATTTTTTTATTAATTTCTGTTATTGGCAGCTATAGTGATATACTGTTTTTTTAAATTTTATAAGGCTGCCCTTTACGGTTCATAATACTCGTAAAAAACACGTATGTTGTATGGCGACACCCTTTAATTTTCAAAATTCTGAACTTCTCTTAAAATGGGACCAATCTGTAAGCATTTCCTTTCTAATAAAGAAAAAATTTTTGAAATCGGTTCAGAAATGACTGAGTTCTGCGGGCACAAACATAAAAAAGCAACGTTCAGACGAATTGATAACCTACTTCTTTTTTTGAAGTCGGTTAAAAATTGTGTGTTCAATGTTACTAAAATTCAATTTCTTTAAGTCTTTCGTATATATCAGGTTGAATTTCGACGATGTCATGGATTTACTGGTTTTGAGGGCCGCTAAGGCTTGTGCCTGCGTTTTGAGAAAATCCCACAAGAAAAAATTTAAACGGATATTAAAATTTTGATTCATATTTAAAATAAAACTATAAATCATCAGTATAATGAGAACTTTAATAGACTTCGTACTACAAGTAACACATACTTGGTCCAAACAAAGTACATTTGAAGAAATCATAATTCTTACAAGTATATAAAATAAATTAAATATTTTGGTTCATATTCATTTAAACTTACATATTTTATCTACAGTATTTTCCACAATTTTTGCTATTTCTGTTTTTTTTCCCTTTGGAGTCGAATTTTGTTGTTTCTAATATTGATCATCAGAACTCCCTAATGAACTTAACTAATGTATTTTCATTTAAATTTGACGAAGTTTCTGTAGCTTTAGTTTTTGATCCACATGATTTATTTTCGTCAGTAGATTTTTCATAGTCTGATGTCACCATAGGAATTTTATATTTTTTTCCTTTAGACTTTTTACTTTCAATTTCATGTAACGTTTCATTAAATTCGTTTTTGGTTTTGGAACGTTTAGCGTTGTTTGACAAATTTTTGTATTTCAATATATTTATTATACTTGCGTTTCCCTTGCAAATGTTGTTCATCAAAATCGATGATTACGGCATCTTCATTGTCGGATTCTTCTGACGACTTTTAAACATTTTTACATTTATTCGTTTTTATAACCTTCCCCACAAATGGAAAGGGTATATATAAGTTCGTCATTCCGTGTGTAATTTCTACAATATTCATTTTCGACCCCATTAATTATATATATTCTGTATCCTTATACATAGAGAAGTTGATTAATCGATGTCCGTCTGTCCGTGTTCGGGTTGAAATGTCATTTGCCAAGGCACCAGAAGAGATACAAAAAATTTAAGCACACCAATCTGTCAGGCATAGTTTCGAAAACTTTCGTGTTGCAATTCAGCAACATCGGATCATTACTTTGGAGGCTGCGGGCCTAAAAGCAACCCCCACCTATAGTCTTTTCACGTTTTTTTTAATATTTTTCGGCTTTAATGATTCTCTTTGCCGTTTTTTGTCAAATAAATATTAAACCGTGACAGGTAGATCGCAAGGAGTGTAATCGGATCTCGGAGGATCAATAACCCCCGAGGGGGGATTTTTGTTTGTTTTTAGGTTGGTAGGGTTTTTCTGCTTTGATTTGTATTAGAGACCTTTACAGAAAGCAATTCACATATAGGTACCCAATTGACCCACAGGGTACCCACTGGTAAAAATATTCAATAAAATTTTAAATTTTTTTTTAAACATTTACAAAAACTTTACAAACCGTTTTCAAAACGATATTTCCACAGAAAAATTTTCGAAAAACAAATTTTTTAAAAAAATTTCCAAAAAATTTTCGAATAAAATTTTACAAAAAAATTTCCAAAAAATATTTTTACAAAAAATTTGTACAAACAATTGTTGAAAAATTAAAGAAAAAATTTCAATATTTCTGTGAAAATGAAAATCATGACTGTAACATAATATATGTATTTTAATATTAAGAATATATGTAACAAATGTTTTTAAATGCATTTGATTTTTAAATAGATGAGATCTTTGTTTTAAAACCTGGATGCATTAAACACATAGTCAACATCAGGATACCGACTACAAACTGTCAAAAATAAAATACACAGCGATATCGTAGCTGTCGTCTTCAATATCATTAAGTAGCTGACCACACGGCGACAATTGTAGCCATCGCAATTTGATATACAATCAGCAATTTGTTTTCATTTATCTGCGTCGCCGCTGTCTTCTATTTCTTTAAAGAATGAATAATGAGTTTTTTCTCATACGACTTATTTTAATTTATGTAAAGAGTCAACAATATGGATAATGCTGTACATGTTTGTATAAATAAAATCACCGTGGTGAAGTGTATAGAAGATTCGGCACGGCCGAATATAGCAATTTTACTTGTTTATAACCGACTTCAAAAAAAGAAGGAGGTTATATCTATTCGTCTGAATGTTGCTTTTTTATGTTTGTGCCCGCAGAACTCAGTCATTTCTGAACCGGTTTTAAAAATTTTTTCTTTATTAGAAAGGAAATGCTTACAGATTGGTCCCATTTTAAAAGAAGTTCAGAATTTTGAAAATTAAAGGGTGTCCTCATACAAAATTGGTTTTTTTTACGTGTATTATGAACCGTAAAGAGCACCCTTTTGAAATTTTAAATAACTGCATATCACTATAACTGTCAATAACAGAAATTAATAAAAAAATAAACTTAAAAATTAAAGGGTGTCCCCATATGTGACGTCAATTTAAATATATGAACCATTTGAACCATTATAGACAATCACTTGAAAATTATACAGATTGGCCACTATTTATAATCAGAAAATAAATATTTATAATTAGAAGTTAAAGGGTATCCCAATAGTTGATACAATTTGATGTATATTGCAAAACTTTTGAACCGTAACAGAGAGACGGTTAAAATTTACAAAGAACCTGTAATTCTAAGTCCATTATAACATCAAGTATATAATTTAAATTTGGAAACTAAAGGGTGTCCCCATAATTGATGTAATTTTACCTATCTAGCCCTATCTTTTGAACCGTTATAAACAAACACTTGAAAATTAGACAGAATCTCCACTACTATGTCCCGTATAATAACATTTATAAATATTTAAAGTTATAAAGGGTGTCTCAATAGTTGATGTAAATTGATGCATATGGCTAAACTTTTCAACCGTTTTAAACAGACATTTGAAATTTACAAAGAATCTGTCCTTTAAAATAAGTGTTTAATTTAAAATTGTACATTAAAGGGTGTCCCCTAGGTGATATTGTTTAAGCTATATGGCCATATCTTTGGAACCGTTACTTTTTATTGCTGTGTCAGTAATAATAAATGTAAAAAATAAATGGTGTCCTCATATCTGACGTAATTTGTCATATATGGCTTTAACTGCTGAACCGTTATGGATAGACATTTGAATGTACAGAACGTATATTACTATGTCCGTTAGAGCAACAAGTATAAAAGTATTTGATTTGAATACTATTTCTTACAGATTACTTCCTTTTAAATTTTTAGTTTAGAATTGATGCACATATATTTGTTTTGTAGTCGGTTTTTTTTGCAAGAATTATCTTTTTGCTTAATTCTAGAGACTCTTTTGATAAAAAGGGTCTAACTAGGAGTAGAGAAAACGAAAAAAATATTTGTTTTATATAAAAATATATATATATATTATTTGGAGTTTTAAGATTTTATAGCCAACTTATTCGGAAATTAATGGGCCGGAACAGTGTAGAAAGCGATCTGCATCGATATTTCCCCTACATTAATATTAATAATAAGCTTACTTTATATAATAAATGGTGATTTCTACTATCTGTGGCAAAAAGAAATAAAATTAAGCTCTTTTCTTCTTTTTGAGAAGGTAGAAGATCTTATTTCTTAATTTATAAAGTCTCGAAAGAAAGATTCTGAATTGCAATGGAAATAACTTATTAAGAAACAAGCTACAAAGTTTTAAAGGGTCTACTTAAATGGGACCAAACAGAATCAAAAAATTCAATAGAGTCTTGTGGCGGCAAAAAGCAACCATCGCTGAAGAATCTTACAGAATCAACATCAAATTAAATCTTAAAGTTTGCTTGAAATATCAAAATTTATTTTTATACATTGATGGGAAATATACACTTTTTGATATTTCGAACTTAATTTCGAATTTTTGAGACATACAAATTATTTATAATAAAATGCTATTGATACAAAAGAATTATTGGTTTTGTAAGGAACACAATAGTATTAACCCTTAAAGTATGTTCGAAATTTCGAACATTATTTGTGGTTTAAGTTCAATTTCAAAGTCTTAATTTTATAAAATTAAAATTTTTAATCAAGAAGTGTTAAACTTTTAGGATTTATTATGACCAAAATTTCAAACATTTTGTCGAACAATCTAACAAAAATTTTTCGCATTTTCGAAACTTTAAAGACAAGTTCTAAGCAAAGCTCCAAATTCTTTGTTTTATGAAAAAAGAGTAAATTCGAATTTCAATCACTAAAAAATAAAGCGTTTCAAAACTTCTAGTTAATCAGGTAAAATTTTCCTCCCTGTTTGGAAAACCAATTCCCTACCTACGAACCTGCCTCTGCCAAAATCCTTGCAAATTGCAAAACGTTGCAAAATAAAAAATATACAAAAAATCTAAAAATATCTAGACTTATGTAAAAGATAATAGTTTGTTTTTGCCATTTTCTCGTTTCATTTTTCTATTTGCATTTTATAGCCACATTACAATTGGTTGCAATTTTCTAACCATAAATGTGTGAGAAACTCAATTTTATTTAAAGGAAATTGCAGATGGTCGATTAACATGCAAACTAAACAACAACAAATATCTCCTTCTACTTAAAAGAAAAAAAAAAAAAAAACAAAAATTAGAAGCATATTTTTGACTTTTGTAAAAGGAAGTAACAAATTTAAAGTTTGGTGGCGGTAAAATAAAAACTTACCACCACTAACATCACCACCAAAAAACAAAAATCCAAATTTGCTAAAAATCTTTGGAAAAAAAGGAGAAAATGAAACTTTGTAATTAAACTATCAAACCAGGATTTGTTTCAAATGCAAAAATAAAAATAAAATTTTTATTTTCAAATTGTGGTTTAACTTTTTCCAACAGAAACTTTTCCGTACTCGTGTGGTTACTGAATGAAAAGGAATATTTTTTGAAGGTATGATTTCAGCAAATCTAAATCCAAGAATTCTAGCACATTTGTTATTGTTATTGTTGTAGTTGTTGTGATCACCCCTATCATTAAAAATGTTGGTTTGCTTGGTCCCTATGACAGTGGACGATTGATGGCCAGCCGTATACGTGATGCCTAAATGTTACTCAGGGTTTTTTTCTTGTTGCCCTTTTGGATTTTTATTTAGTTTCTTTTGAATCTGTTATTCATTGCTGTACAACGTTTAAATATTGTACATTTGTGTTGTAGGCTGGTAGGTGATGGTTCTATAGCAGATGAATTGTGGCACCATTAAGATGGACACTTGAAAGAGTTAATTCCTTTGATTTTTATTTATATTTTGCTGTCTTTCATGCACAAGAAATTAAAGAAAAACTTGAACTTAATATTTTTTAAGAAATTATAATTTTCTTTTAGTGAACCTATAACCAAGATTAGACAGTTATCGTAGAGTATCGAAGCAGACCGCTTCCTTAATAGGTGCCCCTTCCGAACTCAATGATTATAAGCAACGCAATTGTAATTATGGTGATGTTATTTTTATTGACCTACGTGCTGCCTACCGCTACCCTTTATTATTGACTTTAAAGATTTCAGACTGTCGACTGGTAATTGTCGGGCTTCTTCCCCATCACGGAGTCTCTAGTAACTGCTAGCATTTTTCGAAGGCTTTGATCTCCCATGACATCTACATTAAATAAATTTCAGCTCGAGGTTCTTAGTCTTATGCTAGCCAGTACTGAACATTCACACACAATGTGCCCTGCCTTCTCAAACTCTTCCAGGCACAATCTGAAAGTATCATCTTTTACGATTTTCATCTTGACTAGGTTTGACGTTTCCATGACCCGTCACTAACGTAGTTATCCAGGTTAAGGTACTTCTGTTATATCTAAACACCTTGCGGGCCTTTCTGTTTCTTTGAGCATCATTCGAGCCTGCATACACGTAGTGGTCTCCCTCCACCTTTTCAGGTTTCACCCATTGTAGGACATTTGCTCGTATTAGGCCATTACCCAGTTCTGGTCCGGCAGATCCCTCTTTTGCTAGTTGTTCTGCTGCTTAATTTTCAGCTCACTAACGCTACCTTATTAATCGATGCACTAGTTTAGAGTGCACCTGCGGCATGTGTTTTATAACTTTCTTCCATGCACCCGACATTCCAGCAGCTTCTTGCACCATGAACATTTGAGCAGCTGGGGATTGACATAACATTATTTTTCTATTAGCTGCTTCTGTTAGAAGGCAGCAGTACGTCGTGTGAATAACGCCCATTACCTTTGTTTAAACTACAGTCAACACGTTTCTTCCTGGAGGGTATCAGCGGCTGATCTTAGCCTCTCTGGGAGTACAGACAAATACCGGGGGTATCTGTGTAATAGACCCTAATTTTATTTTAGGACAAGCCATGGAAATTTGTTTACGCATATCGCTCGAATAACCGTTTGTTAGAAAGTGAAATTCTCTTGGTATTTGGCGTTTTAATGAATTGCCGTTTGTTAAGGGTCTTTCATAGAGTGCGTTCTGTCTTTACATTTAAATAAAACTGGAAGTTCTGTTCGCTTTGAGAGCCGTTAGTGGATTAATCGCATAGACCTGCGACTTTAAATCGCATGATCTCGGTGGCCAGTTTACATCATCTCCACGTGAGACGAACATGCCCTCAAATCGATTGTGCAGAATTTTCAACGTGGAATGAGCTGTGTGCCACGTAGCTCCCTCCTGTTTAAATCATATGCCGCTGGTGTCCATATTATCATCCAACTCAAACCAAAATAAGTTTTTTTATTTTTGTAAGCTTTTTGCTCGTCTGCAGAAAACTAATAGAGTCTTTGGTGGTGGTCGAACCTGCAACCCCTCAGACTGATATAAAGGGTGATCCATTTCGAGGTACTTTTTTTTTCAATAGCCTTTTTTTGACAGATCACGTGTGAGTCCTGTCATGCTGTCATGTTATTTTTGTTTCGCTTTGTTTGGCATTTCATAACGGAAAGACTTACGCCTAAATCACTTCGCTCTATGGCCTCTTGAAAAGTTCCAAGAAGATCCGACGTTTTCGAGGCAAATTTTGTTTAGCGGTGAGGCCCATTTCTGACTCAATGAGTATGTATGCATTTGGGACGAAGATCCACCTCAAGAGATTCAAGATCTGCCACTTGATCCAGAAAAAAAAAACCGTTTGGTGTGGTTTGTGGGCCGGTGGAATCATCGGTTCATATTTCTTTAAAAATTATGCCGGTGCCAACGTAACCGTCAATGGCGACCGTTATCGTGCCATTATTACCGACTATTTGATGCCTGACATTGAAGCTTGTAATCTCGGCGACATTTGGTTACAGCAAGACGGCGCCACTTCCCATACATCGCAGCAAGCAATGCATTTATTGAGAGAACATTTCGGTGAGCACATTATTTCACGTTTTGGGCCGGTCGATTGGCCACCAAGATCGTGTGATATCACACCGTTAGACTTTTTCCTGTGGGGATATGTAAAGTCTAAAGTTAATGCGGACAAGCCCGCTTCGATTCAGCCCTTGGAGGAAAACATCACTTGTGTCATTCGCCAGTTACCAGCCGAAATGCTCTAACGAGTCATCGAAAATTGGACTCAACGGATGGATCATCTGCGACGTAACAACGGCCACCATTTGATACACATAATCTTCAAAAAATAAATGCCAAAGAATGTTCTTTCAAATGATAATAAACATTCTAAATTAAATTTGAATTTTCTGTGCTTTTTCTTTAAAAAAGTAAGGAAGCTCGAAATGGATCACCCCTTACTATGCACTACTAATCAATTTATTGAAGCAGTCGATTTAATTATTGTTCTATAACGCTGGTCGTTGGCGGTAAAGGCCTAGCCAACGTTGTTTTCAAATATATATTCACCCATGACAGTGAGATTTTCGGGATGTATTGGACGTTCTTGGATCTCAGGTGGACTGGTATCTTTCTAAATTCGTAAATTTTAGTTGTTTTATTCAAAAATGGTTCCTTATCGCTGTACATGAATTTTCGTTAAAACTAAATGTCAGTTTGAAATTGACCACAATGGTGATTTGGCAAAACAGACTTCATAAATGACAGCCGATTCGATAAATGAAAAAAAAAATATGGCCGCTATCAACTGACAAAGTTCGGAATTCCTACTGGAAGACCCTTTGAGAATTTTTGTTTGCGATTTAATTCCTTCAAACTGCTGTTTTCGTTGTTGCTTTTGTATCAAGTACAATTTAAGTTTAAACTACAACTTGTAAAACTATATTTCATCTTTGTTTGTACGAGCATTTTATTGGTGAAACCGATTATTAACTCTGCATTTCTTTTTTTGTTTTGTTTTTTAGGTTTTAAGCCTGATCCTTGTTTCTAGTCAACTCAACTCAACTCAACATACTCGTACTATTGTTGTCGTCTTTGTTTGGCAGTTTAGGTTCAGTAGTTGCTTGAATTTCGTCTGTGTCTAAGTCATCGATCGGCTAAGGCTGGCTGCATGCAATGGACTCCAATACATTTAATATGAATATGAATAAGTTTCAATATCCATATATCATTCGTGTTAAATTCCGTCACGTATCAATCTGCAAATTGCTATGAACCGTCTAAATATCAGTGCGTAGGTAGTTTTACTTTTTTTTATTTTCTTGAATATTTTCCATAAAATTTATTGATCTGATTTTTTTTATTGTTGGTTTTTTTTTTGCTTAATACAAATGTATTTTTTTTTTGCTTTTTGAATATTTATGATATATTGTGGTTTTTATTCGTTTCGTATTTATGAACAGACTGATTTCTGTACATAAATCAAATTTTTTAGTCAAATAATAAAAAAATCTTGCAATTGCCTTAGGGGAATTTATTAGTTTGAATATGCATGACTTAAAAGATTTTTTTTTTTTGTTGGTTGAAGAAAAAATACCTTCAAGATTTAACTAACGTTCGTATAAATTTTAAATGTTTAGTGTCAATATTTAAAGATTGTGATTAAAAGTTTCATAAAATATAATTCATGTTAAACCAAAAACATTGTATATTATTTCACATATTGCGCACAAAGTTTGCTTGATTTTTAGGTACTGAATTGAGTAGCTGCAAAAGACATATCTACAGAGAAATATTTCAGACAACATGAAATATTTGGATAGCAGTCTTCTCTCCAACCTAATATAACCACAGGGAAGATTATGTTCCCAGGTGGCCCAGACTTATACTTAGGAAGCCACGGCGACTCTTTGTGTGTGTAAATATGTGGTGAGATACCGAAGCAGACCTCAAATAAGATTATATTTAGAGGACTTGGGATCGCACGGCAATCTCCTCTTGTAAACACTGATAGTACAATCATCATAACCCTAAAAAATTAGACATCAATACTGTGACGTTTCATCGTTTTTAGACCCAGATGTGGAGGTTATCTGTTGGCTATGCTTCCATCAATCTCAACGACCACAAATCTGTCATCAATGCAACGACACAAAAACGTTAAGTAAATGATAAGTAAAGGGTGGTTAAATTTTAAGGGGCCGATGTTAATTTTGAATAAAACACAAATTATTTAGGAAATTATTGTCATTTCTTTTTATTTTGAAAATATTGGTATGGTTCAATTATATTTTTTTTTGTAAAGAGAAGTACCACTCAGGCAGTTATGCTTATATTAACTGTGTTTTTTCCTTTGGAAAGGGATAGGAGTAGATACGACAGATGGCAACATTGCAATTGCACGTCATGATTATTTTTAGAACAGTGTTGCAGCCAGCGCCTCTGGTGCTATGTAGGCGTGTTAGTTTGAAGCCAATTTAAAATAGCCAATTTATAATTATTTTACTTCGCCGGCGATTTAGTGCTATCTGGTAATGCCGGCGAAGGAGGGCGCTGTGATATGCATTATTATAAAGAAAAATCAATTCACATCAGAATAATTGATGTTGCCATGGCTGAGTATTGAACTCGTGACCATTGCTTAGTAGTCAACGTGCTAAACAATTAAGCTACAGCACCCACAATTACATATGTATGTAACAAAATATCGGCCAAATGGCCGCCACGACCTCGGCGGCACACCTCCATCCGATGCCCCAAATTTTCGATGACGCTGAGGCATAATTGAGGTTCTGTGCCGTTAATGTGCCGAATTATATCATCCTTTAGCTCTTGAATTGTTGTTGGCTTATCGACGTACACCTTTTCTTTCAAATAACCTCAAAGAAAGAAGTCCAACGGTGTCAAATTACATGATCTTGGCGGCCAATTGACATCGCCACCACGTGAGATAACACGGCTATTGAATTTGTCGAGCAACGCTCGATTATGTATCTTTCCATGGTTCAAATTGAGAAATGTCAAATTAAATGCAGACAAAAACTTGACGTTTAGGTGTGGTTCACATTCAACATCGGCCCTTAAAATTTAACCACCCAATATATGAAAAGCAATTAAATGAAAAGTTGTCATCAATATAACAAATATTTAAATATTGTCATCAATAAAAATTGAAATAAAAAAAGGTTTAATTTTTGTTTAAGAAAATTAATACTCTCTTCAGTTCAATTGGAAAGCAATAAAGATCAATGTAATGACAAGTTGTCATCAATATAACAAATTTGATGTGATATTCAGTAAAAGAATTTGGTTTATATTTTTAATTTTGTTTCCCTTTCCAGAAAAGTATACAGATCAGTATAATAAACAGTATAATGACATTATATTCAATAAAAGAATTTAGTTTATACTAGCTGCGCCCACACACATTGTGTGCGTCCTGACAATATTTTGTTCGATTTTGCTTTGAAAGTAATCCACACCAAATTTTAAGACTATTACGTATTTACTTTATAAAAAGGTATCCATACCTGGATAAAAATCTTAAATTTATATAAAAATCTAAAAATTATTGTAAAGCTGTGTAAAAGATATTTAAAATATTTTAATAAGAATTTTATTCCACAAGTAAAAATACAAATCAAATACAAGTTTTATACAAATATCTATTTGGCAGTAAGTAATTCATATTTTGTCATTATTTTAAAACGGCACCATTTGTTGCACAACCGTGTTTAAAATATCCCACTTTCAAAAATAAAAGATGCCTTCAAGTAAGTATGCAGTAATTTTAAATCGGTAAAAAAAAACCATCGGCATTTTCTCCACTTACTCCTGGAAATAAGATATTTTTGTGGGAAAAAGTAACATATATTGGAATAAGGATGGTAAGGTACCTCTTTACAAAAATTTTTAAAATCCATCCAGTTGTTTTTACGTGATACGAACACAAATAAAGAAAGACAGACAGACAGAAATAAAATGAGTTACTCATTATTTTAAAACAGCGCCATCTGCTGCGCAATTTTGCTTAAAATATCCCGCTTTAAAAACTAAAAGATGCCTTAAAATATGCAGTACCCTTAAATCCTTAAAAAAATAGGCGTATTTTCACAGCTTTTTTCCACTTTCTCTAAGAAATAAGATATTTTTGCCGAAGAAAAGTAAAAAAAATTGTTAAAATCCATTCAGTAGTTTTCACGTGATGCGAACACATATAGAAAGACAGACAGACAAACAGAAAATGAGTTACTGTTTTATTATATGTATATATTTCGTTTAAGAAAAAAGTAATACTCAACTGTAATTGCGTTACCATCTTTGGGTTACCATCTTTGGCAAGGGAGAAAACAGGTGTTGATAAGGGTGAAGGCCATAATTCATTGTCCTACTTAGTCGTTCCATGTGTCCAAAAATGGCATGTGTGCTTAAAAAGTATGATACGGCAGATTAGAAGTGAGTGTATGCGACAGATTTTTTTAAATTCATAAAATACATTTGGCGAAGCGATCAGAATTGTAAAATCTTTTTTTTTGTGTGTATAATATTTTGGCACCTACAACGGCGTTTTGACTCAATTTTTTTAGTAGAAGAGAATTCTGCCCTACACGAAATGGATGATTGAAACTAACACATGAACAATGAAAACTCATACATAAACAAAAATATAAAAATGAATGTAAGTGGCAGAGTTGAATTTTTTGCAAAATACAACTCTGTCACTGTAAATGGAGTCGTAAATTGTAAAATATACATATCTGCGTGTTTTTAAAATGTTGTAAAATACTAAAATAAATGTGAAATATGAAAAGAAAATAAACGTAAAAAGTAGTTTAGTGCATAAGAAATTAAATAATTAAAAATATAGAATGTGTTAACGTGGAGTCGCCAGCATTCTTTCCTTGATGACCCTTTCGTTGCGGAAGAGGTAGAAGTTAAGGACAGCAAATTTCAATCAAGCAATAGTAACTAATTCAAATTTTTATTCTTCACAGACAACATATTTGTATAAGCAATCTGTTCGGAAGACCTGCTGGAGAAGTACAATGATGAAGGTAGATAAGAAGAATATGCTTCCGGGAAGCTTATGTGATTTGATAATCATCTTAGAGGTACGTACATACTTTGATCTATCATAAAATATTTTATAATTTGTAAAACATATTTCAGATTTCAGGTGATATTTCAGATGTTTTACAGCAGCAGGGAGCGATTGCATTTCGAAAAAGCGTTCGAATGGCAGTAGAAAGCAGTCATCATTGAGCGAATAAAAATATTTAAATATGTTAAATTATATATTAAATAAATATGTACAACCTAATTTTAAAATGTTTTTTAATAAATATTAAAATATAAAAATATTGAATCTGTTTATGCAGCAATTTTGCTTAGTCAGCTGTGAGGGGTTTATTCATCCAGTTTGAGTAGTCATCGTTGATTAATTTCTACATCATAGTTGATCACACGTATACAAATGTCTCCCTCATTTTTGTAACATGACCTTAATAACGTGATGGTAGCTCTGTTCTACGCAATGAGAAAAAATTTCTCATCAGTGACACTCAAATGATGGTCATTGTTCTTGTAGGGTGATAGTTTGTTTATTTTTAGAACATTGTTGCAGCGCCTCTGGTGGTAAGTAGGATAATTAGTTGAAAGCTGCTATAGCTATTTTACTGATTATTTTTCTTTGACGACAATTTATTGCTATTCGTAGAGCGCTGTGAACCAAAGTTGTATATATAACAGAAAAATGTTCATGTTATTAACTAGCAACGGCTGGGATGCAAACTCATGGCCGTAAAATCAATTACATGCTTAGTAACCAACGTGCCAAATAACTAAGCTATAGTTTCCTTATTTATTTGGCACTTTACTCTCATACTTTTTTGCGTTGACGCCACGTAATATGATGACTAAGTGTCATCAATAAGAACACGAGGTGTTATGTTCTCATTTGGATCTGAATTTATATTAATGCGATTTCATTTTTTCACTTTTATAAAATTGCCTTTAAAAACGAAAATTATACAAAAAACCTTAAAATTTAAATTAAAATACTAATGGGTATGGGAATAGTGGGACAATTTATTATTTTTGCTTGTAAACATATTTTACCTGTTAATAATACATATACAAAATATGGTATCGAATAGATGACATTGCAGTCATAGCATAGACGGCACCTATAATATGAATGATGATGATTTTTGTCATTACAATGATGCTAGTTTTCGCCTTATCGATGATATTTGTAACAACATTGATGTCGCAATTTTGATAATACGGTGTTAGTAATCCGCTTAATACCGAAGCAAATCACTTTATAGGTCGCTTTTCGAACCCTTTTTTCCTCAATGATTTCTGGGAATCAACTATTTTTATTGAGTCTCGTGCTGTTTTTGGCCTTTACACTTGGGTTAATTTCAGACTGTGTATGCATGGTCGTATGCCAGTGCTGGAATTCACACACCATATCAGCTTCTTCCAGGCAGACTATATTATTTTAATGTAGGGACAATATTGTAGCAGACAACTTGCTTAATGGGTCCCTTTCGACCCCCTGCCGACCTCTATGATTATTCCAGACAGACTAGAAGTCTCGTCTTCTTTAAGTTTCGTCTTGATCAGATGATATTTGAAGTCGCTATGGTAGTTATTCTGCTTAAGGTATCCCGATTATAAATATCTGAGAAACTTTCTGGTCATCATTGAGGACCTACAAAGATCAACCCGACCACAAGATATTTTTGTCCACATCTGCCAGATTACTTTGTAATAAAAATAAAATTTGATTAAAGACTAATTCTTATGGTTCTGTTTATTTTTAACAAAAGAATTGAATTGAGTTCCTAAGATTAACATAGAAAAGAAGTTCACCTTCCCAGAGCTCTATTTGCACAGGGGTAAGTCTATATTAAAACATAATATCGAAAGTTATATCGTGTTCGTTCGATGTAGTTAGCCCATTACCTAACTATGAGCCAGTTACCATACGCCACCGCGACTAGGTATAAGTTGAACTTTTTACAATACTCTCAGCTATAGCGAGCCGGCCAGCCGACGGCATTGTTTGTATCTAAGTAAAGTGTGTTTAAGTTATTTTTGTTTTTTCTTGATACTAAAGATACGACTACTATCGATAACTTTTTTTGTCTTCACATTAATCAGTAAATAGATCTAGTTTACTCAGGATAGATATTGATGTCCCTGTGCTAACTTTCTTTGCAGTTTTTTGTTTCAGATTAAATTTTGAATTTAGTAATAAAATTGTTGCCATAAATCTTTAGAATTCAAAAATGACTTTTCGCTTTTATTGTGAAAAATATCTGATGTAAAAAAAAGAAAAAAATAAAAAAATAATCCTTTTACAAAGTTACACTGAAAGCAGTTTCCATGAATTTAAATGAAAAAGCGTGAATTTAAATTGCATCAAATGATATACATACATCCAATACAAACGTGTAAAAGGCAACTTCGTAGAGTAAAACTATAGGCAACGGCAAATAAAATGCACGCTGCTTTTAAATGCAAATATTATTATTTCACTTGCACTCTACTTTATAGTTCCGAAATGTGGTTCGCTACAAATAATTTCACCAACAACCTTAAAGTTGTGTCAACAAGTGCTTATGGTTTTTTCTAGTTATCTGGTGGCCACTTTGCATAACAAATATCTCACTTTGGAGCTTGACGAATCACAAGGTTATACACAAAAATATCGTAAGAAGAAAATACGGGGGAATTCGAAAGGACTTTTAGTAAATAGACCAAGTCCCTTAGTTGTATTTAATATTTTAATTTATAAATGAAAACTTTGTGTAATTAAAATAATTCAACTCATTATTCAAACTCATGAAGGAAGACATATTTCCTCGAAATCCCTATTAAAACTATGTTTCATTTAAACTATGTTTCACCTTAAGAAAAAATATGGGGTAACCATAATCTAAGAGCAACATATTATGAATAAATGTTTGCAGTCAAACCATATTATTTTTAATAACAACAATAATAACAATATTGTTATATTAGAACCATATTATTGTGAATCCTATTAACGACATTTTGAAAAATAACCAAAATATTTGTAATAATAAAAATGTATGATATTATGATGATATATAAACAATAATATATTAAATGATTATAATATGATTACAATCTATGTAATGTCAAATGGGGTAGGTCCGTTTGGACTAAATTATTTTAGTAATTATTGATTTCATATAAAATACCGACGATTTTATCTCTATTTATTCGTATAATAAAATAGTAACTCATTTTCTGTCTGTCTGTCCTTCTTTTTTGTGTTCGCATCAAGTAAAAACAACTGAATGGATTTTAACAAAATATTGCAAGGAGGTACCTTAGTATCCTGATTTCAATATAGGATACTTCTTTGCGCAAAAATATCTTATTTCCAAGAGATAGAGCAAAAAAAGCAGTGAAAGTACGCCGATTTTTTTTACCGATTTAAAGGTACTGCATATTTTTAGGCATCTTTTATTTTTGAAAGCAATGTGTTTTAAGCAATGTTGCGCAACAGATGGCTCTGTTTTAAAATAATAAGTAACTCATTACCTATCTGTCTTTTACAGAGCTTTACAATAAGTTTTAGAATTTTAAAACAGCTGGTTAAATTTTAAGGGCCGATGTTGAATGTGAACCACACCTAAACGTCAATTTTTTTGGCATTTAATTTGACATTTCATTAATTTCAGACTAACTCAATTTGAACCATGGAAAGACACACAATCGCGCAACGCGTTAATGTTATTCAGGCTTAATATGAAAATGGTCGTTCAAATCAAAATGCATATCGTGCACTTCGTGATTTTTTCGGTCAATTTAATCGTCCAGATGTGAGTACAATCTGAAAGATCGTGCAAATATTTGAGCAAATCGGGTCTGTAGGTCTGTACAGCTCGTACTGCAGAAAATATTGCTGCTGTTCGCGATAGTCGTCGTCGTGCCCAACAATTGCACCTTTCACACTCGTCGTTGATGAACTTTATGCATAAAGACTTGCATTTACACACTTACAATTGCAATTGACTCTAGAAATGACTCAAGAACTAAAGCCTCTTGAACATTTCAAACGTGGTCGATCATCTTCAGTGATGAAGCACATTTTCACCTCAGCGGATTCGTCAATGAGCAAAATTGTCGCTTTTAAGCGAATTATAATCCAAGAGTGATATTCGAAAAACCAATACACCCGCAAAGAATGACTGTTTGGTGCGGTCAGGCAGTTACTATTGTGAGATGATAACGAACTTTTTATGACCCAAATTGAAAGATATGGATGTGGATGATATGTGGTTTCAACAGGTCGATGCCACTTGCCCCTAACGAAACAATGGCTCTTTTGCGTGACAAATTCAATGACCGTGTTATCTCACGTGGTGGCGATATCAATTGCCCGCCAATATCATGTGATTTGACACCGTTGGACTTCTTTCTTTGGGGTTATTTGAAAGAAAAGGTGTACGTCGATAAGCCAGCAACAATTCAATAGCTGAAGGATAAGATAATTTATAAATTTTTTATAGTGTCTCAGCGTCCATAGGCATTAATGAGACGACTTTGTTACAGAGAACTTAACGTGGTTCTTGTGACCATATCACAACCATGGTTTTACTTTTTGTGTTGAAAATTTTTCTTATAATTCGTCTTAGAATAATTTGCTGCTACGTTAAAAATTTATGCACAAAATGTATACCTACCAAAGTCATTTCAATTCCACACCAAAGCATAAAGACTACTGTTACTATGCCTGATCTGACGCCATATATAGTTGCAATCAAAGGAACTACAAATTAATTTCCATTTTCGCCAAATCCCCACTGTACCTTGAATAAAATCTTAAGAAAATGAAAAAATCTACAGAAAAAATTTTAAAATTTTTTATTCGCATAAATTTTGTCATAAGAATTTGTACGAAATTTAAATAATTGTTTTTTAAAGATTAGCAGAAATCAATTAAAATTTTTGTAAATTTAATGAATTTTTTAATTGAGATTCCTTTTTATTTTTCAGAGTCCAAAACTTGGATAGTTTCCGTGACTTGATTTTAGAGATTATAGAGATTAAAGGTTTAAGATGGATGCTGTTAAAACTTTAGCCATGATGTTACACATCAAACAACAAACTTAAACTCGCTTTCAAGCCATATAGGGTGACCTTACCTCTATGGGGGAGATTAAATTTAAAAATACAACCGACAAACGTTCATTTTGTATTCCAATATTTCTCTGTTCAACTACTCTGTAATACAAAATGAAAAATTGTTGGAGTTTTAAAACTTTTTTTGTTGCTGTTTTTGGTGTTAAGATTAGCGTGATTGATGTGAATTGAATGTCTTAAAAATGAGAAAAAAAATAAAAAAATTATATCAGGCAACTTTAAGTTTTAAACCAAAGTTTTTTTTCTTTGCTGGTATTTGAAACCAATACGAATAAAGTATAAATTGTTGTTGTAGTTTTATTTCCAGAACATCAGTAATTCAATGCGAATAGAATTGAAAGCTTTTGTTATAGCTGTCCGTCCATCTGTCCGTCCGTCTCTCTGTTTTTCCATACTGCATCACACAGCTGCAATCGAAACCACGAAAATGGCGTCATGGTCCAAAACGTCATGATGATGCTGTTTGTGCCTTCAAGTTCATTTATTATTGTAGGTAGATAATATTTGTTGCTTATTGTTGTTATTGTTATTGTATCTGTCTTAACTTTAAGCATCATCCATCCATTGGATGCTTTATCAGTTTTCGTAAATCTTTGCACGTTTTCATGTTTTACTTGTAGTATTTTTTTTTCTCTCTCTCTTTGTAGTTGTTGTGTTTTATTTGAAACCATGTTTTAATACCTGGTTGGCCCTTGAGCCTTGTTGGCATGTAACCTCTTTGGCCATGCAATGGATGATTATATTGCATTTGACTGTTAAAAGTTTGAACTGAACTGAGTTGGTGGAGGGAGACAAAAAGGTTTAAAGTATCGATACATGCACACTTTAAAGTAACTAACACCATTGCTTTATGCAATACGAGGGTCATGAATTAAGTCTAACGTTTTCTTATTTTCTCTAAAGGTTTTAACTCATTTTTTTGGAATTAGGGCATTTAGCTTCACAAGACAAAGTGGCTAATTAGAAAGCGAAAGCAGAAATCATCAGCTATTATTCTGATGGGCGTGGCACTTCCTACACAAATGAAATATTTATCATTGTATTAGTTAGCAACAATAATAGGCAGAAACTTGACTATATGCAAGTAATTCTCTTGATAATGCGCATAGTTGAGCAAACAACTGACTGGATTGGAACAGTGGCCCCAGCACTGTGGTACATATTTTGAAAATTTTGACATATATTTTATGCTTATCGATTTCACAGCTATATTACTCATTTCAAAGTAAATACCAGAGTACCTAGGGAGCCAAAAAATTACTACTCTATTTCAACCTTATCACAGCGAACAGGGTGATCCAAAATGGACTTTCTATGTATTTTGTTGAATTAAAAATTTTTTCGAAAATTTTAATTTTTAAATGCCTAAAACTTTTTTTATTGAAGAAATTAAAGACCAGAGTCTCACCTACAAAACAGAAAAAAAGCGTATAAAAATTCCAATCCAATTAAAAGTTATGGAGATTTGCCCACCTTTTCGTGAAACGGTCCACTGTGCGTCGTACCTTCCATATAGAGTGAAATATTATAACGTAAACCTAGAGAACTACAACAGGTACAATCTTGAAATTTTGTGCAAGTAACCCTCTTTTAAGCGTGCATATGCTAACAAAAACAGGTTGGATTAAGAAAATGGGCGTGGTAGCTCCCATATTAAATGAAAAATTAATAAACCTTATCCAGAGAACTGTGACAGGCCTAATTAGGACGTAGGGCATTATACCTAGCTTTCAAAGTGAAACATTTCCAGAATGGGGGCCGGCTACAGCCCATACAAAATAATTATCCTATATCTAGAGCACTACAACAGTGACACCCTTTGTATTTGACATAAGCTACTTTAAAGATAAAGTTCGATTGTTCTTTTAATAACATAATAATGACCCCTGAACAGCATTTCCATATTACATAGATTTGTTCCTCCATGAAATCTTTAGAATTTTTACCATTTTCTGTTCCAGTTAACATAAATAAATAGGTTAACGTTGGCTCTAAACAAGAAGTATTATTAGATAACCCTACATTAAGGTCTGCAGTGTCCTTCAGGGTAAAATCTCTGAGATACTATCTGCTGTCAGAATATAACAGGGCGGCTATTTTCACTATAAATGTTGTGAACTCTTCATCTTAGATACAATTTATATCAAAGTTTCAGAGATATCGCTCAATACGAGTTGTTATTGTCAAATGAACTCAATAATTGTTCAGGAGTACCGTCAGTCTCTTTTATTTTTCCTACCCTATTTACTTATTTTTAGTGACTTACGTGCCTCAAACTTCCAATACTAATCTAATTTTTTATTTTTCTCAGCATCATATGCCATTCCGACTCATTAAATTGGAGGCCCATTAAACCTGTTAATAAGGTCTTGGTTACTTTTGGGAAATGTTGACCTCGAGATCACTGCTCTTTTGATTTATGGTTTGTTTTTCAAATGCGGGTCTTCGAGGTTTGTCTCAGGACTAAAACTGGAAGAAAAGTCTTCAATAACAAGGCTCTGAGTGGATGGTGGTGAGGCCCTTGCAGGAGTGGCCTCGTAGACTCTACTATTTAAATAGTCCCACACGAACTCGATGCCTAATAAATCTTAAAATGTTGAGACCTAGATATTTGCTGCGCATTAAGGTCAGGATTCACTATCCTACATACACAATCGTATGATTCAATAACAAAAAATCTGACAAAATTCACTTCTACTTAAAATTTTTTACAAAATGGCGTTGTAGATGTTACACTTTTAAGATTTTGTAACTCTGATTGTAATGAAAAATATATGTAGTTTTTGAATTTTTTCAATAGTTTATAAATCGTATGTACTTGTGCGAAAGTCTGTCACACACATACATACACTTCTCATCATTACTATCATACATTTTAAGCAGACATGCTATTTTTGACAGATCGAACGTGTAAGTATGATTGTGAATGAGGCCTTGAACTTGATTGTTCCTGCTGATAGAGGACAGCAATGTCTAAATGTTTCAATTGGTGACATTAGGGGTTCGTTATCATGTTCTCAAAAGTAAAATTTACAACAACTTTGTTTTCTTAAAAACCAAAACTTTATTTTTTCTTAAGTTATAAATTGCAGAAATCGTGTCAATTTGGTAAATTCTTATCGTCTCCTTAAAATTATGTCAAAGGATGCATTCTTACCGCACTATTATTATGTGGTGTTTAAACCAGAGTACCGAAATGCTCACTCACTGCTCAATCATGTGTGAGTATGTACATTTTAGTTTTCTCAGCTTTTCATACATGAGTGAGAGACTAGAAAATGGTTTGTGTTTGTTCATTTATGAGTGAAATGATTTATATTTTTCTTTTCTATTCAAAAGTGAATAAATGAAAAATTATTTTGTTTTCAACGCAAGTGCTCATATATGGGAATTTACATTTTTGTTAATTTTAAGCATTTAATCATTAGCATAAATGTGTGTAGGTATAACCACATATTTTTGTAGTAGCAAAGTGTCTTAGAAATCTCATTTATGAGAAATTTCATAAACAAGCACTCACAAATGAAAACGTTCACAAATAAAAACGTTCACAAATAAAAACGTTCACAAATGAAAGCAAAAAAAAAAACAAGTTAGAGTGTTATATTCGGCCGTACCGAGTCTTCTATACCCTTCACCACGGTGATTTTATTTACAGACATGTACAGCATTATCCATATTGTTGACTCTTTACATAAATTAAAATAAGTCGAGAAGAAACACATTATTCATGCTTTAAAGAAATATAAGACAGCTAAATGAAAACAAATTCCGTTGACTACAATTGTCGCCGTGTTGTCAGCTACTTAATGATATTGAAGCCAAAAGCTACATCGTAAACTCTGACATTGTTGTAGAAATACTTATTTTGCTTTTATAAAATTAAATAACTTTTTCAAAAAATTATAAATATTTCCTCCAAAACTTTTTGTTTGTATAGGAATTTGTAATTTACAATTTTGTGACATTTTGTTTTCTTGAATAAAATAGAAATGTAGCTATGTTGGCTTCAAAATAATCGTTTACCTATAAACGGTTGTATTTCATTTTTGACAGCTTGTAGTCGGTATCCTGATGTTGTCTATGTGTTTAATGCATCTAAGTTTTAAAACAGAGATCTCATCTATTCAAAAATCAAACGCATTTAAAAAAATATGTTACTCTATATACTGTATATTCTTTATATTAAAATATATTTCTTTTAAATTGTTTGTAAAATTTTATGGAAAATATTTTAAAAACTTTTTTTTCGAAAATTTCTCTTTAAAAATAAATATCTTTTTGCAAATGTTTTGTAAATTTTTTTTTGTAAATATTAAAAAAAAAAAATTCTGCAAATTATATATTGAGTAAGAATGGTCAGACAAAGCAAAAAAAAATCATTAAAAAATTTCCACATATCAAACCTTCATGTTCCTCTTAACTGCTCCTATTTACCTGTGGATCCATTGGGTTCCTCTATGTGTATTGCTTTCTATAAAGATCTTTAATGCGAATCAAAGCAGAAAAACCCTACCAACCTAAAAACAAACAAAAATCGCCCCTCGTAGGGAATTATTGCTTCTCCGAGATCTGTATGCACTCTTCGCGATCTACCTGTCGTGGTCTAATATTTATTTCAAAACAATAAAATATCAGATAAAAGTTAAATCATTAAAGCCGAAAAAACTAAAAAAAAATGTGAAACAAATATAGGTGGGCGTGGTTTTTGGCCCGCAGTCTCCAAAGGAATCTCTTCTGGTGCCTTGGAAAATGATTTACTACCCGAACACGGATAGACGGACATCGCTTAATCAACTTCTCTATGTACTCGTATAAGGATCCATATATACTTTATGGGGTCGGAAATGAATATTGTAGTAATTACATACGGAATGACAAAGAAAGGGTATAAAATACAAACATTTATGTAAGAGATCGTTAATGAGAAGGAGCTAATTCATTACTTATCACATATGAATAACACGAATGTTCTTCGTTTTTCACCGCTCATGTATTTATGTACGATCGAACAAACTTACAGGTTAGTCAATGTTGTTAAGAAGACATTTGAAGAGAGAAAATACTGCTCTGCGCTTTTTATCGACGTTTCTCAAGCATTCGATAAGGTATGGCATGAAGGCCTAATATATAAGCTAAAACTGAATTTGCCCGTAAACCTATATAAGCTGCTAGATAGTTATTTAACCGAATGAAAATTTATTGTGAAAGAAGGAGATTTTTTGAGCTCACCCCAGCCAATCGAAGCCGGAGTTCCCCAAGGTAGTATATTGGGGCCCCTTTTTATACTTATTGTATACTTCAGACATGCCAACTAGTAACCGAGTTCACACATCAACATTTGCTGACGACACAGCTTTTTTGAGCATTCATGAAAGACCCGAAGTAGCATCACGATATTTACAAGACCACATATCCAATTTAGAAAAATGGTTGAAGAAATGGAGAACAAAAGTGAATGAACAAAAATGTACTCACATAACCTTCACACTGCGTACAGCATCTGGCCCCCTATTCGGATAAATAACCAAACGATACCTCAGCTTTCAGACGTCATATATCTCGGCATACATCTTGACCGGCGCCTTACATGGAAACGGCACATAGAAACAAAGTTAACACAAATGAAGTTGAAAGCAGTCCAACTAAACTGGCTAATTGGCAGAAATTCTACTCTAGCTTTAGATTGCAAACTTTTATTATACAAGTCAATTCTAAAACCAATATGGTGTTATGGCATTCAATTATGGGGCACTGCCTCAGCTAGCAATGTAGAAAAAATTCAAAGGCGCCAAAATAAGATTCTACGTATATAAAAAATTCGAACATCCTTGGTATATAAAAAATTCGAACATCCATAAAGATCTAAAAGTGCCATCAGTTAAAGCAGAAATAGCGAAACTTGCCATAAGGTATTTAAAGAAGCTTGAAACTCATCCGAATCCACTGGCCCGTAACATACTAACTGAACCTGGTTACATTCGACTAAGAAGGAGGGACACTGCTTCTCTCATCCGTACATCAGAGGGATAACCCACAAATTACAGTAACCGTGAAACATACATTTTTTTGTCCAGCACTAGTTGGACTTAACAAGTATATTTTTAGACTTAAGATATGAGTAATTATTGATAGTTCAATTAAATTGAAGATACAATACAGACTTAAAATATGAGTAATTATTGATAGTTCAATTAAATTGAAGACACAATACAAACAAAAAGTTACGCACATTCATGTGTGATCGTAGGCATATCATTTTTTGTTGTTCAATTATGACCGTGAAAAAATATGTATATAAAATTTTAGAAATCTCATTTATGAAAAAAATATCAACGCTCATAAATGAAAAATTCTGAACCCTGGTTTAAACACTGTGCGATCAAGCTGCTCATTAATTAATTACACCTTCATATCAAAGCATTAACCACACAGTTGTCTTTAAAAATGAATTTCCCCTAACTCAATATTTTTTCGACTTGGAGATAGATTCCCAAATGAAGGAATTTTGCTTGTTTAAATTTCCGTTGAAATATGTACAATTGTGTCTGATCACTTAACAAAATTTTCATGTAAAAGCCGACATGACAAGGTTGAGAGTGTCTGCAGGAGAGCGCTGTTATATATGCATACACTAACGATAGTAGAAAAACTAATAAATGTCCAACGAAGATGATATAAAACAGATGAATATTTTTTAAGAGATTCATCAAGACCTACACAGTTTTTGGGGAATCTTATAACATTCCTCGTATTCCTTGCAAAACGATTTTAAGTTTTCTGATGTCTGTCGTTTTCGTATTGGACGTGGTCTTGTTTTTTATATTTTCTTTAAAGATTTTCTTTTTTATTGTTGTTAATTTTTTTCTAAATTTTAACCACCAACACAAATTTATTTAGTACTTAGCCAGGCCTGTCTGCTTACCTGTCCTGCTGTCTGTCCATCACAGACTTTTAAGTTGCCAGTTGTTTCTCTTTCCCTTGTACTTTCGCAGACGATACATTTGTAAATAATTCTCCCCTTTTTGTTGTACAACGTTTGGGTTAAAAACGTTCCTCAGACTGATGGATATTTCTTACTCACCAATAAATGTTTTATGCCTTTTTACTGCAGTTTGTTACCAACATCTTTTGAAGGCGTGGGAGCTTAATGTATGAGCAGCATATTGCTTGCAATAGTTGCTGTTCATGTCACTGATTTCAATGAAACGTATTTTAGCCATTTTTGTAGCAGACGCCATTATTCTTATATTCGCTAAAATTTTGCTTCTTATTAATATTAACGTGCAATCATGGTGACCCTAAAGAGAGTTCAGTCTAGTTTTAGGTTTATTTTGACGTTTTGAAATTTACAAAGAATAGAACGCAAGTGGACTGCAGTACAAAATTTAAACAGGACTATGGACTATAATATAGACTTGTTGCATCCAGTAATCGATTAAAAGAGACACTGTTAATAATGGCGAAGAACGGGCAGCAAAGACATAGACTAGAATAGTAACTTCCTGATTGCCTGAATGTCATTCCGTCTATGTTCGCAGCACGTAAAAACCACTGGATGGATTTTAATAACATTTTGTAAGGCATACCTCCTTACAAATTAGTATCTTGGTTCAAATACTACGCAATTTTAGAGATATGCATACACCTTTTATTTGAAAGCGGGATATTTTAAATGTACTGCATACTTTAAGGCGCCTTTTAGGTTTGAAAGCGGAATATTTTAGTAGGGAGGAGACCCTTTATAGTATAAGTAAATACATAAAACCAGCACTATAAAAGTAGGGGTCTTTGGTGTGGATTGCTTTCAAAGCTAAATCGAACAAAATATTGTAAAGAAGCTGACGAAGTGGCGGATACAGCTAGTTTTCATATAAAATCGATGAATTACAAATATCATACGAAGGTCCGTAACTGTTGGCATAAGTGATTTTAATATTGATAGAACTGATATTAGAGGCTTGTAGAATCTAAAAAATTATCCCTAACAAACCACGTCTCACTTACAGACCAATCTAAATAGGCGCGCAAGGAATAACGCTGTCTCGCGCCTAGTTTTAAACAAACCTAAATAACAGCGCAACGCTCTGTAATGAACAGTAATGTTAACATATTTTGTTTAGTAAAATCTAATAAATTTAAAAGCAAAATAAAGATAAAACGCTAGATACAGCAGAAAGTAGCTAAAATGTCATTACTCTCACCCAAAAAAAAAACAATAACATACTATTCTCATACCTTTCGGTGAAGACCGTCGTCACCGACTGTTGTTTTGGTACGTTTGGCGAGCGCTTTCGATGTAAAGACATCATTTTCAAGCCGCGTTTAAAATGGTACTGGAGAGTTAGTATTATCTGCTTTAGTATAAATAGTAATGAGTTTAGGTAATTGTTCATTATGGTGGTGTTTATTTAAATGGTCTTGTACAGGTAGATTGCTTGCTACCTGATACATACGTTCATTTTAAAGTTTACATACGTTCATTTTAAAGTTTTTATTCAACGTTTTGACGGGTGACAATTGAAGAAAAATTAAACGAAGCATTACACGAGAGAGCATTGGTTATTTGTTAATAAACTATATTTCTAAAATGATAAAAGTTGTGGCGAAAACCCACTGCATCTACAACGTGTCACTGTTTGAAGCGGATTTTGATGTGGGTGCATGATAGAACCACACTTCTTCGAAAATGAGGCCGGTCAAACAGTGACAACAACGAATACTTTTTTATCAAAAGAGAATACCTGGCTTGTCTGTAGAAAACATCCAAAGTCTTTGGCGGTAAACGAACCCGCAACCACCAGTCTGATAGACTAGCGCTTTACCAATCAGTCTATGGAGGTACACGATATCACGATATAACAAGAGGATTGTGTCCGCTAAATTAGATAATATTGATGTGCCCAATATGTAGCATCCACAAAACGGTGTCACATGCCATGGATCCCAAAAAAAAAATGACAATTACGGCATGATTTCATTCGGTCCGGTGATCTGAATTGGTACAGAACTTCGTGAGAATTTACCATCATTATATTTCTTTTTATGGGTTTATTTGAAGGCAAAAATCTGTGTCAACAACCCCACAACCACCGCAAACCACAAGCAAACGTAATTCCGTCAAATTTATGCAATTATGAGGGTGCTGTAGCTCAAGTGGTTTGTACGTTGACTACTAAAGCAAGCTCACGACTTCAATACTCAGCCGTGGCAACATCAATTTTTCTGAGACGTATTAATTCTCTTTATAATAATGCATATCAAAGCGCCCTCATTCGCCGTCATTATCACATAGCACTAAATCGCCGGCGAAGTAAAATAATTATAAATTGGCTATGCTAGCTTCAAACTAACATAACCTACATAGCACCAGAGGCGCTGGCAGCAACACTGTTCTAAAAATAATCATGATGTGCAATTGCAGTGTTGCCATAAGTGAAGCTTTTTTTATCACACTAACCTCTGTGTTATCTACTCCTATCCCTTTCCAAAGCGAGTAACGCAGTTAATACAGGCACTAATTGACTGAGTGTTAGTTACTTCTCTTAAAAAAAAAAGAATAGAAAATATCGGCATCAAAGTTGTGGAAGCCCAATGAATTTTTCACTCACAACATTTTTTTTCTGTATACTTTATGATTTAATAAATGAATAACGATCTAAAAAAACTTTGTTATCTTTTAAATCGGAATTTTACTTAAGTTAATTTTACACCCTCTATTATATGCTGCTCTTATATGGAAAGACTATGAAGTTCAAATCATACTTTAACAATGTTACCTTTTTTATTTTGTAAGAGCACACCGACACAGACCACTAATTTGAAACTTTCCCACGACAATTGGATCTTCGCTCCGGAACGACCCGAGTATAACTCGGCCAAAGATTGTCAACTCAGCAACAGCTGTACCAAACGAAAGTTTTTTCCTCAGGAAAGAACTTGCGACAACAGCAGATCTGTTACAACAACAACTCACTTGAAAGGTCCCTCTTCATTTATCAATGATTTTTGAACCCCAATTGGTAATTTACGAATACCTTACTTTCGACTGTAGCGATTTCAGACTTGCGACTAATAAACGACGATCTGTCTCAAAGTTTCTCGTAATTGTTAACATTCGTTTATTATCGGGACTTGATTCTTTTTTAAATTAATCCGCGAAAATAGGCTTTTGGCCCCTATGTACGACGTATACGTATGAGCAGCGTTCTTTTGCGTGAGCCAACTAACAAATTAAAAAATACAGTGGTGTTTGAAACTTTCATATATTATATGGAAATTTAATATTTTATATGAAATATTATATTAAATGTTTCTCATTTTTCTTTTAACTGTATTAGTTGTTAGAGAAAATAATTACTTTAACAATTCGCATTTATAGGTTAGTAAATAGTTGTACTAATAAATTTAAATATTCAATATAAAAAAATATTTTTTAATTTAAAAAATAATATTGTACAGTAATCCTGTAAGTCCTACTTTATAAATTTAAAGTTATGACGAATTTTAAAAATAAATTTTAATTTCACAATTTATTAAAAACCGATAAATAAAAGAATTAATGAATAAATGGCAAATAAATTTGTGGAATTAAAAAGGCAACAACAATATTTACAATTCGTATGAAATTGTATTTGTATTATAAGTCAAGACCACATGTCTGCCATGTTATTTGTCATCGCATGACAATTTTATTGGTGGTTTGGACAGCAACAACAAATAGCAGCAACAGCAAGAACAAAAATAATATTACACCCCTTCTATATCTATACGAATGACAACGTACAAAGTACAACTAAAATCTACGTTCAACAAAATAACAAATGAATGAATTGAATGGATGGATGGTTGGATGGATGGATGGACAGACAGACAGACACAGAAAACAGACATTTGCATTTCAATACACAAGTTTCACATGCTGTTTAAAAAGGTTTGTCAAAAAATACCAAATAAAAGAATGAAAAATAAATAAAATAAAATAAAAATAAAAATAAAAACCATTTATTCCAATATGCAAACTTTATAAAAGTTTTCGTGCCTGAAATATTTGTACCCACATAAACGCAGGCAAGTTAATGTAAAATGCATAAATTCATACATATGTAGATATTTATGTATTTACTCCTTTAATGCTTTATGCGGCAGTTTGCAAAAGAATGTATTTTTTTTTTTTAATTTTAGAGTAACTCTGAAATTTATACAAACGACGTTTAAGTTTATCACATTTTCTGTTAAATCCAATAACAAAATGTCTAAAACGTTTGTTATATTTGCGAAAAACTGTAATATAACGCATTTGCTCTATCGCAAGATCATTTACCTCTGACTCTGGGTAATTACTTATAGGTTTACATAAACATAGATATTACATAAAATTCTATTATAGTAGAGTTTTGTAAATATTTAATACTAAAATTTACCGTTTACAAAAATAAAAGGTGCTGCCAAGTTTTCAGTAACATTAACTGTTCTACTATTTTATCTGTATTTTTTGGGAAATGAGATATTTTTACTGAAAAAATTATTCTATATTTGAATCGAGATACTAATTTACCTTTCCACAAAATTTTATTATAATTTATCCAGTAAATTTTACATGATGTGAACACAGACAGAAAAAAATTCTAAAAATGGTGTTTCGTAATCCATGAAGCACCATTTTTGGAATTTTTATTTTTATTTCGATCGATTACTATATTCACCAACAATAAAATTTTCGAAAAATATTTCATGTACACCCACGGTATTGTTGTATTTTAACCATGTTGTTTATTTTTAATCATAATATAATAAATTTTTATTATACTATGGTCATATGTTTCTAACTAAACATAGTTAAGGTTACTATTATTAATTACGGTTTATATTATTATATTTAATAATAATATGGTTTAAAATCTTTATAAATAAAATCAAAAATCGTTCGTTGGTAATTGCATAACTTAAAATGGTTTTACACGGCGTGTGTTCATCATATGACTTGTCAGTTTGATAACCCATATGTAATTTCATGTATTTGTCAAAATAGGCATTTTACAAACGGTTTATAATTTTTGCTTTCAAACGTACATGTGTAATTACATATGACATAACTTGTAATATATAATTTTTCCGCCACTCAGTTTTGTATTTCCAACCACAGCTGATGCAAAGATGCAAAGATAGTGCTTTTGTCACGCTTTTAGTGCTTTTGGTACCACGAAAAACATAAAATAGCAAAATATCAATTTGGCATTACAGGATGTCAGATGCTTTGTCACATCAAAATAGAACACGTTCTAAATGAAAAATGACATATGTATTGTACACATGGAAAATACACATGTTATGTTTGAAAGGGTTCACACGACATGTTTAGAATTTACACATGGAAAAGTGACAAGTCATATGACAAATACATGCCGTGTAAAAGCACTTTTAAGAATGAAGTGAATAATTACACTGTGCTCGAATTTGACACTTATTTTTTTAACAAGCTTGGCCCCCTACTGGTAAAGGTAATTCGAGTACGCTAAGTTCAATGGCAAGAGCCGTTTTTAGAAGTTAGCGCTCGTATTTGCGATATTCGCGATTTAAAAGTTGTAAGCTAAAGTACAAAAATATGGTATTTTTATACTTTTGGGATAATTTTTAAATTTAAATCAATTCTACTCTGTTGACTAAACACAAGATTACATGACATTCTTATTTTTTTCTCCAAAAATCTATTTTTTTCCGCTAAAAATCAATACAAAATTATAAAAACATGATAATTTTTGTTTGCGAAATTTTTTTATTATTGTTTTTTATTTTGCTATTAATTTATCAAATATGCTTTATTGTCACATCGTTTAATCATTTCTTTATGATTCTTCTGTTTCAAGCAATTCTGTTTTTAAGTTCCAGCAAATGTCACCTAACAGCGAATCCAATTTTTTACCGCTGTACCAGTGTTCAAGTCTGGGCTTCACTTGGAATCGTGTTAAGAATCATTCCTAGGAAGTTCATATGTTCTAGAAAGTTGTTTAGAGAGAGATCTTAGGTTCATTTTTGTAGTTGATTGTTTCCTTGAATTTTGAACGGTTTGCTATCTATGGACCTGAACAGGGGAAAAAAGGTAAAAAAAGTTGAATTTTTTAAAGTTTTTTGCGATTTTGACCTTGAAGATGAAGTTTTTTTGATTTTATATGTTAAAAATTCTTTATGACAAGAGCTACAACTTTGCCTCAGAGAGTATATCAAAATTTCAAACGGTTTGCAAAATATGAGCTTGAGGAAATGATAATTTTTTGCAAAAATGACATCGAGGCCCCACATCTTTGAGGGACCATAAAAAAAAACTTGGAGGACTTTGGGCAAAACTGGGAGACAGAGATCTTTTTTTTTGGTCTTTTATCACGTAGTGGTGTCCGTATATGGTTATTTTGCCATGACTTAAAAAATTACACAGTGTGTTATGGAAGAGGATTGCATTATGAGAATTTACAATTTTGATAATTTTTTTATAAGTGAAAAGATCGTAGAAAAATGTATGTATGTGTATATATATGCACGTATATGCCCACATTTTGTAATGACCAACTGCCGGCGTATGCAGTAATAAAGTGCGAAAAGTGATAAATTTCATAAATGAACACAAAAATGAAAAATTTCATATGTGAAATAAAAATATAGAATCAAGAAGCTAATTTATCACCAATCACACATGAATAATATGGATATTTCTTGTTTTTCACTATTCATGTACGAAAGCTAAAAAATAAACAGTTACACACATTAGTGTGCCCTAATAGACAGAAAATTTTGTGTTGTTCGTTTATAAGCGGGATTAATAAATATAAAATTTCAGAAATCTCATTTGTGAAAATATTATAAATTATATTTTAATGTTTATAAATGAAAACTTCTGAACCCTAGAAAAAAATGAACAAAATATGCTGTAGATGCTTCTCGACAAACAGAGGATCCGCATATATATAGCAATTTTGCTTATTGACATAGCTACTGAGATGAAAATGCGCCTCGTCAGAAAAGTTTAATTTTTCGGCGAAATTTTATGTCCAATTGGAGCTTCTTTGACACCAAAACTGAGAAGCCGTACCTAAGTGATTGTCGTTTTGCTTCATTTGAGTCAATAGGATCTTGTGAATAATTCGATATGCACAAAGTGTATAGTTTCCACCTACTATAGTTTTCAAGTACGCGATAATAATTTTTCACTTTGTATGGAAGGTATCACGCCCACCATCTCAATCTAGTGTGCTTTTAGCTAGACTATGCACATAAGAGTGTTACTTGTGAAAAAATTCAAGACTACCTATTACAGGTCTACAGGTAGGTATACTTGATCACTTTGCATAAGAGGTACCACGCCAACTTTTTCCATTCAGACTGCGTTTTGTATAATAATAAGGGGGTTACTGGTGCTAAATTTCAAGGATCTACCTTTTATAGATCTCAAGATACTTATAAAGTGGACATACAAGTAGGCGTGGTCAATTTTTCCTTCCGCAAAAACCGAAGTTGTGTTTGTTCGGCTACTAGCTGACATTCCCTTTCGTATTGGTCCTGCTCATATTTTAATTAAACCTTTTTGTATTCTTCTATGATTGCTACTGCTTTTCGAAGCTGTGACTGAAATACTTTAGCTTTTTAAACACTGACGTTTTATTTTTTTTTTTTCGGATAAAAGAAACACTTCCCTTAAACATCTGTCCACTAAATGTAAAACTACATTTTCATGTTTCCATGTCTGTTTGTGTCTTTGCACATGCAATTTGCAACAGCAACAAAAGAGGGCAAACCAAAAATGAATACAAAATGTTCGTTTAGCTTTTATGAGAATTTCTACCTTGTTTTGAATGTTGCTTGCTGCTGCCATTGCCACCAACACTTGAAATTGTACGTATTTTATAATGATTGTTATTGCTGTTTTGTTTTTTTATAAAGTCTCCCGATATTTTGCTGGTTGATTGCACAACCCAACGAAACCGCAAGTTGATGGACAGTTTGAGGTTTTTTGTTTTTCTGTTTTTTTTTTTTTTGTTGTGCGATGTGGTGTGGCAAATGATTCGCTGCAAAAAGCAAACTCGATCCTTAAAACTTAGAATAAGAAATACGACAACCAGGGAACAACATGCAACAACATTAGCAAAATACATTATATTGCTGTTGTTGTTGTTGTTGTTTTATGCAAAATAAAGTTACCAACTTTTTAAGGCGAAAGCAATTCTTTTTTTGTGTTTTCTTTGTTTCACCATAATTTGTCTATTGGTGGAAATAGTTGCCGAAAGGGTTTAATACAATGACGTGAGACATTTGGTAGGGGAGTTTTAAAGGAATGTTGTTGCATGTTAGACGGCATTGGATTAGAAATTACATTCTTGGCCCTTTTGTTTGCTGTTGTTTCAATTCCCATAACTAGGAAAACAGCAAAAAATAAATTCGAGTATAACTGCTTGTTTAATTAAATAAATGTGTTTTTTATGGCGATGATATAAAAAATTATGTTGAAATTTTAAACTGTTGAAATTTAAATTAGAAGAAAATTAACTTGAAATAAATTGTTAACTTTCTTTGATTTAAAATTATTTAAAAATTTTTTTTTGGTTTTGGGAAGACAGCAAGCTTTAATATACACTCTCGACCAGATGATTAGAAACACTTTAATCTCTGTTGTCAGTGGGCCATATCTTTTTAAATTTTTTGTTACGAAACTATCACGAACAAAAATTAAAGTTTGGTTCAGCAGCATTTTAATGTCCGTTTTCCAGAGAAATCTATACATCTATACATATAATAAAAGAGTGACTCAATTCCTATCTGTCTATCTGTGTTCGCATCACGTAAAAACTGTTGGATCGATTTTAACAAAATTTTGTGAGAAGGTACCTTAGTATCCTACTTCCAATATAGGATATTTTTTTTCCACATAAATTTCTTATTTCCAAGAGAAAGAGCAGAAAAGTCAGTGAAAGTAAGTCGATTGTGTTTTACCGATTTAAAGGTATTGCATATTTTAAGGCATCTTTTATTTTTGAAAGCGGTATATTTTAAACACAGCGAAACAGATGGCGCTGTTTGAAAATGAGGACAAAATATGTATTGAAAGCGGAATATTTTAAACACGGTTGTGCAACAGATGGCGCTGTTTTTAAATAATGGGAAAATATAAACTAAAAGCGCGATATTTTAAACACGGTTGCACAACAGATGGCGCTGTTTTAAAATGATGCCAAAATATGAATTGAAAGCGGGATATTTTGAACATGGTTGTGCAACAGATGGTGCCGTTTTAAAATAATGACAAAATATGAATTACTTGCTGAAAATTAGCCAATTGAATAAAATTTGTATTTATTTTGTATTTTTACTTTATAGAATTACATTGTTTATAAAATATTTTAAGCATCTTTTACAGAGCTTTACAATAATTTTTAGAATTTTATATAAATTTTAGAATTTTATCCAGGGATGGGTACCTTTATATAAATTAAATACTTAAGAGTCTTAAAATTTGGTACGGATTACTTGCAAAGAAAAATCGAATAAAATAATGTCAGGACGCATACAATGTGTGTGGGCACAGTTAGTGTATTATAAAACTTTAAGCGAACCATGAATCTAATTCTGCCCATCTATCTTTTTCTGTTCGTGTCACGTAAAAATTACTGGATGAATTTTAATTAAATTTATTACTTCCCACAGGAAGGCCAAAAGCCCCCCTTACAGAGCATAAAATTTCATTTTTTTATCATAAAAATTTAAAATAAAATTTTTCTAAAAATTATTAGAAGTAGCTGAGTAGAATCATAAATCTGTATCGTTTAGCCACAAAAAATATATATTGCAAACCTCGCAAAATCGTATAAAGCCAATAAAAGCGCGATTCGCTCAACAGTTTTAACAGTGTCCCAGAAAGACAAATCTTAAGAGAAAAACTTGCAAATTCTCTATACAATGCAGAATTTAGTTGCCTGTCGAGATGCATACTTAAATTTTTTAATATACCCTTCCCCAAAGTGGAAAGGATACATATAAGTTTGTCATTCCCTGTGTAATTTCTACAATATTCATTTCCGATCCCATAAAGTATTCTGAATTCTTAAACAAAGATATTGATGGAGCAATGTCCGTTAGTCCGTGTGGACTTTGAAATGACACCAGTAGAGATACAAAATTTTAAGCACACGAATCTGTCAGGCATAGCTTCGAAAGTTTTGGGATTGCAATTCAGCAACACCGGATAATTCCTTTGGAGGCTGCGGGCCAAAAACCACGCCCACCTATATTTTTTCACTTTTTTCGTCAAATAAATATTAAACCAAGACAGGCAGATCATAAGAAGTGCATAGAGATCTCCGGGGATCAATGACCCCATGCGAGGGCGATTTTTGTTTGTTTTTAAGTTGGTAGGGTTTTTCTTATTTGATTTGTATTAAAGACCTTTTAAAAAGCAATGCACAAATGAAATACACACGTTGAAAGGTAAACGATTATTTTGAAGCCCGCATAGGTACGTGGCACACGACCGTCGTTGTGGCTGTAGTAAATTTCTATTTTTTAACCGACCTCAAAAAGAAGGAGATTATCTATTCGTCTGAATGTTCTTTTTTTTATGTATGTAACCTCAAAACTCAGCCATTTCTGAACCGATTTAAATTTTTTTTCTTTATTTGAAAGGCTATCAGTTTGGTCCCGTTTTAAAAACAGTTCGTTATATTAAAAATTAAATGGTGTCCCCATACAACATACATGTTTTTTACGTGTATTAAGAACCGTAACGGGCACCAAATTAAAATTTAAAAAAATTGCGTGTCGCAATAGCTCCCAACAGCAGAAATTAATAAAAAAATAAATTTAAAATTTAATTTTGCCCCATAGGTGACATAATTTGACATATTTGAGCCTATCTTTTGAACCGTTATAGGCAAAACCTTGACAGAATGTCGATTACTATGACCGTTATAATAAAATGTATAAATATTCAAAATTTTAAAGGGTGCTCCAATAGTTCATTTAATTTGATGTATACTTTTGAACAGTTGTACACGGACTGCTGAAATTCACAAACCTCTATTGCTAAGTCCGCTATAAGAAAAAGTATAAAATTAGAATTTGGAAATAAAAGGGTGTCCCAATAGTTAATGTAATTCTATGTATGTGGCCAAACTTTTGAACTGTTATAGACAGACAGCTTAAATTTACAAGGAACCTGTATTGCAAAGTCCACTATAGCAAGTATATAATTTGAATTTATAAACTAAAGGGTGTCCCCATAATTTATGTAATTTGATCAATGTGGCCTTATCTTTTGAACCGTTAAACACAAACACTTGAAAATTAGGAAGAATATCCACAACTTTGTCTGGTATGACAACAAGTATAAATATTTTGAATTATAATGTAAAGGGTGTCCCAATAGTTCATGTAATTTGATATATATGGTTAAAGTTTTTAACCGTTATAGACAGATAGTTGAAATTTACAAAGCATCTTTGTGGCCAAGTCCTCTATAACAACAGGTCTTTAATTTAAAATTGTAAATTAAAGGGTGTCCGAATAGGTTATGTTATTTGATCTATGTTACCCTATCTTTGAAACCGTTATATACAGAGGCTTGAATGGTGTCCCCATAAAAGACGGATGCTGGTGAAAATAGCTTAAATTTTGAACAGTAATAGGTAGATGCTTGACATTCACATAGTCTTTACTTTTTTCCGCTAATTTTAGCGCATCTATTATTTGGTTTAAATCTAATTCTTACAGATTACTTCTTATATTTTTAGTTTACAATTGCTGCCCTTCTATCTCTTTTGAATTCGGTTTTTTTTTTGCAAAAATTATGTATGGGACAATTTTATTTTATTCCACCAAAGAAAATGTCACAAAATTATAAATTACAAATTCATATACATATACATACATACATACAAACAAGCATTTCTTGGATTAAATATTTATTAATTTTTGAAAAAGTTATTTAATTTTATAAAAGCAAACTAAGTATTTCTACTACAATGTCAGAGTTTACGATGTATCTGTCGTCTTCAATATTATTAAGTGCTGACTACACGGCGACAGTTGTGGCCAACGGAATTTGTTTTCATTTAACTGGGTAGCCGCTGTCTCCTATTTCTTTAAGCTATGAATAATCAGTTTTTTCTCATATGACTTATTTTAATTTTTGTAAAAAGCCAACAATATGGATAATGCTGTACATGACTGTATAAATAAAATCACCGTGGTGAAGGGTATAGAAGATTCGGCACAGCCGAATGTAGCGCTTTTACTTGTTTTCTTTTAATTTAATTTTTTGCCTAATGTTCGGCTAGATTGGCGAAATACTACTCTGTGCCATGGCTACTAACACATTATAACTTCTTTATGAAAACTGGGAAAAAAAACTTAAAACTTCGCAAAACTTAAAAATTTTTTTCACTTTTAGTCTTTTTTTTATTGTAAAGTTTTAAAAATATTAAAACTGAGGTTTAAAATAATATTTTATTAAACAAATAACTAATATATAATTTTCTTATTAATAATGTATGTGAAATAACCACACCGACGCTTTAATTATCAACCAAAAAACAAAGAGTTTTATACTTTGAGTTTTTGACCACTGTCGCTCAGTTTTACTTCAAAATGTCCTTAGTTTTTAATCGAAAGTATGCCAATGATTTATTGCAAATTGGAGTCAATATTTATCGAGTGTTTGCCATCGCATCTAAACACACACTCCAACAAGAATAATGAAAGAAATGATTGATTGATTGATGTTTCTATGCTAAAGCTGGCAGCCAAAAGAACAGCCCTTTTTCCTCTTAAATTCATAGTCTTGTTTAAAAACATTATGTGTCTTATGCCACATCTAGATGATCATAAACAGCTGTCTCTTTCTTTTAACCCGATAACAACAATACGCAGACTAAATGAAGCAAGTGTAAAAAACTTATGAATATGAATGAAATCTAAAACACTTCATCAGCTGCAGGAGTTTTTTTGTTTGTTTCATTGGAATATTAATTTTGAGGGACTGGAGTAAGTAAAAAATATTTTTGAAAAAGTAAATATTAAAATAAATATTCGTATTTAAATTTTGATCTTTTCAAAGGTGACCAGCAAAAGAAGTTTTTTTTTGTTTAAAATTTTTTAGTTGAGTTGCAATTAAAATAAAATATAAGAATCTGGCAAAGAAATGTGTGAAACAAATAGTAGTTATTAGAGTATTCACTCGAGCAATCATCGTTCAATTAATCGCAGAATTTTAAGTCGATTAATCGTTCGAAGAAGAAAAATTACAAATTTCGATTAAAAAATAACGAACAAATTATATTGGTTTCATTTTTAACTTCTTATTTGTCCTTTTAAGAATACTTTCGAACTTAACGTGTTTAGTAAACATAAAAAGAAAAAATAATACGTATAACCCATGATTTTTTCCCAAACTTTTTTCATTCAGGTTATGAACATCGAATTGATGTTGATATTCACAATTGAAATGAGCAAATAAAAAAAAAAATATTTTTAAAAATCAACTACAAGTTGCCATTAATAAAATATATTATTAAACAACTTTGTATGGTTGCTTTTTCTCATTGGTTGCAATTTTTTTTTAAATATGCGCGATTAATTCGAGTTATTCGTGTAATTTAAAACCCTTAATCGATTAATCGGCGAAAGTGCACAATGGATTAATTGTTCGCTCGAATAAAATCAAAATCAGATTAAATGGATACTCTTGTGGTTAACTTTAAGTCAGTTAAAAATTAGTAGAGACCTTATTGGCTTGTTACTGTATGAAAATCAAACTTTAATTTTTATAAAAAATTATTTATCATTTAAATTGAAAAGATTTACAGCAACTCTAGGCACCCGCCGCAAAATTCTTTTTGTTTAGAATATTTCTCGTTTGAAGCTTATTTGAACCTCACAAGCTCTTCTTAAACTTTGATTAAGGAATTATGGTTCATTATTTTATTATAATGTGATTTTTTACTCTTGAAAGTAGGAAAAAAGCGAATCTGCATTTGTGATGTATTGGCTGATGTGGATGTTGATGTCGATGTCGATGATCATGACCAGCCAGTACAAATAAAAAAACAACAACAACAAAGTTATGTAGATTCCATCGTCTGCTGCTGATGAACACTGAGTAGAGCAGGTAATCAACTTTTTGACATGTCGATGATAAATTTGATTTTTAGCTGTTTTGAATTGATGATGCAAAAATGGTTGTCCATGTTGATGCATGCATCACATCAACTCAATGCATGGAAAAGAAAATAAACTTTATTGCAGGAAACTTGGCTTATCATTGCATCACAAGATGTGATTTTTGTTGCTCGTTGGTGTTTGCTTTAAGTGATGATGTTTGTATTAGTACCTGTGTGTGTATGTGTGAGTGAGTGATGTATTGTGCCGTTTTTCACACATTCAGTATTGATTTCAAAATTATAGTAATTTTCACAATTTTCTAATTATTTAATCGTTTATTGATTTTTAATGTTTCATAATAAACTGTTGGTTATACATATTTTGACGTGCACTTATTGTTGCTTTTGCTCATGTCTGTTCATGTCCGTCTGTCACTTGTTTCTGACTCTCATTAATATTTTCATAAGCATTTATCACGTGCAGCAAACAAAAAAAAAGTAGTCACAGTTAAAAATGGCAAAATTATTTTGCAGAACATTTCATTGAGGTGTTGATTAAATGTTGTATTCGGTAAATTTATTACAAATTTAATTGTATTAAACAAAGAAACGCAATTAAGGTAAATAGTTTATTTGAACAGTTATCTGCTGAAAGTAAGATTATATGAGCCCTTGTTTATGAAAGTGGTATAAGTCATATATTTCTTGTTTCGAGTTATTAAGAGGTTTGCATTTTAAAAGATTACAAAAACATTTTTGTATTATGGAATAAAATATTCTGACAATTAAATAGTGCCAGCAAATAAATATTTATTATGATTGTGAAATTTATAACCATTTTTAAATGGAAATGTAGTTTTGAAGAGTTAAAATGACTTATACCATTTTCAAAATTATCTCCATGACTTTATAAATGAAAATGGAAAAATTTTTATAAGAAATTAAAATTTTATTCAAACTCACTACATTGTAACTAAGTGCCGAGTTACATTATGCAACTTTTGTCGCTGCAATTCGTCATTAGTAGGCGCGAGGGGAGAGAGAAATTAAAAAGGGTACACATATGCATGAATTCTTAAAATTCGTTTTATCCTCTCATTCGTAGTTTCAATTTTGAAGTTTCAAATGCAAACAAATACAATTTGCTGCAATAAGAATTGCAAAAATGCAATATTATAGAAGGAACGAGAAAGATTGCAGCGACAAAAATTGCATAATGTAATTCGGGACTAAGTAATTTATTTTTTAGCATTTAGAGAATTTAAGTATTTGTGGAAAATTGGTGGGATATAGGTTAGTAAATCCATCTTTTCTCTACGTGTTTCTTCTGCTATTGGTTTAATGGTTGTGTATAATGGAAGCAAATCAATATTATTGGCCTTCCTCTTTTAGGTAAAAGGTCTAACACTTTGAATTCGGAATTGTCATCCAAAGAAGTTTTATAAAACATCTTATATGGCGCATTTTTTAGAAATCTGATCCATTGTATTTTTAGCCAAGACACAGCTTCTCTTTTAGTGTTTTTCTTTGTTCGTCGAAATAAAATCTTTCTGAGCCAATTGTTTTACCAAAAATCGATTTCTCTTTTTTACATAATTCTGTTAAATTATAATAATGCTCAGGGATATATGAATAAATCAAATTTTTAGTTGGCAGAAAAATACGGCCGGATACCATAAATTTATGAACATCTGTTTCAACATTATTATCACATCACTGAACAATTTTCAACCATATTAACGCTATGTTAATGTTACGATTTTGTACTGAACAGGCGTCACTGTAAGCTATGACATGCTTTTGAACAGCTCCCTGAAGACATGACAAAATTATTAATAAATATTTTGCCAAACTTTGAAAACAGACTGACTATACCACTATTAGAATATACAGTAACTGCAATTTGTTTACATACTGCGAATTACTTCAGATTATTTATTTTATTGGGATTTGATATAAAATAGCTGATAAACTAGATTTTTAAAATTTTTGACTTATACCACTTTCAAAATCAAGGGCTAAATTAGTTTTTTTTATATAATCGTTACGTTAAAAATAAATAAGAAACGAAAAAAAAAAACAGAAAATGTCGGAGGAATTTCATTTACATAATACCTACTAGATATGCCTCCAGAGGCGGGGAAAAATAAAAAAACGAAAAATCTATAAAATCTCTTTTTTGAGCTGAACATGGTCTTTGTGTAGATATGCCTAACACTAGCTGACCATAAATTTATAAATTTAGTATTTATATAAAAAAAAAAATAATATTTCATTGTGTAGTGTTGATAATTTTAATTAACATATTTGAAAAACCCAAAAAATTTTATTTTGCTAAAAATGCTTAGTATCTTTAAACGTTTCACTCTCACAGGAATTCGATGTGTAAAATATTTTTAATTATATTTAATTATTGAATAATAAAAAAATATAATAATTAAAAAAATATCAGCTTTATATGGGCGTGGCATTATCCGTTATTTTAATCATGATATTGCATTTCTACAAGAAATTAATGTGTGTGCAAAGTTCCATAAGATTCGGGTAAGTATAACTTGTTGAAAAATAATATAAATTTTGAATGGGCGTGACACGGCCCACTTTTGTGAGCATAATATTGCATTTTCTCTGGAGCTTTATGTGTGAGCAAAGTTTTGTAAGATTCGAATAAGTATAACTAGTTGTAAAATAATATGAACTTTGATGGGCGTGGCACTGCCCACTTTTCTGATCATAATATTGCATTTACACTGAAGCTTAATGTGAGTGAAAATTTTGATAAGATTCGCGTTAGTATATAATAAAAAAATTATATAAACTTTTAATGGGCGTGGCACGGACCACTTTTCTGATCATAATATTGCATTTACAGTGGAGCTTAATGTGTGTGCAAAGTGTAATAAGATTCGGTTATTAAGAACTAGTTGAAAAATTATATAAACTTTGAATGGGCGTGACACGGCCCACTTTTCTGATCATAATTTTACGCTGCAGCTTAATTTGTGTGCAAAGTTGTATAAGATTCGATTAATAAGAAGTAGTTGCAAATAACTATTAAATTGAAATGGGGGTGGGGCGGCCCACTTTTCTAATCATGATATTGCGTTTCCACCGAAGCTAAATGCGTGTGCAAAGAAGTTTCATAATATTAATGTAGGCGTGGCACTGCCCCCTTTGCTAGTGGTAATATTGTGTTGTTACGGGAAATTAATGTTTTCAAAAAGTTTCATAACAATTGACAATGAACTTCGTTATAAAATAGTATTGACCAAAAAAAGTGGTCACATAACCCATAGTGCAAAGTTGAAATAAACACGCGTGTGTGTAGAAGATTATGACAAGAAAAATATGGTAAATGAAAGGAAGAGAAAATAAAAATCAATATGGGTTATCTTGATCGATGGCTATAAAGTAAACTTAAATTATTCTCACAACGAAACCAAATGTAGTGAATCTATATTAAATTCATGTCAAACAAGTTCGTCGAGTTGAACCAGAAAAAAGCTCGTTTTGTTTTTTTACAGTGAAATTAAGTCCGATATATCTATTCACAATTTTCTTTCAACTTTGTGTATTTTAAAGTTGCATGTTAATTAATTTCTACTAGACTGTGATACAAATTTATTCCTACTATGCCGGCCTTAGAAGTGAAAGTATATCACTGAAAGCCATAATATATAGCGATCTGAACATTAGCTTTTTAAAAACTCTAGAAAAGCTGTGCTTGCGAGTTTTTTTTAAATTAAATTTAATAAAAAGTTTGCAACTTGAATCGGACATATCTTGGTGATCCACACACAAACGAAAGTTTTAACAAAAGATGAAAAAAAATTTAAATATTTAAATTAAATCAACTTAGTTTTAAGATTTTCTTAAAATATTTGAATTAAGTTACTTTTGGATTTATCGTTTATTATGCATTAACACGTAGACGACAAGGACTACACAACTTCATGACTACAAATATCGTTGGTTGCAATGGTTGCAGTGTAGTCAGCTACTTAATTATATTAAAAACGACAGCTACATAGTTAACCACTGAAAAAATATGTAAATATTTAATTTTAAAATATTTTGCTTTTATAAATATAAAATTGTTATTATTAAATTATAAAAGCAAATCAATAATTTTTTTTTAATCTCTTGATTATTAATGAGATTTAATGCTTTAACTTTTCTCTTAATAAAATGTTAATATTTCACATTTCTCATTATATTAATTAAAATAGAAATTAAGATGGCTTCGGTGGTAACTGTGGTCGTGTAGCTTTGACAGATTATGGTCGGTAGTCAGCTGCTATCTATGTGTTTAATGCATTAAACTTTAAAAAATATGATTTCACCGATTAAAAAACTTTTTTTAAATTAAATTCTTTACTTTTTATTTCACTGAAAATTACATACCAGTTTAGAAAATAATAATCACAACAAATAAGTAAATGTTGCACGTGATTTCATATCATGGCATAAACAATGACGAAAAATATAAATTATCTGTTATTATAGGGATACGTTACAGGTATTATTTCTATAAATACATATGTACATACATATACATTGCCTGCGTACTGCAGGAAGCAAAATAATAGTACTTGACTACCTCTGCCCACACACGTTGTGGTCGTCCGGACAAAATCTTGTTCGATTTTGCTTTGAAAGTTATCCACACCAAATTTTAAGACTCTTAGGTATTTACTTTCTATAAAGTTACCCATCCCTGTATAAAATTCTAAAATTTTGGATACCTAAATAACAATATATAATATTTTAATGGTAATGTATTCCACAAAGTAAAAATACAAATTACAAAAAAAAAACGATAGAATCACGTTTTTTCGGCTTTAGAAGGAAGAGATTTAGGAAGAGATTCCCATGGTATCTTCTTTCTGTATTTATTTACGTGAGGTGATTTATATAATACCAAATACCGCTGCCATACTTCGAATTTAGTCTCTTTCTATAAATATTTTATGCCTTGATTTTTATCCGATTGTATTTTTTGTTCGCTTGCATACAAATCGTTGCCACCTATTTCGTTTTGTAGAGTGCAAAGCTCAAGGTCCAACTATGACACTGGCGAAAGACTACATAGTTGATATGTTTATTTTTTGTTTAGCCGTTGAACTGGGTTAGAGTTCCCATTGTTGTAACCCTAAAATCTCTTTCTTTTTTTACGATACTTTATAAACAGCTTATTTTTCGATTGTTACAAGTTTTTTCTCACTCTGAAAAATAAATTAATATTTCAGGTTTTCATTGATTACTATTATTATTGAGTAGCAGTGCACAGTGGGGCAGAAAAAAATATTAAAAAAAATTAAATTTTTTATGGATATGTTGACGAAAATCAAATCGCAATAAATCTGCAACATTAAGGTAAAGGAAATTCCACAATTCCCAAAACAAATGGCGAAAATCCCAAAATTTCTTTTGCCCATAAAGTCCAGATATGGACTAGGGGTCTTGAAAAACTTTCAGTTATAGTTGGGAGTACATATAGATTCATTACGGCAGTATTCTTTTTCCGATCCCAGCTTTGGAACTTTGGAACATATAGGCTAAAGTCGAAGTTTCAATGTAAAATAGGTCAAATTGAAGGACTTCCATCTTCTACAAGGTTGGTAAATTTTACCCGAAATATTCTTTAAGTATACGTACATATTATTTACGCAAAGATATAAAATTTGTATGTATTCCCTAAGAAAATTTTTTTCTGTGAAAAAATAAAATTGACGCTCATTTTTGGGCTCAAATATACAAAAATTCAATAATTTTGGAATTTTTAAATTGAAAAACGTCTAGTTTTTAATTCAGAAAAGATAAAGCCTTAAAATGTTTGCACAATATTTGGAATTTGGCTTGCAAACCATGGGAAAGAAATAAAAAAAAATTTGCTAAAAACTGTTTAATATATTTTGAAAAAAACTGGACCAGGGTATCAAAAAATCAAAAATATTAATCTTAAAATGCTTATAACTCACTCATTTTAAAACATAATTTACAGATAAAACCATCATTTTATAGGTATTAACTACACCTTTAAGACCATGTATAATTATAAAAAATTAAAAATTGAAGAAATGCCAAGCTCCAAAAGAACTTTCAGGGGCCACGTACTCAACTTTGAGACCACATAGTGCCATCCCTGGCAAGTGGATGGTGCCCATCGTCAAAACTTAAGCTGAGCTACTCCTTTGCTATGATTATGTTTATTTTGCATGATTCGGCCTAATCCTTTACAAATGGCTGAGTCATTTCCAAAATATTTTGTGTTTGCCCCACTGTGCAGTGTCCGCCACATCGTCAGCGTTCTGACAATATTTTGTTTAACTTTCTTTAAAAGTAATGCTTTAAACACATAGACGACAGCGGCTTCACAGCTACATGACCATAAATTATGTTGGCTACAATTGTCGCCGTGTAGTCAGCTATTTAATTATATTGAAGGCGATGGCTAAATTGTAAACTCTGACAAAATAACTTTTTCAAAATATAATATAGTATATTTCCTCGAAATCTTTTGATTGTAAATGAATTTGTAGTATTAAATTTTGTGACATTTTCTTCTGTAGAATGAAATAATAGGCCAATTCACAATCTTGTGTATTTGGTATTGCAAATTTATGCAATTGTAAAAATATCCCATGAATGGTGGACGGTTTATTATTTCAGTTTGCAACATTTCTTTCAAAACAAAAAATTTCCTATTGGAATTTTTTCTACAATGAAAATTTCGTTGAAGGAAAGTACAAATAGTAAATTTTTTATAGATCAAAATGATAAAGAAGTAGTTTTCAACAAAAGTACATGGTATTTCAGTAGTCCTGTATAAGAGGAGGGAACAGTGTTCGATCGGAAGTTGCAAACACAAAAAGACACGAAATTATCAAACTATAAAAGATACATTATGCCTAAAATTCGACAGTCGTCTAGTATTAAATAACAATTACAGGAGCAGTCTTACTTCGATAACTACTGTACTATAGATACAACAAATCTCGGAATTATTAAGCAGCCAAGCTAATAGATGCAACTTTCCCAAAATTTGACTGTAGTCTAGTACTAGATTACAGTTAACGGCAACTGTATTTCTTCGGAATTTTTAGTGCAAGTAATACTGAAGACCACGGAATTATTAAAAATAAATATCCGTAGCCAGACAATCCAGTAATAGATATCAAATAAAATTTTATTGTGTCCATCTGGATCCATTTTTAAATTCTTATCTTCTTTTTTATGTTTTTTGCTTTTTGCTTTTTCGTTTTTCATTTTGTTCATATTTTTTGTTGATTTTAATTTTTATATTTATACCCTTCACCACAGGTGGAAAAGGTATATATAAGTTTGTCATTCCGTGTGTAATTTCTACAATATTCATTTCCGACCCCATAAAGTATATATATTCTGGATCCTTATACATAGAGAAGTTGATTAAGCGATGTCCGTCTGTCCGTCTGCCGTCTCTCCGTCTGTCCGTGTTAGTGTGGTAATGCCATTTGCCAAGGCACCAGAAGAGATAAAAAAATTTAAGCACACCAATCTGTCAGGCATAGTTTTGAAAATATTGGTACGGCTACGGGCCAAAAACCACGCCCCCATATATTTTCTTTACGTTTTTTTTAATTTTTTCGGCTTTAATGATTCTGTTTTGCCTTTTTTTGTCAAATAAATATTAGACTGCGACAGGTAGATCGCAAGGAGTGCATACAGATCTCGGGGGATCAATAACCCCCTGCGAGGAGCGATTTTTGTTTGTTTTTAGATTGGTAGGGTTTTTCTGCTTTGATTTGTATTAGAGACCTTAATATAAAGCAATACGCATAGAGGTAGCCAATGGACCCACAGGGTACCCACTGACAAATAGGAGCAGTTAAAAGTACCCCCCATGTGTCAATATGATGAAATTTTTTTTTTTGTAAGGATTTCTTTTTGCTTTAGTCTGACCATTCAAACTCAATATAGATAGGAGAAAGGTCCAAAATTTAACAAAAAAATGTCATCCAAATTTTTAAAAAAAAAAAAAATTTTTAAAAATTTAAAAAAAAAAATTTTTAATTTTTTTTCAAAAATATTTACAAAAAAATTTACAAAGCATTTTCAAAAAGATATTTTACAGAAAAATATTCGAAAAAAATTTTTTTAAAAAATTTTCCAAAAAATTTTCGAATAAAATTTTACAAAAAATTTTTAAAAAAATATTTTTACAAAAAAATTTTACACACAATTTTCGAAAAATTAAAACAAAAATTTCAGTATTTCTTTGAAAATGAAAATCATGACTGTAACATAACATATATTTAATATTAAGAATATACATATGTGTGTATGTGTGTATATAGAGTAACATATTTTTTACAGATGAGTTCTCTGTTTTAAAACCTAGGTGCATTAAACACATAGACATCATCAGAATACCGACTACAAACTGTCAAAAATAAAACGTTGTGGCTGTCGTCAACTTAGGCTAATTTCTATTTTATCAACAAAAGAAAATGTCACAAAATTGCAAATTAAAAATTCATATGCAAAAAAAAGTTTTGGAGGAAATATTTATAATTTTTTGAAAAAGTTTTTTAATTTTATAAAAGCAAAATAAGTATTTCTACAACAATGTCAGAGTTTACGATGTAGCTGTCGGCTTCAATATCATTAAGTAGCTGACAACACGGTGACAATTGTAGCAAACGGAATTTGTTTTCATTTGTCTTCTTCTTTTTTTAACTCATGAATAATGATTTTTTCTCATACGAATTTATTTAAGTAAAGAGTCAACAATATGGATAATGCTGTACATGTCTGTATAAATCAAATCACCGTGGTGAAGGGTATAGAGGATTCGGCACGGCCGAATATAGCCCTTTTACTTGTTTTTATTTAATTTTTATTGTCAGCTGTCAGTTTGCAAATGCCTAGCAAATAAAAACAAATTGCAAATGCCTAGCAAATAAAAACTTTCCCAATGTGTAGCATACGCATTTCTATATATTTTGTTAGTGTGTTGTAAAATTATCCAATACAAATTTGCAAATGCCACGATGCAAGACCATTTGCACAAGATTCTGAATTGGGCTAATATTGTTGCATACAAAAAAAGAAGTTGACTACAGCCAACTGGTTGTGGTTGTGTAGTTATGTAGCTATGATGTCGTCAAATTAATCGTTTTTTATATAGAGGTGCCCATCTCTGGGCAATTACTCTAGATGTTGGTTTATGTACAATTTTAAAATTTATATAAAACACTAAAATGATTGAAGAGTTATGTGAATAGTCTCCAATATTACCTGATTACAAAAATAAAAGGTGCTGCCAAGTTTTCGTTACTATTAAATCCAAATTGTTATTAAAATTCATCCTTTAGTTTGTAAATAATGCAAACAGAGACAGACGAAAATTCAAAAATTCCAAAATTTGTTGTTTTGTATTCTATATCGATTAAAATCTGCACCAGCAACAAAATTTAAAAAAAAAAATATTTCATGTACAGAAAGGGTAACTGTTACAGTCTTATTATGAGTGCATAGATTACCTATAATATCGACCACTACTGTATCTTCCTCTATTCACAAATGACTATGTGTATGTATTTAACTCTTAAAACAGTTTGCTTTATGAATTCATAATGCAAGTAAGTCCATGCAATTATATGCCTGCAAATCCTTTTCATTTCAATACAAATCTAAACTATTAATGATTTAAGCCAGAAATGACAATTTGAAATGAGAATTTAAAACTGTGTGTGTCCAATCGTTACGTAGAATGCAAAAATGAAAATTCTGATATGGCTGCATTAATATTTGATTGATACGCAGTATGTTTAGAGACATGTCAGGTCCTTACTTCGAACGCAGGATAATAGATGTGCAGAACTTTTGAATAATTCAATTTGAGTGTTTTTTGCTTGTAATTTTATTTCTTGCTATGATTTTGATGTAAGAATGTCATAAGATTATTTAATATTTACAACCAGGCAATTATTGACATTTGAGCTTTGCAGTCGCATAGCAGGACTGTCATTTGTATGTGCGTGTTGCAAGAAGAGCGTGACACATTACATTAAACATGTATGTATTTATTTATATGGCTATGTAATCCAGTATGACCGTATATACAGTAGTAGCCAGAGCTGGATATTTCAATACTGTTGTACCTTCCATTAGAAACATTGAACAAATACATAATAATATAAAAATACCCATACATAACGCACCCCAAATACAAAAGGGTCTCAACTCAAAATACTAAAATTTTCAGGAGAGACAAAAAACTGTTTATGTCCAGAAGCAACTACACACTTAACATAAAAATAGACATAACTGTATTTTGCCAGTTAAAGAAGATAGTGATGTGAAAGAAATTATTGCAGTAGTTAGAGATATGTACTCTGAATTAATTTATGGAAAAAAGTCAGCTTTGGAAAATTTTGTGTTGTGACTCTTTTGTATTTAGGGTGCGATATGTACATTTACAAGGGTAGCACCAAAAATGAAATTTTTTTTATCAAATGAAATCAGTTGTTTTTGAAAGAATTTTGTTTGTTCGGGCCGACCTTACTCAAGCAATGCATTGTACCGGATATTTGGATGCGAAAATGAGATAAGAAGAGTGGTGTTTGTGGACATCCGATTTAAATTGAAAGACATCTGTAAGGAGATGATTTCACATACGAACTGTTCGGCTAAAAAACGATTTATCTCTATAATTCAATGACCGTTGGACCAGAAATGAAAGGTCGAAAAGCGTGCTGTACCTAAAAAGCAGAAATAAATTCCGTGATCTCATTAAAGTACATAATATTGTCAAAACAACGAAACACATGCTACATTTCTTCGATATTCCAGTTAGACGATAGAGTTGGAACCCCTACTTCCACCGAAACTTCTTTGACCCTTCCCGGGACTGGAATAGAATTCAGAGCATTTCGGCCATGACGTACAGAACATAGGGCTTTGTATGGAATCTCACATCGGGCAAATGATCTGACATAAAAATGCGTGAATATTTCTTAATTTCAGTGTTGCAAAGTCCGAAGACGATATCTTATTTTACGATTATAATCAATAAAAGAGTACGTTGTACTGAGTCCTGATATATTACGTGGAAAGGTGTATAACACTTAGAACTTGTCCGCCTCATGACTTTAACGCCTCATGTTATCGAACACCGGCAACGGATATTGCCTGACCAGCCTCATTTTCAAAGAATTGCTGATCAATCATTATTCTTGTCCAGTATCCCGATTGGCCATTTAATAAAGTCTCTTCGCTGTGTATGCTGACAATACTTTAATTTTGCTTTTAAGTTTCACTTTACAAGCATTTAGACGAAGCTATAGAGCTATTGGAATTTTCAATTTTAAGGGCCACTGTTGAATGTGAACCACACCTAAACATCAAGTTATTTTGATATTTCTCAATTTCCGACTAGCTCAATTTGAACCGTGGAAAGAAATGGCGACAGTGGAAGATCAATTTTCGTCAGTGATGAGGCACATTTTCACCTCAGTGGATTCGTCAATAAGCAGAATTGCTGCATTTGGGCGAATGATAATCCAAGAGTGATTGTCGAAAAACCAATGCACCCACAAGGAGTGACTGTTTAGTGCGGTTTATGGGCTGGCAGCATCATCGGGCCGTATATTTTCCAAAATAAGGCCGGTCAGGCAGTTACTGTGAATGGTGTTCGCTATCGTGAGGTGATAACTAACTTTTCATGACATGTCATTTCAGCAGGACGGTACCACTTGCCACACAGCTAACGAAACAATGGCTCTATTGCGCGACAAATTCAATATCCATGTTATCTCACGTGGTGGCGATGTCAATTGGCCGCCAAGATCATGTGATTTGACACCGTTGAACTTCTTTCTTTGGGGTTATTTGAAGGAAAAGGTGTTAGTCGATAAGCCAGCAACAATTCAAGAGCTAAAGGATGCTTTGGCACATTAACTGCATATAACCTCAATTATGCCTCAGCGACATCGAAAATTTGGAGCATCGCATGGAGGTGAGACGCCGAGGTCGCGGGGGCCATTTCGCTGATATTTTGTTACATACATAATTGAACCATACCAATATTATTAAAATAATAAGAAATAATAATAATGTCTTAAATAATTTGTGTTGTATTCAAAATCAACATCGCCCCTTAAAATTTAGCCACCCTTTATTATATTTTTAATTATATAACTGGTACATCCGTGTTGCTATTAGCCACCCTTTGGTTAAATATTCGTCTACTTTAATTTTATAAGTCGATTATGGATGGCAACCCAACCTCAGTTGCGTTGTCAGTTGCCAAAATTGTATTACCTATGGCAACTGGCAACTAGAAGTTGTTAGTTTTAGGTGCCCAATTGGCAACCATAAATTTCTGGTTGCTGTTATTTTTTTTCACAGATTATAAAGTAAAAATTGCACTTAAACTGAAAAGTAAATTAATTTTTCATCTCTTTCCTCATAATCATACAAACAACGTTTATTGGCCCCCTTTCTGCGTTATTCACGTAATTCAAAACATAGCATATGCAATGCAACAAAAGAATCACGATGATACGAATAATATTCCTTTCAATTTTTGATAAAAATGGTCCAAAGGCTTAGTGCTCAAGACACGGATTTAATTTTTAAGAGGATCTTTAGTTATTTAAAGTGTTCTGTTTAGATTTATCACCTTGGCTGGAACGTGATGAGAAACTTGCATTAAATTTACGCGTGTGTTTAGGCCCATTTTTAGCGACATTGATTATTAGTTTAAAAACAAATTCCATTAGACAAAAACGTAGACATTAAATAATAAGTTTTTTATATTTTGTTTATTAAAAATTATTTGATTGTTTATATTTATTTCGAGTTGCTAGATTATCAAAATAGGATTATCGATAACTTTATGGCAAGTGAAGAAAGTTGCCTTACATAATACCAAATTTTTGCCAGTAGCGTTGCCTTTTGACAACGCAACTAAAGTTTGGTTGTCCTTATTATAATTATTTATTTATTTATTATTATTTATTTATTTATGTTGCTTTATATCCGTTTTTCATGCCTGGTAATAGTTGTATGTATTCATGTAAAGTTCCACAAGTATGTAAATGTAATAAAAATGAATTGTTCAAAATATTCTAACAATTCCATGTTATAAAACAATTTCATTAATGGGAGTAGAAGTAGTAACGTACTGGCAAGACAAAGTTGATACGTACTTTTATTGATTTGGTTTTCTTATCCACTGTTTAATGCAACTGCATTATCGACTTGTGTTTTAGTTTTAAAACGATAAACACATCTACTCTCCAAGAGATGCCGCCTGCTCACATAAAAATGAATTCATTTACTCATTCCATAGTCAAAGAAACCAGTTTCTTGGATGAAACATTTTCACACAATGAGGAAGAAATATACGTATCCATATGCACATATCAATGTCCTGCTTATTTGTTTATGATAACTCATACACTAATAAAGAAATTGAAATTCACGATTGATTTTTTTTAAATTATTTATTTATAAATTCTTATAATTTTGATAAAAAAAACAAGCCTTATATAGCGAAAACATATTCATACATACGAGTATGTACATACATACATACATAGATACATACATACATACATACATACATACATACATACATACATACATACATACATACATACATACATACATACATACATACATACATACATATGTACATACATAAGTATACTGTTGGTAGCATAAAAAATTCAACGCTGGACAATATGATCTTCAATTGCCTCAGTTTTCAAATAACAAAAACCAGTTAATTTTTTTACTTTTTTATTACACCTAGAGCCAAGGTGAAGAAACTTTAGCAGGTAAAATTGGTTTTACACGACGTCATATGACTTGTCACTTTTCCATGTGTAAATTCTAAACACGTCGTGTGAACCCTTTCAAACATAACATGTGTATTTTCCATGTGTATAATACATACATATGTCATTTTTCATTTAGAATGTGTTTTGATGTGACAAAGCATCTGACATCCTGAATGCCAACTTTTGCTATTTTAGATTTTTCGTGGTACCAAAAGCACTAAAAGCGTGGCAAAAGCACTACGATTGCACATTTACATCAGCTGTGGTTGGCAATATAAAACTATGTGGCGGAAAAATTATATATTATAGGTTATGTCAGATATAATTACACATGTACGTTTGAAAGCAAAAATTATAAACCGTACGTAAAATGTCTATTTTGACAAATACATAAAATTTCATATGGGTTATCAAACTGAGAAGTCATATGACAAACACACGCCGTGTAAAACCATTTTAAGGGCGATAAAGAAGCTGATTACATATTTAAAGCTCTTTTTTGCAAGAATTCCGTCAAAAGATTATTACACGATTTCTACAAAAAAAATTGTCAAATCACTGTTGTATTTGTTGCCGTATTGCTCCCACTTGGTCAAATAATTTCGTTTTGTCCTAGAATGATCTACTTAGCAATAATAAGGTCGTAAGGCATTTCAGAGGATTGACAAACAACTTACTCATTATTCTAATATTTCTTAACCGTCATTCTTGATATTTTCTACAGACAGTCAGATCTGTTCTATGTGCCACAACTTTGCGTCTTAAGCCCAGTATTCTGTTCAGCTTTTCATGCGGATTGCTGTCAAGCTATATATGTACATAAAAATTTGTATGAAAAAGTCATGAAAAAATGTTGCAGAAGTAGTACTCTGTTTTTACTGTAGAAAAACATTGAAATGTTTCGGTCAACATTTTATCAAAGCTGTAAAATAAAGCAAATTATCATTATTTCATGTTGAATTTTTTTGTAGAACTTTTGTGAAAATTTTTGTTAAACAATGTGGTAAATTTGAAAATTGTACCAAATTTTACAATTTTATTGTAAAATTTTCCTTGTGTAAAATTATTGTAAAATTATTGTATATAATTTTCCTTGTGAAATAATAAATGTTGCTCAACATTTTTCACATAATCTAACAGAGTACTAAGTCGAACAGAGTATTGTCGCCATACATTCGATTAGTAGTTGGTCTCGACTAACTGCTATTAAGCTCATTTTTTCGTTATTGTTGTTAACTTTACATTAGCTATATTTTTGTTATTAATTCATGGTGGTGACCATAATATTGTAGTAGTATTTTTGATTGATTAACAGGTGGAGTACCAAAAAAGTACACACCCACCTATTGTATCCAGTAGCTTTTTTCTAAAATACACCCTTTGTTTTTACAGTATTCTTCAGATTAACGATATTTACGTCGCACGTTGGGTTGAAATTTCCAATAATGGCTCTTAATTGAAAATTTATATTTTTAAAAATTAATCTATTTCAGGTGATAGTAAACAAAATTGTCCATCACTAATTATCTTTTTCATTTTTCTATGTTATCTACTTTTCGAGTTGTGCGTTGTCAAAGTTGAAGTTTTTTTAAGTTTTTGAAAACAGTGGTAAAAAATGAAAAAAAAAATTTACTTTCAATGAAATTTATAATCAAGCTTAAGTTCGTTTTTATTCTCTCTAAGAAAGAATTAATTAAATTACAAATTAAAATTCAATTTTTAGACACCAGTAGGAGCGGAATGCACATTTTCTAGACAGCCACGTCCGTCATCAGGACTCTTGTATCTAATCTACTTAGGGTAGTGTTTAGTTGTAAGCATCATCTATTTAACCAACCAAACCCAGATAAAGGAATACGAGAAAACTAGAATTCAATTATCAATCGTCAGTTGGTGAGAACGAAGTCTACCACTACCTTAATCTTCCCTCTTGTTGAATATTTTTACTTTTAATATTTTGCTAAATTTTCCCAATTTTTCTTTAATATTATCACCTAATTTGTAATTTGATTAATTCTTTCTTAGAGAGAATAAAAACGAACTTAAGCGTGATTATAAATTTCATTGTATGTAATACTTAAACAGTTCGACTAATAATAATTAAAATTTTCAAAATTAAAAATTTATTTTTTAATTAAATTTTTGTATTTTCTTAGCATAAAAGTAATATTTTTTTTTTCAATAGAACCTTCAAATTCAGGTATTTTGAAACTCAAATATGTATCTCAGTTAAAATATTTTTGGTGTAGAAATATTTTTAATATCTTTTTGAAAATTGGTGTAAAAAACAATCATTTTTTCACATTCAAGTAGAAATTCAAATCCGGGATGGGGAAATTTGGATAAAAAAAAAAAAAAATTGGAATTTTCTATGATATGTTTACTTAAAAATCACATAAAAAAATTTTGCGGGTTTTTCGCGATAAGAAGGAAAAAAAATTGTTTTCTATTTCAACATCAAAGAAAAATTCGTGTATGTTTAGCAACGCACTCACTGCATTAATCATGTATGTAAGTGTGTACATATGCATGTAGTTAATGAAACCAGACCAGACTTATAGTTGACCAACCAAAACCAGGATTTGAAAACTCAAATGACGGGAACACAGCGAAAATTACAAAAATCGACGTTAAACTAATCAAAAAGTTATATACTATTTTAGTTGCTGTATCGTGTGGTCATCAGATTAATGTTAAAAAATTTAGAAAATTTACTTTATCGACTGCAAAATACTTTGTTGAAAAATACCCATGGTATAACATGTCTCACACTTTACATACATTTTTAATACATGGTCCGCAGATTATTACTCATGCATTGTTACCTATTGGCCAGTTATCGGAGAAAGCCCAAGAAGCTCGTAATAAAGATTTTTCACGGAAATGCAGTCGTCCAATGAAGATATTTTCAATAGATTTTTAATAAGCTCTGATCCTATTATTAGTAATATGAGCAAACATTACAAAAAGAAAATTAGCGTGTTACCACAGCAGGTATTGGACCTTTTATTATTACCTGAAATTTCTGAAGAAAATAATTCCGATGATATTTATTTTTGTGACAGCGAATATGAAGACTAATAGTGTTAAACATAAAATGTAAATTTATATTAATAAAAACTTTTTAATAAATAATAATTAGTATGGCCTATTTTCTGGAAAATTTTGTATGGGGGCTATACGATCTCATTTACCGATTTCGCTGAATTTTTGTATGTTGCGTTACTAACCCAAAAAAATCAAATTACCCAAATTTGATTTATTTATCTTTGAAAATGGATCTTCCAAAGCAATTTAAATATTCATATGAGCTGACAAACGAACACCCCTGGCGTTTAAAAAAATTTTTTCTTCAAAAATGATTTTTTTTTCAAGTAGTAATACTTAATACTACGAAACGAAAAAATAAGTGCTATCTCTAATGCCTGAATTAAGAGCCACTTTTAGCAATTTCAACCCAATGTGCATCGTTTGTTTTGAAAATAACCCCAACAATTTTAAGATGCATACTGTTATGCATACTGTTCATAGTGTATTTGCACCAACTAAAGCTTTAACTTGGGTTTAGATTAAAATGTAATTAAATAATTAATTGATTCAAATATTTGTTTAATTAGGAAATTATTTTGTTCTGTTTTAAAGAAGTATATCTTATATGAACGAATTTAACTAATTTAATTTAAAACTAAGTATTTAAAACCTTGATTTGGTGCAAACAATTTTTTCTGTATACTTACGCAACGTTGGCTTCCTATTTGGATATTCCTTTTACGTCTTTTAGGTTTCAGCTTTCTAAGCCACAATGATACGAACTTGTTATGTCACACATCAAATTTTTGCATTTTCGGGTTTTATTGAAACTTATAGTTATAATACTAGCTGTGCCCACACACGTTCTGTGCGTTCTGACAATATTTTGTTCGATTTTGCTTGGAACGTAATCCGCACCAAGTTTTAGGACTCTTACGTATTTACTTTTTATAAAGGTCCCCATAACTGGATAGAATTCTAACATTTATGTAAAATTCTAAAATTTATGTAAAATTCTAAAATTTATTGTAAGGTTGTTGAAAATATTTCAATAACAATGTAATTCCACAAAGTAAAAATACAAATAAAATACAAATTTTATTCAATTGACTTTTTGGCAGTGGGCAATTCATATTTTGTCATGGTTTTAAAACAGCGCCATCTGTTGCGCAACCTTGTTTAAAATATCTCGTTTAATATATTATATTTTGTCATTATTTGAAAACAGCGCCATCTGTTGAACAACTGTGTTTAAAATATCCGACTTTCAAAATTAAAAGATGCCTTAAAATATGCAGTCACTGCTTTTTCTCCACTTTCTCTTGGAAATAAGATATTTTTGCGGAATAAATATTAGGATACCAAGATACCTCCTCACAAAACTTTGTTAAAATCCATACAGCAGTTTTTAGGTGGTGCGAACACAGACAGAAAGAAAGACAGACAGGAAATGAATAACTGTTTTATTATACATATATTTTGATTTTTTCGCAATTACCATTGCAATTGGTAGTGAAATTTTGGTAAAATTGTGATATTTTGGTGAACTATTGATTGTTTTTAATGAAATTCCGACTTTTTAGTAATCTAGAGTTTTTTCTTCTGAATTTTCGCTTTTTTTTTAAAGAGAAGTAACACTCAGGCAATTAATGCCTATATTAAATGTGTTACTTCCTTCGGAATGGGATAGTATTAGATAAGACAGATGGTTAGTGTGATAGTAAAGCTTCGCATCTGGCAACACTGCAATTACATGTTATGATTATTTTTAGAAGAATATTGCAGCGCCTCTGGTGTTATTTAGGCGAATTAGTTGAAGCTAGCATAGCCAATTTATAATTATTTTACTTCGCCGACGATTTAGTGCTATGTGGTAATACCGGCGAAGGAGGGCGCTGTGATATGCATTATTATAAAGAGAATTAATTGATGTTGCCTCGGTTGAGTATTGAACTCGTGACCATTGCTTAGTAGTCAACGTGCTAACCACTTAAGCTACAGCACCCCCAATGCAACAAACCAACAACAACAATGCAACAAACAAACAACAACATGGGTAAAAGATAATAGAGCTGCTCGCCTTTTTTAACTATATCTCCACCCTTTATGGACTAATATTTTACGATTACAATAGCACTTCGTTTAAAACTATGCCTGACAAATTGGTGTAGCTAATTTTTTTGTAGCTCTTCTGGGGTCTTGGCAAAATTTATTTCAACCCGATTACGGACAGATAGACGGATATGGTTAAATAGACTTCCCTAAATAAAGGGTGGTTAAAATTTAGGGGCCGATATTGAATGTGAACCACACCACACATAAGGATCCAGAATATATAGTTTATGCGGTCGAAAATGAATATAGTAGAAATTATAAACTTTCATCAACCCCTATCCGATCTGTGGTGAAGCGTATAAAAATGACTCAAGAAAATTAAACATGAATTTTATCATCGTGAATTTGGAGTATTTGTCAAAAAAAAAAAAAAAAAAATAAGAAGCACGTGAGAAAAGAATAAAGAATTTCTCCAGTTTTCACCAAATCTATTTATTTGACTGATTTTCAATAGTAGTTATCGAAAATATATCTGCCAGATTGGTGTACTAAGAATTTTTATAAATTATCTGTGGTTTTCAGAAATGACATTTCAAACCAGGGATCGACTTTTCAAATTACAAACGGAATGATAAATTTACTTATACCCTTTCCACCTGTGGTAAAGCTGGGTCAAGACCATCATTAGCATTATACCTCAAAGCAGGATATTTTTCGATTAGTGCGGATTGACTCTTCCATTGCTTTGCTTCCAACATTTTTTGCTTATTTTGAGTTTTTGAAAAAAGAACAAAAAAACATAAATCATATCAAATCGGTATATTGTTTGTTTCAACGTAGCAAAAAATGAGACAACGTCATTTGTAGATGCATAAGTACTGTGAGAAATTAAAATCGTATTATTCGATGCATTTATTAGTAGCCTTATGGTAGCGTAAAACAACAGACTTTTCATCCTTACTAACTATTTATTTTCTTAATTCTTTCCTTTCTTCAAACATTCGACTTTATGCAGAAAATGGAATAAAAATATTTCGTATAAATTTAAATTAAAAGTTCAGCTTCGAGTAGCTGGTTAATTCTTGAAAGATAAATTTAATAAAAATAGTTTCTCACCATACAAGTAGTTGCACAAAAGCTGTGTTCACATTCGTTCACAACCACAAATGTGTGACATTTTTGGAACGGCAACGTTAAGACTTGTAAAGAGTAAAAAATTAAAAAAAAATAAAAAAATAATAATACACATGCAAATTCTAAAACCAATGAACTATAAAATGCGCCATACTCGTACACTTATTTAGCATCTCTTAAATTGGTTAGTTACGAGTTGTAGGTAACAACTGAATGACTGAAAGACTAGTTAACTGACTGGTTAATGGGTAATTGTGTTTAAGGTGACCATATAAATTAAATTTGTCTCAATGGGGAAATAATTAGCATACAGATAACCGATAATAATGTAGTGGCAAGGCAAATCGATAAAAGGTGATTATGGTGGTGGTGGCGAAGTAGCTTATCATTATACTTATGTTTAAAATCCAAGGTAAAACTTCACTCAAAAAAATAATCTTAATAAATTTTTTTATATCTCCAGAGCAATGCCATCGTATCGTTGCCTATATACGAGATACATTGGAAAACAAAAGATTTTGTTCAGGAGTATTTCTAGACGTACAACAAGCTTTTGATAAAGTATGGCACACCGGTTTATGTTTTAAGTAGAAAAAACACTTCCAACGCCTTTTTATTTGCTTTTGAAATCTTACCTAACAGATTTCGGAAATATACAACATAAAATCTGAAATCCCACAAGGCAGTGTACTTGAACCAATTTTATACACAATATTTAGGTCAGATATGCCAGCCACCAATGATAATGTTTTAGTCGCAATTTTATCATCTTGTAATTGCCCGAATGATGCATCAAATAAAGTACAAACCCAACTAAATGCACTAGAAATATGGGAGAATAAGTGGAAAATCAAATTCAACACCGAAAAGTCATCTCATGTAACGTTTTCATTACGACGAGGTAATTGTCCTGCCGTTAATTTTAACAATAAAACTATACCACAAAAAGAATCGGTTAAATACGTGGAAAACTCATATTAGATCAAATATAAATCAGTCAAGTGCCAGTTAGTCTCACACACATTGCATACCTAATAGAACACCTTTTAAATTTTAGGAGTTGTTGTTATAACGGCCATGGTAATACACTTTCCATAAAAATATTGCGATTCAAAAAATAAGATAATATACGTGAAAAATATGTCACTGATGGATCACCCTTTAGTAATTAGTAATTGTTACGGCGGCCGAAGTACAACATCTACTGTAAATAATTCAAGAGTCTACCTAATACGGTTAAAAAATAAGGCTCTTGAAGTAAAAATCATGTCTCTGTCGCAACACCCTTTAATTTTGTTATTTTTTATAACAGCCGTGGAAATTCTTTTTCTATGAATATATAAAGAGTTTACCTATTACGATTAAAAAATAATAATTTAGTATTTATTGCTATAGTGGCCACAGTATACACCTTCTGTGAAAATTTCAAGCGTCTACCTGTTATGATTCAAAACTTAGGCCTTATACATGCAAATAACACCACCAACAGAACACCCTTTAATTTTTGGGTTTATTTTTTTATACTTGTATTATATAGCGAACTAAGTTTTAATTACTGTTTTTCAATCTTGAGACTATGACTCCTACTGTTCAAGAAATAAACACATATTCGTGAATAACAACTCTCTATCGGAACACCCTATAAGTTTTAGTATATAGCGGCAGGAGCTATACATTATCTGTGAAAATTGCAAGAGTCTACCTATTACAGTTCCAGAGATAAAATGCGCTGGCAGACGGACAGACATTGTAGCGACAACAATAGGGTTTCGTTTTTACCCTTTGGGTACGGAACCCTAAAAAAACAATTAAAAAACAGTTAAATATTAAAACAAAAAAACTATATTGGTTACTTAATCCAAAATCAAAATCAAGCTTGCAAAACAAGGTTGTTATACATATATAAAACCATATTAAAACCAGTATGGAGTTATGGCATTCAACTCTGGGGTACAGCCAGCATTTCAAACATTCAATTCTTAATGCTCCATGGTACGTCTCAAATAACACAATCCACAATGATCTATACATACGAAAAGTCATAGATGAAATTCGGAGATACAGTGAAACCTACCTAGAGAGACTGAGTCAACACGTGAACCCCTTAGCTATTGCTCTACTAGATGACGCAGAAGAAACAGGAAGACTTAAAAGCAAAGGCCCTCAACCAAAAAAAGTGGTTGAAATGAAAATGCATTGGTTTGCTAAATATCAAAATCGCAAAAAACTTTAAAAAATTCCATTTTCTTTATCTTTTTTCCCCTGTTCAGGTCCATAGGTAGCAAACTGTTCAAAATTCAAGGAAACAATCAACTACAAAAATGAACCTAAGATCTCAGTAAACAACTTTCTAGAACATATGAACTTCCTAGGAATGATTCTTAACACCGTTTAGGTAGCGCTTAGGTAGCCGCAAAAGTGCGATTTGCAAGTCCAGGGCCATCAACATTATAAACGATGAAGTTTTTTTGATTTTATATGTTAACAATTTTTGTTCCTTATGACAAGAGCTACAACTTTGCCTCAGAGAGTATATCAAAATTTCAAACGGTTTGCAAAATATGAGCTTGAGTAAATGATCATTTTTTTGCAAAAATGACATCGAGGCCCCACATCTTTAAGGGCCCATAAAAAAAAACCTGGAGGACTTTGGGCAAAACTGGGAGACAGGGGTCTTTTTATTTTGGTCTTTTATCACGTAGTGGTGTCCGTATATGGTTATTTTGCCATGATTTAAAAAATTACACAGTGTGTATTTAGCAAAGATACACAAACCTACATTGTTCAAAGATGGTATGCTACTGATTTAAAATTTTTACATGTTTTGTTCCCTTTGTGAGATTTTGGTTGACATTGTGTAAGTGCTCACAGACCCTTAAGGGTCTGGATAGGGCACCATATCCTGGATTTGCTGTTTTGCCGTCCGTGGGGGTTTCCTGAACCTGACTCACGAAATTTAGAAACCCAAGAATAAATTGTTTTCTTATTGGGAACAGAGTTCCGTCGCCCGAGCGCAAAGCGAACACGAACGGTGCATTGAGTATTAATAGGAAATCCGCTATTTTCAAGAAACTGTTCAACGGCAAATGCACGATGTTCACGCGACCAGGCCATGGTGTACACGAAAAACGTCACGTATGCAGCTACTTAAAAACATGCCCCACTACATTGCTCCATCTCTCGTCTGCTTAATGTTACTTTTTAATCGGGGTGTTTTTTCTGCCGGACCCTGTATGAGAATCTTAAAAAACTATTTTTTGAAAGAATTAAAAGAAATATAGAGCTAAATGAAGATTATGTCGAATAGTAAAACTCGAAAGTTAATTTATATATTCCGTGTTTTCATATTAATTAACTTCCGATTTTTACTATTCGACATAGTCTTGGCGTACAATATATATTTCTGAGATGTTTTTCAGGCTACCATTCGGTAATTTGGTAAACAGTAACGATTTGAGCCGCTCGAAATGAAGAGACTTAGGCTTTCTGTTATAGAACGGGTACTGAAAGACCATGTAGAGCTCGTTTGCTCAACGAAAGTTATAAAAGCAATTGGGTCACTTTTAGGGATCTTAGCTTTATATCGATTTTAATGCTTCCTTTTTGTCCGATGTACCTACATTATGGATTTATTTAAAAAACCTTGTGAGTATAATGACAACTGTGACTAGTAAGCAATACGGATCCCCTAGCAATTATTGGCCTGAATTTCACAGTGTAACTACTAGCGCGATAATTTTATTTCAGAGGAGTTGCTTCTCGAACAATCAAACGTCTGGCTTTGGAAATTTTAAGTAGCAGGCATAAGTTTACTTGTTCCTCAATTTGAGCCTTTGAATCTTTCCAAACTTGGAACTGAGGCAGTCTCCATAACATCCTCTTAGTTTAAAGATTGAATTGTTAACCTCCGGGTAGAGTTTTTTTCTTCTCCTGTCTTTTTATAGCGATTTTGTAAATTCGGAGCCGATCAAGGTATTTGACCTTCGTCAGTTTGGTTATTTCTTTGATGAGAAGGACATGAGTAGGAGTAGGCTTATAAGTAGCATTTAAATGTTGTCAATTCATACACCCAATGATTTTAGAAATAATTTTTTAATTTAAAATATATAACCGTATAACTTTTTTGAAACTTTTTTATCTTTAACTCCTATCACTGCAAGTGTGGCAACTTATGGCTTCTTGCCATCATCGATAACTACTGCACAACCAACCATTCTTATGACTGGACTGGACAGTTTTGTTAAAATCGTCGTATGCTAAAAACATCAACATGATGTTGACATTGAGTAAAGATCAAATGGGATTTACGAGTTGTATAGGAGAGTAAATTTTAATGAGCGCAAACATAAATAAATCCAAGGCTGTACAATTTTTGCGTGCAACAAAAGCTAAAAAGAATGAAACTCTTACGATCTAAGCCAACAAAACAAGAGGAAGCAATACGTTGCAAATGCAAAAATTAAGAAGAAAGAAAAAAAAATTACTAAAGAAAATGAACAATTTTATTTTTCATTATTTTTGGGTTGATCATGAACACGACAAATGTCTAAAGTTATTTGATCATCATTCATTCAACTTGGTTCATGGTATTACAGTCTTCTACCTTAAAACTAGCTGACGTTCTTGCTGTTTTAACTGTACGTTCACTTGACATTCATCTGTTTCGTGCCCATCCATCCGTCCATCCGTCCATCCGTCCAACCATTTATCCATCTCGTTGTGCTGAAATCCAATCAAAAACATCGTGTCACTTGAACGAAAACAGCGAAAAACCTTATTTGTACAAAAGCCTTACCGACGAATTTTGTGCTGCAGTTTTTCCATTGTCTCTGATGGCTGCTTCAAATAGTTTTGTTACGTCTATACACGCTGGGGAATTGTGAGAATTTCCTTATTTTTCTTTGTACTGGATGCTGCTTTTCTTCAATTCGCCATTCATCGTCACGAACTGCTGTGGCATGGATGTGAGGGCATGTGAGTGCTTGTGAGCGAGTGTGCAAGGATGTTTGCTGAATCCATCAAATCATCTTATTAACTACGTATCGGAAGTTACTCGTACACGTAACAGAGTTATTTGTATTAAATTAGAAATTTAGCTGCTTTAAAAGCTCTTAATTAGGGTTACCAACTGAATGTATGAATGGCAAAATTCCTCACGATTATTAATTGTGAATTGTTAAACGAATGTTAAAGAATGTTTGTTTTGCTGACAAGTGATTTTTAGAAAGGAAATATTATATTAATGTAATGAAAACAAAAATAAGAACTAAAAGCTGTTAATGACAGTATCCGATCTTGATTTTGGCTACCTGTGAAATTAATTTAAAAACTTATTCCATTATTTGGCGTTGACATTTGCAGCAAAGAAGTTTAAAGTAGGAAATTAGAAAACATCACACAATACGGTATTTGATGGGCTATAAAAGGACCGACCCATTATGTTGCATCTAAAGGCCATGATTCACTATCATACTCAGTCGTACGATCTGTATGCGTATGACAGACATTTTGACAGGTCTGCACGATGTGATAATCATTTGAAAAAAATTCATAAAATATTATTATTTCCATGCGATCACAGTAGAAGGACAGAATTCTATCAGATCTTTTTGGTGATTGAATCGTACTATTGGGTATGATAGTGAATCCTGGCCTTAACAGTGACAGCGTGCCTCTCCCGCCCGCTAGCAGATATGATAGTAAGAATCGCCTAGCAGGATCGAAATATAAAAAGCTATAGATTATATGAAAAATGGAGAGGCTACAGGGGGAATATTACGGCATTCGATATCGAACGAAATTTTTATAGAATTTGAATAGGAATTTCGATCGATATCAAATGCCGTGATTTGGCACCAGGTTTAGATGATATGCCAGCTAAATTTTTAAAAGCACCATCCCTTATTTAACGATATGTGGACTTTAGAAACAATTCCCTTGGAATGGAAGGATTCCATTATAATAAAAATCTCAAAAAAGGGAAACCCCTCTAATTGTAACAATTGGTGGGCAATATCGCTTTATCTGTCACAATCAAAATATTTAACAAAATAATTTAAAATCGCATTGTCTGCCCGCTTGACCAGTTTTTGCGAACATAACAGGTCATTTAGGTCAAACTAATCGCGCATTAACAATTTTAATACGATGCCAATTAGCAATGGAGCAATGCATCAAATATAACTGGCGCTGTATGAAGTTTTATTTATTACCAAAAGGCCTTTGAATCGATTAAAAGAGAATACATCTGGAAAGTATTGGAAAAACTTAGAGTACCACAGAAAATTATATGAAATCGGGTGGTTAAGTTTTAAGGGCAGAATGTGAATGTGAACCACATCTAAACGTCAAGTTTTTTCTGCATTTAATTTTACATTTCTTAATTTCAGACCAACGCCATTTGAACCATGGAAAGATACACAATCGAGCAATGGTCAGAATGATGACAAGAAATGGAAACCTTGCATAATCAATTTCCGTAGAAAATCATCTTCTGTAATGAGGCACATTTTCACCTCAGTGGATTTGTCAATAAGCAGAATTGCCGCATTTGGGCGAATGATAAGCCAAGAGTGATTGTCGAAAAACCAATGCATCCATAACTGTGACTGTTTGGTGCGGTTTATGGGCTGGCGGCATCATCGTTCCGTATTTTTTCCAAAATGAGGCCGGTCAGGCAGTTACTGAAAATGGTGTTCACTATCGTGAGATAATAACGACCTTTTTATGGCCCGAATTGGAAGATGTGGATGTGGACAGTATGTGGTTTTAACACGACGGTGCCACTTGCCACACAGCTAACTTTTGCGCTAAAAATTCAATGGCTCTGTTATCTCACGTGGTGGCGATGTCAATTGGCCGCCAAGATCATGTGATTTGATACCGTTGGACTTCTTTCTTTGGGGTTAAAAAGCCAGCAACAATTCAAGAGCTAAAGGATGACATAATTCGGCACATTAATGGCATAGAATCTCAATTATGCCTCAGCGTCATCGAAAATTTGGAGCATCGGATGGAGGTCGCGGCGGCCACTTGACCGATATTTTGTCCCATACGTAATTGAACCATACCAATATTATCAAAATAAAAAGAGTTGACACTAATTTCCTAAATAATTTGTGTTTTTTATTTCAAAATAAACATCGGCCCTTACAAATTTATCCACCCTTACAAATTTAACCACCCTTTAGATCCTCGAATTTGTAATTTATCAAAAAGTAGATGTAAGCTTTCAGAATCTTACCTTGGCGCCTTTAGAGTTTTCAAAGTTTGATGCTGAGGCAGTTACTAAATTCCATAACAAGATTTTAGTTAAGCGTCGATTAAAATGTATTCCATTTGACCTTCGAGTGTTGAGGCATCATTTGGTTATGTATCCAAATGAAAGGGGAATATGTCTATATGAATGTAAAGTGAGAACAGTTTTTTTTCAATAGATTTTTATTCTCAATTTTTTTCAACCACAATTTGAAATGAAATACCGCCATGCTACTTGGAGACGTTCGTGAAGTCTAAGAAATACTGTGTCGTCAGCAAATGATGATGTGTTCACTCGGTTTATGGTTGGTATATTTGAATTGTACAGCAAATTTAAAAAGGTGTTTTTTTAGTTTCTGTAGCACTGTCGATAACGAAAACTATGGTATGACAGCTGAGAATGTCCAACATTGTTGACATTCTCACTGTTCAGTAAGATTTTGCATGTCATAATGAATCGTTTAACGCCAAAACAATTCGTCCATTTTACGGTCAATATATAGCTGATAATCGTTTTCATACCAGTTTTACTCCTCTCGATTCAAAACCATTTACAAGACAAAGAAAGGAGCGTAGTGAAGAGAATAATGCTGCTGTAGTGCGAAGTATTGAAGAGGACGGCGAATTGTCGATTCGTCGTCGTTCTAAACTTGTTGGCCTTTATCCTCCTACTACGGTGAAAATTTTACGGAAGGCTTACGTTCCTTTAAAACACAGCTTGTGTAAGAATTTAAGTTTGTGTCGCATTTTTGTTGATTGGGATAATTTTTATCAAAGAATAGTGTGTAGTGATGAAACTCATTTTTAGTTAAATGGTTACGTCAATAAGCAAAATTTTCGTATTCGGAGCGAAGACAATCCTTAAGTCTTCAACGAAGCACCATTACAACCATGAAAATTAATGGCTTGGTGCAGTTTACACCAGCTGACAGCATCATCGGTCCTTATGTCCTTCGAAATGAGCCCAGGAGCTGCCCTACGGTGAATAGCGAGCACTATCGAGCCGTGCTGACTGAATTTTTTGTTTTCAAAAATTAATCCGCTAAACATCAACCTTATTTGGTTCCAACAAGACGGCGCAACAATTGCAAAAACGATTTGGTGTCAACTTTATTTGGAAAAATGGTGCTGTTCAGTGGTCCCTCCGTTCGTGCGATTCAACCCCTCTGGATTATTGTTTACTGGGGCTATGTAAAGGCATTGCTTTATGCCTACAAACCATCAACTCTTTAAGCATCTGAAGCCAATATTCAAACCATTGACGCCCTTTTTTTTTAAGTAGTAAAAAATTGGACTGATCGAATGGACCATGTAGCTCGTAGCCGCAACAGACATATGTATGCCGGAAATCATATTTAAAAAATAATTGCCATGAAATTATCTTGCAGATTATAATAAAAAATTTCATTTCAACAATATTTCTGTTTTGTATTATCATTTTCAAGTTCTCATGCAGCCTTAGGTCTTCGTGCTATACCTTGTCGGAGGCTTGAAATACGTCGGTGAGAAGTGGTTAATATGATTTTCCTTTTTAGATACATTCACTAATATGTGTGTATGTTCCAATTGTTCATTCGAAAAACATCCTTTCTGGTTTATAATTGGTTTCAATTTAGATATTAAAGCTTCTCGGAAAGCTTTGAAATGTTTAATAAAAGGATTATGCGCCTGCATGATTTTATCTGTATCTGGAAATCGAGCTGCTAGAAAAGAAATATACAATTACAAATCAGTAACCAACCGTTAAAGATTTCGCGATGTTCAATTGCTTGCTCCCATAAATTAGATTATTTATTTAATTTTGAATTTTAAATATAATTTAGAATTTGCAATTTACCAATTTTTTGAAAAAGAAAACAATGTTTGATTGACAGTTGAACTAAGACAGTGGTAAATGTCTGCCACAAATTCAACATCTGTTTCATGCATGTCTATTAAAGGAGTAACAACATTTCATCAACATTCATCCGCCGCACCAGCAACATTTCCTTAAATTCTTTCCATTCATCCATCCATATCCAACTAACTAGCCGAACATCTCCTACCATCGTATCCACTGGCCTGGATCGTCGTAGTATGTAAAAAGTATTCATTAGTTCTTTTTCCGTTGTTTATTTGTGCATATTTTCATTTGTATGTGACATTTTAACCGTTTGACGAATGTGTTAAATGGCGGCCGCACTTCAAAGACATTCTCTGGGCGAATAAAGCAACCGGCAAAAGCGTACAACTAACGAAGTAAATATTTTGTTCTCTTCTTCCGCCGCCACCGCCGCCACTGAAGAATAGCAGTCAGCTAGTCAAGCGGCCAACCGAAAGTCTCTAAGTCAGCTTTTGTTTTAGTTTTAGCCAAAGACACAGTCATTGAGCCACAAGGATGAGGAGAGTAGTACCAGGTTGGATTTTCTTTTAAAAGGTTCAAACAACAACAACAACAACAAAGTACAACTGGTAGAAATATTATTTAAGTTTCTCTATATGACCACAATTATTGGCATTTGAGGAATTTGTGCAACAGTGCCAACGGCCAGTGCATGAGGCATAAATGGTTCGTTGGTCTTTTAACAATTTTTTTTTAATTTTTTTATTTTTGGTTTCCTGAATTTGCGGTCTTTATTTATTGTAGTTTTTTATTGTTGTTGTGTTTTTTTTGTCCAAGTTCTGAGGTCGAGGTCGATTTTTTCTTGTCTCTCTCTCTCTCTCACTATTTTGTTGAAACGTGTAAGAGACTCAGGCACATCCATCTACTGCTTTGCTATCGAAGGGGTCATGTTGACAAGTATTCTTCAAATGTACAGACGACTTGCTGGGATAATAATATTTCTATTTCTTTTTATTTGCTAATCAATTCGTATTTTATTTAAATTATTTATAATTACTGCGGTTTGTTTTGACGTTGCTGCCAACGGAGCAACAAATTTTATTGTTTATTCTCTTATTTTTCTTTTTTATTTGAACTTCTATTCATTAGGGTGGAGTAAGAAAATACGCCATGCAGGGGATTTTCTTTATCATTAGCTAAATGTGTGCCAAAACAGCAACTACAGTCGTGTGAGTAAATTGAGCAGTGTACGACTACATAAGAGATTCATAGAATTTGACCACAAATTGGGTTGGAAAAACCATTGTCAAGTATTGTTTTATTTTAACACAAGGGTTTTGACACACAACACAACCACAAATATAATTTCCTGATAGGACTCATCCGATCTACTATGTGGTGTACACTGTACACTTTTTAGGGAAGGCTCGTAGTTAAATGTGGTCACTTGAGCTGGTTTCTATTTTTAAGGTACCAACATTCGCAGATTGTATAGGCTTTCGAATGTTATCATGTAGTCCGGGACGAGATTCGAGCGGTTGTAAGGGGTGATCCCTTTCGAGGTTCCCAACTTTTTTGAACAAACAAAAAAAAAGCACAGAAAATTCAAATTTAATGGAGAATGTTTATTATCATTTGAATATTCTTTGGCATTAAATTTTTGAAGATTGTGTCTATCAAATGTTAGCCGCTGCTACGTCGCAGATGGTCCATCCGTTGGGTCCATTTTTTGATGACTCGTTCGAGCATTTCAACTGGTAACTGGCGAATGACACGCGTGATGTTTTCCTTCAAGGCCTGAATCAAAGCGGGTTTGTCCGCATAAACTTTACATATCCCCACAGGAAAAAGTCTAACGGTGTGATTTAACACGATCTTGGTGGCCAATCGACCTGCCCAAAACGTGAAATTATGTACTCACCGAAATGTTCTCGCAATAAATCCATTGATTAATGCGATGTGTATCGCCGTCTTGCTGAAACTAAATGTTTGCGAGATCACGAGCTTCAATTTCAGGCATCAAATAGTCGATAATCATGGCACGATAACGGTCGCCATTGACGGTTACGTTCGCACCGGCATTATTTTTAAAGAAATATGGACCGATGATTCCACCGGCCCACAAACCACACCAAACCGTTGTTTTTTCCGGATGAAGTGGCAGCTCTTTAATCTCTACAGGTTGCTCTTCGTCCCAAATGTGGCAATTTTGTTTTCTTACATACCCATTGAGCCAGAAATGGGCCTTATCGCTAAACAAAATTTGCCTCGAAAACCTCGGATCTTCTTGGAACTTTTCAAGAGCCTATAGAGCGAAGCGATTCAGGCGTAAGTCTTTCCATTATGAAATGCCAAACAATACTAAACAAAAGTAACATGACAGCATGACAGGACTCACACGTGATCTGTCAAAAAAGTCTATTGAAAAAAGTTGTTCTACTTTAATCGCACTATATAAGCGAATTAGTATCGGAGCCTTAAGCTAACCCCGAAGAGGTGATTATTTATGACTACAGCTAGGCAGGCCTTAAGCCTTTTAAAGAAACATAGTGTTAATTAAAAGCAGGTAAACAAGTTCAAAAGAGCTTTTGAAGCAATGATGGACAAGTTTAATTTAAGGTTATATCGGCTACCGGATCATTATCGAGGGAATGAGAAGGCTGAAGAACGAGGTTGAGATCTGAGACGAAGTCTTATATATATGCGAGAGTCGTGCAATCTGCTATCAGTCACTACTGCAGCTCAAGGCTGGAATGTTAGAAATTTATTAGTATTTTTAAACTGGTGGTTTCATGGGATGCATTATTTTGTCGAATAAGAAACAAGGGTCTGGAGTGTTAGAAAGGATAAATACGTTGGCTTGATGCTGCGGCGAGGTTCATCATGGGAATCATAACAGATGCTGAAGCATATTGAAAGATTAGCACCTGGATTTTCTTTCCAGAAAATTAAGAGGGTATCACAATTAACTGTTAGCTTTCCGAGTTGGAAATAATTAACTAGCATCAGACTTCCTAACCTCACCTAAGAGCTGAAAACACTTCTAAAAAGAAGAAATAACTTTTTTCCTACCAGTCTGGATCAGTGGGTCAGTGTTTTTAAAAAGGTTTTTTTCCCCGCAGGGAGTAAATTATCGGGATTAGATCAGTGTTGGGATTTGTGGTACAATTGTGCCAAATTTTTTACAATTGACACATCTCGTGATTTTTTGGTACAATTTCATATAAAATTTATTCAATAAATTTTTTATTTAATCAATATTTTTCACTTTTTAAGCTGTTAAAATGATATCAAAAGATTTTTTAACTGCAAAAAAAATTTATAGAAATGTGATATTTAGTACTTTTAGTCTGTAAAAGAAAAGAGAAACGAAGAAATGTAAAAATGTGTCATTAAAAAGATTATTAATAAAAAAAAATATTTTTTTTTGTTGGCTTGAAGATTTTTTAGACAAAAATATGGTAACACTGTGTATACGAGTAAATTATAAGTAATTTAGTTGCAAGGCCTTTTTGCTGAACTATAGCGTTTGAACGTTTTTGAATTGCTCAATCAGTGTCTGATGGTATTCGGTAGATATATTTTTCTATTCTTTATATTGAGAAACCGTAAGCTCCTTTGGTTAGGTAAATGAATCCCTAATTGTTCTTCCAAATAACTCCAGATATATTCTATCGGATTAAGATCCGGTGACTTGTAAGCCTTTTATTTATGAAATAAGTAATTATTTTGGCAAATTCCCAATTTTGGTACAATTGATGCTGATTTGGTACAATTTTCTCACCGGAGCGGTACAATTTAAACATTGTCAGATCCTAACACTGGTTTAGATTGCAATTTTGTTGTTAATAAACTAAAGCTAGAGAAAGTTGTGCAATTGTGCACGAAAACGTAGGTCTGTTCGGATACATTTAATCGAAATATTTTAATTAGTTATGAGTCTTTTGTTTGGCATGTCAAGAGCATTCCACGAGAGCTACTACAGTCACTTTTACATTCATAAAGAATGAAGATTTGGTGCACCGGTGCGATCATTGTTCATTCGGGGGGTCTTTATTTCTTTAAATAAACGTCACAGAGCAATATTTTAATTAATTAGTTTAAATAAGTTTTTAATTGATGCAGTTATATACTGACTTATAAAATAATACATAATATTTCTAATTAAATAAGTAATGAAATCAATTAAGTTTTGATCTGCAACTATTTAAAACCCTTATTGCACCAAATAAAGCTGATTGGATTGGAGGATCATCAAACTTTATATTTTAATGTGTTTCAGTCCACATATGGTTCAGTTCAGACCACCACCGAGATTATGCAGTTGAACGCCTTGGGATTATTTTGATAGAAGTTATGTCCGGGTAATGGCCTAATAGTTGTTCGAGCGAAAAGAGGTTTGGCGCTACGTCTGTTGGATTATTCCTGAACGCCTCTAAGGTCGCATCCAAGCTGAGTGCAAGAAAAGGAGCAATTGCAGTATATGGCCTTAAAACCTTTACAATTTGCAATACTTTTGCAAATGATAATGGATGTGTGAGGCCAATGTTATTTGCAATAGGTAATGCGACTAAACCAACGGCTCTAAACAAATGGGACGAGAACATTGTGCGACTCAGAAGTTTCAATGGTTTTTTAAATTTTTTCAGCACAATTTTTTTTTAAGTTTTTTAGCACAATTCATTAAAGTAAAACTTTTGGTTACCCCGGTAGGCTAGTGGGCAGTGTACTAATCTATCAGTTTGGGGGTTCGATTCCCACCAAAAAATCTGGGTGTTTCACTACAACGTTACTATGCTCGATAATTTAAGTTATAATATAATTTGTAATTGTATTGCAACAAAAACACTTTAAAAAAATCGGTTACAAAATTCCAATTTGGCCCACTGTAGCCCCATAAATGATTATTATACATTTTGCAAAAAAAGATATCCTATCTACTCCCCGCTGGCTGTATCAAGTCTTATACAAATCTGATTAGAAGCTGTATTCTTAGATTGTATCTGGCGATTGGCCCTACTGTGCAATGTAGTGGTTGTAGACAAATGGTTAATTGTCATCTAAAAGTTAAAATTTGTTCAGCAATATATTTTTATATATTTAACAACTGACCATAAACTATAAACCATATTCACGGTGGGGCAGAATCAAAATATTTTGAATCAATATTTTGTCGTACAGTATTTTCACTGGCTGGTATGATTGATTTAAAAATTTACATTAGCGGAGATCTAACAAAAAAAAATTTTATAGATTTCAAAGAATGGTACCCCCAAAATTTTTAAAAATCTAAAATTAAAACTACTATTGACCTCTCGACTGCTATAACTTAGTTATTATTTTAACAATTGTTAGTTATATTTCTTAACCTCATTCATCATCGACATCGTTATTTTCATCAGCGATTTGCGTGTGCGAATTTGTAGTCTTTTTATCTTGATGTCTGCACGTGCTACAGATTTTACGTTTCAATGACTTCAACGACATTTGATAATTTGCTTTACTGCGCTTTTTTATTATCATCTCTTTAATCTCTTGTACGAATTTTCCATTTGCCCAGTCAGTATTTTATTTATTTAGTCAGTCTGTTAGTCAGTCAGTCAGTCAGTCATTGATTCATTTATTCTTTTATTCATGTCGTCGTCATTCGATCATTTGGCGAGTAGTTGAACTTTCAGTGAAGTCAAAAGTTAATTTGGTTTTTTTTTTCTTTCAATTTTTCTTTTCTTTGTAAATGTTGTTTCAATTTGTTGCTATTGTAATTTAATTAAGATTTTTCAACATTGAAATCAAGGAACACACAAATTGATTTCGTTTGTTTACCCAGCAGTTTTTAAAGTAGCAATTCCTGGCAACATCATCATTCTTAGTTTTTAGTAAATGAACAAGTACTTTCACATTTCGCGTTACTTGTGAGTATATTCTTAATCCAAGGTGATGCAGATATTTAGAGAATGATAGTGTAGCAAGTTCAAGTAAAATGAAACAGCAGTAGAAGAAAATAGGCTAATAAATCTTGTATTTTGTAGCAAATATGTTTGTGTGGTTGTTGTAGCTCATGTCGTTAGCACGTTGGCTACTAAAACGCGTGGACACGAGTTTGATCTTCAGCCGTAGCAGAATCAATTATGCTAATATGTATTCTCACTTGTACGGTTAAGGTAGTTGGTAGTAGGACTAGTCCTTAACAGCTCCCCTAATCCGCGGTGGAACAGCATACGCCAGGGATGCATGGTCAAGAGGGTGCTTGGCCTTTAGAATGCGAACGCTGGATAGCGGTCGACCTCCAGTTTCAATGTAGACTTCCCACGCATAAGGAGCTCTGTGTGCGTGGACATCGTTTTCTCCCATAATGGCATAGGGAAGAGTTCAGAAGGGTTGGACAGGAGCGCTTTGCAAGTGGTGAACAGGTATATGAAAATACTCCTGCGGCTATGGAGGTAAATGTGGATGAATTGGACGCACTTGGCCCTGTGGGTTTAGGTAAATTCTTTTCGGAAGCAGGCACCTCAAAACGTTCCTTCAACGTCGGAGTCTCTACAGCTCATGCCTAAAAGTGAGAGGCAGAGGCAGAAGAGGAGACGGGGTAAGGAAAGAGGCTGAGACCGCAACGCATATTGTATGTGAATGTCCAGCACTCCCTAGCATAAGACTCATGACCACTGGTAGAAGCCTGTTAAATGTGGATAACATGGGGGACCTGAGCCTTGAACAACTGCTAGCAATTACTAGAGACTGCGTGATGAGAAAGAAGGCAAACAGTTACCAGTCGACAGTCTGAAAACACTAAAGTCAAGATTAAAGGCTGGTTGTAGCATGTGACTCAATATAAGTATAGGTTGCCGTAAATTACAATTCTGTTGCCTGTAATCGTATTGGACGGAACGGGGTCGAAAGGGGAGCCATTATGGAAGTGGTCTGCTTCGATATTGCCCCTACATTAATAATAATATGTATTGAATTTCTACTATCTCTCTCATCTACTACTATCCCTTTCCAAAGGAAGTAAGACGCAAAGTGCCTGACGTACCGTCTCTTTATAAAAAAATATATGATTTGGGAATTTTACATATGAATTTATCACCTGCGAGGGTATCTCACTTAGCAGAGACATCTGTTAGGAGTTTTACACTCCAGATATCTTTTTGTTAAAATGATACACATTTGATTTAACGACTAAAGGTACTGCTGGGTATCTAAATTTTGTGTGTGTGAGTGTGATTGGGTCTACCACCCAGTGTTTGTACGTAAAAATATTTGTAAACACGTTCAAAAGGATTAAAGTAAAACATGGATAGGAATATATAGAGATGTGAGAACATGTGTATCACAGTACGCAGCATCAGATATCATGCGCAGTTCTAGAAATTTGACCTACAGGAGGGTTGAAATATTTTTTTTTTTTAATTTCCCATACTAATGATGGTAATTTGTCTTATCTTTAATACAATTAAAGTCAATTGTTAAATACATAGGTTTTTCAGTTTGTTTATCTTTAATCTTTTTTATCAAATAATATTGACGTTTAATGCAATTTGCGTTCGATTTATGACTCGTCACTTAAAAATAAATTTTTTGGACAATGATATACCCGTACGTACTAAATGATACTAAATTTGGTATAATCATATCGTTAATTGGTGACTGGGATGACGAACTATAATAAATTAAACTCAATAATTAAATAAGGACTTACAGCATTACCTGCCTTGTGTAACCAACGTGGCGCTGATCTCTTCACCAAACAAATATTAACGTTCACTAATGTCCTTTGTGAATTATACGAAGAAATGGGCAAGTTTATCATCATGTACCGACTGACCGGCATCGTTTGTCTAGAAACGTTCGGGATAGCAAAGTGGTAACTGTATTTTAATCTTAAATACAGTTACTAATTTGCTTTGGATTTGAGTTTTACGTCGCGGCATGATCCTCGAAAGTCCTTGTCTCCTACAAGCCTCAGAAACCATATAAACGTCTGGGATTACTTATACTACATCATCCGGGATTACTTATACTCACAAAAACTTCTATAAGCTGCTGAAAAATTATTTAACTGATTTATATTGGATCATATATACGGCTTACCGTTGCCGAGTAATTGTCAGAACTTGGACTTTTACCCTCTAGCATTGGCGGCCGGTAACACGGTTTCTAGAAGGCTGGTCAAGTGTCAAGTAACTTCTGGATACATTTTGATCTCTAATTTAATATAGAGTTATCAGCACTCTGAAGAGGGTGCACTCTACAGTGGTGGTGTAGAATTCAAGTATCGTCTGCAAATATGAAAATCAAAACAGACTATACTCTGTGCCTACTGTAACTTGGAGATGGTAACGCACATTGTTTGCGAATGTTTAGCACTGACTTGCATTAGACTTAGAACCGGGCAAGAAAGGCTCCGTGTTGAGAAAGAAAAATGACAGTCACCAGTCACCAACCAAGAGTCTGAAACCGCTACAACCGAGGCTAGTAATCATTGGAACCTATTTTATACTTTTTGTAGTATCCTATGTATACATAGGATACTACCTATGTAGTATGTACTATGTATACGTAGGATGCTACCTATGTAGTATGTACTATGTATACGTAGGATACTACAAAAAGTATAAAATAGATTCCAATATACTAATCCTATGTATACATTGGATACTAGCAACCGATTTCAAATACCGATATTTGCTAATACACTGAACCAAAAATCGTAGGTAATATTAACGAAAAAAATTAGTAGAACCTTAACGGCAAAAATATTTAAATCAAAATAATTTTTATTCAAAATTTTTTCATATAAACTAATTTTATTTAAATCAACAGAATTTCTTTTATTAAAAACATATTTCAATAAAACCTGATAATTTGAAAAAAAACTTATAAAAATTTAAATAAACTTCTGTTAAATTAACAAAAATTTTGTTAAAACAGGGGGGTTATTACGTATTTCGATTCGAAATGGAAATCATTCGAATTTGTATGACTTTAACATTGTGTTTCGAAAAAGATTTCTTTCGAATCGAAATACGTAATAACCCCCCAGTATTAATACATTCTACGAAAAACAACTAATAAAACTAGTTAAATTTAAATCCCTAAAAGAAGTTAATGTGAATAATTTATCCGTTGACTTAACTTAATTTTCGTTTATTTTACAAATTTTTTTTATTTAATTTCATTGACAAAATTCAATTTATTTGACCCTGTCCTAACTTGCTTAGTAGTGTACTAAAAATGTAGAGAAAGAAGAGCACAAATGACAGAAAAACAGTTATGGTAAGCCAAAGACGATTTGGGGATTTTTTTTTGGGGATAAAAAAGGAAAAACTACTAAGAAACTAACGAAATGCATTGTTTATCTTTAACAGCTAATTTTTCGAAATTTTGTTTTTGAGTCATAAGCCACCTTTTCATAGACCGGCTCACATATAGTTATTTCATCAAAAGAAATGTTTTCAAATTTACAACTTCCGAATTTATTGAAAATATTTTATATTCGTTGACTCCCTGAATCTATATACAATTAAAAAAAAAAACTTTCTCTTACAGCTATAACCTTATAAAAATAGACAAATATCGCTTTGTGTCATATGCGCTCGTGGATTAAATATAGTCTAATTCCAGTTCTATAAGCTCTAGGAAGTTGAGTAATAGCTCATTTTAAAGGGTATTTCATACGCTTGAATTTGATATCATGAAAAAAAAAATATTAAAATTATAGAGATAGGGTCTTTTATTTTTTTTTTTTAAATTTAGATACATATGTTTTTTAATGTGGCTTAGTGAGCCATATTTTAGAGTGGGATCAGAAGCATATATTTCAGTTTTAATGAATATTTATTATTTTTATTAGCCAGTTTATTAAAAAATTTTTATTTTTTCACTATGTAATGAATCCCACTCTAAAATTTTTATGGTGGACTCACTAAGCCCCTATTACTCAACTTCCTCAGGCTTATAGAACTAGAATTCGATTATATTTAATCCGCGTTATTTTTCTATTTTTATAAGGTTATAGCTAAAAAACTGTAACATATATTGTTTAATATTTGAATGCTAGGAATATAAATAAAAAAAGTTTCAATAAAATCTGAAGTAGTCATTTTGAGTTCCTTGTTGATTTGTCATGGAATTACCCATATGTATAAAAACTTCAGAAAAATTATTACAGTTGACATATAAAATAGAAAATTTTTTCAATTAATTTTTTTATTTTAAACTTTTGTAACTTGTGTATTTACGGTCAATTTCGGAGTTTTGATGGAAAATAAAACTTATCGAATAAATTTTTCACGCAAATCTTAAACTACTAGCGATTTGGAACAATGTTACTTAGACTTCGTGGACAGTTTGAGAAAAACATTCAAATTGTCTACAAGACTCAAATACTCGCAAGAGGATCTGAAAGCCGTATTCGTTTATTCCTGTTAAAAGGGGAATAAAGCTAATAAGGCAATAATGTTATGCAATTTTATGTGTTTTCAGATTAAATTTATAGATTTTTATCTATGACGTATAATAATATTAAATATAAAAATAATAATTTATATTGCTAAACTGGGAAGTTCCATTAGTGTCTTGTTACTTGTTTGGTCAAACCATAGCTTGCAGTTTTAATTGCTTCGAAAGCCAAATCTAAAGGGTATGGCTGCTTCACCATCGATGGATGGCAACTCAACTATTTCAACAGATTTATTGGCGGTAAAGAAATAGACTGACATTTTCAGAATAATTTTTTGCTTAACCTCCACACGAAATTCTTTTCGTAAGTTAACATGTAAAAGATCTTGTAAAGTTTCTTGTTCAACGCAATTTGCGCCTAGTTCTTTCGTTAATTTTTCTAGGGGTTCTAGCAACTCTGCAGGACTCTTGTAGCTCTCTTCGCATCTCCTCATTTCTTTTGGTCTATTTTTATACTTAAATGAATTTCTTTGATTAAGGATTGTCTTGGAAGTCTTCTAAATGCTGTTGTCATACATTTGGGTGAAGACCGTCATCACTAATTGTTTGTTGGGTACGAGTGGCGAGTGTTCTCGATATAACGACGCTATTATCAAGCAGTCAAAAGCCGATTGAGGTCTACAGAATAAATTTTATTACATACTAGCTGTGCCCACACACATTGTGTGCGTCCTAACAATATTTTGTTCGAAATTGCTTTGAAAGTAATCCACACCAAATTTGAAGACTCTAACGAATTTAAATTATATAAAGGTACCCATTCCTGGACAAAATCCTAAAAATTATATACAATTCTAAAAATTATTCTAAAGCTCTGTTAAAGACCGACAGGAAATGAGTTACTCATTATTCTAAAACAGCGCCAACCGCGTTTAAAATATTCTGCTTTAAAAATAAAAGATGCCTTAAAGTATGCAGTACCTTTAAAAAATAGGCGTACTTTCACTGCTTTTTCTCCACTTTCTCTTGGAAGTAAGATATTTTTGCGGAAAGAAAGTATCCTTTATTTTGACCAGATAATAGGATACTTCCTCACAAAATTTTGTATAAATCCATCGAGTAGTTTTTACGTGATACGATCACAAAAAAAGAAAGACAGACAGATAGGAAATGAGTTACTATTTTATTATATGTATAAATATCGTATTTTTCTCGATGAGTAGTTTGATGTTTTCATCAAAATCAATAAAAGGGAGCTTTACATCTTCTGGTGTACGTAGCTCTATATTTTCCAAACAATGTGTACTGAGATATTGTTATATCTCAACCAATTCTATATAGAAAATATAATGGGTGAAGGAGTTACTAGGTAGCTAAAAATACATCTATCTATATCTATCTATACACTCATTGTGTAAACCGCCTTCCGCAATGACTGTCCGATGCAGTATTTCGACTATCTTTCTTTTACTCACGAGTTTCATCGGCATTTGAGATTCACTAACCTCTTTACTAATTAGCTACAGGATGCTCTTATGCGCGATGGTCGGCCTAAAGCTAAATCGCATCACTGTTCATACGTAAAGCTGACCTTGCAGCCCTTGATCTAATGAATAGGTCAAAGAGCAGCAATCTCAACATTGTCTCAATTTCCTATGTTCGAGCAGTGAGTATTGCACCATATATATCCATACAAGCAATTCTTTGAATCCCATCCAACTTACGCTTAATTGTAATCTGAGAGGCTTTTGGCCACCAAATCACAGATGCGTAAATTATCGGGTGGTTAAATTTTAAGGGCCGTTGTTGAATGTGAACCATTGGAATTCATTCTTTGTGGCTATTTGAAAGAAAAGGTGTACGTCGATAAGCCAGCAACAATTCAAGAGCTAAAGGATGAGATAATTCGGCAGATTAACGGCATAGAGAACCTCAATTATGCCTCTGCGTAATCGAAAATTTGGAGCATCGGATGGAGGCCGATATTTTGTTCCGTACATAATTGAACCATACCAATATTATCAAAATAAAAAGAAATGACAATAATTGCCTAAATAATTTGTGTTTTTTATTCCAAAATAAACATCGGCCCTTAAAATTTAACCACCCTTTATTATGGGTCGCACCATCATTATGCAAATCAAGTATGCAGCCTTTGGTGAGATTCCCCACTTACGGCTACAAACTCGTTTATATGGATGCAAAATTATTTTTGCTTTCCATGTCTTTCTTTCTTTCTTTCCATATTTTTATTTCAATGTGTTGGTTCCAGGTGAGTTCCTTATGCAGACTAACGCCTAGATAAATCACCTTCTTTGACCAACTGTTTTGTGATCCGAAAAGGATGAAGGATCCAACCTATATATGCTTCCTCCTTCGAGAAGCATAGCGTCTGATTTGGTAGCATTTACGGTTAGCCACTATTCATCGCATCATGCCTCGGTTGTTATGAGAGCCTATCTCACACATCCTTGGACGGTATCGATAAACTTTCCACCAACCATAAGTGCCAGATCGTCGGCATACGCAACAGTATGGAAACGAAATGAGTCCAGCTTCCAAAGAAGACCATCAACGGTTATGTTCCACAAAAGAGGTGCGGGTTGTGGGTTCGATTCCTTATAAGGACTCTGGCTGTTTTCTGCAGACAAGCTAAAAGTCTCCACGGTTTTTTGATTTTCTTTAAAAAAATACACATATGGAGTATTTGATAAACATATTTTTTCAAACTAATCGCTATTTTTTATCATCTAAAACATTTCATACATGTGTCATTGAAAAGTTCCTTTTATAATTTTCTATTTTATTATTTTTAGTTTGTTTTTCTTTAGATATTTGCTGGTGAACAAACCATTTCTTTCCCTTGGTCTTGCAATAACCTGCACTCACTTGTATAATTATAATAATTATGTTTAACATCAAAACATGATACAGACATAAGTATGTACATATGTATGTACCTGGTAGTATATACTACCAGGTTTTACATACTTGGTCAATAACAAAAACCAAAAAGAAAAAATACAGACCTTTTTTTCTAGCCAACTGTCGAATGGTGTTAGTGGATTTAAAACTTTATGATCAAAGCCGACATTGGTGGTTGCATGCACGCTCACACATGCGAGCAAAAACAGTTTGAAATGGGAAAATATAGTCCTTTTACATCCCATGCTTGAATGATTGCAAACAAGTTACAAGAACACAGCACAAACGAAACGAAAAAGTCTTCCATCAAACACATCGTCTGCTACAGCAAGCTACTACGCTTACAAATGAATGACATATGAATTTGTAATGAATGAATTTTTGTTTGGCTGGCTGTCTGTCTGTTTGTTTGCTTGTTTCTGTGTGCGTAAGCAGGAGCCGTAAAAGTGTATGTGTATATGAACGTTAATACAAATGGAAAAGAAGGCGTTAACATGCAGCAGCTAAATGTGACTACGGAACTGACACTAATTATATGCCGCATTATTTTTCTTTAAAGATTAAATTTTTCGTTCGTTAACGAAAATTTTCACAACACAATCGTACAAATTTCCCATTTTCCCATTTTCCCTTTACTAATGTTCGAATTGTACTTTTGTTTTGTCAAGATCTTCTCCCCCATTTAATACTCAAGTCAATGGTAACAATTAGAAGGTCATAAGCATCGTCGTCATTACAAGCCCCTTCAAGCGGATGTTTATTCTAAAGAGGAACTAAATTTGATGTAACAAATTTCGTTTATTTTTTCATAATTTAGAAGGTGGACTTGAAAATGAATTAATTGCCATACAATTACAGCCAATAAATGTTGATAATCTATCACACGAAACATAAATAAAATATGCAAAATGGGGCCACCCAAATATCCTAAAGTTTGTAGTTTTAATTTCAAACGAATTAAGAATATTTTGGAATTAGATATTTCTCATGCAAGAGGAATTTATATTTTATTTTATTTATTTAACAATAAAATTGTAAAATATATTCTAGTTTAATTTATCGAGAATAGTAACGAAGACTTTCAGCATTTCATTCCATTCCCACCAAACTCATAGAATATTTGGTGGGAATGGAACCTATAACTGCCACAACGGTAGACAACACCTACTTCTCTACCGTGTATCCAAGGAATTTATATTATATTTTTTCATTTTTAATTTCTAAAATTTTTCTCATAAAAGTCTAACACACCTTGATTTCTCAAAAGCTTTTGACAAAGTATGAATCCACTCGATTATCCACCAATTGTTAGAATGCGACATAGGTCCAATATATACCGAATTTCCTATCCAAAAAGCAAATTTTCAATTAAACTACATAATAACAAAGATGTGAAGATAAACTCATCAGTAAAATACGACCCACATCTATGTTAACTACGTTCCACAAATTTAAAAACTTTAAAAAGTTGATTTTTTAAAATTTAATCTTTTTAGTCAATTTATGTTAAATTATTGATAAAAACTGTTTAATTTTGTACTATTTCCACTTTGGACCGATCTGAATGGAGTTGCGATATACCAGATGAAAGCTTGAAGGCATTAAATTCCAAAACTGGCAATATTATATTTATACCTTTCTCAGGAACTGCCCTAGAACAGTTACAATATAGGGTACATTTTTATACATCTATATTTGGAGACCAATGGGGGGGCCCTTTAGAGCAGACCTGAAAGGGGTTCCGGTATATTCTGTGAAAGCTCTAAGTGAGTAGAATTCAAAAACAATGGAAACAATATATTCAGTTGTTTCTCACGGAAATATCTATAGGGGGTGGAATATAGGGTGGAACATAAAAAAAATAAACTGAATGGGGTTCCGATATATCCTGTAAAAGCTTCAAGGGAGTAGAATTCAAAAGTGGAAACAACATGTTCAGTTGTTTCTAAGGGAAAAATCTATAGGGGGTGAAATATAGAAAATTTAATTGGTTATTTAGGTCATTTAGAAGAGACCTGATTATTTTTCCAAAATATCTAACCATTCTCCGATATATACGGAAGAATGGTTAGGTCACTACTAAACTGCGCTTGAGTAGTATGGTGTGGCCTTGGCATAAACAGTGCAAATAAAACCAAACCTACAAGGGCAGTAAAAAATATGTTGTACATCCCAGCGATTACCTTATGCAGCAGCCCTTACACAACAAAGTGCATGCCAGTGTTGCACAATAGGGGAATTTGTAAAAAAAAAAAAATCTATAGTTTTTAAACGTGTGGTTTGATTTTATTAAAATGGCTATAGCAAAGATGTAGGGTTGCGTTGTCACCTTAGAGCCCTCAGAAGGTAGCGGCTTAGCGTCTATAAAATGGAAATACAGTAAAATCGACTGATTTATTTATAGCTGCGATTGTTTAGAATTTGGATGGGTGTTTAGCTGCATGAGACCTACTGCTACCGATAACTATGGTTTCAATTGAGACTGTCAAACTATGTCGACATTTCTGCTCAATTAGGTTTGGCAAGTCATCGAGAATCGTTCGACGCCAGAATAGCGTTTCCAAATTGTCAAAATTTAATTTGAAAAAATAAAATAAAGGCCTAGTAAACTAGCAATTCGTGCAGTTTTGGATCATTTTAGCACTAATTTTACGCTTCTCGATTTAAAACTATCAACAAGAAAAATAAATATTCGTACGGAAGAGAAGCACGAAGTATTGAAGAAAACGTCGAATTGCCGATTCATCTTCGTTCTCAACTTATCCTTTTATTTATTTTAATGTAGGGGGAATAACGAAGCAGACTACTTCCTTAACGGGTCCCTTTTCGACCCCCTTCCATCCCCTATGATTATAGACAACCGAACTGTAATTACGGCAACCTTACCCTAATAGAGCCACGCGCTACAACCATAGTGTTGACTTTAGTGTTTTCAGATTGTCGACTGGTAACTGTCGGCCTTCTTTCTCAACACGAAGTCTCTAGTAATTCCTAGCATATGTTCAAAGCTCAGGTCCCCAATGGCATTCACATCTAACAAGCTTCTACGAGTGGTCCTATGTGCGCTACCACTTCAGCCTACTCCAGGCACAGTCTGCAAGCATCATCTTCGATTTTCATTTTGGCTAGATGATACTTCAAGTTTCCATGAGCTGTCACTGATGCAGTTATCCAGCTTAGAGTACTTCAATGGTATCCGATTACCTTGCTGGCCTTCCTGCCTATTGGCTCTTTGAGCACCATTCGAGCCTGCCTACACGTAGTGGTCTCCCTTCACCTTTTCAGGTTTAATGAGTCCACCCATTGTAGGACCTTGGCTCACATATAGGTATTATATCTGCTAGGAGGCTGGCTAAATTAACTCCAGCGCGAACGTTGGATACATGTCGACCTCTAGTTTAATTATATTCTTACTTACGCTTATGGGGAACTGTCTGGGTATTCATATTTTTTTCCATTGCTGGAAAATATATGAATTTTAACCTTCATAATTTTTTAAGCAGGACCGTGAGAATCCACCAGCGATGGTAAAGGAAGCGTAGGAATTGTAAACATTGCAAAATGCTAGCAATTACAGGAGAGTCCATGATGAGGAAAAAGGTCGACAGTCACCAATCAACAGTCTGATATCTCTATAGTCGGGAGTAAAGGCCAGTGTAATTACGAGAATTAGAACTGAACACAGTAGGTTAGGAACCCGTTAGTAGAAAAGGGGCCCATTAAATTAGTGGTCTTCTTCGATTACCCCCTGCCATTCATATTATTAGGGATAAGAATTAAAAATTTCATTACATTTGCATATTTATAACTAGCTTCTCCTAGACAAACAAAGTCAAACGAATATCAACTATTTGGTGTGAATTTAATAAATTAATAATCAACTATCCAATGAATAATCTTTCAGGCATTATAGAGCCATCTAAAGGCTTGTAGTTATAAGGGAATGTAAAAATCCTTCTTTCAAATTGGTAAATTAACGAACAAATGAACTCAATTACTAAGCCGAAAAGATTACATCAACCACTAACCCCAACAACAACACCTACAGCTACAAATACAACAGCATAAATAAACAACAACCATGAGAGCAAAATCCGGCAACATAGAAATCCCAATAGTAGACAGAAATAAAAAGACTTGACTTATTGAGTAACTTTTAAAATGAAAACGAACACAAAAAGTTATCCAAAACTTAATTCCTTTTGAATTAAATTTTCAGCGGATACGGATGACAAAGTAACAAAAACGATAACATAAAAGCCTTGAGTGCCCGCTAGTTCATTTGAAACAGCGATTGTTGTTCATAAGTAAGTATAATTTTGGCAATTTGATTGCTGTTGCATTCTATCACTCATATGTATTAACTTTATTGAATTCGATTTACAAATACAACTCAAAAAGTATTAAGTATCTACATTTGACTATTGGTGAATGAATGGATAATAAAAATGCTCTTACAAAGGCAAATTCATGCAGAGATCGGAGGCGCACATGTTGACGGCATTGCTACTAGGGGTACACCTCAAGGAGGCGTTATTTCACCCACTTTGTGGATTTTAGTCTTGAACGAAATTCTGCTAAATCTTGATGCACATGGTGTCAGAGTAGTGGCACACGCTGATGATCTAGTGCTATTGGTAAGAGAAAAATTTCCGAATACCTTGACTGAAGTAATGGAACGTGCTCTAAAAACCTTAAGCCAGTGGACTATGAATTGTGGCCTTAACATTAATCCCGAAAAAGCCAAGACAGTAATTTTCACAAGAAGAGTATTTAGTTTCAAACCCCCAAAATTTGGGGGAAAAACTCTGTTGCGGTCAAAGCAAGCGAAATTTTTAGGCGTAATTTTTGACCAAAATCTTAAATGGAAATCTAACCTTAATGAGAGAGTTAGAAAGGCATCTGCCGCAATGTATTCCTGTCAAGCTCTAATTGGAAAAACGTGGGGACTTAATCCACGAATTATCTACTGGATATACACTGCTATAGTTAGAACAATATTGTGTCATGGCGCGCTTGTATGGTGGTCAATTATGGAAACACGTACTCATGCGTCATTTATAGAAAAAGTAAATAATATAGTAGCATTGAGCATCACAGGAGCCAGAAAATCAACAGCAACTGAACCACTGTGTAGAATACTTGGGATCGACCCATTAAACTTATATATAAAAGAATATGCCTTAAGAACACAGCTGAGACAAAATGAACAACTAAATATTAAAACGTATGGACACTCTTCGCTAATAAGTAAAAATCAATTGGACAACATAGAAAGCGATTATTTGATGCCTGAAATCCATTGGAACAAGGAGATTACTACAATCATTCCAATAAGTGATGATTGGAAACCTCTGGATAATCGAACTGGGGGTATTGGGGTATATACAGATGGATCAAAAATGGGTAATGGTACAGGAAGTGGAGTATTCTGCGAGAAGTTAGGCATAAGACACAGTTCTAGATTGGATAACCTATGTAACATATTTCAAGCCGAAATTTTTGCGGTGTCTGAAGCTGCTAGGTTACTTTCTACGAGACCGATATTCTCAAGCAATATCACTATTTACATAGACAGGCTTTAAAAGCACTCGGAAATATGTGTATTAGATCGAAGGTAGTCAGCCGTTGTCGCAGTGAGCTACAGGTTTTCAACGAACAACACACACTGAAACTGTGCTGGGTAGCCGGTCATTACAATATCGCAGGAAATGAAGCTGCAGACGAGTTGGCACGAGCTGGAGCTGATTTGGATATAAATGTCAGATATGTGGACGTATACCCTGGTCTCGATTCAATATATGGGAGGATATAGGAACAATTTAGACGTGATGCCGACACAATGTAGAATAATTCATTGATATGCACACAACGAAATCCTTGCTGGGGGGAAAGGGTAATGGGGAAATGGATAAGCTGTTACGTATGAGTAAGTCTGAACTTAGAATGTATGTAGGTATTATGACAGGACATAATGATCTCAGATACTTCTTGAAAAAGATTCGACTTTGCGATGATGATATCTGCAGATGGTGTGGCGAAGAAGAGGAAAATACATTCCACTGTCTTTTCCCAATGCCCTGCACTATCTCACAGTCGTAATAAATGTTTTGGCTCTTTTTTCTTTCAGAATATGGAGGACTTGAGAGGTGTAGAAGCTATGTTAATCGGTAAATTTACGAAGCTCACCGGACTACTTAGAGAGATTGATTAGAATACAGCTATGAACACCGGGGAATATCAGAGGAGTCACTATGGATCAATAATGGTCTTGTGAATCTACACATAAATAATTATGTGTGATCCTCTCTAACCTAACCTAACCTAACCTAACCTACATTTGACTATTACACTCAGTCAAATAATTATATGTGCAAAATTGCTTTTTTTGGACCTTATATTGTACTAACGGTACAGTTGTAGTTTTTGGCATACGCATTATCTTTTAATTAATTTATCTATTTTTGTTGTTTGTTATGTTCTTATTTGATCCGCGTTCGTAACACCGGTATTTTTAGTATTATAGCTATGATGGGAGCATGATAAAACTTGAAATTATAAAAAATAACACTACAAATTAAATGTTGATGAAAAATTTCTTCTTATTATTTTCAGTAAACTCTGGAAAATCATTATGAATAGACTCACGCTTGAACAACGCTATCAAATCATCCAAGTTTACTTTGAAAATCAGTCATCAATTCGAGCAACTTATAGACGACTTCGTGATTTTTATGGTGCACATAATCGTCCGTCTGAGCAAGCCATCCGTCGAACTGTGGATAGATTTCATACCACATACTCTCTAGAGGATGCAACAACACTAACACATCGAAGGAATGTGCGTACTGAAGGGAATATCGCTCCTGTAAAAGAAAGTGTGGAAGAAGATCCAAATTTATCGATTCGTCGTCGATACGGCCAGCAGTACTTTAAAAAGTGACCCAAAATTGAACGTCCAGTATGCACCACGTCATGATCAGCCGCGGTGGCCATATGCCCGAAATCATTTTTAAATATTAATGCCATGTTCTAAACTTTCGTATAATTTTTGTGTTATTTTTTACAATTTAAAATTCTATGGGGCTTCAAAAAACACCCTTTATGTGCGACATGAATTATTTGTCTTCAAACTGGTGCCAAATCAACATATTCATAAGTATTGGAAGATATCCAGTGACAAAAAAAGTTTAATTTAGACGGACCAGATGGTAGCCACAAATATTGGATGGACGTAAGACGCCCATGGGAAGAATGCCTCAAACGAGTTCATGGTGCAGGATCACTCATGACATGGGCGGTATTTTTTTTTTTTTATTAAAAAGTCAAAGATAGACCTTGTGCTAGGAAAATTAAATGCAGAAATCCACATAAACTTGTTACAAAGCGAACACCTTGATTTTGCCGGTGATTTATAAGGCGTTAAATGGACTTTTCAGCAGGATAATGCACGTGGTGAAGAAGATAAAGGCGTTCATTAACTTTCGACAAGTTGATTTGCACGAGTGGTCTGCTTTAAGTCCAGACCTTAATTCCATCGAGGATCTTTGGTGAATACCTTCTGCCAAAATATATGTATTATCCAAGCTATATGACTGCTTGAAACAGCTAAAACAAAGCCATATTGGTTGAATGGGTCAATATTGATGTGTCTGTTCTGAAAAAAACTTACTTACTTACTTAGATGGCTATAAACAACCATTTTGGTCAGTAGCCTGATTTAGAATAGCTTTCCATGCGCGTCGATCTAATGCGCTTCGCCTCCAGTTTCTAGCACCAAGTTTTGCGAGACCATCCTCAGCTTGATCCTTCCACCGGAGTTTGGGTCTTCCCCTTCTACGTCTTCCTTCGGGATCAAATTCGAATGATTTTCTTGCTGGAGCATTCTCATCCATACGTATAACATGCCCCAGCCAGCGCAACCGTTGTACTTTGATGCGCTTAACTATGTTTATATCTCCGTACAACTCATACAGCTCGTGATTCATTCGATGGCGATACTCTCCGTCGACGCAAGTAGGTCCATATATTTTGCGAAGAATCTTTCTCTCAAACACCCCTAGAACAGCCTCATCTGCTTGCGTAAGAACCCACGCTTCAGCGCCATATAGTAGCACGGGTAATATAAGTATTCTATAGAGTGTAATTTTAGTTCGTCGAGAGAGGGTTTTGTTTCTAAATTGCTTGCTTAGCCAAAAATAGCATCTATAAGTAAGAATAGTTCTTCTTTTTATTTCCAAACTGTGAAAGTTGTTCACTACCTCGAAGTTATAGTCACCAACGTTCACATATTGAGCCAGTCTTGTTGTTTCGTTGTTCGTTGATACCACAAACTTTCTCTTATCTTCGTTTACTACCAGACCCATTTTCCTCGACTCATTTTCGATACAGGAGAATGTTGCAGTTACCTCTCGCACAGTCCGCCCTATGATATCAATATCATCGGCATAAGCGAGTAGCATATGCTTTTTGTTGTAAATTGAGCCTGCTCTGTTAACTACGGCATCACGCAATATTTTTTCCAACAAAATGTTGAATAGATCACAGGATAAACTATCACCTTGTCTAAAACCTCGTTTGGTATTAAACGTCTCGGAGAGGTCTTTTCCAATTTTAACCGATGATCTTGTATCAGTTAGCGTCATTCTGCATAAGCGTATTAGCTTTGCAGGTATACCAAACTCAGACATGGCTTTAAATACCTTTGCTCGTATCGGGCTGTCAAAAGCAGCTTTGTAGTCAACGAATGATCTGCCTTTCTTGAGTCTTTTCCAGGATCTGTTATAATGTGAATATTTGGTCGGTGGTCGATTTACCAGGCCTAAAGCCACATTGGTAGGTTCCTATTATTTCGCTGACTTTAGGTTTTAATCGTTCACATAGTACGATAGAATTTTGTATGCAATAGGTAGGAGACTTATACCTCTATAGTTTACGCATACGGTTTTGTCTCCTTTCTTATGCACAGGACACAGCACACTGAGGTTCCAGTCATCGGGCATGCGTTCTTCTAGCCAAATGGTTCTAACAAGTCGGTGCATACTCCTTATCAACTCGGCGCCTCCGGCTTTAAACAGTTCTGCGGGCAGACCATCGGCACCTGCAACTTTGTTGTACTTCAGCCGGGATATTGCTTTGTCGATCTCATCTTGGCCAGGTGGTGTACATTCAACACCATCGTCAATGATTGCTTCAGGGGTATCTTCGTCGCTACTATCATCTGATACCAACATTGTGGAAAAGTGTTGTTTCCACATCCTCAGTACACTTTCAGTATATGTGACTAGGTATCCGTCTTTATCTTTACAGGAGGAACTACCAGTACCAAAACCCTCCGTTTGGTGTTTTATTTCTGAAAAAAACTGGTGGTATTAAATTGGTCAGGATACTCTTGTGTACACAACCTCTTATTAATATATATTTTGTAACTAAAATGATATGTATATTAAATAAAATCTTTGCACATATAAATATTTTCTATTTTATTTTTTTTTCGTGTTAAAAAAATAATTTAATATAATTTGGTTTTTCAATTTTATTTCTTTTGACTATAAATTCGAAAAAAAAAAATATATTTTCCCAATTTCCATTGTTCCTTTTAATTCAAATTAAAGTTGAAACATTGCACATATAATTATTTGACTGGGTACACAATGAAAAACCAAAAATTTGATTTTGAAATTGGGTGCATTTTACTCAATACTTTTCGACTTCTACACTACACCAGACGGTCTTGATTTGTCGGGATTAGCAAGATTTTTTTGGTCCGGCCAAGAATCCAGAAAAAATACTTTTTTTCCAGATAAATTTTAATAAACGTTAAAATAATGAAAGAAGTGTGTAAAAATAAAAAATCACAAAAGTTTTCACTTATTAAATTTTCACAGTGTATTGAAAATAGTTTCTTTACTTTTTTTTTGTGTAATTTGTAACAAAAAAAACTATTACCCCTTTTCGCCACTAAACACAACACACATTTAATTTTTCCCTAAACGTAATAAATTGCCCTGATTGTTAATCTCTATTATGATAGTAAACAAACAGCTGATTGGCAAAAAGTGAAAGATTTTTGAAGAAGTAAGTTGTAAGTTTGTACATTTTTTGACATTTAATAGCAAGTGAATTTGTGCAGATTTTTAGAAGACATGGAAAATGAAGAAGCTGGTCCTTCAAAAAAGAAGAAATTTACTACTTATTGCGATAGATGGAATTATGATCCTCAATACTCAAAGTGGATAAAAAAGAAAGACGACTATACAGCTATAGAGCATCATGTGTAGTCTACACATGATACTATTTACACTGCAGGATGTAATGAAAGAGAAGAAAATACACCAGTTTAATTTTAATTTGATCAGCAGAAATTATTTAATCTCGCTTAAAGCATCAAGTAATTTAATTTATTTAATTTTCTCAGAACTACAGGGTTCGAGTAGTTGTTAATAAAAATACAATAGACATTTTTGAAACATCACGCAATGATTTTGGCACACACACACACAGACTCATTCCGGAGAGCGTGTGCAAACAAGTGTATGTGTATTGTGTGTGGTAGCAAGTAAAGCTTTTCAACATAAAGTTTGACAAAAAAAAAAGCGATGTCAAGCATTACATGTTGCCATCAAGCGGTTATTGTATAAGCGGCGTGTAGGTTTATTTGTTCAACAGAAACACCACAATGACACATTTTTAATGATGTGTTGATTGAATTGCGTTGCGTTGCGTCGTGTCGCTCTGCACTATGTTGCTGTATTCGAATGCTTGAATAAAAGGCTTGTTTTACACTTGAATAGATTTGAATATGGACTAATGGCCTTTTGATGCAACATTAATATGTGACCGTAGTTCGTTACTCCTGCCATCGAGTTAAAGCACTGGGATTCTTAAAGATCAGAATGTTAAGGAATTAAATCATGGATAATAATTTATCTATGCTGCCAAGGCACTTGTAAAAGCAAAATAATGGCAACAAAAACTCTCTATGTAAATTGTAGATATAATTAAATTATAAATATAATCAATTAACATGATACTTAACGCAAATTAAGGGTGCCTCGGTGGGGTAGTAGATAGTGTGCTAGTCTATCAGTCCGATGTTGTGGTTTCGATTCCCACCAAAGACTCTGGAAATTTTCACTACAAGTTGGCAGGAAGACCAAGAAGGAGCTTGGATATAAACTGGGTGACTACAAATGGTTAAGTACGTTAGTACAGGTCTCGGACTCTCAAGTACTAGCTGGCCAAGTGATATATCACGGTAAGACGATACTTGCAGATTGTTCTTGGAAAAAGGCTAACATAAAAAAGGCTTTGGTAAAAATGTGATTTAATTCTTTAACAACTTTCCCAATTCTTTTGAATGTCATTGTGAGAAAAGCTTCCCAAGCAAACAATTGTGCGTGTGTGTTTGTGTGTATTTGTGGTCATTGATGAGTTTCAATTGAAATCTAATTTGCAACATTAATGTGCTTGTTGTTGTTGCTTTCTTTGATAAAACTTTGTACCGCATTGTGACGCTAATGATGTCGTTAGACTTCAGTAATCAGATACAAAAAAAAAAAAACAACGAATGTACATATGTTTTTGCATTGCGTATGTTTAAAGGGTGTTCCAATATTGAGGTTCGACAAACAAACGAATTCAAATTTTAGCAATAGTTGAATGAAAAAAAGTAAAGTCCTTCTTGACAAAATAATAAGACTTGGGGCCAAGTCACGGCATTCGATATCGATTGAAATTCCCATTTAAATTCTGTTGCAATTTTGATGGATATCGAATGCCGTAATTGGTAAGATAAAGTTTTTTTTTTTTTAATTTTTGTGTATGAAAAATAAAATAAAATGATTACTCCTGTATTCTTCGCTGTTCCACAAAAATTAGAATTAACGCAAAAATAAAGTTGCCCTATGGTAAACAGGTATGAACAGTTGATAAACAAGTATAAAAGTGGATTATGTATAAAATTTTCCCTCGGGCAAATGGCCTACACGGATTTGCTTAAACATACGCATTCTCTTTTTGGCTGATTCTCGTTGATGCAGCCTTAGATTTCCTCCATTAATTAACGAATGGTGGCGATTTATGTTGACTTAGAGCTTCGACTTAAAATAATAATACGAATAGAAATATAATAGAATTAATCACATAATTAACAGGGCTAATTATGATCAACAAAATTTGAGAGCAAATTATTAGAAAATGTGTAATTCAGCCATTTCGTTAAAACATGTGGTCCACATCAATTTTAAACAATTTAGGCAGAAAGAACCTTGATATCGAGCACCAGTAACAATCACTACTGAATTGACTCATTTCGTTGAATTCTGTTTCAAAAATGCCTCAAAATCGTCATTAAATAATGTGGCAGTTTTGGCGCTTAACAAAGTCATCGAGATAACTTAAGTCCCTACTACACGATAAGTGTTTAACATATAACTTTTTAAATTTGTATATCGTATATAATTTTGCATGTCTGTCAAAAATGGTCACGAAAGTACATGTACAAGCATGTCTTGCATAATCTTTACTTGTTTACAACACTTATCCAAGTAGTTCAGTTACAAAGCAGCTTGTTGCCTGCCGTCCTAAACTGATTTTGTGTGCGCTACCGATGTACTGAAGACTTAACCATTTTTAAAGATTGTTACTGTAAATGTGAAGATGTAAAGTTTGCTTTAAATAATGATTTAGACAATCAAATTATCAAATATTCAAAGCTAGTTAAATCATATTCATTTATTGCTTTCGTGAGATCTTGGGCTTAGTCCAAACAAAGATGGCCTAAAAACAAAGATATTAAGTCCTGGCTGAGCCGATGACTAAGGCATAAAGTTGACCATCACATCATCATCATCACATCATATCACAAGTCGCTGTACAGAAAAAGGACATGTAAATATAAAAACACAAAAACAACACTCATCAAAAATAAAAGGCCCCTAACTTATTCCCACAGGTTTTAAATACTAACTTTATTCCCTAATTTAGGTTATCTTTATCATGCCAGAATCGTCGTTTGTCTAGTCAATGGTCGTCTAATCCGTCCCAAGTCCACCTAGAAAAATCTAAGGTTCAACTCTAAGGTGTGTAAGAAAACAAACGATACCCTTACGTCAGCCTTCTTCTTAAGTAAAGCCCGATCATTTCATTTGCTTTCTTTATCTTTATCTTTTACTTTTTATATTTTTTAATATTTTGCTTTTCGTTTTGTATTAAAATAATCACAAAAATAAACTTAAAAAATAAAAACATTACCTTCAGTCAGCAAATAATTAAAATACAACTTAAAATTGATAAATAAAACACAAACAAAAGTATACCAATTGGTAAAAAAACAAAATTGTGCAATAAATTTTAAAATCCAAACTAAACGAAGCACGTATGCGTCGTGGAAACGGTATGATTCGCAATCATGATTCAGAGAGCGAAGCAAGTGCTTCGTTTTGTCGTGGAAACATGGTATCAGATCAATATATGTAGAACATGTTTTCATCGAAATTTTGTCATCACAGTCGCACTTCATTGTCATTATCGCTTAAAGTCAATTAGGCCGTCCTTGTTGCTCGGCCTTCGAGTGGTTTACGTCTCACTCACACTGGCTGATTGGCTTCCTTGAATAGCTGTACTGTTGTACTGTATTGGTGGTTGATTAAATCAACCACGTGTAATCGTTTTGGTTGTCGTGTATAACCTATGAATTTTAATTAAATAAGTCGGACATTGGAGGAGTACCATTTTTAAAACTCAATTTTTCAAAGGAGGAGAACCATTAAACTCAATTTTTTTCACTGGAGGAACACCATTAAACTCTTATTAATTTTACCTAGCTGAATTTGGTGTCTCACTTCCTATACGAAGGTATAGGTCGCGCTGCAGATTTTGAAGGAAGCTAAGGCAGTTACACCCTGGCGCTTTGGTTTCGTACCTTTGCCATTTACCAATTTTTTTTTGGTCAGAATCCAAAAAAAAAAAATTTATCATATGATTTTGGATATGTATTTTACAGCAGTGCTCTTCATTGTAGTTATTTTTTAAGGTCAATCAGGCTGTCCTTGTTTCTCGACTTTCGAGTGATTTGCGTCTTACGCTCGCACTGTCTTCCTCGACTAGCTGTACTGCGGTACAGTTTTTAGTAGTTGCATCAGCCACGTGCAATCGATTTGGTTATCGTGTATAACCTAAACAAATTTTATTTTCGTAGATTGGTGAAGGAGAACCATATAATACTCAATTTACTTTTATCAAGATAAATTTTGGAATTTTCACTTCTCATACGAAGGTATAGTTCGCGATGCAGATGCTGGAGAAGGAGATAACTACAACTTATATAATCTGTTGGCAACCCTGGCTCTTTGCTTACGTACCTCTGCCATAAATAGTTTTAAGAATCCAAAAAAATTTATTTTAGAGAAGGAAGCAGTGTCGCCTCACATGAAAGTATTTTGTAGTGGAAAATTTGACATAACAGATGTATAATTTAAAGGTTTTAATTAGATTAAAATTTAATTATATAATTAATTGATTCAATTATTTGCTTAATTAGGATTTTTTTTTTGTTCTGTTTTAAACAAATAGATATTTGAATCAATAAAAAAATTAATTGAACTTTACTTTAAAACTAATTATGTATAACCTTTAATTGGTACAAAATTTTTTTTATGTGTGTGGGGCTGTAGAACTATTTATTTCATTAAAGTGACCGCCAAATCTTAACTTTTCTTGTATTAATATTGTGTAAAGATAAAAAGGCTCTAATATACTTATGCTTCGTTTCACGAAACTTTAGTTTTCAGATGTCAAAATGTTTTTTTGGATTGCCACTAGTTAACTACACAAATGACGGCGAATTCAAATTTTGGGATACCCTTTAAAAAGTCGTTTTTAAGGTTGGGGGTTTATTCTCTATTTTTCCCCCAATGGGTTAGATACTTTAGAGACGCCTATATATGTGCGTGTCTGACTCCATGCGTTTGTATGTGTATGTTGTCGAGTGTGTATTTATGGGAAATTGCCTGGCATGTGAGTTAAGTATTGTCTGTTCATACGTCACTTGCGTCATAGTGCGTGTTGCATACATTTCATTTTGTCTATTACCTTTTATATTTTCATTATGGGGGAGTATTTACCAAATTCTTTTCTTTAATCATGTTTTTTTACACAATTTTTTTTTTTTTTATTCAACTGTGTGTTTTTATTTTATATTTCAACAGTCCTTCAAATATGATTGGCCTTTGATATTACCAAGAAAAAGCAGATGTATACATTTATTATGTATTTGAAAAATATTTGAATTTTTTTTTGTTTACTTTTTATAAAAGTTTTCATTTGGGTTTCATTTTTCTAACAATTTGTACTTAAAGGTCTAAAGGTCCTTTAACATGTTTCCTTTAAGAAAACTGTTTTTTCGATTTTTTTATTTTTCAAAATTAAACTTTAATTTAGTTCAAACTTTATTATAAATTACACATGTATTTTCTTTTTTTTTATTAAAATTTCTTTGCCTAATGAAGTGGAAAGGAAGTAAATTAAACTTTCTTGTGAACAAAGTTTTCTTTATAAAGATTTGGTTGTGGTTTTTTGATGGGAAATAGAGAAATTATATTTTTGAACAATTAAATATTCAATTGTTAAAACTTACTTAAGTTAAAACTTATCTAAGAGACAAAACTATACATGTGTTAAGGCTAAGCAATTATTATTTGTTAAAATAAAAAAAACATTTAATTTCACAAATATTTTATGGGCAACAAAAATTATTATAAAAGAAATACTTTTCAAGAAAGAAAATTGCAAAAAAAAAAATATAAAATCTATATATACGAGTATGTACATATGTATGTACTTATATACTCGTATATTTAAAGTAAAAATAGAAGGCAATATCTACCTACACCAGTGGACCGGAATTATTCCTGGAATCATTACAGTTGTCATATATGCGGTAGGTAAAATAGGCTTTAAATATTTTTTTATTTTTAAATGGGCGTGTCTCTTTCCATACAAAGTAAATATTTATCATCACATCACTTGGGAACAGTAACAGGTGGTATCTTAAAATTTCGCACAAGTGACTCTCTTATTAATATGCATAGTTTGGCTGGATTAAAACAGTGGGCGTGGTACCCTTCATATAAAGTAAAAAATTAATATAGTGTGTCTGAGGAACTGTAATAGCTACAGTTTTGAAATTTTTCAGAAGTTACCCATAATTAAATTAATATACATAGTGTCAGAGCCGCTCCAAGGGCAGGGGACGCAAACTTGTCTAAGGGCGAAAGAAATATCGCTGTCGGCTTTATGCATAGGAGCACGAATATTGAATATTTGACGAAGAATTCGAATGTAATCTATGACTATTAAAACAACCAACAATAAGTTTTAGAAGAGCACCTATGTATGCTCCACTCGTGGCTCAATGGTTGCCGGGTGTAAAGACCGTTTTTCAAAAGTACCATGAACCGTTCAATAACGCCGGCGAGTGTGCGAATTAAAAAGGACTTGCTATTGAAAAGTTAGTATTGGTTCTTTCTTTGCCCACAAAAAAGTAATAAAGAAGTAAAATACGAAAACAATAATATTATATATGAAATTACCAATTACCATACCATAAATATTCAGTAGGATTATTACGAACTGAAAAATTTTTTACCATCATGTTTAAAAAACTGTCTGGAGTACAAAGATTCAATTAGTAAGAGAAGAGGAGGCAACGGCTGGAGTGCTTCTTAAGAAGGTCCTAAAGCTCACTTCCTATTTTGCTCCGTCTAGTTCTTCGGCTGTCATCAGTGAACGTGAGTACACTTAATGAAGTTGAAATACTAGTAATACCAGATTCAGATTCTAATGACGAAGATATTAATTAGAATGAAGCTGAAAAAACGATATTAATTTCTTCTCCTAAAACTGTTGGCTTGATAAATTCGGATCCATCCTCTTGGCCAGAATTCAAAAATAAAAACGAAAAGTATGAGTTAATTTTTAAAGGGCCCTTGCCATTAAAGGCTGATAACTATTATCCAAAAAATATATTTTTGTAATCAACATCAGCTTCGTTGTGCAGAAAATGGGGAAAAAATAAAACATTATGGTTTACCATTCCAGATTTAATTGAAACTTTTTTTTATTTATGTTCCTTGACTTCCTGATTCCAATTATAATTAAAAAAAAAAATTCTATCTCTTATATTTTTTTTATTTTTACTACATAATATGTAACCCTTTTGTAAATATAAGTACATATAAAATCAAAAAAAAAAAAAAATTAATTATATGAGAAATAAAAGTTTATTTAGACCAATTATATATGTAAGGGCCCAGATCACAATCTCGCCCCGGGCGCCTACTAACCTCGGGGCGGCCCTGCATAGTGTAATATACATAGCGTGATACCTCCCATACAATGTTGAAAATTATTATCGTTCTTTTACGACTAACTAACTCCCTCCCTCCCTGGCATATTTATATGCATAATTAAGAAAAAATTTGGCTGGATTTTAATACGGGCACAGTGCTTTGTGCCCATATAACGATGGGAAAAAAATAGAAGGAATTGACACAGACCTTTTAAAACTTTGCAGGGCAGTTGTATTTAAACTAAAGGACACACCTACCTTCCATGTTCCAAAAAGCAAATGTTTTTATATTTGCTATGTTATTCAACAAAAAAAAAAAAAAAAATGTAAAAATATAGGTTTGTTAAAGCCATCATAATCGCTCTTGAAAAAAGGACTACTGATCCTGTCAACTTTCCTTTATAAAAAAAATGCAATAAATCTTACAGAAATTATGCAAAGTGCACATGAATGTTTTTGACTCACGGTCACGCATACTGACGTTGAGAAAAAACTAACTCACGCACGATCACGCGGCAATTGGTTTTAGAAAAAATCGTTTCAAAGCTTATCGCCACTATTCGAAATGCTCTCTTCATCATTAACGTCACTTTCTTTCTGTATCTACATATTTATAAATATCTTTAAAATCTATAATATTCCCTCTTGAAAACATAAATGGATATTAAAAACTGTCATCAAATCCTTATGCGTGTCTATTCGAGATGTTCTTTGGGTATGCGACAACCGTACTTTTTTCACATTTTTGTGATTTGCTTCTAGCACTTCTTTCGACAACCAGCCCAAATGCTTTTTTTTATTTAATTATTATTTGAATTTCAGAAAGGTGTTCTTAATCCTATTGTACCTATTGGCAAATTAAAATATTACATTAATTCCGTGGATTAAAATTTTTTGTTCGGTAGATTTACTAGACCACACACACTCACTTGTACTCACCTCAAAGTGCAGCCCATATTTATAAAAACTAAAGATTACTTAAGGTTTAATTTGTGTTAAATTTTTTATAAAAATTAGTTCATTTATTTTTAATATTAATATTAAAATAAATGGGTTCTTTATAATAATTAAAAAAGTCTTATAAACCAACTTTATATATAATAAAATTTATATATATTTTATAGGAAATATACTTATCTACTATAAAAACATAACTTTTAGTTCATATTGCAAAAAATAAATTTTTAGCGATTATTTTTATATAACAATGAAAAAACTACTTAATTTATGACTTCAACGCCCTCTTGCAGCAAAAAAGGAGACAATTTTAATATTTTTTTCCTTCACAATTTTTCCGATTGTGGATTTTGGGGAAAACAGTAAAATTCGACTTATATTTTGTGACATTTGTAGTTTTTTCATTAAAAACCTTTAAAAAAATAGATAAATTCGAACTAAAATCAAAAAAAAAATTGATTTTAACCAAATTTAATTTTTTTGAAAATTCCGGAAAAATTTATTTGAATTTTTGCACCATGCTGTTAGAAAACAAAAAAAAATAGCAAAAAGAGATAAAACCAGAACACCATATTTATCCTTTTTATTTAATATTCCATCGAACTTAAAACTTACTTTTTTTCACATTTATTTATTGTATCCAGCCAGTGCTAAAGAAAAAGTTTGGTTTGATACAAGATTAGTATTAACTAAAAAACGAATGTTGAAAGAAAACAAATGAACAAAAGTAGCTTCATTGCTAACCGAAGGTTGGCTGAAGCAACAACAAATATAAGGTGGTAAATATTAAAGTAAAAATATTCAACAAGAGGGAAGCTTAAGGTAGTGGTAGACCTCGTTCTCACCAACTGGCGATTGATAAGACAGTGCAACACGGAAAAAAATAACCATATACGGACACCACTACGTGATAAAAGACCAAAAAAAAAAGACCCCTGTCTCCCAGTTTTGAACAAAGTCCTCCAGGTTTTTTTTTATGGGCCCTCAAAGATGTGGGACCTCGATGTCAATTTTGCAAAAAAATGATCATTTAGTCAAGCTCATATTTTGCAAACCGTTTGAAATTTTGATATACTATCTGAGGCAAAGTTGTAACTCTTGTCATAAAGAACAAAAATTTTAACATATAAAATCAAAAAAACTTCATCTACAAGGTCAAAATCGCAAAAAACTTTAAAAAATTCAATTTTTTTACCTTTTTTCGCTTGTTCAGGTCCATAGGTAGCAAACCGTTCAAAATTCAAGGAAACAATCAACTACAAAAATGAACCTAAGATCTCAGTAAACAACTTCCTAGAACATATGAACTTCCTAGGAATGATTCTTAACACCGTTTAGGTAGCGCTTAGGTAGCCGCAAAAGTGCGATTTGCAAGTCCAGGGCCATCAACATTATAAACGGTGTTAAGAATCATTCCTAGGAAGTTCATATGTTCTAGAAAGTTGTTTACTGAGATCTTAGGTTCATTTTTGTTGTTGATTGTTTCCTTGAATTTTGAACGGTTTGCTACCTATGGACCTGAACAGGGGAAAAAAATATAGTTTTTTAAAGTTTTTTGCGATTTTGACCTTGAAGATGAAGTTTTTTGATTTTATATGTTAACAATTTTTGTTCTTTATGACAAGAGCTACAACTTTGCCTCAGAGAGTATATCAAAATTTCAAACGGTTTGCAAAATATGAGCATGAGTAAATGATAATTTTTTTGCAAAAATGACATCGAGGCCTCACATCTTTGAGGGCCCATAAAAAAAACCTGGAGGCCTTTGGGCAAAACTGGGGGACAGGGGTCTTTTTTTTTGGTCTTTTATCAAGTAGTGGTGTCCGTATATGGTTATTTTGCCATGACTTAAAAAATTACACAGTGTGTAATTGAATACAAGTTTTCTCGTATTCGTTTATCTGGGTTTAGTTGATTAAATAGATTATGCTTACTACTAAACACTACTCTAAGTAGATAGATACGAAGAGTGCTGACGACGGAAGTAGCTGTCTAGAAAATGTGCATTCCGCTCTGCTGGTGTCTAAAAATTAAATTTTCCCAATTTTTCTTTAATATTATCACCTAATTTGAAATTTAATTAATTCTTTCTTAGAGAGAATAAAAACGAACTCAAGCTTGACTACAATTTTCATTGTTTGTAATATAAATAGTTCGACTAAAAAAATTTCAAGTTTTCAAAAAGAAAAATTGTATGTTTCAGTGTTGCTGGTCATCCCTCTGATGTTCGGACGAGAGAAACAATGTCCCTCCTTCTTAGACGAATGTAACCACGTTCATTTAGTAAGTTGCGGGCCAGCGGATTTGGATGTGTTTCAATTCAAGCTTCCTTAAATACGTTTCTGCGAATTTCCCAATTTTTGCTTTAACGTACGGCACGTTTAGATCTTTGTGAGTGTTCGGGAGCAACTGTGATCATCCGTGAAATCTTATTTTGACGCCTTTGGATTTTTTCTATATTGCTAGCTGAGGCAGTGCACCATAATTGAATGACATAACACAAATTGGTTTCAGAATTGACTAGTACAATAAAAGTTTGCAATCTAAAGCGAGTGTAGGGTAGACTTTCTGCCAATAAGCCAGTTTAGTTGGACTGCTTTTAACTTCATTTGTGTTAACTTTGATCCTATGTGGCGTTTCCAAGTAAGGCGCCGGTCAAGATGTATACCAAGGTATTTAACGTCTGATTTAACGTCCCCTATATACTACCCTGGAGAACTCTGGCTTCAATTGGCTCTGGTGAGCTTACGAAATTTCCTTCTTTCACAATCAATTTTCGATCGTATAAATAACTATCCAACAGCTTATACATATAAGTTAACGGGCAAATTTTGATTTAACTTGTATATTAGGCCAGCATGCCATACTTTATCGAATGCTTGAGAAACGTCGATGAAAACCGGAGAGCAGTATTTTCTTTCCTCAAAGGTCTTCTTAACTACGTTCACTAACCTGTGAGTTTGTTCGATTGTGCTATGTTTTTTTTTTCTGAAGCCGAATTGATGGTTTGGAATACATCCTTTGTCACCTAAAATGGGGTTCAGCTTATTTAATAACATCCTCTCAAACAGCTTTGACATACATATTTGTTAAAAAGCTTATAAGCCTGTATGAATCTACTTTTGTGTGATCTTTTCCTGGTTTAGGAATTATAGTTATTAACGAAACCTTCCAATCTGGAGGAAAGTTCTCAAGGCGTAAAATGGCTTTAAAAAAAAAGAATAATTTTGCGACCTATATGGGGCAGCTGAAATAACATCTTGTTTCTGGTTTTATCTAATCCAGGGGCTTTCTTGATGTTTAAATCGATTATTAATCTATCAATATCACTAAATTGAAATCTTAAGGGTACTGCAGCACTAATTTCTACTAATTGCAACTCAATTGCATCAGTCAATACATTTGTAGTAAAAAAAAACCTTTTTCAAATGTCCAACAAATAGATTGCCTTTTTCGTTATCATTCCTTGCCTAGTCTCCAGACTAAGTTCGCAAAGTTACTTCAATTTTAATATGAACAAGTAAAAGTGCTATATTCGGCCGTGCCGAATCTTCTATACCCTTCACTTCGGTGATTTTATTTATACAGACAGGTACAGCATTATCCATATTATTGACTCTTTACATAAATTAAAATAAGTCATTATTCTTGCTTTAAAGAAATAGAAGACAAATTCCGATGGCTACAATTGTCGCTGTGTTGATATTGAAGACGAGAGCTACATCGTAAACTAAAAATTTTTTATATATTTCCTCCTAACTTTTTGTTTGTATATGAAATTGTAATTTACAATTTTGTGAGATTTTCTTTTGTTGAATAACATATAAATTAGCCTAAGTTGACGACAGCCACAATGGAGGTCGTCTAGCCACGTAGCTTTACTGCCTTAAAAATAATCGTTTAACTATAAACGTGTGTATTTTATTTGACAGTTTGTAGTCGGTATCCTGATGATGTCTATTACGTAACTTACACCATGAAATCGTTTCATGAAATTTCTTCAATACTCTTTTGAACTTTCATGTTTTTCCTTGCCTCTCTACACCTCTTGCCACAACAAAACCGGTTTCATGCAACTGATTTCATGAAAAATGTCATCGTGTAATTTAGCTATATGTATTTAATGAATCTAGCTTTTAAAACAGAGATCTCATATCTTTAAAAATCAAACGCATTTAAAAAATAGGTTACTCTATATACATACATACATGTATGAATATTCTTAATATTAAAAATATGTTATGTTACAGTCATGATTTTCATTTTCACAGAAATATTGAATTTATTTTTAATTTTTCGAAAATTTGCTTGCAAAGATTTTTTGTAAAATTTTTTAAAATTTTTTTTTCGAAAAATTTTCTGTAAAAATATCGTTTTGAAAATGGTTTTTAAAGTTTACTATTTAAAAAACAAAAATTAATTTTTTAAAAAAATTATTGTAATTTTTTTATAATTTAAATTTAGGACTTTCTATATAGAGTTAGAATAGTTAGACTGCAGCCAAAAAAAAAAAAAAATGCTTAAAAAAATTTCCTCATATTGACCCCCCATGTACCTTTTAACTGCTTCTATTTACCAGTGGGTACTCTGTGGGTCCATTACTACCTCTATTTGTATTGCTTTCTATAAAGGTCTCTAATACAAATCAAAGCAGAAAAACCTTACCAACCTAATAACAAATAGAAATCTCCCCTCGCAGGGGTTATTGATCCCCCGAGATCTGTATGCAATCCTTGCGATATACCTGTCACGGTCTAATATTTATTTGACAAAAAAAACGCAAAAAAAGAATCATTAAAGCCGAAAAAAAATAAAAAAACGTGCAAAAATTATAGATGGGCGTGGTTTTTGGCCCGCAGCCTCCAAAGGAATGATCCGATGTTGCTGAATTGCAATCCGAAAATTTTCGAAACTATGAAATACAGATTGGTGTGCTTAAATTTGTTGTATCTCTTCTGGTACCTTGGCAAATGACATTTCAACCCGAACACGGACAGATGGACATCGCTTAGTGAACTTCTCTATGTATAAGGATCCAGAATATTTATACTTTATTGGGTCGGAAATGAATATTGTAGAAATTACACACGGAATGACAAACTTACTTCACCACCTGTGGTGAAGTGTATAATAATGTAATTTTTATGTGCAATAAAAAGTCTAACAAAATATTTGCAAAATTTTCTTATAACTTATTATTGCTAATAATAGCTCTGTTCAGTAACTGCAAATTAGTACTAGCAACGAGAGAGCAAAACCAGACAATAAAAATGTGAGAGAAAAAAAATTACTTGCAAGATTTTGCTAGTAAAATTTTTACAGCAAGAATTAGTCAAACAGCTGTTCCGGATTTTGTGTTCAAAATATTTTTTTGGAAAAATTGTATGAAAAAAGACATTTTTGCAATATAGAGGAAAATATAAGTATTTAGTAGTGAAAATAATATAAAAGTGAATAAAATTTTGTAGGTGTATTGTTTTTCTTTAATCAAACGATAAAATTTAGTTTTTCCTTTTTAATTTTAGGTTTTCATTTTAGGTCTTTTTGTTTTAAAATAATAAATATTAAACAAATCAGGGATGACAGGATTGTGCTTTTATTTTTGTTGTTTGATTTATTTTTATGGTTTCCTTGATTCTATTATCCTTGATTACTATTATCAGTTTATACTTCTTTAAAGCAACATTTCTGGCTAACAACGGCAGATTACTTTATGTTTGCCCTATCTGTACAATTACGTTTTCAAAGGTACTATTTTATGGTCTAATCGGTACAAGTTTTAAGTCCTTCCTGACGCCACCGTAGTCTACTTGCTAACTTTTGCTAGTAAAGCGTTCATTTACTTTTTCATATTTAGGAGAGTAATAATGTAAATTTCTGTTTTACTCTCTCGTTGCTAGTTTCTGCTAGGAAAGTTACTGAACAGACCTAATGTTAGCTACCAGAAAACCCAAAATTATACCAATTATAGTTTTTTACGTGCATAGTAATATTTCACATTGTATGGGAGGTAGCACAGGGCCTGCACAGTGCTTCGTTCCATAGACAAAAATAAAAAAAAAAAAAAACTATATCTTGCATTGTAACGAAAGTTATACTTTATTGATGGGGATAGCGAAGCACACCGGGGCTCAGTATGAAAAAATAAAGCATTTTAGAATAATCATATAATCATTGTAAAAGCGCTTACGAGTGGCTACTTAGCATTTTTACTTGTCTAAAATTTCGTGTGCTTTTTAATCAAATTAATGAAGTAATTATTTGTTCAAATTATTATAATTATTAAGGTGTTAAAACCCTAACAAATTATCTCTATATGAAAAATGTAATTAGTTGTTGTATATTGTTTTCTTCCCAATAACAAATAATTTTCGTTAAAGTATTAAATTAAATATTCTTTCAAAATTGTTGTATAAACTTGTGTTTTTTTCTTCTTTTACATAACATTTGATTATATTATTTTACACATGTTTTTACAGAAAATGTTATTAAAAAAAACAGGAATTATGATAATAATTATTACGAGTATTAATAATTGTATACAAAAATATTGTACAAAGATATTCATAGTTGTATTCACAAGTCCGATATCAATAACCCCTCACATGTAATAAAAATAAAATTTTCTAACAATTTAGTTTTGAAGTGAATTGTCTATTGCTGTTAAGATATTGATATAAAGATAGAGGAAATGGTTTTTACTAGGGAATACACAGTTGTGTTTAAAAAAATAGCGGCGTTGTCCAGTAAAAAAAAAAAAAACAAAACATGTTACAGTACAATAAAAAAATATATTTTTACTTAAATTATCAATCGTTATAGTGAAACACCTAGAGTCTTTGGTGGGAATTGAACCCACGGCTTCCAAACTGATACGCTAGCAGACTAGCCTACCGGTATATTTAATTAAAAATAAAAAAAAAACAAAATTTGATTTTAAGTGAATTTATTTTACCATTTTTGTTTTTTTTCAAATCCCTCACTTAAGATGGATTACTGTACTTTTTAATTTTTATGTTATTTCTTTACTATCAGCAATCTCCTCCCATTCCTTCTCCGCCCACTCACTCAATTGTAAGTAATACTGTCTGCACATATTCTCATATATGCTATCTACGAGTATCCCTTGTAATACATTATAACTCTACATTGATCTGTAGCAACTAGGAAGCTTGCAACTCTATGCAAACTGCTATAGTTGCTGACCCTAGTTCACCAAAATTGTCACCAAATTTTTCCAATCGAGCTATTTGATAATAAGATCGGCTAACTCCAAGTTCCGTTCCACCGTACAGTACTTTACTTTATATTAAAATTCTGAAATTGTTAAAAATTTTTAGGTAGTTAGCAACACTTATTTTCGTACCCAAAAAAGCAAGAAAAAAACCCTACATGTAGCACTAAAAAAAAAAATACAAAACAACGAAAGGCTTTTCGTACTCACTATTCTTAAACACGTTCATAACTGACTAACCCATACAAGGGCATAAGGCGTAACGACGTCTAGCGTCTAGCTTTGAAAAAACATAAATAACTGTTCAACCTAAACAAGGGCGTAAGGCGTAAGATAACTGTCAAAAACTCTCATGTACATACAAAATGTATGAAGCAAACCTAAATAGCGCGGCGTCAATGCTTTTCATTTGAAAAATCCAATTTTGACAGAGCGTTAGGTAGTGAAGTTGGGTTCAAACAAAATGTTATTGCTTTTTTTTGGTGTAAATTTATTATTTTGCGATTAAATTTATTAGATTTTACTAATCAGAATATGTTAACATTACTGTTTCTTACAAAACGTGGCGCTCTAATTTAGGTTTATTCATTATTGTTTAGGTTAGTCACTAAGAGCGCAACGTTTTTTAATAAACAGTAATGTTAACAGATATTGTTAAAGGGCTTTTCACACTGTAATACAAGTATTAATACTTTTGAGGGAAATGCAACCCTGACATGATGAGTTGTTATTGTTTTTTGAAAAATTTCAAACGGCGATTAGATCAGAGTTGCATTTTATTCAAAAGTATTAATGCTTGTATTATAGTGTGAAATGCCCTTAAGTAAAATCAAATAAATGTAAGCGCAAACTGGAGATAAGATCACTAGATAGACCAGAAAATATCTACAAAGGCGCCACTCTTACACAAAAAACAATAACATTTTAATTGCACCCAACTTCACTACCTAACGCTCTGTCAAAATTGGATATTCCAATTGCGTTGACGCCGCTATTTAGATTTGCTTCATACATTTTGTATGTACATGAGAATTTTTGACAATTATTTTACGCCTTACTGTTGCCCAACGATTGAGTGTTTGCCTTAGAAACGGATTGTTGCGTAGTTTCGCACAATTCATCAGTTGGGTATTTATTCTCTCATAAAATTTTTTAACCACCTAGAGTCAACATGTTCGGGTCAGTTTAAACAGCTTCCATACTTTTTAGCTAAAGTATGTAATTTGGTTAATTTAATTATTTGTTTTGCCCCTCTAAATTTTATGTACGTGACCATTATCTGTTGATTCTTTCCCTATTTAATGTTATTACAAGTTTGTCAAAGTTAACGCGTCTTATTTTTAAATTCATCCTAAAGATATGCAACTAATTGTTTTGCAGTAAAAAATCAACATGATTATTAAAGCGTGTGTTTTTTAACTTTAGATTTTTTAATTAAATTTTAAACATTAATTTATATCATATGACTATTTCTTAGCTTTAGGTCTTCTTTATAAAAATGTAGTTTTAGTTTTATTATTTTTCATATTTCGCTACACCATTAGGTAGCACCGTTATTTAAATATTATAAAACTATTTTTATTTTCTGACGATGCTACCCAGAGAGGTAGCGAAATATTGAAAATAAAATTAATTTTTTATAAAAGAGACCTAAGGCTAAAGAAATAGGGTTATAAAATTATAAAAAAGATCAAAAACTGCAATAACTATTGTTGATATTTCAACCTAAAGATATGCAACTTATTAGTTTGGAATGAATACAAATTTTAGCAAAAAGATTAACAAAGCTTGATTTATTATACCCTTCAACACAGGTGGAAAGGGTAAACATATATAAGTTTGCATTCCGTGTGTAATTTCTACAATATTCATTTCCGGCCAGGAACCACGCCCACCTATATTTTTTCACGTTTTTTTTTTCGCTTTAATGATTCTCTTTTGCTTTTTTTGTCAAATAAATATTAGAACGCGACAGGTGGGTCGCAAGGAGTGCATAAAGATCTCGGGGGATCAAAAACCAACTGCGAGGGGGCAAATTTTGATTGTTTTTAGATTGGTAGGGTTTTTCTGCTTTGATTTGTATTAAAGATCTTTATAGAAAGCAATACACATAGAGATAGCGTATGGACCCACAGGGTGCCCACTGGTAAACAGAAGCAGTTAAAAGGCACATGGGGGGTCAGTATGAGTAAATTTTTTTAAGGATTTTTTTTTTTTTTGCTTTAGTCTGACCATTCTAACTCAATATAGATTGCAAGAATGTTGTAAATGAATTTTTTTTAAATGAAAACAAAATTTTTTTAAAAATATTTACAAAAAAATGTATACAACATTTTTTATAAAAAAGACATTTTTACAGAAAAATTTTCTAAATCATTTTCAAATAAATTTTACAAACAATTTTTAAAAAAATATTCTTACAACAAATTTTTGCAATAATTTTTACAAAAAATTTTCGAAATATTTAAAAAAAAAATTCAAAATTTCTATGCAAATGAAAATCATGAGTATAACAACATATTTTTAATAGTAAAAATATATATGTGTATAGAGTAACATATTTGTTTAAATGCGTTTGATTCTTAAATAGATGAGATCTCTGTTTCAAAACCTAGATGCATTAAACATATAGACAGCATCAGGATACTGACTACAAACTGTCGAAAATAAAGTACACACGTTTAAAGGTAAACAATTATTTTGACGACATCATAGATACATGGCTACACGACCATTGGTGTGGCTGTAGCCAACTTAGGCTAATTTCTATTTCTGTATGCGACAATTTTATCTTATTCAACAAAAGAAAATGTCACAAAAGTATAAATTAGAAATTCGTATTCAAACAAAAACGAATGTTGGAAGTAAAACCAATAAACAAAAGTAGCTTTCATTGCTAACCGAAGGTTGGCTGAAGCAACAACAAATATAAGGTTGTAAATATTAAAGTAAAAATATTCAACAAAGGGAAGCTTAAGGTAGTGGTAGACTTCGTTCTCACCAACTGACGATTGCTAATTGAATACAAGTTTTCTCCTATTCCTTTATCTGGGTTTGGTTGGTTAAATAGATGATGCTTACAACTAATCACTACCCTTAGAAGATAGATACGAAGAGTGCTGATGACGGACGTAGCTGTCTAGAAAATGTGCATTCCACTCGTGCTGGTGTCTAAAAATTAAATTTTCCCAATTTTTCTTTAATATTATCACCTAATTTGTAATTTAATTTATTCTTTCTTAGAGCGAATAAAAACGAACTTAAGATTGACTATAAATGTCATTGTATGTTTTTATTATTTTTTGAAAAAGTTATTTAATTTTATGAAAGCAAAATATGGATTTCTACAACGTTGTCAGAGTTTACGATGTAGCTGTCGTCTTCAATATCATTAAGTAGCTGACTACACGGCGACAATTGTAGCCAACAGAATTTGTTTTCATTTAGCTGCGTAGGCGCTGTCTTCTATTTGAATAATGAGTTTTTTCTCATATGACTTATTTTAATTTATGTAAAGAGTCAAGATAATGCTGTACATGTCTGTATAAATAAAATCACCGTGGTGAAGGGTATAGAATATTCGGCACGGCTGAATATATCACTCTTACTTCTTTTTTTTTAACTTTAATTTATTTAATTTTTAAATTCAATATTTAATTACTCCTTTCTGTAGGAAATAAAAAATAATTTTTGAAAAAACCCTATTGTTAGTATTATTAAATTTTAATAGTGAATTTAAACATGGGAGGTTTGAATAAATGACTGCTGAGTTGCACCAACATTTTTTCGACTTCATCATGAGACCTTGATATCGATGGTGCAAGCAATTGTGTCTTTAGCAGCAGATTTAGATACTGCTTACTGTAACATTGTATTGCCATCGGATTTATTCATGGATGCCAAATTTTGGGTCATTCAAACCACGAAAACTTGTTCAACATTGAGACCTACAGAAACGTACGTGTGAGAAATACGGAACATATGTTTATGGTGGTGAAAAGCATTAAAACTATTAACGAAAATTAAATTCAAATAAAGAATTATATATATTTTTTTCTTATATTTAACTTAAAAACGTATCATCAAACTACATCGTATTAGTTTTAATTGAACCGTTCTCCTATTGAAGAAATAAATTATTATTTCAGTTTATTAATTATTACATGATTAAATATTTAACAAATTAAAAATTATGTCTTGTTCTTAGGAAATGGTAATAAGGATTTCCATATAATTTTCATATAATTTTTTGACACAAACTTGTTTTTTCTAGGAAATTCTATAATACACTTATTATTTGATAAGGATTTTTAAAGAAATGGCTTATACTTATGTACAATTTAATTTACCCCATTTTGTTCTCTAGTGTCTGCCTTTTTAGGTTTCCACAAAGAAAATTAGTTTCATACCCAGACCGTATCCACATATTTGTTAAACGCATAGTCAACATTTGCATATATGATTTGGATGGGTGGCAGTGTGGATACATGAAGTATAAACGCCTTTGTGTTTGTGTGTGTGGTATGTGTGCGTGTGTGTCCGTACTAACGTACATATGTATGTATTAAGTCACCTATAATGCCTTAGGGTTTTTTTTTATTAATTTATAAATTTTTTTGTGCACCAACAAAATTTTTACCTACGAAGAGATTCAGAAAAAAATGCTTTGATATTTTCACTACCAAGTGAATTTACGAACCTTATATGAATGATGTCATACATATATCACAAATAATGAGAAACAATAAACGATTGATATCTCCCAAGCAACTGGATTTCTTAAAATGACAAATTTTCCACTTCCCAATCGATACATATATGTCACATATATATGCCCCCACGGAGAAAGGGATCTGAAGGTAGCATGACCGATATTTTTTAATTATAGTATAATTTACAAATTCTCTCGAAATGTTTTTGAGGTCGACAAATAAGCTCTTTAGTGAGTGATTTGCGTACCGGAAAATCTTATTGCGGATTCATCACAGGTGTTTACACTTGTAAAAAAAGTTGAAAAAAAGGAGTAACTTTAAACGGCCCTACTGTAAAATTTACTTTGTTACCCTTATCTCCCTTTCTATTTGCGCGGTCACACATAATAAAACCGAAGCAGGACCGCATCCGGACATGAAATATTCTTTGAAAATTTTGTTACTGGCTCCGATAATAATCAAAATCTATAAATGTAATAAAATAGTAACACATTTCCTGTCTGTCTGTGCTTCTTTTTTGTGTTCGCATCACGTAAAAACTACTGAATGGATTTTACCAAAATTTTATGAGAAGGTACCTTGGTATCCTGGTTCCAATATAGGATAATTTTCTAAGCAAAAATATCTAATGTCAAAGAGAAAGTGAAGAAAATGTAGTGATAGCACGAAATTTTACCGATTTAAAAGTCCTGCATACCTTAAGGCATGTTTTATTTTTGAAAGCGTTATATTTTAAACACAGTTACGCAACATATGGCGCTGTTCTAAAATAATGACAAAATGTGAATTGAAAGTGGGATATTTGAAACACAGATTTAAACGACTTGGCAGAACCTTTTGTATTCAGGATAGTTGAGAAACTAAAGGGTGGTTAAATTTGTAAGGGCCGATGTTTATTTTGATTAAAACACAAATTATTTAGGAAATTATTGTAATTTCTTTTTATTTTGATAATATTGGTATGGTTCAATTATGTATGGAACAAAATATCGATCTCCATCCGATGCTCCAAATTTTCGATGACGCTGATGCCGTTAATGTGCCGAATTATCTCATCCTTTAGCTTTTGAATTGTTGCTGGCTTATCGACGTGCACCTTTTTTGTTTTTCAAATAACACCAAAGAAAGAAGTCCAACGGTGTCAAATCATATGATCTTGGCGGCCAATTAACAACGCCACCACAGTGAGATAACATGGCCATTAAATTTGTTGCGCAATAGAGCCATTGTTTAGTTAGCGGTGTGGCAACTGGCACCGTCCTTCTCTTCCAATTCGGGCCATAAAAAGTTCGTTATCATCTCACGATAGCGAACACCATTCACAGTAACTGCGTGACTGGCCTTATTTTGGAAAAAATATGGCCCGATTATTCCGCCAGCCCATAAACCGCACCAAACAGTCCCTCTTTATGGGTGCATTGGTTTTTCGTCAATCGCTTGTGGATTATCATTCGCCCAAATGCGGCAATTCTGCTTACTGACGATTGTGTATCTTTCTATGGTTCAAATTGAGTTAGTCTGAAATTGAGAAATGTCAAATTGAATGCAAAAAAACTTGACGTTAAGTGTGGTTCACATTCAACCTCGGCCCTTAAAATTTAACCACCCAATATTAATAGATCTAACAATTTTTTATAAAACCCATATTGTAATATCCAAATACTGACAGTACGCAATTTTACCTGCTTAATAATACTTTAAACTTGGCAGCATCTTTTATTTTTGTAAACGGGCAATTTTTGACACTATTTAGAGAACTCTACAGCAACAGATGTCAATATAAAACCTATTTTATATTGACATCCTAAGAAATTACCCAGAGACTGGTTCCTCTATACAAAGTAAATATATAAACCTTATTTTTTGCTGTGGAATAATTTTAAAACAAAAGATAATTTCGATCAAAATATAATCATGACGCTGACGACGTTGCGGTTACCACTAGTAATAAAAACATTTTTGTTATAATTCAAAAACATTTCACTGGGTTATTTTCAAAACACACATAGAAACCATATAAAATATTAATATGCCTACATGTGTCTGTATGTTGTCGTGTAAGAAGACTACATATTTGTTGACGCCCCTTAATATGACCACAATGTTTTATGTGTTTTATTTTTCATGTTCTCTATTTATGACAAATGAAAAAAAAAAAAAATATGTCAGGCGACAATATTTATTTTAACTCCATAACCCAACACATGTGAGTGTTACTAGACCATGTTAAAAAACGTTATGACCAAATGTATTCGTTTCATGTCATACTCATACATCTTAAGGGAGGGTGGTTGCATAAGTAATGACGAAAGAAAAGAAAAATGGCTTAAAATATGTATGAAATAATGGCAATGGAAACACTTGTTTTTCGAAATCCTTCAATATCCTTGGAGTGGCTATAACAATTTGGAATGATTTTTTTTGTAGTTGTTAGTAACAAATTTATTTAAATTTGTTTATTTTTTATGACATTTACAGTAGGTAACAATTCAATAGAAACTTTGTTCTAGATGTGACAATTTTGTGAAATGGATTGCGTGAAATGGATTGGAGCCAGGGTTGTCAGATTTATTTTCAACTATTTCGCCAAAATCGATGTGAAAAATCGACAAAATCGCCAAAACAGTTTTTTTTTTTAAATTTTGCTCTAAAATATACAATATTTTTTAAATTTAAAAATATTTTTAACAAATCACAAAAAATAAATTTAATCGAAATATCTAAAATCGCCAATATATATAAGTATTTTGTTTTTTATTTAAAATGATTAGGGAAGAGGAGAAGGTAAAATTTTTACTTAAAATAATGAAAAATAGTGGTTATTGTAATAAATGGAGACCTGAACATACCCTTTCTTATGGTATTTGTTACCGTGTTCTTTTTTAGAATATTTTTTAAAAAATTAAATTTATTCAACATCACTAAAGATCAACACATGTGCGTCAAATGCCCTACTTCAATTCATAAAATTATAGCATGTGTCGAGTTTTGGTGGAATTCATTATTGAAATCGATCTTTCTAGCAAGTAAATAGCATAATATAAATTAAGAAAAAAAAAATCCAATTTTTCTTTAAAATTAATTTGTAAAAAAATATTCCTTCAACTTAGAGAAAATAAAACGAACTTAATCCTTATTTCAAAACTTCCTTTGTATGTAAAAAATAAGTTTAAAAAATCATTGAAATTACCATCACATCAAATACCAAACTAATGTAGCTGTACATAATTAGATAGAATATAATATTTTTTATAATCTTTCTAAAACAAAAGTTAATATTTTCTATTATGGTTGTTAAGTATCCAAAAGCATGTTAGAATTTACATATATATTTGTATACGAGAAATTTTGTTTGTAATTAAGAATTGCATTATTTTAAAATCGAAAGTTGCTTGTAAACTTTAAAAAAAAACTTTCCAGTTTCTAGAATAAAATCATCTTTAGAAATTAAAAACATTTTTAAAGAAATTTATGTTTTGAAAGTTTGTGGTTTCCAGAAGTAAAATCATATTTAAATATGAAAAACAACTTCAATTTCTTTGTTATGCATTTTGATATTTCTTGATTCAGTTTCTAATGTTGGCCAAAAGCCAATGAAAAATCGCCAACAATATCGCCAAATATTTTAAAAATCGCCATGTCGCCAAATCCAAAATTTGATCGCCAAATAAGATTGAAAATCACCACGTTTGGCGAGAAATCGCCATATCTGACAACCCTGATTGGAGCAATATTTTTTTACGAGTTTTTTTTGAGTTTCATATTCAAGTAAATTTGTGAATTTCTTGCCGAGATGCTATTGACTCAGGAGTAACATAGAAATTAACCCGTCTACCACTTTAAAGGTATTTTTATCCATCTCTTGCGGCCAATAAAAACAAAAGTTGAATCAATTAATTATTTAATTAAATTATTTATTCATATTAAACGCATAGTTCCTTTAAAATTTATAAAATAAATATTTTATGAACGAATCATAAAATATTTATTTTCAAAAAATATAGTAATCCAAAAAGATTACTATTGGTAAAGCATATAGCAATTAACTATTTCACTGGTGCTTAACCAGATCGTCAGTGGACCTTATTAAATTTTCTGAACAAAAACCCAGATTCTTATGCCTAAAATTTAATAAACCAAATGAGAAGTTTATTAAGTCTGACAGCAAGAAGAAATCCAAATTTCTAAACAAAAAACATAGCAACCATTTCAAATTAAAAAACTTTACTTTTCTTTTTCTTTCTATTTTCTATTTTCTAGCTATATGCTATATGGATATGCCTTACCAATAGTAATCTGTTTGGATTACTATATTTTTTGAAAATAAATATTTTATGATTCGTTCATAAATTATTTATTTTATAAATTTTAAAGGAATTATGCGTTTAATATAAATAAATAATCTGTATATATAAAAAAAAGTTGCATTGTCTTAGAAATTGATGTTCTCTGGAATGCGTAAACCGATTTTGTTTCTGTAAAGTTTATATGAAAGGTGTCGTCAATACCAAGGTTTTTATGTACAAATGGTCTCTGTATGTGTATTGGTTCATGAGTTATAGCCGGAATAGTTGGAGTGGTACAGCCCATACAAAGTAAAAATTTATTATCGCGTTCCTGGCGAACTGCAATAGATAGCTCCTTGAAACTTTGCGAGAGTAGGCTTAGGCGCATAGTCTGCCAAAATACAGAATAAATTGGGACAGTGGGCGTGGTACCTCCCATACAAAGTGAAAAATTATTATTGTGTATATAGAGAACTATAATAGGTATGGTCTTCAAGGTGGGTACAAGTAAATCTTATACCCATGCGGATACTCTAGAAAAACATAGGCTGAATTGGGACAGTGAGCGTGGTACCCCCCATACAAAGTAAAAAATTATTATCCTGTATCTAGAGAACTGCAGTATGCAGCGCCTTGGAATTTTGCACCAGTAACCCTTATATTAAGATACATTGTGTAGAGAAACACGGGCTGAATTTGAATGGAGAGCGTGGTACCTCCTATATAAAGTGAAACATTATTATCGCGTAGCAAAATACAGACTGGATAAGAATACTGGGAGTGGCACATCCCGTTAAAAGTAAAAAATTGTTATCATGTTAATACGTATAGTCTAGCAAAAAACAGCTTGGATGGGAACATTTTTAACTTGAGAATAGCGTGCGTTTTCGCGTTAAAATTTGGTCATACTCTTCTTCCAAGAGTTTATTGTGTTTTTTGTGGATGGGTGTAGCGAAGCGCACCGGGGATAGCTAGTATTATATAAATTCCAAATATAATTTTTTAAATTTAATTAAGTTTTAATCTGGATCCAATTAAAAGCTTAAATTTGTGATAATATTTTTTTCTGTGTTTTAATCGATAATTTGTATACCAAAATCCAGGTCGGTATAAATCGATATGATTTTAATTGTAAAGTAAAGAATACAAAATTTCCCAAGCACTCCGAAATTTATTGGTTGATTTAATTGTTGATTGTATTATCCATTACTTCAATAAAACAAAAGTTACGACTACTTGTACTATTGGGTGAGGGAAAAAACAATTTAAATTAAAATAAAATTTAAAAAATATAACTGTTTAAAATTTATTAAAATTCAATAAAATACAAGAATGACTAAACAGACTCATTCAATTACACTACTTTCATATCGTTTTGCATTTCGAGACTATGGCAGACACGCTCTGAAAATACTACGAATAGAGTACTGAGAAGATAAACTTTCATCGAGAAGCAGCACAGGAAAAAAGTTTTGCTCCAATTAAAGGTTTTAATTAGTTTTAGAAACAGTTTTAATTAATTTTTTAATTGATTCAATTATGTATATTCTTAATTAAGAAAGAACAAAATAAATTTCTAATTAAATAAATAATTGAAGCAATAAAACATTTAATTAAATTTGTGTCTAAAACTAATTAAAACCTTTTATTGGAGCAAAAAATTTTTCCTCTGAGTAGAGCTAAAAATGTAAAACTTTTATTTGTCTATATTTAACCGCTGAAGACAGTTTAAAAATTTTTTTTTTAGAAAATATTTTAGAATCTATTAAATGGCGGTGTACATAAATCGATTGTATTAAGTCGCCTTTATGGGTCCAATGGGTAAAATTTCGCTTTACTGCAAACAAAATGGTCGTATTAGTGACAATGATTTTCCTTAACTTCTTACTTCCTGCTCTAATTATCTTTGACCGCAAAATTGGCATTGTTTAACAATAGTCATTGTAAATAAAATTAATTAAATAATTATATACAAATTAATAATAGCATTAAAAAATTACTACCATAGTATGAAAGAGGCAACAACTAAAATATAAAATATTAAAAATAACATTAATAAAAATAGTCGTATTAAATTTCTCACATTGACTTAATTACTTAATTATAGAAAAAAATTATTAATTTAAAAGAACAAACTTTTATTTGAAATGTTAATAACGTCGCACAGTGGTCAATTTCGCGAGATAGCGGTCAAAACTCTATAACTTTTGACCGGATTGGTTTTTTTTTACGCAATTTGTTTTGTTCAATAGGAGGGACTTTAAGCTTCAATTTGCGTGTTCAAACGTAAAAATCGACTGATAGGAACGTAAGTAATGTGGAGTTAAAAATGCATTTTAATTTTTTGTTGAGTTTCCATGTAAAAGTTGAATATTTTGACATTTTAAATAGGTATTTTTTTTATAATTTCTTATTTTCTTCAATCGTATTTTACAACCAATACTTATTTATTATTCCTAAACATAATTTTGGTCAGAAAATGCCAACATTTGGCCCCTGACATTTATTTAGTCTCAATATTCACAGGGGCCAAAGTTTGTTTTTTTTTGGAAGAAAGCTAATTCTTGTGAGGATTAAACTGAAAAATAACACTGAAATTCCCAACAATATCAATACCATTTGTATATATTATATACAGAACACAACATCGATAAAATTTTAAGTAAACTTTTATTATTGATTTAAATTGCACATATATTTTATTTAAATGTATTAATAAAAATTTATACTAAAATTAGAAACAAATTATAATCTTTAAACTAGTATTAATTAAATAATATTAGCAAACATTTCTTCCAACTAGCTTTGATTTTCATTTTGCAGTAGTTGTTTAGCTTCTTCATCTAACTCTAATGAGGTTGATTTCCATTTTTGTCGAATACTGGACATATATGGGTCTGATGTGCACAACAAAATATTAATAAGATCTTCATTAGTACAATATCTGGAAATTTTTCTTGTATTGTGCTCGCGAAAGAATCTGTAGTCTTTGTTCCTTTTTTCTTGCGCGTCTTCTGAGAGATCTCCAATTGGAAGCATATTGTGCTGAATTATTTGTTCCCCATGGAACACAATTTTGTGAACTGTGGTTGGCATATGTCTCCAAGAATATTTTTGGTTATAAAAGGTTGCTGTCTCATTAGCATACTGACCAAATTTTTTTGCATCTATCTTTTTGCTGCATGCTATAACTTCTAATATGATTTGGAATCGTCGTATTAAATCATAATCTACTCCAGTTATAGAAGCTACAGTTTCTGGATCGGAAAAAAATCTCCTTGCTGTGTTTCCATCATTAGAATTTCCTTCTTCTTGCTTTGGCTGGTCAATTATAAGGCCTATCTCACGGTATTTTTCTTGAATATCTTTTTTTTTTGCTTTCTCACTGTTTCGCCTAACGAAATTTGATGTAGAAATGAATCCTTTATGATGCTACAAGAAACTTCTTCATTGATATGTTTAAGGTTGCGTCTTCGTGATCTTTCCCTACAATTATCAATTGGCTTTGCTGGTCGACCACCTTTTCAAGTTTCCGTGGTAGTTACTGATGGCTTTTTAAAAATAAGTTATTTCTTAGCCATTCTTGGTTGCGTGAGTAAAACAATTTTTTGTTTCTGGAACATTGATTGTACCGTTTTCTTAAAGTATTTAAAAGGTTTTTATTTTTAAGTTATGAATTTTAATTTCTTGTTTGTCGCATATTTTGAAGAATGGATTATTCATTATATGTAAAATAATGTCGTTTTCATCTTTCCGTTCAAAATATATATCAGATAGACACTATAACTGAATTTAGCCATTAGCCAACATTTAGCCAACAATAATGAAGACAAAAAATGAATGCATGGATTAATATACTATTCTCGAAGTTTCAACATGATATTTTTTACCTCTTTGAAACATAATATAACAGGTACTTGGTTTTACCAGTTATTTCCATTGGTTTTAAATTTATTTGCAATTTTCAGGTATTTAAGTTGTGTAATATTAGATGGCATTAAAATCATATTTTACCTTTTCCAAATGAATTGCTAGATACCACATAATTTGAGAGTTCTATTGTCATTTTTGTCAAAATTTTGATACACCCTTCTATGTGGACTAGGTCCAAATATGGACCAACTTCTCATAATTTCAGCAGAATTATTTTTTTAAAAAGTGCAGTCCCGATGCATGGACATGTATATATAGGAATGTAGGGGAGAATTAGGACTACAAAATAGTAAATTTGTGTTTTGACTCTGCTTGACTCACAGGAGTTGTGCTCTATGAAGTAGGAAATTTCCGAGAAATTTGACCTTTTTTAAAAAAAATATTTAAATTGTTCTGAAAACAATAGAGCTTCAAATTCAGTAATAGGAAATAAGTTAAGTTACTACACAAAATTTATTTCGTCCAAAAATCTTGAAAAACAAAAAAGTTATGATCATTTAAACTTTAAAAATTAACTAAATATATCATAAATTTACTAAATTCTGAAAAAGCCCATTTTGGACCACCCTGTTCTCAGTGAAATAGTTGAAATAGAGTTCTAATTTTTTGGCTTCCGAGGTTTACTACTGTCTACTTTCATATGAGTCTAATAACTTTAAAATCGGAGAACAAAAACCAAAAGGAGTTTTGGACGCTATCTCAAAATATTGACCACAGTGCGTCGTGCCTAAGTGTTAAGCAAATTTCTAAATTTTCTGAAAAGATTTTATATGAATAAATCTAACTACGAGTGAAAACATTATCACTTTCTGGGAAAAAAAAATATTTTTTTTAGTCAAAAAAGCAGTCTGCACTTAGTTCGACACATTTAGTCCAGCGTTTTTCTAGTTTCCTAAAAATAGTCGTTTACTTCAATGATGATCTCTTGGTTTGACCCAAGTCTCTTACCACCAGGAGGTTAGGTTAGGTTGCACGGGTCGCCGGCTCTGTGTAGAGGAAAATCGACTCACTTGGCTCCTTTGGTACCGTTGTGACGCCCGAAAGGGGAATGAGCAGAAAGGTTCAAGCAGATCCCCAATCTAGGTTAAGTGCAAAAACCATCCAGAAATCCGGATACATGAATTTATCCTTTTAATATCCCAACCCGATAGGTCTGAAAGGTTTTGCACTATCGGGCTGCCAAGCAGCGCCGCCCTTTACGTGGATAGTGCTAAGCACTATAACACTTCGTCCTGACAACTTCTACAGAAGTCATTGTACGGAAGATTTAAGCTCACAGCGTGGACAACTATAGCGCAGTGTCCTTGCAGCACAGCCACTAGTTTGCCAATCTGTCCTCGAAGGATTCTCAGTAGGATTGCTGTTCGCTTGTATTTATACTGAGGCCACAGAACCCTCGAGACCGCACAGGTGGGCTCGTTCGACCATCCAGGAGGTTAATACATACAGAAATAAATCTTGCACCAATTAAAGGTTTCAATTAGTTTTAAATTTAAATTCAATTACTTTTTTAATTGACTCAAATATATATTTGTTTAAAACAGAACAAACAAATTTCCTAATTAAACAAATAATTGAACGAATTAAGTATTTAATTAAATTTTTATCAGAATTCATTCAGTTAAATCCTTTAATTGGTGAAAATATTTTTTTCTGTGTAGAGAGATATGCTGGATGGGGAGCAGTTTGTATCCCATTTCATGATGTGTGTAACCTAGCACTGTCTTGAGTGCGACTTCCATCGCACGAATAGCAAACTGTGATATACCCGTTCGGTGGAGATGCCTACAGCCTCAGCTATAGACTTGCAGTCCCCCATCGTCCAATATCATTCCATTCCAGTAACGACCTCTTTTTTTGGGCGACCTGAACTTTTGGCGTCATTTGTCCTGGCACGACTTCAACGGAAGTCAGTAAAACAAATTAATGGTGCAGTGACACCATAGTTTTTATCAAGCCTTTATTCGCTTCCCATAATTTTTTTTTAAGTTCTAAATAATGTTTAATAAACAATCTTATTTAAAAAATTTGAGACATAAGCTTACGCAATTATATCGTTTAATAATTCCGAAAACTTGACAGTATCTTCTATTTTTTTTAAACGCTTATGTTCAGACAATCTTAACATAACTCTTCAGTATTAGAATTTTGCAATAAATCTATGTTGCAACATCCTGATTAATTACCCAGATATGGGGGTACCTTTATAAAGTAAATATTAAAGCAGATGAAATTTGAAGTCAAGCTTAAGTTCGTTAATATTAAAGAAAAATTGGAAAAATTTTAACCATGGAAATACATATAAATCATATGTGGCAAACTATAATGTACTTGACAAAACTATTCCTTACGTTTCGTCAAATGTCATTTGCTTAAACAAACTGATCGCATATTCCTTTCGGAATGCATTGCACATTGGGGCAGAATCAAAATATTTTGGAAAAAACTCAATCATTTGTAAACCGCTACTTTGACATAATCATAGCAGAGGAGTATCTGAGCTTAAGTATTGACGGTAGGCACCATCAACTTGCCAGGGGTGGCACTATGAGGTCCCAAAGTTGGGTATCTCGCACCTATAAATTTTTTAGAGCTTGGAATTTCTTAAATTTTTGTTTAATTTTCAAAAATTATACATAAAGGACTAGTTAATACCTAAAAAATTATACTTTAATCTATAAATTACTTTTTAAAATCATCCGGTTATAAGCAATTTAAACTTCCAGGTTTTCCAAAATATTTTCAAAAAATTTTTTTTAATTTTTTCTCTTAGTTAGCAAGCAAAATTTTAAATACTGTGTTAAACAGTTTTGCCACAAAGAAAATTATTTTTTTACCAAAGTTATCAGTAAAATCTACCAAAACCTTCCAAATTAAAAAAAAAAATTATCATTTTTTTATTATAAATCTAAATAAATAATTTTATCCTTTTTTGTGTCAACTTACAAATTCATTTGCTTTGATTTTATAATGTCATTTACAGCGATTTCTTTCATTTGTAAGTAAATACTGGGTTGTTCAACTTATACATTTACACATTTACAAATTATATTTCCAATTTTTATAGTAAATCGTATAGAAATTTTCAAGAATTTTTTTTAAAGTAATTTTAACATTAAAAAGGACAAATAATTTTTTCTATCTAAAAACGCAGAAGAACTTTAACAAACCAACCAAAGTACCAAATCGTTTATAAACAAGAAAAAACTACAAATTTTGGTCCGATCAGACTAAAGTGATATCCCTGGTGTTAACTTTCAAGGTTACATCATTTCTAAGTCAAAAACTAGACGATTTTCAATTTAAAAATTTCAAAATTATTGCATTTTTGTGTATTTCTGCCTAAAAAGGGCAAACAGTATTGTTTTTATAATACAAACAAATTTTCCTAAGGAATATATAAAAATTTTATATTTTATGTTAGTTAACTATAATTTCAGGTTCTTTAATTTGACCTATTTTAAATCGAATTTTTGACTTTACCCTCTATGTTCGAAAATCCAAAAGTTAGATTCGAAAAAAGAAAACTGCATTAAAAAAGCTATATTTAGTTCCAATCATTATATTTCATGAGCCCTACTCCGTATGTGGACTTAACGGACAAAATACTAAAAACCCCAATTTTGGAATTTTTGGTCTTTTTTTGGGAATTGTGCGATTTCCTTTACTCTAATATTGCAGATTTTTTGCGATTTAATTTTTGTTAACCAATTACATATTTAAGTTTTTATATTTTTTGTTATAGCAGACATAATTTTACACACTCTGTATATATTTACGGTTAAAAAAGTCATTTTCTCGTAAATATCGTCGTAATTGTTTTTACAGCGGCCATGGTAAAGCACTTTCTATTAAAATATCAAGAGTCTACCCATTATGTTTCCAAAAATAAGCAAATCATGTCACTGTCGGGACACCCTTTACTTTTTACTTTTTGTTATAATTACTACTTGTTATAGCCATAGTAATACACCTTATGTAACTAGTTTGGGTAACTATTTTTTTGAATAGAATTATTGGAGAGACTACTACGGCCAATAGTTTCGACATAGTATTTATATGAATATATTTTTATTAATAATTCTTGCAAAAAAAACCGACTTCAAAACAGATACCAGATCTAAACTAAAAATGTAAGAAGTAATCTGTAAGAACTATTTATATAAACCAAATAAAAGATAAACAAAATGTGACAAAATTAGCAGGAAAAGAAGTAAAGACTATATGAAATTCAAGGCTCTCCCTATTAAGCCTAGTACTTTGTTCGAATATGTGAAAAATGTTTAGCAACATTTATTATTTCACAGGGAAAATTTGACATTTAAAATGTTAAATTTTCTATCTCGCGATTTGGAAAAATTTTACGATTTTATTGCTTTTAAGTATACCACATTGTTTTACAAATGTTAACAAAAGCCAGGTGATCAGCTGTTGTTTGAAAAATTCCGCATGAAATAATGCCCATTTGCTTTATTTCACAGCTTTGATAAAATGCCAGAAACATTTCAATGTTTTTTCACAGCAAAAACAGAGTACTACTTCAGCAATATTTTTTCATGACTTTTTCATACAAATTTTTTATGTATGTATGTAGTTTGACAGCATTCCGCATGAAAAACTGAACAGAGTACCATGCTTTACTGTTCAAAAATTAAGCTATTTTCACAAACATCCATCTTTTATTGGCACACCGCTTAATTTTAAATTTTTATAGCTGTAATAGCGACCATAGTATTTATTATCTACTTAAAACGGCTGAAAATATAAGGCATACATAAAATTTCATTACCTCTAGGGACACCCTTTTATTTTCAATCTTATAACTCTTATAGCAGACATAATAATACACGCTCTGTGTTGATATCAAATCTCAAAAGACTAGGCCATATAAGTCAAATTACGTCAGCTATGAGGACACCCTGTAAATATTTATATTATGCCAGACAAAGTAGTGGGTGGACATTCTGCCCAATTTTCATGTGTTTGTCTATAAGGGTTCAAAAGACAGGGCCATCTAGGTCAAATTACATCACTTATGGGGACATCCTTTAATTTCTAAATTCAAATTATATACTTGTTATAGCGGACTTAGCAATAGAGGTTCCTTGTAAATTTCAATTTACAAGGAACATACATAAAATTACATTTACTATTGGGACACCTTTTTATTTCCAAATTCAAATTTTATACTTTTTCTTGTAGCGGACTTAGCAATACAGGTTCTTTCTCAATTTCTACGGTCGGTATACAACTGTTCAAAAGTATGGCCATATACATCAAATTAAATGAACTATTGGAGCACCCTTTAATTTATAATATTGAATATGAATACTTTTTATTATAATACTCATAGTAATCGACATTATGCCAAATTTTCAAGGTTTTGTCTATAACGGTTCCAAAGAATTACGTCACCTATGGGACACCTTTTAAATTTTAAATTTATTTGTTTATTACTTGCTTTTGTTGGGAGCTATAGTGCCGCTATAGGCACGCAATTTTTTAAAATTTTAAATAAGTGCCCTTTACGGTTCTTAACACACGTAAAAAACACGTATGTTGTATGGGGACACCCTTTAATTTTTAAAATAATGAACTGTTTTTAAAAAACGGGACCAAACTGTAAGCATAACTTTTCAAATAAAGAAAAAAAATTAAAATCGGTTCAGAAATGGCTGTGTTCTGCGGGCACATACATAAAAAAAGCATCATTCAGACGATTAGATGACCTAAAAAGAAGGAGGTCATCTAATCGTCTGAATGAATGATGAAGTCGGTTAAAAATAGATCTCAATATTAGATTTTTATTTTTTAATAAAAAAAAGTGAAACCAAAGTTATATAATTCTTCTACTATTAAATAATTAAATTTTGTAATTCATAAAAGAATTCGTAACTATCGGTAGTATCGATAGCTTTTCAATTAACTATCGAAAACATCGAATTTGGTGACTATCAATAGTTTTCCAGCTCTACTATGGAAGCTTCCTTTGGCGTTAAAGACTTGTCAGCTCTAATATTTCTCATCATAAGGCGTGTGTCCATAACAGTTTAATGTTTTCAGGCTTTAGCCGAAAATTGGCGGAGCTACATTTCGCTGTTTTAGCACTCTAATAACCACTGATTGGCTTAATTTAGATGATCAAGAAATTGTCATATTTACAATCGATTTTTTAACGGTTCGCCTTAGTTTCTGCATTGTTTTAACAAACCTGTAACCTTTATTACAGGTCCTTTTAACAGATCATTCTAGTAGGCATTAAATTGAAGGGTTTTTAGCAGGCTGTTCTGAAAAGACTTTTTAAAATTATATCCAGCAAAAGTGTGTATAGAAGGACACAGGAAGATGAAATGTTATTTCACTCACAATGATGCTTTGATTGCTCTTAGCTATTCATACTCTGTCGGTATGTCACGCGCTAGTTCTGAAGTGATAGGAACCGGTTCGTGTTCTAACACTTTATATGAAAGTGACCTGTCACTTATACATGGCTTTGGCCTAGGAGGGGATCAATTGCCACTTTTCATTCAAACTGTAACATGTCAATGAACTAGATTAAAAGCGAAACAATAAAAAGCTATTTTCATTATAATAAATAAACCACCACATTCACCACTGAAGGTTTGACAGTTAAAGCTTCAGTTAGGACAACACTCCAAATTAATCACACGTTAGACTGCTTTTACAATAGACAGAAACAGGGCAGGCATTTTTTGAATTCTCTTTTGCTCTGTCTTAATGCTTTCACAATTGGACATAAACAAGACAGACAGATTTTTGCAGATTCTACTTTAGGATTTATTTACTTTACATGTGTGTGAGTGTGAAAATCTGTGGTAAATGTAGTTTGTCGAGAAATTTTAAGTAAATTCACGCTGACTTGAGAAATATAATGTGAAACAACATAGAAAAAAGTGAAAAGCAGAAAAGAGAAACGAAAAAATGTCCAGTACGATAGTCATGAAATACACACTCTACCTCTTCAACCCCTTGCCAACAAATCTCGTCTGTCAACCCTGTTTCTGTCTATTGTGAAAGGAGACTTATTTATGATTATTTTGTATTAAAATACTGTTGCAGCAGCGCCCTCTTGTGTTATGTAGTAGGTATATTTGTTGAATGCTAGCTATAGCTAGGCATTACCAATTTATTTTATTAATTACATATTAGAAAAATTTATTTTGCCACGGCTGATTATTCCGACTAAAGTTGTAAGTAAAAATTTTGATGGATATATACATATATATATGCACGTATGCATGTATGTACATCTGTTATTTTTTTTAATTTTATTATTTTTATACTAATACACTTGTAAGTCATTTACTTAATAGGTCCTTTTTCATCAGTCACGAGTTATAACTTTTTGCACCACTTCTAAGTTGACTGGTCATGGAACGAGTACGATTGGAACAATTGACACAAATTTCCGACAGGGTAGTTATTAGGAACCACAGTGTTTAAGACAGCAGCTACTTTACACTACTGTGACAAAATAATATTCTTGCTTAAAAAAGAACATTTTCAAATTAAAGAAGTTATCGGTTAATTTGTCGGCTTGCGGTACAAATCGATATAATGTTAATAAATATAATTGAAATATAATGATTTCATGTTCGAATAATGTGACAATTATAAATAATAGATTTTTAATAGTAATTTATATATCCGCATGTTTGTCTTTCATACATAATCATGATGGAAACAAAAAAATTCTTCTCTAACACAAACCCAAAGATATCCAGGACTGTCTAAGACTGTTTAGTTTAGAATAAAAACAGAGAAATTTATTTAATTTACAAGAATGTTTTAAATAACAAGCTGTTGGAAAAAAGTTAACTGAAGCTAACCTAAAAGCGTTTTACAAGAGGAATGTTCAGTTTAATTTGATGCTTATGTAAAGTAATATTATGTACACTTAGACATAAAAAAATACTCTTAAAAAAGCTTATAAATTTCATTCTTAAAGCTAAACTACTTGCCTAATATTTTTTTTAACAAAAAAAAAAAAAAAAAATTACAGTGTGTCAAGAATGAGTTTATACATTAAAAATTATTAAGATTTTTTCAACTTCATTAGAAATACAATGCAGTTTTTCGTTATTACAAGTAAGCTAAAATATCTTGTAACTATCACGTATTTTAAAGGCAAAGCTATTGGCAAGTTATAATAAAATAGCCTTAGGCCCATTAGGATTTTGTTGGAGCTATAAATAGTTTTACGTTATTATAAGTAAGCTATAAACAGCCTTTAACTATCACGTACTTTAAGGACAAGTTATAGTAATGAAAATTATCCTCGTTATTAAAACGAAAAACTACTTATCGCTCTAATAAAATCCTTACTTTAGCTATTGGAAAGTTATACTAAAATAGCCTTAGGCCCATTATTATAACTTGCCAATAGCTAAAGTTAGGCTTTTATCGGAGTCATAACTAGTTTTTCGTTATTATAATTAAGCTAAAAATAAACATTAACTCTCACGTACTTTGTAGGCAAGTTATAGTAACGATCCTTACCCTAGTTATTATAACGAAAAGCTACTTATCTCTCTGATAAAATCCTAACTTTAGCTATTATCAAGCTATAATAATGGGCCTTAGTATGCTATGTATAACTTGGACTTACCATCAGTTACGGTAGCTACAATCACAAGTAATGTGATCAAGATTAACGTCATTACCTATTCTGAAGCTCTAACCTGTCCGAGATCTAACCACTGGGTGAATAAAATGCGTTGCAGCAGTCTCGTTGTTTATACTTCTGGTGTCTCCTGTTGAGAGTAAAACAGCACAGTGACTGACCTTGGAAACTGGTCTGGCCTCGAAAGACCTTCAGACTTTTTCATCCAGATTGAGTCTCCAGCAAGCCCTTGATTCTGGTACCCCTATATACCCCGAAAGCACTACGTCAAGGTGTGTTAGATGGAAGACATGACAAATAGTGCCTCCGGGGAGAACCATCACAAGCCATATCTCGATATCAATTAATGGTTAAAAAAATACGAAGTAATGAAAGAAGAGTAAAAGATTATTATCGGCTGCCATGTAAAATAGACTACGGTAAATAGCTGATAATTACGGGAGTCCTTCTCCTTGGATAATAGGTGACGCAATAGATTGAAGATAAGATAATAATATAATATGAGGTACATTCCACAATCATATTAAAACCCTATGAAAAATACGATAATAACACAACGAAATTAACATAATTTTGGAAGACCTTATATTCGAAAATAATCGGTAACTAGAATACAAAGCAATAACACGAGGAATATAAGATGTTTTCGAGATACTTTGTATTCGCATCAGTACGAAACAAAATATGAGATAATCTCGGAAGGTAAATACAATACGAAGTACTAAAATTCCGAATCCATGTAAATAAAATCAAATGTCGTTCTTTGGTAAACGCATCGCTAAAGATTGGCTGCATCGATTTTTTTTGTAATCTTCATCGTAACCTAACTTAGGTTTTTATAGGAAGAAAAATTAACCACGCCCATTTTTTCGCCTACTTTTACTAAGTAGATAAAGAACTATAATAGGTAGATCTTTGATATTCATAGTTTAGCGAAACACAGGCTGAATTGGAATAGTGTGGGCGTGGTACCTACCATACAAAGTGAACAATTATTATCGTCTTCGTGGAGAAATGTAATAGGTAGAGTCTTGAAACTTTGCACATGTAACCGTTATACTAATGTGCATAACTAAACACAGTCTGGATGGAGACAGTAGGCTTGATACCTCCTCCCATACAAAGTGAAAAATTATGCCACTATTTTTGTGGCTTTGGTATATGGAGATGAAGAGCTGTATAGTTTTTGGGCATAATCGGAAGGGTGCAAGGGGTAGTTTCCTTTCCACCAAGTTTTGAGAACGCTCTACAGGTCATATTGACTCACCTATAACTACTAAGTTTTTACTACGGTGGGAATAGGAATCGATAAGTTTATGAAAAAGTTTATTGACAATTTATATGAAATATTTTGTGTTAGAATGCTGTAGCATTATTCCTTCGAGTAGCTTTAGCATTGCTATAGCATTTTTTGTAAAAATTGCTGTAGCACAGATATTTATATTTTGCTAAAGATTTGCTATAGCTTTGTTTTCAAAGGGAGTCTTCTATAGCATTCTATGGCACTGAAAAATAACGTTAAAGCATTTTTTGCAAAAAACTACCAATTGAATTCCGGTAGCAAAAACATTCCAAGCCCTAATCTTGCTTCAGCTGACACGTCTTCTAGCAATAGCTCTAAATTTGCTTTGAATATGCTAGACTTCACTTTGCTATTACACATTTAAGAAGACTTCTTTCTTAAAGTGTATTTTTTCCGCTAAATTTCTTTCTTTTAAACATGTTTATACTGTAACCATTCATTGATTGATGTTACAGTTGTCTTAAACTAATTTGTTTATTAATTGTAAAGTTTACAACAACAATTTGACAACCACAACTTGATAAATATTTTCTTTGAAATCAAGACAGGCACGCGTTCGAAGCACAACAAAAAAGAAAACAACTGGCACATTCTCTTCCTCAACTACAATGTAAAACTGTTTAATTTATTAGAAGAAATTAAGTTTAATTATAGAATTATCAATCATGTTTATAGCGTATTTAGTTGCAATAAATGAAACGGAACGGAAGTTAGTGGTCCGCTTATGTTAATTTGTTAAGTTTCCAACATTTCAGATAAAAGATAAAATTCCTTAAATGCAACTAAATGGTCACAAGCCTTTGGAATCATATCTTTAGACATTTGATATCATCTTGATGCATCATGTACTTTAAAGTGTTTTACAGAACCTTTTAGGAAAAAGGAAATGGGAGTGGTGTTGGTGGCGGATGTAGTGCAAAGGCAATTACTATGAGTTAATAAAGGAAAATATTAAAAACATTTTATTTTAACATCTTAAATAAACACTGCAATTAAAAAGCAGGAAACCAAGTGTTGAAAAATTGATTTAAAAACGTGAAAATTTCTAATTTGAAGAGTAAAATAAAAATAAGAGGAGATAAGTTAAAAGTCCATTATAATGATTTTTTAAATTGGTGAGCATTACATATATTGATCAGAAAGATGAACTAGAGTTATTGGTGGCATCTATACTAAAGAAAATGGGGATTAGGATAGCCTTCTGACTCCCAAATAAATGGATGTAAAAAAGGGGAAAATTCTTCTTAAAACTATAAAATATTTGAAGAAAAAATGCAGATATTCATAGAGAGACTGACTGCATTCATATTTTTCTAAAGGCCGGGCCACATAGAATCTGTCATACGTTATACTTTAACGTACTCAACTGAAATTAAAGTAGCAACGGAAGAGGTTGACACAATGAGTAATTTGTTGACGGATATTAAATCAGAATAAAAAACACATTTTACTTTATTTATTTTGTTTCTTTTTTTTTGCTGCGACCCAACACAAAAATTTAATTTGGGGGAGAGAATAAAACAAGGAAAACATTTATAGCTCTCAACTGCTCTCAACGTAGGTCAAAAGTTGCCCAACTTTCGTTCTTTGCGTTGACGGAGACGTACTGATTGTGACAACATGAATTAGAAAACCTGTATTTCAACTTTCTTGTTCGACGTATAATTTTCGATGATTCGTTCGAGCATTTCGACTGGTAACTGGCGAATGACACGCGTGATGTTTTTCTCCAAGGCCTGAATCGAAGCGGGTTTGTCAAAATAAACTTTAGACTTTACATATCCCCATAGGAAAGAGTTTAACGGTGTGATATCACACGATCTTGGTGGCCAATCGACCGGCCCAAAACGTGAAATTATGTGCTCACCGAAATGTTCTCTCAATAAATCCATTGATTGATGCGATGTGTGGGAACTGGCGCCGTCTTGCTAAAACCAAATGTCGCCGAGATCACGAGCTTCAATTTCAGGCATCAAATAGTCGGTTGTCATGGCATGATAACGCTCGCCATTGATGGTTACGTTCGCACCGGCATCATTGTTAAAGAAATATGGACCGATGAAACCACCGGCCCACAAACCACACCAAACCGTTATTTTTTCTGGACGGAGTGGCAGCTCTTGAATCTCTTAAGGTTGCTCTTCGTCCCAAATGCGGAAATTTTGTTTGTTTACATACCCATTGAGGCAGAAATGGGCCTTATCGCTACACAAAATTTGCCTCGAAAGCAAAGCGATTCAGACGTAAGTTTTTCCATTATGAAATACCAAACAATACTAAACAAAAACAACATGACAGCATGACACGACTTACACGTGTTCTGTCAAAAAAAAAACGCTTTTAAAAAAAGTACTTCGAAATGGATCACCCATTAGAGGCGACCATGGGTGTACTTGCCATTCTGTGTATGTGATGGCAAGAGGCAAATTCCAACGCAATGCTGACGCAATGTGAACTTGCTTGAGGAGAGAGTTAATAGAGATCTGATCAAGCTGTTACGCACGAGTAAGTCTGAGTTGAGAATGTAGGTAGTTATTATAAAATAACCCAATGAAAATAAAAAAAAAAAACAAATATATTCAACTTTTTTTGTTAATGCCCTATCACTATAACGACCTGTGTTATCACCACGCACTAAATGCTTTGTTTCCGTTTTCTTTCAAAATATGGAGAACTTAAATGATGTGGAACCTTGGCTAAATGTAAAATATTCGGAGCTTATGAGACTACTTGAGAGGATCAATTCAAACTGCGTTAAGGAATTTTTATAGTTAAAGGAGTCCGTTGCTGTAGATCAATAATCGAATTTTGGTATTACATACATAAAATTATGAATGATTCATTTGTAACCGTTATTTTTAGCTATAGCGTAAATTGTTGGATTTATCTTAAGTCTGTTATCATATGTCTAAATGCTGCTAGTTTATGTTGCGTATGGTGGTTTGATGTAATGTGGATAGTAGAGTCTGTCGTTGTTGGTTGTCATGTCAAATGTCAAAGTTTAAGAAGTCAGTTTCTCCTGTTATTGTAATGTCAAGATAGTGAAAAAATTGTTTCCTTTTCCATTGAGAAGGTAATGTTTTAATGAAATGTGTTTAAGTCTGTCAGGATTTGTTCGACGTTGTCCTGTTCAAGCATGCATATGATCTGCTTTTGTAACCGTTATTTTTTGCTATATAGCAGTACCATCGACAAATTACTAAGACAATACAACACCAAGAACAGAAAGAAAAAAGACGAAGAGTCAAATAATACAACACCACGACGACACGTTTTTACCTATACAGGGCCAGAAAGATATAGGTTAACTAACCTCTTTCACAAGGAGGGTCTACTTACAGCATTAGAAACCAACAACACTCTACGATGTAATCTTAGGACATCAACCGACAAATTTAATAACAGTGGATTATACAGACTTACCTGCACCTGCAACCATACATACAAACGAGTATATAGGACAAACGGGACGAACACTAAAAACAAGATTTACAGAACACATGCACTCGTACAGACGAAAAAGAGAGGATTCCAACTTTGCACTACACCTTGAAACACACCTTGAAAATAATGCCTTTACATCGAAAGCGCTCGCCAAACGTACAAAAAAAAAACAACAGCCAGTGACGACGGTCTTCACCGAACGGTATTAAAACAGTATTTAATTTACTGGCAGAACAAATCCAATCAATTTAATAACATATCAAATCTGTCTTAGAAATATTAATACATAAACCCAATTCTGAGCGCGAAAGGATGTATTCCGACCCATCAATTCGGCATCAGAAAACACCGTAGTACGATCCAACAATCACACAGATTAGTAAATGTAGTTAAAAAGACCTTTGAAGAAAGAAAATACAGTTCTGCGCTTTTCATCGAAGTTTTTTTTAATTATTGGAGGATGTATATGCCTAATATATAAGTTAAAGCCAAACTTTCCCGAAAACTTCTTTAAACTGTTAGAAAATTATTTAAGTGATTGAAAGTTTATGCTGAAAGAAGAAGATTTTTAAGCTCTCCTAGACCAAGTGAAGACGAAGTTATCGAAGGTAGTATATTGGGACCAACTCTTTACTTGTTGTATACTTCGGACATGCCAACTAGCAACCAAGTCCACACAACGACATTCGCAGACGACACGGCTTTTTGCAGCATTTACAAAAGCGCCCAAGTAGCATCACAATATTTAAAACACCACATACTCGATTAAGAAATATCGTTGCCGAAATGGGGAATAAAAATAAATTATTCGCATAAATAATAAAATGATACCTCAGCTTTCAGACGTAAAGCACCTCGGTATACTTCTCGATCGGCGCTTTACTTGGAAAATCAGTTTACCTAAACAGGCTGATTGGCAGAAACTCTACCCTCTGTTTAGATTCAGCTGTTCAATTCGCTTCTCAAACCGATATGATGTTATGGAATTTATGGAGTTGTTCTAATCATTACTATCATCACGACAAATAAGATTTTGTTACTATTTGATCATTATATGGTTACTACACTCAAAAAAAGCAACATGGTTGCAATATACCATTATTCCATTTTCTAACCACAACCAAGGTTTTATTAGAATTCCAAAATAATATTGCATTTATAAAAATAATATATTATTAGGAAACAAATTATGATAACTTTGCTCGTATGTAAGCACAGTATAAACTTATGTTTTATTAGAATTTAATTTTACAAGTTTATCTTTAAAAAAAATTATAACTTATGAATTGAGTCATATCTCATATCGAATGCTTAAGACTAAAGATATAATTAAAAAATATTGTTTGATTAGAAGTTACGTTTATATAAACGAGTAAGGTATGTTCTTATATTTGTATATTTTATATTTACTTTTATATTTAATTTTTATATTTAATTTTATATTTTCAACGTTAGTTTTAAGTTAGACAATAATATGGTTCTAACATGACAATATTATTATGTTAATAGTAAATGGTTCAATAACAACCCTATATGGATGTAATTCAGTCATAATATCGATACCTTCCCATAAGAATGTATTAAGCGACATTTCCAAAAGTCTTCAGGAAACGGAAAAAAACGTCTCATTTAGTTATTTATTTGTGTATTTTATTGATAGGAACATAATATGTATTCTGAAAATCGCTTTCTAAATACAAAACTTGACGGATAATACAAATTTCAGGGAGCAACATTATTCCAGTGAGAAAACTTGGCGGTTGATACAATTTTATTTTCTCTCTAGTTTCCTTTGAATTCATGATAGGGCAGCGCAACCCAGGGCAAAATGTGGCGCTTAACTTCTAGTATAGTTCCACATCAAAAAGTCATTTTCGAAAAAAGTGTTGCTTAATACATTCTTACGGGAAGGTATCGATATTTTGCTCTTAGATTATGGTTATAATTAATGTACCCTACATTAATTATATCGAAGCGACCCCCTTCCATCCTGTATGATTACAGGCAACCGAAATATAATTTATTGCAAATTACTTACAATGATTCACGTGCTACAACCAGCCTTTAATCTTGACTATAATGATTTCAAACTGTCGACTGGTAACGTTGGCCTTCTTTCTCATCACGCAGTCTCTAGTAATTGCTAGCATATATTCAAGGCTCAGGTCCCCCATGGCATTCAAATTTAACAGGCTTCTACCAGTGGTCTTGGATTTACCCATAGCAGCAGGAGTATCTTCGTAGACTGACTCGTCCACCCCTTGCAAGGTTTCTTTGTCATTCTCTTTCGACATCCTCCTTTTGACAGTGGCAACCGGAGTTCCTAAAGGAATTAATCTCTCCACCTCTAACGAGGCTTCCCTGTCCATACCTATCGAAATATCCCAGTTCCACGCCATAGGAGAACCTTTAGATATTAACCTATTGAGCTCTTGCGAGGCGTTCCTGTCCATTACTTCTGAATTTTTTCCTAGGCCATTATTAGAGAAAACGATTTCCACAGAGCTCCTTATGCGTGGGTAAGTCTACATTGAAACTAGAGGTCGCCTGCTATCCAGAGTTCGCATACTAAAGGCCAAGCACCCTCTTGACCACGTATGCTGTTCCAGCGTGGATTAGGCGAGCTGTTAACCACTAGTCCTCTTTGACCACTCAGGTTCTCGGCACAGCTACCAACCACCTTAACCTTGCAAATGGTTAGATTATGGTTACTTCAACCTTATTTTTTTGTTTGCTGCATATAGAGCGTCAGTTGCAGTTGATGTCCTGGCTGTTGTGATGCTCAGTGCTACTATTCTCTTTACTCTTCTTTCTATAAATGACCTGCGTGAAACAGTAATCTATTTCATTTTAAATGTTTGTAATCTTTAATTCACCTAAAATGTGTAGCACCCTAATGCATTATCACATTTCTATGAACTCGTTTTAGTCCTTAAGTCTTTCTTTTTTTTTTGGGAATTAGTATTGGAAAACACTTTGTGTTTCTTTGCCTTCCTATTAAAACTTAATCATATGATGGATGCCATTATGAAAATATCAATATCGTTCATAAAACTTTATGTTTGCCAACACCCAAAAAATATATTTTTATGTTTCTGTTTTGGACTTTGCGCAAAAAAACCGCTAAAGTTAAATACATACATACATACATACGTATTTACCCGTAGCAAAAAGCTTGATTTTAAATAAGTTTTTATATAAGAGTTTTTAGGTTTATATCAAATATAAAATTTTTTTTCTCCAACATTCGCATGACTAAAATCCATAAAAAATACATGGCATACGGAAAAATGTTATACATACATATCGTACGTACGTACATACATACATATTTACACAGTAACCAGTACAGAAAGAAAAAATCCATTTTAAAAATTTATTTCTATTCATTTTAAAGCCCTACACGCTCCACAGCCGTCTTCTGTATTGGAGAAACTTCAATGATGGCGGTAGATAAACATGCGCGAATATTTTTTTTCTTTCATTCTTTCAGTTTTAACTCCCCATCGATAAATTTTTATACTTTTATGCAACAAAAATAAATGTTACTAGTTTTAGTTTATCGTTGTTGTTGCTGTTGTTTGTTGCCTGGCCATTGGGGGGTTGTTTCCAGTCTTGTATTAAAACTTCGTTGACTGTTCAATGTTGTTTAAGGTGCCTGCCTCTGCCATTCACAATATTAACTTTGATTTTGTATCGCTGATAAAAAAACAAAATGTTGCCTGTCTGACTGGAGTTGTATGCCAGCCTAAAGTTCTTTTCTTTCTTTTTTAAATATTTTAAGTAACATTTTTATATGGATAATATTGTTTTTGTTGTTGGTTTGTATTTTCTTAAAGATTTTTTATGACAAAAAAAAAAAAAAAAAACATAAACAGATTTTGTTCCTGCGCACATAATGATTGTTTAAAAATTATTTGAAACATATTATTTGTTAGAGGGTAGAGTGAGAAGTTTAGATATATTTAAGTACCCAAATGGGAGATTAAATCATTCGATAGAATTCCATTCCATTTCATTTTGTTTTATTTTAAGTTAAGAAATTTTTATATCTTACGACCCATAGTGATACATTTCATAGGCATCAAGTTAAAGTTATTTACTTAAAGAAATGTATAATCAATAAATGTTGGAAAATATCATACTTTCTGATTCCAGGCTGTAAGGGATATATTCGACTCCTAACTGCAGTATTTCATAAACTTTTGCTATTTTCCTGATTAAAGCATTTTATATCTGTTTAGCAAATTCCATGAGTCTACAACCTTTAATTTGGTCACTCTTTATATGGAAACGAATTACTGTGCGACCTTTAAATTTATATAATCATCTTATATATTATGTAATAGAATATCATTTTAAATTATCGACATTTAAACTTAAAATCAGGGGTTCAGAATTTTTCCTTAATGAGCGTTGAAATTTTAACATTTATGATATTTCTCCTTAATGTGATTGCTAAAATTTTATATTTTTTTCACGGTCATAAATGAGCAACCAAAAATGCTCTGCCTACGATCACACATGAATGAGCGTAACTGTTTGTTTTTTTTAGTATACATACATGTGTAAATGAACGGTAAATTAATCAGACAAGTGCGAGTTAGACTCAAACACGTAGGGTTCCTTACTATGTTCAGTGTAACTTAAAAATTCAAATTGTTAATTTTTATATGTCTTATGGGGCACCCTTTAATTTTAAAATTAAAGTCATATTCGCGAAAATTGCATCATTATTGGAACACCCTTTAAATTTTAGTAATTGTTGTTATAGCGGCCATGGTAATACACCCTTAAATTTTAAGTAATTCTTATAGCGGGCGAAGTAACACATCTATTGTAATGTAAATATTTCAAGAGTCTATCTATTACGGTTTATAAAATAAGGCGGTTTACGTAAAAATCATGGCACTGTCGGAACGCCCTTTAATTTTATTATTTGTTATAGCAACAATTCCCTTTCTATAAACATATCAAGAGTGTACCTATTACGATTGAAAAAATAAGTCACTATACGTGAAAAACATGTTACTGTCGGAACACACTTTAATTTTTAGTAATTGTCATATCGGCTGTATTGCCACGGCAACACTGTACAAAATTTCAAGAATATACCTATTACGGCGCCATAAATAAGGCTTATTTATCTTATCTGAAAATTTCAAGAGTTTACCTGTTATGGTTCAAAACTTAGGCCATGTACATGCAAATAACATCACTATCGGAACATCCTTTAATTTTTAGGATGATTTTTTTTTACTTTACCATACGTAGTATAAGGTAAAGTATAGTAATCATGAAAAAAATCGATGTCGGGATTTCGACGGATTTATATGTTTTGAGATCTCCTGAATTCATTTTTACTATTTTTGCGATGATGTCTGTGGGTGGGTTCATGGGTGGGTGGGTGTGTGGGTGTGTATGCTACTATTTTGGTGGAGTTTCTACCGTTTGACATATCAAAATGAAATTTAGTATGTGCCTTTGGTATATGGGATGAAGAGCTGTATAGTTTTTGGGCATAATCGGGAGAGGCCAAGAGGTAGTTTCCTTTCCCCCAAGTTTTGTGAACGCTCTACAGGTCATACCGTATGACATATTAAAACAAAATTAAATATGGAGATAAAGAGCTGCATAAATTTTGGGCACAATCGGGAAGGGGCAAGGGGTATTTTGCTTAACACCCCAAACCGAAAACAATTATTTGTTCGATTCGAATATATTTTGAACTGTTATTCTTTATGTAATATATCCAAAAAAGTATCTGTTTCCATTGGGTATGGTAAAGTTGAGTGTAGGCCACTCCAGTTTCTTTATACTTGTTTATATGAACTAAGTTTTAATTATTGTTAGTAAATTTTAAGTGTATGTCTCCTACAGTTCAAGAAATAAACACATATACGTAAATAACACGTCTCTATCGGAACACCCTATAAGTTTTGGTATCTTTTTATTGCTATAGCGGCAAATGTTATACATCTGTGAAAATTTGAAGAGTCTACCTATTATGATTCCAAAGATACAAAGCGCTGTCAGACGGACAGACACACGGACGGACAGACATTGTAGCGGAAATATAAATTAGAAAATATTATTATGAAAGCAAATACATAGTACTATTTTTAAAAATTCTATGGAAGGGGGCAACAGCAAGTCTATAGGGGGCATTGCACTCCCAGAGTGGCCTTTCTACGCCAATGCTGGCGGTTGCAGGTTCGATTCCCACCAAAGACTCTGGTTGTTTTCTGCAGACAAGCCAAGAGTTTTGCGTGTGGTGTTGTCTTAAATAAAAAGAGTTTATCGATGAATTCGCGAGGAATGATTCGAGGAATGGTTCGAACCTGGAAATGCACGGCGATACATTAATATCCTTGATTTAACTATTTACCTCGTAAGTTTTATAACGGACTGGTTATCAAGAGCAATGAGAACCTTTCACTCGACTTTTCAACATGTGATCGAATGCATTTGAGTTTACCAGCAATTCTGCCTGGTAAACGGAGACTACAGGAGAGATTCAGCTCAACTGAGTATACACCGCCAATAGAGCACCATCAGTGAAAATGGTGATGTCGTTCTTCATACACTTATTGTGTATAACGCCTGCCGCAGTGAGAGACCGATGCAGTATTTTGACTATTTTTCTTCTGTGTTTTTATAGAGGTATAGAACTTTTCTTTTCAAGATGGCGTCCGATTTAACAGCTGTAAAGTGATTTATTCAGCTTGGTTTGGAAATTCATCATGAATAGACTTACGCATGAACAAAGCTTGCAAATAGTGCAATTTTATTTCGAAAATAATGGTTCTGTGCGGAAAACGTATCGCGCAGTACGTCCATTTTATCGTCGACAAAATCGTCCATCAGAGCAGTTAATTCGATTAACCATGGAACGTTTTCGCACCACGTTTACTTTTATTGATAACTCGCATCCCCAGAGACGCCGTACGGTGCATACAGAAGAAGCTATTGCTGCTGTAGAGCGTAGCATTGAGGAAGACCCGAATGAGTCCATCCGCCATCGAGCACAGCAATTGGATCTGTGTCCATCCACTTTATGGCAGATTTTGCGAAAGGATCTTGGTTTGCGTGCTTACAAAATCCAAGTCGTGCAAGAAATAAAGCCAAACGATCATCAAGTAAGGCGTAGATTCGTCGAATGGGCCCAAAACGAGATTACCGTTGTTCCCGATTTTCATAAGCGAATTTTGTTTAGCGATGAAGCGCACTTCTGGTGGAATGGCTACGTCAACAATAATCCTCAAGTGTATGTCGAAACACCGTTACATCCAGAAAAACTAACTGTTTAGTGCGCTTTATGCGCTGGTAGAATTATTGGTCCCTACTTTTTCAAAAACGATGGTGGCCAGAACGTTATAGTCAATGGTGATCATGATTACTAACTTTTTCATTCCTGAATTGAGTAACCATGATGTCCAGGAGACGTGGTTTCAACAAGACGGCGCAATATGTCACACAGCTCGTGCCACAATAGATTTATTGAAAGAACGTTTGGTGACCGCCTAATTTCACTTTTGGACCTGTGAATTGGCCTCCAAGATCTTGTGATTTAACACCGCTAAACTACTTTCTGTGGGGCTATGTAAAGTCATGCGGATAAGCCACAAACGCTTGACCATTTGGAAGACAACATTCGCCATGTTATTGCCGATATACGGCCACAAATGTTGGAAAAAGTCATCGAAAATTGGACGTCCAGATTTGACTACATCTGCGCCAGCCGTGGCGGTCATATGCCAGAAATCATATTTAAAATGTAATGCCACAAGATTATCTTTCGGATAAATAAAATTCATGTCAATCGAATAATCCATCGTTATTTTATTGCAACTTAAAGTTCTATACCTCTATAAAAAACACCCTTTATAAATGCGTTTCATCGGCATTTAAGCTTTCCTAACCTCCTTACTATCTAGATCCAGAATACACTCTTATGTCCAAAGTTCGGCTTAAAGCTATGCCAAATGGCATTCTTAATGCGCAAAGCTGACATTGCAGCCGTCGACCTAATAAATAAGTCCAAGGGCAGCTATTCCAACATTTCCTCAAGGGCCTGTGTTGCATCCCATATACTCACACAAGCACCTCTATGAACCCTATTCAACTTACGCTTAATTGCATTCTGAGAGGCTTTTGGCCACCAAACCAGAGATGCATAAGTTATTAAGATTCGCATCATCGTACTCTTAGAAAGCCTTCAAATATGATTGACACAAATTTTAAGGAACGGTCAGATATGTCAAATGTTTTACGTCGATAGACTGAAGGTTTAGTCTATCAGCCGGGGGGTTGCGGGTTAGACACTGGGTGTTTCTGCAGACAAGCAAAAAGTCTAAAAAGTAAATATTTGTAAAAATAGTAGTTACGCTTTTATGTTGAAATATTTGGAATACAGAAAAAAATTTTTGCTACAATTAAAGGATTTTATTAGTTTCAGATACGAATTTAATTAATGTTTTAATTAATTCAATTATATACTTAATCAAGCAATAATAAATAAATAATAAATAATTCAATCAATTAAAAATTTAATTAAATTTGTATCTGAAACTGAATAAAACCTTTGATTGTTGCACAAAACTTTTTCTGTGAATATCTGATCGTATCTTTAGGCGATTACATTAGTTTAAGTCTACACAATGTCTATAAAATTATTACATATTTGAACATACATATATCTAAGTTTTTTGTTGTTGTTATACTCGACGACTAAGAATATTTACAAAAACAAAAGCGACATTTTAAAATCAAATATTGTTGCTGAGAAAAAAAAAACAAGCAACAATTGGAACGACTAATTGCATATTTGCATACAGCATGTTGTAGATACACCAACAATTACATGTTCGTTCATATCATCATGCAATAACAGCGACAACAACAGCAAAACAATTTACAAACTTTATTTTCAATTCTAGCGCTTTTAGAAAGTGTGTGTATTTATTTGGCTATTTTTTTCTTTCTTTATTTCTTTCTGGCTTTGAAAGTCAACACCATTGGCAGCATGTATCCGTGTATTTAGTGGTGAAAACCTTTCATCAAAAACTTCAACAATTAGAAGAAACATATGAATTGCTTATGCGTTTTGCAACATCTTCGCAAGTGAAAGGATAAACAATTCAGTTGCAACAGTTTAAAAACATTTAGTTTATTTTCGAAATAAAGCACTTTAAATTCGTTGTCTGCTTCTTTTTTCAGAAACTTGTGATGGTGGCATTTTCAAACAGGTTGCAAATCAACGATATTTCGATATTCGATTGTTGTCATGAATTCATCAGTTTCTTCGTTTCTTTTACGTTTTCATTTACATATCTAACCATTCACTTACAACAGTCAACACTTAATTGAGGTTGACACAAGTCGATTTCAAACCGAACTACATGAAGTTAAAAATTAATGGGGAAAAAAAGTTTTTTTTTAAAAACATCTTTAAAAAAATATCTTTAAAAATATCTTTAAAAAAATTGTTTGAAAGTTATTTGTTATAAAAGGTACTCTTTAAAGGCACTTTCTAAATAAGTACTTTTTAGAAGGTTTTTAAAAGTTACATTTCAAATTTTTTTTTTTAAAGGTGCATATAGTTGCTATAAAATGAATTTTTTCAGAAGGTATTTTTTAAATGTGTTTTCAAAAAACTACTTTTACGGATACACGCAAAGAAAAAACATGGCTGAGATAATCATAATCTAAGGGCAACATGTCATGGTTAAATTATGTGGTTGTAGTGAAACCATATTATTGTTGAACATTATAATATTATGGTTAAATTAACGATTATAGTATGATTAAAAAAATATTAAATGTCATATGAAATGGATATGCCAGTTTTAACATTTTAAAATACAAAATTATTTATTATTTTTTACTTATATACAAAATACAGATGATTTTATTAATACATATCGCACCCTAAATACAAAAGGGTCACAATTCAAAATTTTCCAAAACTGACTTTTTTCCATAAATTAATTCAGAGTACATATCTCTAATTATTGCAAAAATTTCTTTTACATCACTATCTTCTTTAACTGGTAAAATACAGTTATGTCTATTTTTATGTTAAGTGAATAAATGAAGATGAACTAAAGAAAATTATTTTTAGTCATAAATAAAAATTTTATTTTCGCAAACATAACATAAAATTGAAAAAAGTATAGCAGAACCTTCTTCAATATTGAATTTTTTTATAATGGAACAATATTTTCTTTAAATATTACAATCATTTTTACACAAACAGTTTTTTTTTCTCTCCTGAAAACTTTAGTATTTTGAGTTGTGACCCTTTTGTATTTAGGGAGCGATATGTATGTACATACATAAATAAATTTAATTAGCATTTGTCTTCTTTTAAACCGTGTTTCAAGAACATAAGGGCGGGAATACTTTGGCCATCGATTTCACGGCTTTCGCACATGGCCCATAACATCGCAGTTCATGGATTTACCAGTAAAGAATTGGAAATCCTTAAAACGGCTCAAGATTTCTTTCATTAACTTGTTATGGAAGACATCAATTTTATCGGGGGATCTCTTTGCCAATTTAACCAACTCCTTTTTCAAGTACAAAGAGAAAGAAGTCTATCTGTCTCCGAAGGCAAAGCATTCTTGTAAACAATGATTGAGAACAACATCAACGCTGTTCTCAACGGTTGAGTCTGTACCTTTATCAGCTTCTTCAGCTGAGGGATAGAAATTTTCAATTTTAATGTCACCTCGTAAATTACATCACATCGAACAATTTCGTTTTGTACGTATCTGCGAACATTTAATCATCAGCAATGATATCGCTGTTGATTTTCAAGATATCGAGGTGGGATAAAAATTAAAAATAAATTTGTGTCTCACACCGATAGGACACGAATTGCGGGAATCCAGAGTTGCCACGCGCAAAAACAATTGTTTATATATTTCTTATTATTGTTTTTTTAAGCACAAACCAATAAACGATGACATAAATATATAAACAATATTTATTTTTTTAAATTTTTTGGTTACCTACGAAAAAACTTTAGTTGTGGAGTAAAAATTAAATAGTTAAAACCAACCATGTTCAAGTTTTTGTACGTAGTAACCATTTAATGATAAAATGTTAACCAAAACATTTTCATCGGGACCAGAGTAATGTTAGACGCAACTAAAATTTGTTTATCGTAACCATATATTGTTACAGAGAACATAATGTGGTTGCTGTGACCATACCATAACCATAGTTTATCTTTGCGTGTAGTTTAATAATATTTAAAGGTATTTATAGCTTAAGTAAACTTTAAAACGAGCTTTATTTATATTCGGTTTCACAACCTAACTGTATAATTCTATATTTATAAATTTCAAATTATGACAATAGCACAGCCAAAACAATGGTGTAACACTATAAAAAATATTCGGTTAAAAAAAAATTAAATATCGATGCAAAAAAAAATTACGTTAAAATCTTAAGCTAAGATTATCTGTACGGTAGCTTATCCTACACGTTTGCCTTAACGTACACTTATAATAACCAAAAGCTAAAAAAATGTCCTATAACATCCTATCTTTTACTATTGGCAAACTGTGAAAACCGTCCTGAAATAAATTTTTTAAAATGTACTTTTGTATTATTTTTTAAAAATGACTTTCCTAAAAGGTAATTTTTAAAACAGTACTTTTTTTAAGGGGTTGATTTCTGGACTTACTGAATTATTACTACAGGTACATTTTCTGTAGGAAATTTAACAAAAAAAGTACTTTGTTAATAACTACCTATTTCAAAGGTATTTTTTAATGTATATTTCATCAAAAATATTCCTTTACAATAGAAACCTCTTTGAAGGTGCTTTTTTTGAAAGATATTTTTAGGTTTATTTTTCAAACAAGTATATTTTTAAAGGTACTTTTTTAAAGATATTTTTTTTTTGTATAAGGAACTTTCTTATAAAAATTCCTTTTAATAAATTTACTATTTATTTTGTAAAAGTACTTTTTGGGAATGTACTATTTTAAAGGGTAATTTTTATTTATTTTCTTTAAAGCTTTTTCACAACTACTCAGCTGAATTAAACTTGTCCGCTTATATGGCAGAATTGCTTCGGTTGCTGCTGGAAATTCAGTTGCAAGGAAGATAGGTTATCATTGCACTTGACTACCAGTCTCAATCTAGGGCTAGAATGTGTTTGAAAACTTAACAGATGTGGCTCGGTTAATGTGGTAACGTTGATTTGGGTTAACGGACACATAGGCAGAGCTGGGAATGAAGCTGCAGACCAACTGGCAATAAGGGCGAATTCGAGCGAAGATCCTACAATGGGTAAATTCACTAAAGCTGAAAAGGTAGACAGGCTCAAATGGTAATTAAAGAACCGCGTGGCATTAAGGCCAGTAAGGTGCTTGGATATAATAGAAAAACTGCGTTAGTGACAGGTCATGGAAAGTTTAAATATTCTTGTAGACTATATCTAGCAGAGGCTAAAATGACAGCGCACATTGTGTATGAATGTCCAGCACTGGCTAATGGATGCCATGATCTAAGCTTTGTACAAAAGCTAACAATTACTAGAGACCCTGTGATGAAAAAGAAGGTCGACAGTTACCACTCGACAGTTTGAAATCACTAAAGTAAAGAGTAAAGGCTGGTAAAGAAAGTGACTCGATGAAAATAAAGTTGCCTTAAATTACAAATCGGTTGCCTACAATTATAAAGACGAAAGGGTGTCGAAAAGGGACCCATTAAGGAAGCGGTCTGCTTCGATATCCCTCCTACATTAATAATACTTTTCTAACAAATACTTTTTACCAATTGTATCTTTTTAAAATAAACTTCGTTAAAAGGTACTTGTTTAATAGATGCCTTTGGTAAAAGATATTTAAATAAAAAGCGCAAACTTCAGAAAAAAACCTCAGTTTTGTTTAAACGTGTACTTTTTTGGATTATTTTTTAAAAAGGTAATTTTTTTAGAAAGGTATATTTTTGAATTATTTCTTTTTAAATTTTTAAGATTGCTTTTTTAAAGATACTTTTTTAAACGGCAAAAAGTTACTTTTTCAAATTAACTTCTTTTAATGGAAGTTTTTTAAAAAAATACTTTTTTGATTAATGTTCTTAGGGTAATTTTTTAGAAATAATGTTTTAAAAAAGTACTTTTTGAAAAGGTATATTATTATAGGTTTTTTATATAAATTAATTTTATTTTATATTGTTTATTTGACCTTTTTGTTAATATTAATTTAACTATTTTATTTAAGCTTTAGGTCTTTAAATAATTTTAATTTTTATTTTTTCGATATTTCGCTACTCCTTTGTGTAGCATCATCAGGAAAAATTAACAAATTAACGTTATGAAAAATTACAATTAAAAACGTATTGAAAAAATTTTCTTCAAAGTAACATATTTCAAAAAAATTTTTGTCATAAACTTATTAAAAAGTTTTTAAACAAGTACAAACAATAATTAAATTATTTCTTATTTACTAAATGTCTGTAAATTTGAGCTACATTATCTGTGTCTGCCTTAAAATTAATTCTCTGTGTGTTTGGTGTAATAATAATTTGTAACATTTCTAATATGTAACGACGTTTATAATTGTTTTCTGACTCAAAATACTCTAAACAAATTATTCAGTAAAACTAAAGATAGAATCCAAAAATTAGAATTGTCAAATATAGTATATAAAATACCTTGTAACGGTAATGAAAATGAAAATTGTAATAAAGTATATGTAGGCACAACGAAAAATAAACTTAAAACTAGAATAGCAGGACATAAATCAGACCAAAAATATAGGAATATTAATTCGCAAAAAACAGCATTATCTTCTCATTGTGCTGAATTAAATCACTATCCCAATTTTGATAATGTTTCAGTACTAAATTCAGAAAACAATTATAAACGTCGTTACATATTAGAAATGTTACAAATTATTATTACACCAAACACACAGAGAATTAATTTTAAGGCAGACACAGATAATGTAGCTCAAATTTACAGACATTTAGTAAATAAGAAATAATTTAATTATTGTTTGTACTTATTTAAAAACTTTTTAATAAGTTTATGACAAAAATTTTTTTGAAATATGTTACTTTGAAGAAAATTTTTTCAATACGTTTTTAATTGTAATTTTTCATAACGTTAATATGTTAATTTTTCCTGATGATGCTACACAAAGGAGTAGCGAAATATCGAACAAATAAAAATTAAAATTATTTAAAGACCTAAAGCTTAAATAAAATAGTTAAATTAATAAATTAATTTTAAAAAATTTAAAATTTATTTTGTATAAGTACCTTTACGGTACGGTTTTTAAAGGTATATTTTTTTTGTAATTAATTTCTTAAAAGCTGCCTTTCTAATATACATAAATATTGTTTCTGAATTGTTCCTTCTCATTAGAAACTTTTCTGAAAAGGTATTTATTTAATAGCTGTTATTTGTAAAAGTAATTAAATTAAATTATTTTTAATAATTTTAAAACCAAAATTTTTTAGAAAGCATTTTAAAAAAATATACTTTTTAAAGATCCTTTTATATTATTTTTTTTAGATTTTAAGGTTCCTTAATTAAAAGTACTTTTCCAAAACGGGAAAAAGTTATATATAAAATTCTTGGGAATTTTATTTAAATTTTTTAAAAGAACGATACGGATATTTATTCTTTTTCGAAAAACCGTCTTTTTATTCCCTTCACAACAGGTGGAAAGAGTATATACGAGTATAAGTTTGTCATTCCGTATGTAATTTCTAAAATATTCATTTCCGACCCGATATGGTATATATATTCTTGATCCTTTAATTAGAAAAGTTCAAAAAGCAATGAGCGTCTGCCCTTCAATATGACGAAATTTGTTGAAAGATTTTTTTTGCCATTGTCTGATGATTCTAACCCAATGTAGATCGCAGGAAGGTCCAAATTTTTACCAAAAAATTAGAAAAAATTTTTGTACAAAAAGTATTACAAAAAATTAAAAAAATAAAAGAAAGACGTAAAAAAATACAAATAATTCAAAAAAAATTACAAAATATTAAAAAAATTTACTTAACTCTAAAAAAAAAAAAAAATTTACAACAAATTAAAAATATACAAAACAAAAAAAAATTATTTGAAAAAAAAAAATTGAAAAATATTAAAAAAAATGATTACAAAAACAATAAACAAAAAGTTTCAAGCAATTTTTTGTAGAGGGTAAACAATATAAAGAATTACTACTTTTTTAAAGCTACTCTTTTATTTTTTGAAATTCTTCTTTTTTTAAACGTTGTTACTTTTTAGATAACGATAAGGATATTATTTTTTTCAAAAACCGTCTTTTTATACCCTTTTATAGACGTCTTTTATACCCTTCACCACAGGTGGAAAGTATATATACAAGTTTGTTTACACAAAAAATTTTCAATCAAATTTTTACAAAATATTTACAATAAAATTTTTACAAAATATTTACAATAAAATTTTTACAAAATATTTACAATAAAATTTTTACAAAATATTTACAATAAAATTTTTACAAAATATTTACAATAAAATTTTTTACCACAAATTTTCAATAAAATTTTTACAAAATAACTACAATAACATTTTTACAAAAAAATTACAATAAAATGTTTAAAAAAATTTTTACAAAACATTTTACTAAAAATTTTCCAAAAAAATTTCTAAAATTATTTTTTTAAATAATGTTCCACAAAATTTTCACAAAATTTTCCAAAATTTATTACAAAAAATTGAAAAATAATGACAACCAATTTGAAAAAAAAAAATTTACAAAAAATTAAAAGAAATTTAAACAAAAAGAAAATTTTACAAATAATTAAAAAAAAATATTTTTACAGAAAAATTTCAAAAATGCTTAGAAAAAATTTAAAAAAAAAAATTAAAAAAAGTTATATAAAAAATTTTTACAAAACATAATATTTAGCATTATTGTGGTAAAGGGTATATAAGAATCGCATGGCATAGTGCTTATTTCCCAGCAATTTTACTTTTTAAAACTTGTTTCTAAAATGTTACAAACCTTAAAACGAACAAGAAAATAATCCCCTTCTTAATAGTGATTCGGTGAAAGAGAAAACACTGCCACAACAGAAATCTTCCAATTACATTTTTAAAAGTTTTTCTCATTTCCATAGAAATGTGCGAAGATTATACGTTTCAACAAACACGAAATTTGTTCACGAAAACCCCGAGCTGTGTTGTAGTTGTTGTTGTTGATATTACTGATGCAATGTTATGTTTGTGCAAGTTGTTGTTGGAAAGGCAACAATACATGTACAACTGGGAATCAACTGCAAACAAACTTGTAGTGCATTGGCAGATATTTTCCTTCAGCGTACACGATTCCATCAATGTACACGGAAAAAGTAAGAAAATTTAAATAAAATTTTTAAACGTTTGGAAAAAATCAAAAACATTTTAACGCATTTTTTAAATATTATAACTTGTTGTTTATGAATACTGTAAACTAGCTGTGCCCGCCACTTCGTGGGCGTACTGTCAATATTTTTCGATTTTGCTTTGAAAGTATTCTACACCAATTGTAAGACTCTTACTTTTATAGTGATTCAGTTATGGTTTATGTATTTACTTTATATAAAGGTACCCATGCCTGGATATAATTCTAAAATTTATAAAAAATTCTAAAAATGTAATGTAAAAATGTAATGCTCTGTAAAAGGAGTTTAAAATATTTTAATAACAATGTAATTCCACAAAGTAAAAATACAAACCAAATACAAATTTTATTCAATTGGCGCCATCTGTTGCGCAACTTTGTTTAAAATATACCACTTACAAAAATAACAGGTGCGCAACCGTGTTTAAAATATCCCATTTTTAAACCAAAAATTTTAGAAAAAGCAGTGAAAGTACGCAATTTCCGGTTTAAGGAAATTGCGTACTTTCACTGCTTTTTCTCCACTTTCTCTCGGAAATGAGATATTTTTGCGAAAAAAAAGTATCCTATATTGGAATCAGGATGCTAAGATACCTCCTCACAAAATTTTGTTAAAATCCATCCAGTATTTTTAACGTGATGCGAACGCAAAAGAGAAGCAGATAGGCAGACGGAAATGATTTACTATTTTATTATATGTATAGATATATATATTTGTTTGCAACATATGCCACATTTATCCAACTCCAATATTTAATATTTTTTTGGTAAAATAGAAAGAAATAAATTAGTCAAGTGCGAGTTAGACTCACACACGTAGGGTTCCGTACTATGTTTAGTATAATTTAAAAATTCCAGTCCTTTATTTCTTTATGTCTTATGGGACACCCTTAAATTTTAAAATTAAAGTAATATTCGCGAAAATTGCATCATAATTGGAACACCCTTTAAATTTTAGTATTTAATTAATTTTATAGCGGCCATGGTATATAGGTAAAAAATAAGGTAGTATTCGTGAAAAACACGTCACTAATGAACACACTTCAATTTTAAGTATGTGTTATAGCGGCCGAAGTAACACATCTACTGTAAAGATTTCAATCTATTATCTATTACGGTTTATAAAATCATGTCACTGTCGGAACACCCTTTAATGTTATTATTCATTATAGTGGCCATGGCAACTTCCTTTCTATAAATATATTAAGAGTCTACTTATTGCGATTAAAAAATAAGTCACTATAAGTGAAAAACATATCACTGTCGGAACACCCTTTAATTTTTAGTAATTGTCATATCGGCCGTGGCAAAACATCTTCTGTATAAAATTTCAAGAGTCTACCTGTTACGGTTCTAGAAATAAGGCCTTGTCATGCAAATCACCTCACTGGGGGAAAACCCTTTAATTTTTACTAAATATTATAGTGGCCATAGTTATACACCTACTGTAAAAATTTCATGATTCCACCTATTCATTCAAAACTTAGGCTATATACATGCAAATGACGTCAGTATTGGAACACCCTTTAATATTTAAGTTCTATTTTGTATATTTGTTTATAAAACAAACATAGTTTTAATTACTGTCTGCAAATTGGAAGTGGTGGCCTCTTACAGCTCAAAAAAAAGACATAAACGTAAATAACACGTCACTTTTGTAACACCCTAAATTTTAGTATTTTTTGCTATAGTGGCCGGAGTTATACACTTTTGGTAAAATCTTCAAGAGTCTACCTATTATGGTTCTAAACTTCCAAACATACAAAGCACACCACTATCGGAACACCCTTTCATTTTTAAGGTTTATTTTTTTAGAATTGTTTATAAAGCGAACTAAGTTTTAATTACTGTTTGTAAATTTTTTGTGTATGCCTCCTACAGTTCAAGAAATAAACACATATTCGTAAATAACACCTCTCTATCGGAACACCCTATAAGTTTTAATATTTGTTGCTATAGCGGCCTATTATGGTTCAAAACTTAGGCCTTATACATGCAAATCACGCCACTATCGGAACACCCTTTAATTCTTAGGTTTATTTTTTCAGAGTTGCTTATATAGTGAACTAATTTTAATTTAGTGCTTGCATATTTTTATTGAATTCCTCATACAGTTCAAGAAATAAACACTTATTCGTAGAGAACAACTCTCTATCCGAACACCATATAAGTTTTAGTATTTGCTAGTATAGCGGTCACAGTTATATACCTTCTGTGAAAATTTCAAGCGCCTACCTATTACGACTCAAAACTTAGGCCTTATACATGCAAATCACACTACTATCGGAACACCTTTTAATTTTTAGGTTTATTTTTTATACTTGTTTATATAGCGAACTAAGTTTTAATTACTGCTTACATATTTTTAGTGTATGCCTCCTACAGCTCAAGAAATAAACACATATTTGTGAATAACACCTCTCTATCGGAATACCCTATAAGTTTTAATTTTTGTTGTTATAGCGGCCACCGCTATACACCATCTGTGAAAATTTCAAGAGTCTACCTATTTTGGTTCAAAAATTATGCTTCAACCATGCAAATCACACCACTATCGGAACACCCTTTAATTTTTATTTTTATTTTTTTATACTTGTTTATTTAGTGAACTAAGTTTTAATTACTGTTTGTAAATTTGAAGTGTATCCCTCCTACAGTTCAAGAAATAAACAAATTTTCGTGAATAACACCTCTCTATTGGAACACCCTATAAGTTTTAGTATTTGTTGCTATAGCGGCAACAGCTATACATCATCTGTGAAAATTTCAAGATTCTACCTATTACGGTTCCAGAGATAAAAGGCGCTGACAGACGGACAGACAGACAGACATTGTGGCGAAAACAATAGGGGTACGTTCTTACACTTTGTGTACGGAACCCTAAAAAAATGGAGAAGGCCTTTGTGTTCGTGACAAATAATTACCTACTAATGGAGTTTATCTTTGTTGCCGCAAACCCTTCAATTTTGTTATTTAATATTATGCTAATTACCCATAACGTTTTATAATAAAAATGCAATTTATTTGTTGGGGGAAAGAGCTAGTCCCTATACGTATTTCACTGGTTGCTCAGGCCAGATCATCAGGAAACCTTTTTCCTAATTTTAGAGAAGCCAAAAATACTCTATAAGTAATAAAAATTTTGTTTTTTTTAAGTTTTATGAATCCAAAAGTAGCTAACAAACTTGAAATTGTAAATTTTTCGTTTGGATATTCATACTCAGTACTTAAGGTCAATGTAGGGCTTTCTCAATCACAGAACTTGTATAACTCTATTACATTTTTGCAACAACAACATTAATGTTACCTCATTAACCGAAGCACATCTGTTAAGTTTAAAAATTAATTTCAGCAGTAAATCATAGTACATACACGTCCACTTGCCTCATGTGTTTTATAACCGACTGGTTGTCAAGTGCAATGAGAACCTTTCTTCCAAGCACCCAATCTTCCAGTAGATAAGTATATATCTTCTACTACTGTACTCTCCATAAGAGAACCATTAGTAAAAAGGCTGATGCCATTCTCCACACACTCATAGAATTATGTATAACACCTTCCCCAAAGAGTGCCCAATGCAGTCTTTCGTCTATTTTTTGTTATACTTATGCGTTTCATCGGCTTTTGGGCTTCCCTAACCTCCTATAATTAGATCCAGAATACTCTTAGGCCTAATATTGGGCCCATGACTATGACAAATGGCATCGCTCTTTATACGCAAAGCTGACGTTGCAGCTGTCGACCTAAGTCAAACATTAACAATCTTAACATATCTGATCTAACATCACGATAATAAGGGCCTGATTGCTCTAGAATCTAGTCTTAGGTTTTAGACTTATAAGTCAGAGCCTTACACTCTATTTACTGGTTAACATATTCTAGTTCCATTTAATTTGGAATCCATGAATATTGGATTCTACTCTCTTCCGGTTTTTTACGTTAAATCTCACATCAAGTTTAGACTAGAAATATGTAGATGCAGAAATAAAGAACAATTGTTGCCACTCGTAACAGGGCTTGGTATCTTCAGATATCATCTATAAAATATATAAAAAATATAAATGTAAATGTATTTCATATATAAAATAAAAACCGAAGATGTGGTAGCAGCAGTAGGCTAGTATGTAGTGTGTTAGCCTATCAGCGTGGGGGTTGTGGGTTCGATTCCCACCAAAGACTCTGAGTATTACACTACAACGAGTTATTATGCTCGATAATTTCACTTAGAATATAATTTGTAATTGTATTGCAACATTAAAAAAATGAATAAAATAAATAAGAAGAATATAACAAATAAGTTGAGATTTTTAGCTAATTAAGGTGGGATCACACGATTGCCGCAATGCACCAAATATTGCCTTATATTATGCGCCAATCGTGTGATTTCACAATAAATTAGCAAATGCGGCAATCGAGGCCAATATTGTGCCAGTTTTGCCCAATAAAATGCAACTCTGGTGCGACAATAGTGTGACTGGGAAATTGGCAATCATACGGCAATAGAAATGATAAAAACGCGACAATATTTATTGTGTTTTTGTGCTGCAATAGACGTTACCAATACGCGGCAATTTACATTTGTTAAATAACTTGTTTTTGGTATGTAAGCATAAATAATAATAATTTGAAATAATGATTATTCATAATTTTTTATGAAATATTTATATTATAAATAATTTTTTTTATTATATTCTCACTTTTATGCTAAGCAGCTAAGCGTTCAAGAGCTGGAATAGCCATGCGCATGTTTGTGTCCTGTTTACCAATATGTATATGGTAACACCAGTTCCAATAAATCTTTGAAGGTTTCGACATTCATAAAAATAAAATTTGAAAATTCGAATAACATTTTTAAAACTTCTGGCTATATATTTCTTCAAATTATTTTAAGGTCTTCTCATATGAGCCATCAGTTGCTCTAATTTTTTTGTATATTTGATTTACATATGCTGTTGCAAATTTTTTCGCTTTAAAAAACAAACAATTTTTATGCACTAAACAAAACACAATTTTTCAAGTTCGCTCAGCTGTTTTTCATAATTACAATACAAAACCGTGTGACTGGGCTGCGGCAATTATTGTTGCCAATTGTTTTTCGACGTTTTGCGGCAATCAAATTTGTACACAATAGGGCAATCATGTGAATGAACAGAATATGATTGGAACAACTTTATTATTATGCGGCAATTTAGCACAATAAAAATTGGGCCAAATTGTTGCGTTTGCGGCAATCGTGTGATCCCACCTTTATGAATTCACTCTTAACAGAATGAATACATAACTCTAAGTACGTACGCTGTTATTCTAATTATATCGTCCCAATTCCTCTCGACTATGACCTAAGCGGTAATCAATAAATGCCTTTTGTTCTGGAATTTCAAAAACCTACCTGCTAAGCCGGTATCCAACACATGTTCTCGAGACAAGGCTGCACAATGTTTTGAGGGGTTTGAAGTCCAAAGTCTGTGGCAACAGACCCACAACTACCCCTATACAGCCATAAAAGCCAATTGCATGATGTGCTGCTGTCCCGCGTATTTCATGATGCAGTTTCATAATAAAAAATATACAGTCTACGGCAAACTTTATAGTCCATTGGGTTTCATTTTCGATTTGTTATCTGTTTTAAAAGTGTTTTTCTTAATGTTTAAAAATAACAATAACATTTTGTTTAAAAATAAAAATAACAATAATCGTTAAATATTAATGATGTTATTCTTCGTTTTTTTTTTCCAAAACTACATCTACTACTTTTGCTGTAACTAAATTAAAATTGACCAAAAAAAAAATAAAGAAATTATTAAATCTAGACGCCATAGGGACACGAGTGTGTGAGTAAGCAAGTGGGTCGGTCTGTATATGTCCTACCATGTTTAATAACTATCAAACGGAAATTCAATTCATTGTTTAACATGGCAGCAGCCATGTTTTAATACAATACGTGACTTGATTTCATTTTCGTTCGTTCGTTCGTTTATAAAACACATTTAACGCGCAAAACAGAAGACGTTGGTTGTTGATAAGCTCGTAAGTAAATGTTACAACGATAAGATGTTTTCCATTGCCTTGCACTTAATTTTATGTTGCCCGTTTTTTATTGTGAGTTCTTTAACATTTATTAGAGTTTATTTTTAACATGACTATTAGCTAACAAATAATTTTTCCACTTTTTCTTCACCTAAACTTAAAGATACAAAACTCTTTTTTCTTTCTTTACCCCATCCTAATCGAACTTAAAAGTTTTTTAAAAATGATTTACAATATTAACATAATTTTTCCTAAAATTCAAAATATTTACACGCAGAGAAAAAACATGGTTATGGTATGGTCACAAAAACATCTTATTTTCTCTGTAACAGTATATGTTTGCAATGAACAACTTTTAGTTGTTCTAATCATAACTATGGTCATGACAAGCAAGTTTTTATTACTATTTGCCCTTTATATGGTTACTAAACACATAAAATGCAACATTGTTGGTTTGAACTATACAATTTTCAAACCACAACCAAAGTTTTATTAGAATTCCAAAATAAAATTGTATTTATAACCAAAATATAATATTAGTAAACAAATTATGATAAGTTGCTCGTATGTAAGCACAGTATGACTGCATACAAACAAATAATACATATATTTTTTTTTTAATTAACCGACTTCAAAAAAGAAGGCGGTTATCAATTCGTCTGAATGTTGCTTTTTTATGTATTTAACCGCAGAACTCAGACATTTCTGAACCGATTTAAAATTTTATTTCTTTATTTGAAAAGCTATGCTTTCAGTTTGGTCCCGTTGTAAAAACAGATCATTATATTAAAAATTAAAGGTTGTCCCCATACTACTTACATGTTTTTTACGTGTATTATGAACCGTAAAGGACACCAAATTAATGTCGCTATAGCTCCCAGTAGCAGAAATGAATAAAAAAATAAGTTTAACATTTAAAGGCTGTTCCCATAGGTGAAGTAATTTGATCTATATGGGCCTATCTTTTGAACCGTTATAGACAAAACCTTGAAAATATGACAGAATATCGATTACTATGACCGTTATAAAAATGTTTAAATATTCAAAATTTTAAAGGGTGCTCCAATAGTTCATTTAATTTGATGTATATGGCCATTTTTTTGAACAGTTGTACACAGACCGCTGAAATTTACAAAGAACCTGTATTACTAAGTCCGCTATAACAAAAAGTATAAAATTTGAATTTGGAAATAAAAGGGTGTCCCAATAGTTAATGTAATTCTATGTATGTGGCCAAACATTTGAACTGTTATGAACAGACTGAAATTTACAAGGAACCTGTATTACAAAGTCCACTATAGCAAGTATACAATTTGAATTTAGAAATTAAAGGGTCTACCCATAAATTATGTAATTTGATCTATATGACCTTATCTTTTGAACCGTTAAACACAAACTTTAAAATATTAGGCAGAATGTCCACTACATTTCTCTGGTATAATAACAAGTATAAATATTTTGAATTATAATGTAAAGGGTATCCCAATAGTTCATGTAATTTGATATATATGGCCAAACTTTTGAAACGTTATAGACACATAGTTGGAATATACAAAGAATCTTTGTGGCCAAGTCCTCTATAATAACAGGTCTTCAATATAAATTGTAAATTAAAGAGTGTGCAATATGTGATATTATTTGATCTATGTGACCTTATCTTTGAAACCGTTATAGATAGAGGCTTGACTGATGTTCCCATAAAAGACGGATGCTGGTGAACAGTTATAGGGAGAGGCTTGACATTCACATAGTCTTTAGCTTTTCTCCCTCTAATTTTGACGCATCTTTTATTTGGTTTAAATCTAATTCTTACAGATTACTTCTTACATTTTTAGTTTAGAATTGGTGCCCTTCTATCTGTTTTGAAGTCGTTTTTTTTGCGAGAATTATTATTAGAGGGTAATTCCACGTCCAATCAACAAGGCACTCAAAATGGCTACTTCAGATTTTATTAAAACTTTTTTTATTTATATTCTTTCTTTCTTTCCTTCGGTTACAAAAAGTAACTTCATTGCTAACCGAAGGTTCGCTGAAGGAACAACTAAATATAGGTGGTAAATATTAAATAAAAATATTCAACAAGAGGGAAACTTAAGGTAGTGGTAGACTTCGTTCTCACCAACTGACGATTGATAATTGAATACAAGTTTTCTCGTATTCCTTTATCTGGGTTTGGTTGGTTAAATAGATGATGCTTACAACTAAAACACTACCCTAAGTAGATTAGATACAAGTAGTGCTGATGACGGACGTGGCTGTCTAGAAAATGTGCATTCCACTCGTGCTGGTGTCTAAAAATTAAATTTTCCCAATTTTTCTTTAATATTATCACCTAATTTGAAATTTAATTAATTCTTTCTTAGAGAGAATAAAAACGAACTTAAGCTTGATTATAAATTTCATTGTATGTAATATTTCTTAACTTTATTACCCAGTTTATTAAAAACTTTCTATTTTTCGGTTTACAATGAGTAAAAATGAAGTTTTTTTAATATAACTTTTGATCCCACCATGGTCCCACTCTGAAATTTTTATGGCGTACTCATTAAGCAACGTTAAAAAACATAAGTAAATTAAAAAAAAAATTGAAAGACACTATCTCAACAATTTTAGTAAAACTTTTTTAAACAACAGAAAAAAATTTGTTAAAAAATTTTATGATTCATGAGTGATACCAAATTAAAGCGTATGAAATACCCTTTAAAATGAGCTATTACTCAAGTCTCTAGGACTTATAGAACTGGATTTGGAATATATTTAATCCTCGAGCGCATATGCAAAAAAGCGACATTTTTCAATTTTGATAACCGTGTAGCGGATAAACTGTAAGAGATAGAATTTTTTGAAAATCATATTTGGATTCAGGGAGTCAACCAATATAAATAAAAAAAGTTTCAATAAAATCGGGAGTGGTAAATTTGAAAACATTTTTTTTTGTTTTTGTTGATTTGACTTGGAATTACCCTAGAATCTAATTTTACGGGTTTCTTCCAAAAAATAAATATTTATAAATTGAGTCTTTTCTGATATTGAATGCTTAAAAAATAATCTTATAAATAATTGTGTGATTTATTATAAGGCATGTTTATATTATTTATTAAATTCATTTCATAATAAAATTTCATATTTTATAATGTTGTTTTTAAGTTATGCAATAAAATGGTTCTAACATAACAATATTGTTTTTATGTTAATAATAATATTTGAATAAGAACATATAATTCAATTATAATATGTTACTCTTACAATATTTAGGTAAATATAATAGTTTTTTTCTCTGCGTGTAGATACGAATCAGCAAGTCTACTTTAAAAGAACCAAATAATTTTGTATTTATTGTTTTATACTGTCATTACTAAGCAATAAGTTGAACCGCTAAATCTGAATATTCCCTATTTATGATTAATAAATTGGCGGGTAAAATCATGATTTCGAAGTCAAATGCGATTTGGACTCACAGACTATCGTAAGATAGTAAATAATGTAAACGTACATTATTAAGACGCTTTGTCAATGTTTACATTATCCTATCAGTTTTTATTCTCGTATCCATATAGTTAATAAGCAAAAAAAAAAAAGTAAGATTGCTATATTCGGCCATGTCGAATCTTATATACCCTTCACCATATCAATGATAAATATTCCAAATATGTTTCTCAATTTCACAATAATATACATTTGGTTTTTACTTTTATGAGTTTCGACTTCATTATCTACACATATAATAAAATAGTAACTCATTTCCGTCTGTCTGTCTGCGATCGCATCACGTAAAGACTACTGGATAGATTTTAATATATATTTGTGAGGAAGTACCTTAGTATCCTGATTTCAATATAGAATACTTTTTTCCGCAATAATATCTTATTTCCAAAAGAAAGTGCAGAAAAAGCAGTGAAAATACGCAGTTATTTTAGTAGAAAAGTAAATACATAAACCATAACTGACGTATTAACCACTAATAGATGGCGCTGTTTTACAAAGTAAATACATAACCATAACTGAAGCATAGTTTAAGGCGGCACTAAAAAAGTACGGGTTTTTAAACAAAATATTTCAACGACGCTCACGAAGTGGCGGGCACAGGGAAAATGTACAAAATACGTTTTTTTTGGTAAACTTATTATTTTATGTCACACAAAATCGCATTTATTTAGGCATCATGTATATATTGCTTACTATTAGGAGCTTTTTAATGGCAGAAAAAAATGTACTGCTTACAAAACCACTGCGGAACCTGATATTTTAGAATTAAATTTTTAATTAAAAATTTTCATTGAAAAACGGAGCTCATAAGAAGCTCATTATAATATTTTATTGAGTTCATGTCTGTTCACTGCATATGAGTAACGATGAGTGGACAATAATAAACACCGAAGACCAACGAGCTAAATGCGATAAGATTGCAGAGTTTCCATAAGCAAGCTTGAATAAGTATGAGTAAATGTTGCTCATAATAACAATGAATTTGGTGGAGTTCAAGAAGCTTTATGCTTTGAGTGAAATGCGATTGCAGTTCGAGTGTAGAAACAAAAAAAAAAAACAAAAAAAAAAACAGTGACATTACTTACGTTCATTTTAAGGTCTCCAAATCTTGCGAAATACAAAAACACATAAAACACGGCGGTTATTGGTGTAGAAAGTAGGTTTTACTCAGTTAGCTCATTGCTAATATAATACGAACAGAGATTTGCTCACTAGTAGGATGTTATAGGCATGTGCTCAGTAAGCTAGTCCCTGTTCGAGTATGGCCACTTTCTTATGAGCTTATGAGCACACCCATTAGATGGGCTTGCTCATGCAAGTGTTTAATATTCATATTTGATTTTAAATATTCCCGAATATTTCAGAAGGTTTTCAAAAGCACTTTTTTCGGGTAAAAATAGTATGCACCACATACATATAACTCCTTTGGTAGTATCGGGCCTTTCTTCTCAGTTTTATTGGCACGCACATTATACATATCTTGATAATATAAACCGATTCTCTGTTGATTTAAATGTTTAGTTTTTGTTGAATATTCATCTATTTTATTTAAATTAATGTTTTTATAAAAAAAAAAAACAATAATCAAAAATAACTGTTAAATAAAACTAAAAAAATAAGACTTTGATCTTTGTGTTTTTGTTTCAATAGAATAATTATCATTAAATTAAACTAAAAAACTTGAATTCAGAAAATTAATAATTAATTTTAATGGTTTTAGTGGCAACAAAGGAAACTTGTTTGCTTTTTGCTAACGAAATTTTTATTGTTAATAATGCTTTTATTATGAAAATCATAAAAAATTTATGTTCTGTTGCTAAAAGCTTCAATTAAATGGAACTCTTTTTTTTAATAGATTATGGTTCCTTAGTTTTTGGGGTTGCCTTTTTAAAAAAATTTTCAAATTTAAACGGGAAACGAAATATTTATTACTAGCTGTGCTCAACACTTTGCCAGCGTCCTTAAAATATAGGGTGGTTAAATATTAAGAGCCGAAGTTGAATGTGAACCACACCTAAAAGTTTTTTTCTGCATTTAATTTGACATTTCTCAATCTCAGACTACCTCAATTTGAACCATGGAAAGATAAACAGTCGAGCAACGGTCAGAATGGTGGCAAAAAATGGCAATAGTGGATGATCAATTTTCGCAGAAAATCATCTTCAGTGATGAGGCACATTTTCACCTCAGTGGATTTGTCAATAAGCAGAATTGCCACATTTGGGCGAATGATAATCCAAAAGTGATTGTCGGAAAACCAATCCACCCACAAAGAGTAACTGTTTGGTGAGGTTTATGGGCTGGCGGCATCATCGGCCCTATTGTTTTCAAAAATGAGGCCGGTCAGGCAGTTACTGTGAATGGTGCTCGCTATCGTGAGATGATAACGAACTTTTTATGGCCCGAATTGGAAGAGAAGGACGGTGCCAGTTGCCAGACCGCTAACGAAACAATGGCTCTATTGCGCATCAAATTTAATGGCCATGTTATCTCACTTGGTGGCGTTGTTAATTGGTCGCCAAGATCGTATGATTTGACACCGTTGGACTTCTTTCTTTGGTGTAATTTGAAAAAAAGGTGCACGTCGATAAGCCAGCAACAATTCAAGAGCTAAAGGATGAGATAATTCGGCACATTAACGGCATAGAACCTCAATTATGCCTCGGCGTCATCGAAAATTTGGAATATCGGATGGAGGTAAGCCGATATTTTGTTCCATGCATAATTGAACGATACCAATAGTATCGAAATAAAAATAAATAGAAATTATTTGTGTTTTATTTAAAATCAACATCGGCCCTTAAAATTTAACCACCTTTTATTTTGTTCGGTTTCGCTTTGAAAGTAGACTCTTAATTTTTTTTTGTGTTTCACCTATAGCTTTTATATATAAAGGTACCCATTCCTGGGCAATTACTCAGGAGTATATTTTTTTTAGAGTTTTGTAAATAATGTTTAAAATTTCGCGCTGACAAAAATAAAAGGTGCTGCCAAGTTTGCAGTACCATTGAATCGGTAAAATCGCATAATTTCACTACTTTTCTCTATTTTCTATTGGAAATGAGATATTTTTACGGGGGAAGAGTATCCTATATTTGAACCGAGATACTGAGGTACCTTCTCACAAAATTTTTTTAAAATTCTTCCAGTAGTTTTTACGTGATGTGGTCACAGACAAACGGACAGACAGACAAAAATTATAAAAATTAATTTTTTGTATTCCAATTCGATTGCTATCTGCACCAGCAAAAAAATTACAAAAAATAATTTATGTACATAAGTGATCCTATTACAGTTTTATTATATGTATAGATTTAGACGGCCTACCGTTAGCATCCCCTACGCACTCTCAGTTGACGTCTTGGAATTAATGTGAACAGATTTTCAGTCATATCAGGAGTATTTTGAGACCAGACTTGTTTGTAAGATTGATTGGCGAGGGGTTTTCAACTGCCTCGATGCAATCAATTTCAGAAAATATGCCCTTTATATTTTGGACAGTTTCGCTGATGTAAAATCCAATAATGGCCTACATATCAGCAAATGGAAATAAATTATAGTTTTTAAACGGGCAGTTGAATTTTATTAAAGTTTTAAAAAGCTATATAAGCATTGTAAGCAAGCTTAAGTTTTAAAGTTTATAGACTGCAAGGGGTATTGCCTCAGATTAGAATCTAAGTAAGTACTACAAAATACATACAATATATAAGAGTTTTAGGGAAATATTTAAGAGTTTTATCAAAATTATATGGATTATTTTATAATTTTGCAAATTGAGCCATTCAAGCCATAAAATTTTTTATTACCATTTTTGTGTGTTAAATTTTGCTATTGTGTAGAAATTTTATAATTTAACGGAAAAATAAAAAAAAATATTACGGTTAGTTTAGGAAAATCCCATAATCCCCAAAAAGGTTTTAAAAATTACCAAAAAGAGGGATATGTAAATTATTTAGCAAATGTATGCCAATTAAGAATATAGTTGAGCATTCAAAACAGGTGTATATTTTAGTAAAATTTTGCGATGAGAGAAAATTTGGTTTAAATAGCTCTACTTCGGAAGACTTTGGATTAAGTTGTAATACAAAAATCCACACAAAAAAATAATGTGAGAAAAGGCCAAGTTCGTGGGAAAAAAAGTACTAAGTTCAAAATGAGAACCAAGTTCTTGCTTGATACAATACAATTATAGTGATAGATATTGGACCAAGATCTCAGCACTTTAACGGGCATAAATTGTGAATGCGAACTTGGACTTATTTTTATATTTATGTTTTATGTCTAAGAAATACGGAACATATAATTATAGTGCTGAAGGTATATAAAACAAATTTTGCAAACAAAATTTTTAATAATCCTTCTTTAAAACTATATATTTTTTATGAGTATGCAATTTAAACCTGTGGCGTTGTAATACCGGGCAGTGACACATAATATGCTCTACAGTTTCCAACTCCTCTTCGTCCTATGTACTGGTGACCAATCTGCTGGTTCTGGCTCTAGTGGCGCAATGGCCAGTGAGCGCACCTACCACGACTCTCAGAAATTTCCTATCCAAGCCCAGAAGTACTTTGGTTTTTGCAGCGTCTAGTCTGAGATTCTGCAATCCCTCCTAACTTTCCAAGATAGGTTACTTTTCTAACTACCCAATCGGATATAAACCTATAGTAGTGGCTAATGGGTGGCTTCACTAATTCTACCCTAACTAAATTGTCCCCCTCCGAGCCCAGTCTTGCCAGTTCGCCAGCAATTTCGTTACCCTCGACATTGCAATGACCCGGAACCCAGCACAATCTGACCCTATACTTGTCCGCCAGCACATTAATAACCCTTTTCCACTTGCTTACCAGCCTCCCTATTCGGAAATACAACCAAGGGTATACTGCTGAAGTCAAACTCAGTGACCATACAGTCCGTTAGCCCGGTGGTTATTGGAAGAGGTCCGTTGAAACCGACCTCAAGCAGAATCTTTGTGTATTCTATATTACTTGACCTCACCAACCGTAATTCGAAAAGTCTAAACAAACTTATTGCCGCCATTCCGACCAGTCCTCAATGTGAAGTAGGTGCAAAATGATGTTCAAAGCTGATTGAGGTGTAGTTCTCGTTGCACTTGTGCTGCCAATCGAAGCTCATCTCTAGACCTTGGCGAGGATTTTCCTGTTAACCTCGGTTCTGAATGCCTCCCACCAGACAGCGCATCCATAGCTGACAACGGGTCATACAACCGAAGTGTAAATCCCATTTACCACCTTGGTCTTAGTCCCAGTTCATACCTATGGATTTTTTGCAGGCGTAGTAAGCATTTAGACCCTTTTTGAGTCTCTCCTGGATATTCCTATTCCAAGTCAATTTACTATCTAAATAGCCTCCTCACTACTTAGACTCTCTGGCTAGCTTTAGCTTGACGCCATAGATCTTAGATGCTTTAAAACCTACCACCTTGTATCGTCTGGTGAAAAGAACTAACTTAATTTTAAATTAAACTTTAATTTTTAAACTTTTTAATTTTTTAATTGATTCAAATATATATTTGTTTAAAACACACACAGAAAAAATTCTTTATTGAACAAATAATTGAAACCAATTAAAACCTTTAATTAGTGAAAATATTTTTTCTGTGTGATCGATTTAATTTCTTATATTTAACTTAAAAACTAATCTAATAAACTAATAATTGAACCGTTCTTTAATTGAAGAATTAAGTTATCATTTCAATTAATTATTTATTACATGATTAAATATCTAACAAATAAAAAATAATGTCTTATTCTTCGAAAATATTAGCAGGATGTTTTTCATATGATTTTTTTTTACATATAATTGGTTTCTTCTAGGAATTTTTTTAAAGTAATTGCTTTAAAAATTTAATAAAACAAAAGCCGACTCCATTTTGTTCTCTGCCCTTTTAGGTTTACACAAAGAAAATTGGTTTCATACCCAGACTATGTCCACATGTTTGTTAAACGCATAGTCAACATTTGCATACATGACTTGGGTGGGTGGCAATGTGGATTTATGAAGTATAAATGCATTTGTGTGTGTGATGTGTGCGTGTGTGTAAATACTAACGTATGCCTTTGGGTTTTTTTTTATATTTTTGTGCACCCACAAAATTTTTAAATACGAAGAGATTAACAAAAAAATAACCATTGCTTATATGGGCATACAAACAGGCCAGAATTTAGTCCACTACCGTGTATCTATACTTTAGATTTAGTTTTCTTTTTTCTATTGAATTGATTAAAATGTATGGTTGTATTTTTCACAAAAAACGAAAAATAATAGACCATTTAAATTTTTTAATTTACATTTACACATTTTTTTTTAATAACAAAATGAGATAAATCACCTGTGTAATACAGTTTGTCGTAACAGACTAAAACGAGAGAAACAGAATAAAAATTAATTTAAAATATAAGAAAATCGGATTGTTTTCTTTTTCGTATAATAAAATGTGACCTAATTAAAGGCAATGTAGCCTTCTAAAAACTATAAGGTCCAAATGGAAAAACCTAGCTCAACGCCAGCTCTTCTTAATCGCTATAGTTTTATTGAAACTCGGCAGCCTATTTAGAAACTTCGGAATGATTGTCATTTATTGGTAGAAGCTCCCACTGTTCGTCCCTCTTTCATAATATTTTATACGTTTTAAATTTTGACTTTTTGGTTTTGAACTTTAAATGTTTTGCACTTAAGACTACAGACAGACGGCCGACTATCTTTTAAACTGGTCGCAAAACTGCAAATAAATTATATCTAAAATCAGCTCAGAAATAAGTTGTTATAAAATAGGCAATAAGTCACTCCCAGATTACTTGCAAATAATACAGACAGTATTGTTCAATCAATAAACAATATTTTATTTTACATAATCATTTTGGAAATTTTAATATAATTATTTATCTAATATTATGCTAAAATTTTATACAAAAAAAAACAATTTATTTGTTGGAAGATAAATAGATATACTATTTTACTGGTTGCTTAAACCAGATCATCAAGAAATATGTATGTATGCCTGTATGTATGTGCGTATGTATGTGTGGTCATGTAGGTACTAGCTTATTCCATTTATAGCATAAAATTAAATAATTAAAAACTATCTTAACTAGTTATAACAAGTTCAAATCTAGTTTTTTCTGACTTTTAAAATACTAAATCTTTTAAAAGTCAGAAATTAAAATTTTTATTGCTAGAAAGTCAATGGCTCAAGAAATCCTTGAATAGATGAAATAACAATGCCATAATTGCAACTTGTTTAAAAATTAATTAAAACTTAATTATAAACAATTTGTATTGCATTGGATTGCATTGCACGACATTGTATGGCATTGCTTGGCATTGCATTGCATTGCTAGGCACTGCATTGCATTACATTACATTGCATTGCTAGGCACTGCATTGCATTACATTACATTGCATTGCAATGCATTGCATTGCCTTACATTGCATTGCAATGCATTGCATTGCCTTACATTGCATTACATTGCATTGCATTGCATTACATTACATTGCATTACATTGCATTACATTGCATTGCATTGTATTACATTGCATTGCATTGTATTACATTGCATTGCATTGCATTACATTGCATTACATTGCATTACATTGCATTACATTGCATTGCATTACATTACATTGCATTGCATTGCATTGCATTGCATTACATTACATTGCATTACATTGAATTGCATTACAATTCATTACATTGCATTACAATTCATTACATTGCATTGCATTACAGAGCATTGCTTTGCATTACATTGCATTGCATTGCATTACATTGCATTGCATTACATTGCTTTACAGTGCATTGCATTGCATTACATTACATTGCATTACATTGCATTGCATTGTATTACATTGCATTGCATTGTATTACATTGCATTGCATTGCATTGCATTACATTGCATTACATTGCATTGCATTGCATTGCATTGCATTGCATTGCATTTCATTGCATTACATTGCATTACATTGCATTGCATTACATTGCATTGCATTGCATTGCATTACATTGCATTGCATTACATTGCATTACATTGCATTGCATTACATTGCATTGCTTTGCATTACATTGCATTACATTGCATTACATTGCATTACATTGCATTGCATTACATTGCATTGCATTGCATTACATTGAATTGCGTTGCATTGCATTACATGCATTACATTGCAATACATTGCACTACATTGCATTGCATTGCATGGAACTGCATTGTATTGTATTGCATTGCATGGCATTGCATTGAATTGCATTGCATTGTATTGCATTGTATTGTATAATTTTAGTTATTGAATATAGTTCTAAAAATAATATGTTTTATGTTTATTATTTTTGATTTCCCTCCCACTGTGCGAAGACTTAAAAAAAGTTATTTTAGAAATGCAACTTTTTAAATCTTTCCCAAATAGTCTGTATTTAAGTTAAGGAATAATATTTAAAGTTTTGAGATTTAAACCTTAGACCAGTTTAATATATATTTTTTTTAAGCTTTTATAAATACGTGTGGTTTCAAAACTTAGATCACAATCTCAATAACAAACGTCAATAGCGTTTGCATTAAAGGCAGAAACAGTCACAAAATCAAAATCATACAAAAATGTTATTTATGGAAATTTATTATACACTAATTGTAATCGGCTTAATAATCTCTTATCCGTTTCTAATAATTTTTTCAATTTATAAAAAATTCATAAAATTTATACAAAACAAACAAAGGAACAAGTCGATAAAGGACCAAGTAGCAGTGGTAAGTTGTTAACAAAAAGTAAATAAAATTAAAAGTTTAAACAAAACTTTATGTTGTTTATTTTTATTGCACATTTCATAGGTAACTGGGTCGGGTCGAGGTTTTGGTCGTCTTTTTGCCATAGAATTGGCTAAAAGAGGCTGTCATGTTGCCGTAGTTGATATTCAGAAGGATTTAGCAGAGGAAACCGCCAATTACCTTTCCAAAAACTATAATGTTAAAGCCAATGCTTACAAGGTAAAATTAAAAAAAAATATTTTTACTTACAATATTTAGTATTTTGTTCAGTCTTTTTTACTTACACAAGTTCTCTATACAAAGTGGAAAGTTTCCACTGGAAATGAAAAGTGACTATTTCTAAACTTTCTTTAAAAGGGATTAGCCACTTCAACATGGCCATGTCCTATTGACACTGTTCCATTATTCTATGATAGGTCCTACACCTAACCGTAACGTCCTTGTTTACTGACGGTTACTGTAAAGCAAGCCACAGACGATGCAACCCTTGGTACACATTGAGTTGGTTGTAAACGAGATTGCAACGTCTGTGGACTTGTTGTACTAAGTTGGGTGTCCGTTGTACGAAAGAGCACTTCGATGTTAAATGTAGTTGTACAGGAGTTCGCACACTTAATTGTATCGTTTGTGGAACAAGCATTTAACTTTATTACAAGATTTGTTGTAGCAAAGGTCGCGTCGTCTATGCTTTGCTTAACAATAGTCTAGCTCTAGATAACTTGTGTATTTTTTTAACACTTTTAAATTTACAAGTCAGAATTCATATATTTTTTTTATAACATCTAATTTGACTAGTCATAGAATAAGTGCCAATTTCCCGCAGAATGGTAAGATTTCTCTAAGATTCTCACGGTCCTGTTTGTTTTTAAGAAAATTAGAATTAATTCGAATTCTAGAGAAAATATGTCGATATGAATAATAGAGAAAAGATGTCGACCCATACACGGTCCCATATACTCAGGTATCCAACGTTCATTAATTTAGCCTGAATCCCAGGGTTGATACCGGCAGCCACCACGATGAGGCATAATTTGAACTATTCACTCAGACATGGCATGCCTACTCTTATCGTACTTTACGGAATCCAAATTTACGTAATGTTTTCATATATGACCGCGCAAATGAAAAGGGACCGACCTATTGTAAAAAAAAAAAATACAGAAGAGACGCTAAGTTTTTGCAATAACGAATGCTCCGAAAATAGCGATTATGAAAATTTATTTTTTTCCCTACTCAAATTACACCCTGAAAAACTAACATTTTGACCTCAGAAAAACTTCGAGGTATATGTGACTACTTCCATTTGATGCCTCACAAAATTTTAGCCCAATTAAAAAAACTTGTTAACCCTTTAAAACGATGCACTGAAAGACTTCAAGTTTTCAAAAAGTTTACATTTGTTGCAGGACTCAACTTACATGCAGATAAATTAAATTTTCGATTCTCCAGTAAATCTTACCGAAATTAAATGAAATATTTTCGGTCAACCTATCCTTAGGTCCCTTTCTCTGTGCTCGGTCACATATATATATGTATAAACAATTCCAACCATTTTCCCCTCTTTCTGCAAAGTCTTTAATACATTTTTAAATTATCGAACCAGACTATATATTTAGAAACTTAGAATATATTTCTAACTAGCTATCCCCGGTGCGCTTCGCTATACCCATCCACAAAAAATACAATAAACACTTGGAAGAAATAATATGGCTAACCTTACCTTAACCTTGAAGTCTAACCTTAACTTAACCTCGAAAACGCACGCTATTCTCACGACAAAACTGTTCCCATCTAATCTGTTTTTGCTGGCCTATGCGTAATAACACGGTAATAATATTTTACTTTTTATGGGAGGTACCACTCCCACTAAGCTAACCCAGTCTGTATTTTGCTAAATTATGCACATAAGTATGAGGGTTACTTGTGCAAAGTTGCAAGACTCTATCTATTGTAGTTCTCTAGGTATACGATAATTATTTTTCACTTTGTAGGTGAGGTACCACGCCCACTGTCCCAATCAAGTCTATATTTTTCTGCACTATGCACATTAGTATGAGGGTTACTTGTGCAAAGTTTCAAGACTCTACCTATTGAAGATCTCCAGGTACACGATAATAATTATTAACTTTGTATGGGAGGTAGCACGCCCACTATTCCAATCCAACCTGTGTTGAGCTAAACTATGTATATTACTAAGGGGGTTACTGGTGCAAAATTTCAGGGATCTACCTATTATGGTTTTCGAGGTACTTAAAAAGTTAGCCTAAAAGTGGGCGTGGTAACTTTTTTTTCGTAAAAACTTGAGTTGGCTTACAATGAAGATGAACGAACGACATTTGATTTTATTTATATAGAAAATTTTTTGTTCAACTGAACCACTGTGCTACGTTTAAGAGATTTAAGAATGCAGGATTAAAAAATTTAAGATATTTGTAAATTTTTTAATGTTCCCTATTTTCAGGTCGATGTCAGTAGTTATCAACAGCTAGAGGAACTAAACAATAACGTTACCCGGGATTTGGGAGATATAACAATTTTAATAAATAATGCTGCCATATTATTGCACCCCAATATTGAAAATCCCTCCGCCGAGGATATACAAACAATGATTAATGTTAATTTAACAAGTGTTTGTTTCGTAAGTAACATTTTTTCTTACACCTGCCAAACAAATACTCGTAATAACTAGAAAAAATAAATCATTTTTAAAGGCCCACAAAATTTTCCTGCCCAAAATGAAAGCCCTCAACCGTGGCCACATTGTTAATATCAGCTCCAGCGCAGCTCTATTTACTGGGCCCTATCATTATGTATATGCGGCCACAAAAGCCGCTGTACGTTCCCTAACTTCAGCTCTGCGAATGGAAATATTGAATGAATCTAAAAATATAACCGCCACTACAGTGATGCCAGTGTTTATGAATACTAATGAACGAGTCCTAAAAATATTTACCATCAGTGGTTTTACAAAATTGCTACCCGCAATAGAGGGCCCATCAGCGGCAGAGCTGGTAATGGAAAATATGTTAAATAATGAAGACGAATTTACGATACCTACTGCATTCATATATTTTTATAAATTACTTGAGTAAGTGGATTTTGTTAAATGTTTAGTTGCATGAGTTTTTTTTTAGCGTTTAACAATGATTTGATGTTGTTCCTTGTTCTTATTTCTAGGTTATTGCCCATAAGCCTTAGAGAAAATTGGACTGCGTCATTCGTTTTAAAAACTCACAACCGTTTGTCGGCATCTATGAAGTCCTAATAAATTTTACATTTTCTTTATTTATGCAATTTTGCTATTTTACCAATTAATTATTATTCTTTTAAATAAAATTTAAATTTATATTATTAATTTTGGAAACTTATAACAGCCAAACTACTGAACAGATTTTAATAAATTTTACATTTTGCAAACTTGTCATCAAGTTGACGCTATTTGACACTTATTTTGTGTCTATATGTCATAGCATTGATGCCGCTACTGTGGGATCATTGTCATTGAAGACAAATTGACCTACTAATGAAAAGTTTCAACCCAATAAAAGGAATAACAAATGAGTGTCGTGGGGTCAAAAACGAAGACAATTGTCATATTATTGCTTTAGAATCACATCAACATTATAATCATTTGTCTATCAGTGTATGTTTGCATACTATTTCAGTGGTTGCTTAAGCCTAAAGTGTAATTCACTAACCAGTTTTAACGAATATCGGATCGTTAAAAAAATAAACAGCAAAATTATCGATTTTGCTACGCAGCAACACTTTTAAACAATACTCGTTATTGTTGGAATTCAGCTGTTATTGTTGACAAAACTATTGTCGTTAAATAAATGGCCAGCACTTTTTAGTTTATTTTTTTTTTTTGTAAACAAGAGCGTTTTTATTTGTCGATGTAACAGAATTTAATAATAATTTGTTTTCTATTCCCTTTTGTGCTTTTCGCTTTTTTGGACAGAGATGCCACTTGTTAGTAATTTGTGTAGGCAGAAAAATAGTGTTGTCTAGTATTGTTAAAAAGTATTTAGTAAATCCTGCGGTCGTAAATGCATGTATGTAATAATGTATGTATGGAGTGCCTCTATAGACCGATTGGTAGCGCGCTAGTCTATCAGTTTGGAGGTTTCGCGTTCGATTCCCACCAGAGATTCTGGGTGTTTTTCTGCAGACATGCGTAAAGCTTCGCAGAAGTTGCGTTTTTAAAAAAATGAATGTATGTATGTATATATATATGTATGTATGTATGTATGTATGTATGTATGTATGTATGTATGTATGTATGTATGTATGTGTTTTTCATGGACGTAATGATAGCGCATTATCAATAGTGGTCCTATTGGACTTTGCAGCTTCAACGATTTGTTGGCTGATTTCATAAACGAAGTTTAAAAAGCAACATTGCAAACAGTTGCGCTAGCAAGGCTTAGCAATATTGCACTTCAACACTGTTACTTTGTTTATAAAGTCAGCCATTCTACCTATGTATGTTTTTATGTATGTACACTATCGAATTAAATGTACACTTTCTTAAAAAAAAGGGTATATCTAGAAACAATATATTGACAAACAAATAAGTTGCATTCTTAGGAGGGCAGTTCAATAATTACATGATTGATAAAAATATATAAAAATTTTAGAATTGATAAAAATGAAAAATCATATTATTTGGAGGGAATAAAAACACTAGAAATCGATGTGTATGACACCGCATGCTTTCCAAAAAACTATAGGCATTGCTAGGTTGTAGAGCTGGCAAACTATTGATAGTCATCATATTTTATATTTCCGATAGTTCGTTGCAAAACAATCAAATCTATCGATAGTATCGAGTTCTCTTATGAATTGTTAAATTAATTTTTTTTATAATAGAAAAATTATATATAACGAACTTAATTTGGTTTCATATTTTATTATTAAAAAATAAAAATCTAATAATGAGATCTATTTGCAAAAATATTATGTTCATAAAAAAATACTACATCGAAATTGTTTAATGTAGTACTCGAAGTCTCTTCAATAATTTTGTTCATAAAAATAATTTTGTTTATAATTATCGAGTTACCCAATATTTGCGGTGTCTTGCTGGGCTAGTAGGTAGTGTGCTAGTATAGCAGTCTGGGGGTTGTGGGTTTGATTTCCTGCTTCACTACAACGAGTGAATTTGTGCGTTACTATGCTCGGTAAATTAGGTTAGAATATAATTTGTAATTGTATTAATTGAAAAAAAAAAAATTGTATTAATTAACCAAAAACTATCTCCTAGTTCTTCTTTCTATATAAAGGTCCCTGCTATGCTTATCATTCTTTCGGATACTATCGAAGTTTATGTTAAACAAAAAATTACCTAAGGCAAATAAATTTATAAACGACAGCTGATTAGCGCTGTTCTATAAATTTACTTGGTACTGTATCGAATTTTCGACGATATTATCGCTATCGAAAGAAAAACTAGTCCCACGGAAACAGAACTATCGATAGTAAAGATTGTTAGCCAGCTCTACTTGGTTGACCGATAGAACAACCTTAATCTTCTTTGATTGTTCCGTGGTCGGTGGTGTTACAAAATGGTTTAAAAACATGTTAAGCTTAAAACTCGCGACAAACCGTTTTGGGAGAACTAAACGTATGGCGTTATTTGTGCTGGCACAACCGCAAGAGAACTTAGTAAACCACTTTTTACCTATTGAAATTTATGGTGCAGAGTTGAAATATTATTTATGAAGTTTTTTTTTTTTTGGTTTCAGTGATGTTTTTTTTTTATTAGTACACGAAATTTACTTCCTTCCTTTTTCTTGTTTGCTTTCAATTCAATACCAAAAATAATCTAATAGATGCAGCTTGCTCCAAAATCGACAGTATTTCATTAATAGTTTGTAAGCAGTTAACGAAGCACAGAGGGGAAATATGACCTTTTTTGCGGATTAATAAAAAAAAATGTAATTTCAAGTATCGTGAAAATTAAAAAACTCGATTAAAGAGCATAAAATTATGCTTCACTAGGCCGAAAAAACAATGTGAAATAGGTAAGGATGATTTTGTAGTAACACGTTAAAATTATTAAAAATATTATGAAAAAAAAACTGGAAAAATAGATAGAAAAAGGCGTAAAACTTTGAGCAATTAAATACTATTTACCACAAGTAGTTTTGAAAGAGCAATAAATTCAATCATCAACCATCAAGTTCAGGTATTTACTGAAAAGTTTTTTTTTTTTTTAAATTTGTATTACAAGTTAATTGTGGAAGTGCTTTCGTTTTAATTGTTTATATTAGAAAAACAAAAAATCAATGGATTTTCTGAGTTTAAGTGGTCATAAAGTTATTAGTTGGGCTGAGTTGAACAAAGATTTTAATTTCATTTTAAAGCCTGATTAAATAAGCTTTATTTCAGAAAAAAATTGGATCTGCATCGGTGTGCCTTAAAATATGCACCAATGCGGATTCTAATGTGCGAATTTGTAACAGCCTTATGCGTGGAGTTTACCAACAAAAAGCCCCTTGCAACATCTAGTAAAGGCCAGGATTCACTATCCTACACAATCGTACGATTCAATCACAAAAAAATCTTTTTGTTGATATTTATAAAGGACTATCAAATCGTACAGACCTGTCAAAAAGTCTATAACACACATAAATTTCTAGTTCACACTACCATCAGTTCACTATTTATTATAGTGAACAATACACTGTTTTGCATCTTGTACTCTAGTTTTTGTGCGTACGCTATTTGTCCACTTTTTTTATTACATACCGCTTTTGTACATTATTTTTCCCACAATTGTTCACTTTTGTCATTATGTCCACAAAGAAAAAACTCAATAAGATGTAAAATGGATGCAGGAAAAGAAATACTTGATTTATGAGTTTTCATATGAAAATGTAGTCCTGTCCTTTAAGTTTAGTTTGATTATTTTAAATGGTTTTTAATACCCGTTGCAAAATATTGTTTTTATACAATATTCATTTCTGACCCCTAAAGTATATAGAGATATATTCTGGATCCTTATACATAGAAAAGTTGATTAAGCGATGTCCGCCTGTCCGTCTGTGTTGATGTTGAAATGTCATTTGCGCCAGAGGAAGTATAGAAGATTTAAGCTCACCAATCTGCCTGGCATGGTTTCGAAAATTTTATGATTGCAATTCAGCAACATCAGACGATTCTATTAGAGGCTGCGAGCAAAAAACCACGCCCACCTATATTTTTCAGCTTGTTTTTATTTTTTTCGGTTGTAATGATTTTGCTTTTAATTGTCAAATAAGTATTAGACCGCGACAAGTGGATCGCAAGGAGTGCATACAGATATTGGGGAATCAATAACCACATACGAGGGGCGATTTTGGTATGCTTTTAGGCCGGTGAGGTTTTTCAATATACATAGAGGTAGTCAATAGACCCACCGGGTCTCCACTGGCAACCAAGAGCAGTCAAAAGGCAAAAATTATAAAGGATTTTTTTGCTTTAATCTGACCATTCTAACGCAATATACATAGATTGCAGGAAGATCTTATGATTAAAAAATTTACAAAAAATTTTCAAAAAAATTTTACAAAAAAGTTTTCACAAAAATGTTTACAAAAATTTTCGAAAAAGTTTCCAAAAATATTTTTACAAAAAATTAAAAAAAATATTTTTACAAAAAATTAAAAAAAATATTTTAACAAAAAATTACCAACAACTTTACAAAAAAATAAAAAAAAATTTTTAAACAAAATTTTTTTTTTCGAAAATTATACAAAAAATTTTTGATAAAAATTTACAAAAAATGTTCGATATAATTTTCGCAAAAAAATATATAAAATGTTGTTGTCACATGAAGTTTGCCCCAAGATTTACGATCATTCAATTTAGGGTGTCCGCTTATGTAGTTCTCCATATATAGCAAATTATCCATTTCACCTCGTATACATTCTAGAGTTTGTTCACACATGCAGTTTGTTCTAAGAGTTACCCTCATTTAATTTAGTGTGCCTCACTCTTGTAGTTCTGAAGATATAGAAAATATAATAATTTTTTGTGTGGGGTTTCCGTCTCCTTCCTCGCATACCACAATGATTTTGTTCTAAGAGCTACCCAAATCAAATTTTGTGGCTTTTGGCCCCTCTCTGAGATAGTAGGAGTGTTGAATTGATGTTTACTATGCTGGAAATAGAAAAAGTCATGGAATTATCACACTGCTCTCGTATTATTATATTATGGTTGTTTGGCTTACAAGTAAACAATTACAAAATACATATGTTGAATAGTAATTAAAAGTGTAAATCATGTTTTTGCTGCAGTATCAATAATGAATATATAAAAGCAAAAAAACTACTGCGATTAAGAAAATTTTTTAAATCGAAATGGTTTTGCTTAGAAATTTGGATTTGACTTTCTTTCTAGACTGATTGAACTTCTCATTTAGTCTATAAAGTTTTAAGCATAAGAATATGGATTTTTTTTATTCAGGATAATTGGGAAAAATCCACTTATGAGCTAATTGAGCACTAGCGAAATAGCTATCTGGATATGCTTTCCCCATAGTAATTAATTTCGATTATTATATTTTTTGGAAATTCACAAAACTGTGAATGGTGTTCGCTATTGTGAGATGATAACGATTTTTTTATGGCCCGAATTCGAAGATATGGATGTGGACGATATGTGGTTTCAACAGGACGGTGCCACTTGCCACACAGCTCACAAAACAATAGCTCTTTTGCGGTCGTGTTATCTCACGTGGTGGCGATGTCAATTGGCCGCCAAGATCATGTGATTTGACACCGTTGGACTTCTTTCTTTGGGGTTATTTGAAAGAAAAGGTGTACGTTGATAAGCCAGCAACTATTCAAGAGCTAAAGGATGAGATAATTCGTTACATTAGAACCTCAATTATGGGTGAGCGTAATCGAAAATTTGAAGCATCGGATGGAGGTGTACCGCCGAGATGGCGGCGGCCATTTGGCCGATATTTTGTTCCATACATAATTGAACCATACCAATATTATCAAAATAAAAAGAAATGACAATAATTTCCTAAATAATTTGTGTTTTATTCAAAATTAACATCGGCCCCTTAACATTTAGCCTCCCTTTATTATATCTAAGTCCTTTACTGACCTTCCTGCCAACGTGCTCTTTAAGTACAATTCGAGCCTGTCTACATAAAGCAGCCTCCCTTTACCTCTTAAGGTTTACCTGGTCCATAGAAATTCACAAAAGATCCCATTTTTGGTAGTTGATTTGTTGCTTTATTCCTTACTGTACTGTACTGTTACTGTATTAAGCGAGGCACATCTGTTAAGTTTCAAAACATATTCCAGCACTGGCTCTGGGTACAGGTTTACTTGCCTCATGTGTTCTATAACCGACTGGCCAAGTACAATGAGAATATTTTTTCCATGAGCCTGACTTTCCAGCAGATGATCCAACGCATGCAGCAACCCAAGCAACTCTGCCTGGTAAATGGAGACGTATTCTCTCCAACGCAGACTACAGGACAGGTTCAGCTCAGCTGAGTAAACACCTGCACCTGCTCAAACTATTTACACAGTTAAATATTGTGTGTTGGTGTTTTGTTGAAGCCTGAATATTCTGTAATATGATTCTATTAACATATACACTTGACATTGTGTTGTGTAGAATTTTATTACTTAGAGTAGAGAGTAGAATTAGGAAAAAGGTTTCCTGACGATCTGGCCTGAGCAACCAGTGAAATACGTATAGGAACTAGTTTTTTCCGCCAACAAATAAATTGCATTTTTATTATAAAATTATCTGTGCCTGCCACTTCGTCAGCTTCCTTGCAATATTTTGTTCGATTTTACTTTGAAAGCAAAACCACCCCAAAGACCCTTACATTTTTAGAACCGCCTTAAGATATGCTACATATCATTTAATGTATTTTTTACAGTAAAAGTAAAGTATGCATATCAGGTTTGTTCAAATTCGTATTTTCACTGCTTTTTCTCCACTTTCTCTTGGGAATTTTTTTAAAATCCATCCAGTAGTTTTTGCGTGATGCGAACGCAAAAGAAAAGCAGACAGACAGACGGAAATAAGTTACTATTTGATTATATGTATAGATATAGATGTTATGGGTAATTAGCATAATATTAAATAATTAATTTTGTAATAATTGTTTGTTAAGTTACCTAAATTATATTAAATAATAGTCTACCAGTTTGTAAGGAATTATCCATAGACTTAAAATTGTAATGAATAAATAAATTGTTTAATAAATATTTTATGTGTTTAATAAATATTTTTTAATTTATTTTCAAATATGTATTATATTTGTTTTACTTCCCACTGTGCAACAACTTATTAGTCTTTGTTTCCCTAATTGATATTTAAGTTAAATAACAATATTTAAAGATCTAAGCTTTGAATTTTAGACCAGTTTAATACGTTCTATTTAATAAAGATTTTATAAATAGAAGCGGTTTCGATGAAATTAATATCACAATCTCATTATACCCATCCGATAGCGGTTGCATTCAGGAACAAGCAGTCAAACAAAAGGTTAAGAGCAAAAATCATAAAAAAATGTTATTTATGGATATTTATTATACACTAATTGTAATCGGCTTAATTATCTCTTATCCGTTTTTAATAATTTTTGCAATTTATAAAAAATTAATAAAGTTTATACAAAATAAACAAAAAAACAAATCGATAGAGGGCCAAGTAGCAGTGGTAAGTTGTGAACGAGAAGCAAATCAAATTAAAAGTTTAAACGAAACTTGATGCTGTTTATTTTTATTGCATTTTCCATAGGTAACTGGGTCGGGTCGAGGTTTTGGTCGTCTTTTTGCCATAGAGTTGGCTAAAAGAGGCTGTCATGTTGCCGTCGTTGATATTCAGAAGGATTTAGCAGAGGAAACCGCTTTATACATTTCGAAAAACTTTAATGTTAAAGCCAAATCTTACCAGGTAAAATATAAAAAGAAACACAAATTAATCTTTACTTGAGTTCTCTCCAAAAAGCACATTGCCACTGATTACATTCTGTGAATAGGTTATAGCAAATATAGAACTATCAACTGTATTTCATTTACTGGTGGAATAAATACAACTAACCTAAATGACAGTTTTAGCAAAATGGCTCTAGGCAGCCAGTCTCTCACCTCTTGCCGTTGATCTAAGATCTTGGCAGCCTTTCCATTATTGACGTTTAAAGCACAGCCAATACTTGCTTTAAATAGACTTGTCTTCCGTAATCAAGTAATCTTTACTTGAGTTATCTCCACAAAGCACATTGCGACTGATTACATTCTGTGATATGCTGCAGGTGATCTAAAATCTTGGCAGCCCTTCACATTATTTACCTTTGAAGCACAGCCAACACGTTGGTCCTTCGGACTTCTAGTCCCAGAGGTGATCGGCTCCCACGGTAACAATTAGTGAATTAACAGGATCGACTACAAACTTCAGTTCCAAATTTTGTCTCCATGGCCATCCAAAACATATACTGGGTGGTCCAAATACAAGTATTTTTAAATGAGATGTTATTTTGACACTGATAGATTTTTTCTGTCCGAAATAATGTCAGTAACAGTAAGTAATATACCACAGCGGGGAAAATGAGTCACTTTACGCTTGAGCAATTGAAATATTGAAAACTTATGTTCAAATAGAGTGCTGCGTTTCCCAAACTATGCGTTTTTCAAAAAGAAGTTGTATCCGAAGGGAGGCACCCACCGCGAGTTGTACGTAAAGGCAAATGACCAACCACATCATTACAGCGTCTCAGTTTGGGCTTCTAATCCGACTTCGAATTTGGCTGAAAAATCTTATTTTCTGCCGATTCTAATTTTTATCTCCGCGACTATTTCGACAAACAAAATTCCAACATCTGGATATCGAAAAAGCCGCTCATCTTTATCGAGAAGGCAAGGCATCCACAGAGAGTGAAAGTTTGGTGTGAATTTTAGAGTGGTGACTTTGTTGAACCATATTTTTTAAAGTGCTAATAGAAACGCCCTACTATGGACTCTTATAGTGTGACATGATATGAACTCAGATAATCTTCCTTTTTCTGCAGGTTGACACACCATATTAAACAGTCTTTTGCGCACTAAATTCGGCAATCGTCTTATTAGCCGTCTTGTGAGAGGTCAAATGTCCGAAGCGTAGCTGTAATTTAACACCTTTAGGTGGCGTTTAAGATCGTTGCTATGACGATAATCCAGGAATGATCTATACCCTTAAAGCTAATATCGTTGCAGCCATTTGAGAAATAGAACATAAAGCCGTCAACAAACTTTTGCACAGATTAATTGACATGACCGAAATCGTGTTCCATAAATAATAAAACACTATGTCTTGACGAGCCATAACTGCATAAACATTAGTAATGAAAAATGTTAGAGCAACTACAAAAATTAAATTTACACAAAAGTTTAATTTAAACCATTTTCTCCCTTTACTAAACTACTCGTTTTCTAACTTTAGATTTATATTACTGGACACTAGCAGAATGTAATGCATTTTCGGGATAGCTAAATTCGTCTTCAGCATTCTTCGTATATATGTATGTGTATACTTTGGGTATTGTGTAGTTGTAAGCATCATCTATTTAACCAACAAAACTCAGATAAAGCAATACGAAAAAAACTTTATTCAATTATCAGCGCCAATTGGTGAGAAAAATTTTTGGAAAAAAATTTTTGTAAAATATTTATAAAATTTTTTTTAAATATTATTACATAATATTTATTTGAAAAAATTTTTTAAAAATTTTTTGTAATTTTTTTTTTGGAATATATTTTGGAAAATTTGTCGTAAAAATTTTTTGTATTTTTTTTTTTTTTTTTGTAAAATATTGGTTTAATTTTTTTGGAAAATTGTTTCTAATTTATTTCCTAAATTTTGTGTAATTTTTTTTTAATTTTTTTGGAAAAATTAGAACCTTTCTGCGATCTACATTGCGTTAGATTGAACAGACAAAAGCTAAAAAATCCTTAAAAAATTTCATCATATTGACGGACTGACGGGCATCGCTTAATGAACTTTTCTGTGTATAAGGACCCAGAATATACATATATACTTTATGTCAAACGTATATACACCCTTGGTGAAGGGTATAAAATCAGTAGCGGTGTTCAGTGTTCGATGCAAATGGTTTTGCAAAAGTGCAAGTACATAATATCATAGCTTTTTTAGCCGACTTCAAAAAAAGAAGGAGGTTATCAATTCGTCTGAATGTTGCTTTTTTTATGTTTGTGCCTGCAGAACTCAGTCATTTTTGAACCGATTTTAAAAATTTTTTCTTTATTATAAAGGAAATGCTTACAGATTGATCCCATTTTAAAAGAAGTTCAGAATTTTAAAAACTAAAGGGTGTCCCCCATACAACATACGTGTTTTTTAGGTGTATTATGAACCGTAAAGAGCACCCTTATAAAATTTTAAAAAACTGCATATTACTATAGCTGGCAATAACAGAAATTAACAAAAAAATAAACTTAAAAATTAAAGGGTGTCCCCATATGTGTCGTCAATTTAAATATATGAACCATTTGAACCATTGTAGACAATCACTTGAAAATTGGACAGAATTTCTAATATTTATAATCAGAAATTAAATATTTATAATAGAAATTAAAGGGTGTCCCAATAGTTGATGTAATTTGATGTATATTGCAAAACTTTTGAACCGTAACAGAGGGACGGTTGAAATTTACAAAGAACCTGTATATCTAAGTCCTTTATAATATCAAGTATATAATTTAAATTTGAAAACTAAAGGGTGTCCCCATAATTGATACAATTTTACCTATCTAGCCCTATCTTTTGAACCGTTATAGACAAACACTTGAGAATTAGAGAGAATCTCCACTACTATGTCCCGTATAATAATATTTATTAATATTTAAAATTATAAAGGGTGTCTCAATTGTTGATGTAAATTGATGCATATGGCTAAACTTTTGAACCGTTTTAGACAGACATTTGAAATTTACAAAGAATCTGTCCTTTAAAATAAGTGTTTAATTTAAAATTTTACATTAAAGGGTGTCCCCTAGTTGATATTGTTTAACCTATATGGCCATATCTTTGAAACCGTTACTTTTTATTGCTGTGTCAGTAATAATAAATGTAAAAAAATAAACGAAATTGATTACTATGGGGAAAGCATATCCAGATAGCTATTTCGCTAGTGCATAACTAGCTCATCAGTGGATTTTCCCAATTTTCTGAAATTTAGACCAAAATGACACGAAATGATAAGCAAATTATTTTTTATCTTCAGATTGATGTTAGGAATTATCAACAGTTGGAGGATCTAAACAATAGCGTCACCCGGGATTTGGGAGATACAACAATTTTGATAAACAATGCTGGCATATTATTGCACTCAACATTGGAAAATCCACCGGCTGAAGATATACAAAAAATGATTAATGTGAATTTAACAGGCATTTGTTTCGTAAGTAACGGAGCTTCTTTCAGCTGCCAAATATATAATAATTAAAAGCAATAAAAGTAATTTTTATTTTTACAGGCCCATAAAATTTTCCTGCCTAAAATGAAAGCCCTCAACCGTGGCCACATTGTTAATATCAGCTCCAGCGCAGCTCTATTTACTGGGCCCAATCATAATATATATGCGGCCTCAAAAGCCGCTGTACGTTCCTTAACTTCAGCTTTGCGTATGGAAATAATGAATGAATCTAAAAATATAACCGCCACTACAGTGATGCCAGTGTTTATGAATACTAATAAAGAAGTTGAAAATTTAATAACCATCAGCGGTTTTACTAAAGTGTTTCCCTCAATAGAGGGGTCTATGGCGGTAGAGCAGGTGTTGGAGTGCATGTTGAATAATGAAGACGAAGTCACATTACCATCTTCATTCATATATTTTTATAAATTACTTGAGTAAGTTGATTTTGTTGAAAGCATGCGTTTTTAATATTTTACAATAATATGCTTTTGTCCTGTCTCTTTATTGTAGATTGTTACCCATCAGTGTCAAAGAAATTGGCCTTTCGGCATACGCTTCAAAAGTCCACAAACATATGTTGGCATCACTAAAGTCCGAGTAACTTATTCATTTCATTTGTTTATTATCATTTGCTATTTAATAAATAATAAAGTTTTGCTTTTCGGCTAACAACACTTTATTTTAAAACCCTTCACCACAAGTGGAAGGGAAAAAAACTATAAGTCGGTCATTCCGTTTTTTATTTCTGCAATATTCATAAAGTATATTATGGGTTCTTATACACATAAACAGAAGTCTATATAGCGATGTTCGTTTCTCATTCTTTGCCAAGGCCCTAAAAAAGCCATAGCAAAAAAAAGTAAAACAATAAAATTTTACCCAAAGTTTGGATAAAAATATTCTAATTTCATTAAAAATCACGTTTATCACGTTTTAAACACGGACAAAAAATTTATTTTTTGTCCGTGTTTAAGTTGAAATGCCGTTTCTGAGCACTCCAGGTAGGTTATGAATATTTTTGGTATACTGATCTGTTATATACATTTTCGAAAATGTTGCTAAAAAAGAGGTGAACCACTTTATTATGCTTTTCTATGCTGTTGTTAGGTCTTGTATGTTATTGTTTTTGCTTTGTGGTATGGAAAACCGAAAATTCCATAACCGAAAAAAAAAGACTCTAGATTACCATAAATCGGAATTTTACAAAACAATCGAAATTTCACCAAAATATCATATTTTCACAAAAATTTCACTAACAAATTAAAATAAAAAAAGAATTTTTAAATACTTTAGCTACGTTCAATAAATTTAAGTTTCATAAAAAAACGAAAATGTACAAAAAATTTAAATCAACCAATAATTAATAATTCTTCAGTGTCATGTTGGCACCTAGCGAAGGGACTGTCTAGCCAACCTAGGGGCCTGACGTAGATTTATAGAACCGGAACCTTTCTTTGGCATATCCAATGGTTATGCTAAAGAAAAAAAAAACTGATACCTGGTTGAAGCAAAGTTCGCACGCCATTGTGAAGCTCTGATATGACTCAGACAAGCAAAACGGTTTTACGTTATCTCGGTGTGCATCCCAAAGGCTACTATCGCTCAATAAATATGACTTAAGGCTACTTACGGTATAGTTTACCAGATATTGTGCTCTTCGTTGCCATCAATTCAATTTAGGAATCGTTGAAATGACAAGTTGCAGGTACTGTGAGCTACATGATAAGACTTCGGAACAGGTACTTTGTGCCATGAGCCCTGCCTTGAGGTCTCGTGGAACTTAATTCCTAGGAGTCCGTCTATTGTCTCTAGGGGATGGGACTGATCTCTCACCGTATAAGATTATTGGCTCTATTCGGAGCCTAGAGCTTGTTCGCTAAACATAAAAGCGGTAAAAAAGATCCATTGGATCATGGTACTTAGGGTCTATTACTTAATAGTAATCATATACCAGGTATCGGCAAAATATTATATATTAAAAAAACTTTAAAACCATATTTTCAGAAAATTTGAGATATTTTTCATATTTTGAACCTGACTAATGATTTGCCTTGGCATGAAGAAAAGCTATTTAAAAATTGCATTTTTAATATATTTTTTTGCGGTGTGAGAAGTACTTGTTTCCACTCAATTCATACTCATACATATAGTTAGAGGCCTGAAACTATTAAAAAGAAACTTGCGTATAAAAAATCTTTTAACGAAGGTGTATCATTAAATATGGCGGCTTAAGTTGCTTGATACTTTCGGTATAACCATGGTATTATGTTCGTTGCTCATAACTTTTTTCTTTCTTTGCTTTGCTATTTTCTTTTTTTCTTCAGCATAAAATCTTCTTTTTTATTTACCATTTTTTCATTTTTCCCCTCCTTTGTTGTTTTCATTTTTTTAGTTTTTACATTTAAAAGTGTTCGTTTTAATGGCAACATAAACTCACTTGAAAAACGCATTTTATTTTATTTATTTTTATGTTAATACAAGTGGAGCTTTGTTTTCTTTTTAAGATTTTTACACCCTACAACTTTAATTAAATGTGAGACTAAAATATATCACAGGGAATTTTTTGTATTTAATTGAAAGCGTTAACTAACTTCATACCATTTTCAATTAGGGAAAATATTGACAGAAAATTAGCACATGAGACTTTTTTTTAGCCAGGTCCAACTTAGAACTCCATAGTTTACATATCGCACCCTAAATACAAAAGGGTCACAACTCAAAATTTTCCAAAACTGACTTTTTTCTATAAATTAATTCAGAGTACATATCTCTAACTACTGCAAAAATTTCTTTCACATCACTATCTTCTTTAACTAGAAAAATACAGTTATGACTATTTGTATGTTAAGTGTGTTGCTTCTGCACATAAACAGTTTTTTGTCTCTCCTGAAAATTTTAGTATTTTGAGTTGTGAACCTTTTGTATTTTGGGTGCGATATGTACATATTTCCATGAAAAAGTCCTCGACTTTACAAAAGTAATGTTTTGGAACTGTTCAATATCTGTCCATAACTCCAATCCAGAATATTTTGCAATAGAGTCCCATACATTGAAAAACAATTTAGACGGTGATTATATTTATGCAAAAAAAATATATATAAAATATATATATTAAATATACTCCCAACTTGAAAGTCAAGCTGAAACCAGCACCTCGAAACCATTTTAGTCAGTGTGTAATCGGTATCCTGATATTGTCTATGTGTTTAGTGCATCTATATAAGTGAATTGGTTTTAAAACAGAGATCTCTTATCTATTTCAGAATCAAATGCATTTACAAAAACATTTCACTCATGATTTTCATTTTCATAGTAATAAAGAATCTTTTTATTAATAATTTGAAAATCGTTTGTAAAAAATTTTGGGTAAAAATATTTTTTTTTTTTAAATTTTTGTACATTTTTCTTTCCAATTTTTTTTTGAAAATATTTTTTTGAAAATTTTTTGTACATTTTTCTTTCCAATTTTTTTTTGAAAATATTTTGAAAAATTTTATTCAAAAATTTTTCTGGGCAAATATTTTTTTGAACGTGGTTTTAAAATTTTTATAATTTTTCTTTTTAAATATAAAGGCCAGTACGCAGCTCGCTTGAATTTCTGTTTTCCATAAGAAGTATGTGTAAAAAAATAGCCTGAAATTCAGGTTTGAAAATTTTTAGGCAACTTTCCGTTTGAGAGTACGCAGCTAAAGGCCAGTACGCAGCTTGCCTGACTTTCAGTTTCCCATAAGAAGTATGTGTAAAAAAAACAGCCTGAATTTCAGGTTTGAAAATTATCAGTCAACTTTGCGTTTGGCAGTACGCAGCTAAAAAGAAAACTAAACGGAATTTTCGTCTATTACAGGGATGTTCTAACAAAAAGTGTAGACTTTTTTCTTCAGCTGAAACAAAAATTAATGTTCAGGCAATTGTTTGGTTACAGAATTTATGACATTTCATGTTTTTTATACATTTAAAATATTTTTTGTTCATTTCTGTGTTGATATAATGTTATTGTGTAAAATAAACAATAAAATTTAAAAAACACGACTACATGATTTTTATTTCTACAATCGACCACATGATGAATTTTACTTTTGTAGAAATAAAGGCAAAAAAAGAAAACTGAACGGAATTTTTGACTATTACAGGGATTTTCTAACAGAAAGTGTAGACTTTTTTTCTTCAACTGAAACAAAAATTAATGTTCAGGCAATTGTTTGGAAACGGAATTTATGACATTTCTTTTTTATACTTTTAAAATATTTTTTGTTAATTCCTGTGTTGATATAATGTTATTGTGTACAATATACAATAAAATTTTAAAAACACGACGACATAATTTTTATTTCTACAAGCGACCACATGATAATTTTTACTTTTGTAGAAATATAGGAAAAAAATCAAACCTGAAATTCCGTAGAGCTGCTTACTGGGCTTTAGGTGGTAAATATATTAAGGAAAAAATATTAAAAACAAGAGGGAAGCTTAAGGTACTGGTACACTTCGTTGTCAGCAAGTGACAAAAGATGATTGAATGCGATTTTTCTCGTATTCCTTTTTGTGTTTGGTTGGTTAAATAGATGCTGTTTACAATTTAAAACTACCCAAAGTTGATATATACGAAGACTGCTGATGACGGACGTAACTGTCTAGAAAATGTGCATTCCGCTCTGCTGGTGTCTAAAAATTAAATTTTCCAAATTTTTCTTTAATATTATCACCTAATTTGTAATTCAAATTATTCTTTCTTAGAGAGAATAAAACGAACTTAAGCTTGACTACAAATTTCATGTTGCAATCCATAATCGACCCATAGATTATGGATGGCAACCCAACCTCAGTTGTGTTGTCAGCTCCCGAAATTGTATTACGTTGCCAAACTGGCAACCATAAATTTGTGGTTGCTGTTGATTTTTTTCACTGATTATGCAAAAAAAGCGGTAAATCTGAAGAAAATTAGGTTTATTTTTCATATAATATTGTATATTTATTATTTTATATAAATATTTAAAACTAAATTTATATAAAATACATACAATTGTATTTCTTTAAATTGTAGATTTCAAAACCGTAAAATAACACAACACTTCAACAGCACTTTCAGCATTTAATATAAGAAAAGGAAATCAATCGACACGTTTCCTTTTGGAAATAATAATTTTATTTATTGTATTTTTTTTTATTCACTCTTTCCAAAATACTTTTTTCTTCCTTATTTATTAAATTTATTAAAAACTTTTTGATTGTTTACATTTATTTTCAATTGCTAGAGTATCACAATAGCATTATCGATAACTTTTTGGTAATTGAAAAAAGTTGCCATGCGTAATACCTATTTACAGACTGTGTAATTTTTTAAGTCATGGCAAAATAATCATATACGGACACAACTACGTCATAAAAGACCAAAAAAAGACCCCTGTCTCCCAGTTTTGCCCAAAGTCCTCCAGGTTTTTTTTTATGGGCGCTCAAAGATGTGGGGCCTCGATGTCATTTTTTCAAAAAATGATCATTTAATCAAGCTCATATATTGCAAACCTTTTGAAATTTTAATATACTCTCTGAGGCAAAGTTTTAGCTCTTGTCATAAAGAACAAAAATTGTTAACATATAAAAAAAAACTTCATCTTCAAGGTCAAAATCGCAAAAAACTTTAAAAAATTCATTTTTTTTACCTTTTTTCCCCTGTTTAGGTCCATAGGTAGCAAACCGTTCAAAATTGAAGGAAACAATCAACTATAAAAATGAACCTAAGATCTCAATAAAAAATTTTCTAGAACATATGAACTTCCTAGGAATGTTTCTTAACACCGTTTAGGTTATTTACCAGTTGCGTTGACTTTTGACAACGTAACTAAAGTTCGGTTGCAATCCATAATCGACTTATGAAATATTTAAAATTTTTTTTTTTTTAATTTAATGCAATCTATATTGAGTTAGAATCCTCATATTTACCTCTCATGTGCCTTTTAAACTACTCCTGGTCACCAGTGGACATCCAGTGGGTCCATTGGCTATCTCTGTGTGTATTGCTTTCTATAAATGCCTTTAATACAAATCAAAGCAGAAAAACCCTACCAACCTAAAAACAAACGCAGAGGGTTATTGAACCTCAAAATAGGCTCATTACAACCGAAAAAAACTACCTGAAAAAATTGAAAAAAAATATAGGTAGGCGTGATTTTTGCCTGCTGCCACTGAGTGGTCTGATGTTGCTGAATTTCATTAGCAACATTTTCGAAACTATGCCTGGCAGATTGATGTGCTTAAATTTTCTGTATCTCTTCGGGCGCCTTGGCAAAGTTGATTTCAACCCGAACACAGACGGAAAGACGGACATCGCTTAATCAACTTCTCTATTTATAAGGATCCAGAATATATATATACTTTATGTGCGGTCGGAAATTAATATTGTAGAATTTGAACACGGAATGACAAACTTATACATATATACCCTTTCTACATATAGTGAAGGGTATAAAAATAGGAGTAGGACAAAGAGTTATAAATCGTGACCAAATACCAAATACCAATACCAAAGGCACCCAACCGTTAAAACCATTATATATGTATGGTAAATTTTTTTTATAACTTAATTATATTTAAGAATAAAAGTTTGTTATATTGAATAGAAATATAAATAAAATTATGTGTAATTGAATGAATAAATATTTCAACGAATAAAATGTAAATTAATACGTAAAGAAGAGCATAAATTGATGTTTAAAATTTATTATTTTAAATTAAAAATTATTTTTTACTTTAATTTTAACAAATTTTCTTCTTTTAGTGTAATTGTAATAAATGCTATGATAAAAAGAAATTTTTGATTTGAGATTTGCCGATTTTCTACCTCAAATTGCAGATTTTATGAAATGACTGTGTTTCCACACTGTAAACACTGTTAAGGTCACACTCTTTTTGTCTTCTTTGTCAACTACATTTCGTTAAAAAAAATCCTTTTGAGGTTGAATCTTTCGCATGGACAATTTAATAAAATTCAAATTAGAAATAAAACATTTGAAGATATTGAATATATGCCAATCTAATTGGCTTTGAATCGAATGGCGTTGTAAACTGCTTAGTAGATCTATACGATTTATTTGGTATTAGTATAAAATACAGCTAAAATAATGTTAGGCAATTTAAATTAAGATATTCGAAATCGCTTGAGTACCTTGTTAAGGATTTTATTACTAAAATTGTTCACTTTATATATTTTTTCTGCCCCATCCGTCCTCTAATGTGGAACAAGACAAGTTAGTCTTAAAAACGAAATAAGAAGTCAGTCGTATGGATAAAAAGTAAATTGCAAACATTTTATACAGTAAACAAATTTTTTTTCAATACTCCAATCGAGGCACTCGCTGCTAGTCTACCAGTCTAAAGGTGGCGGGTTCGATATCCGCCAAAGACTTTGGGTGTTTTCTGCTGGTAGTGTTGTCTTTAAAAAAATATTACGGGCGTTAAATTCTTCGATTCTTGTGTAAATAAATAATATATTTATGAAAATATTAAACATATACTCTTAATTGGTATTAAATTGATTGGATTTGTTCCGCCAGTAAATAACAACAGCCAGTGACGACGGTCTTCACCGAAAGGTATGACAACAATATACTCATATTTTTCTGTTGAATATTAATAAAAGATTCTGAATACTTATTGATTCATTTTATTTTACGTGATTTTGTACTAATTTTCTTAAAAAAAATCATAAAAGCCTCATATTTATGGGTTTTTATACCCTTCACCACAGGTGGAAAGGGTATACATATATAAGCTTGTCTTTCCGTGGGTAATTTCTACAATATTCATTTTCGACCCCATTAATTATATATATTCTGGATCCTTATACATAGAGAAGTTGATTAAGCGATGTCCGTCTGTCCGTGTTCGGGTTGAAATATCATTTGCCAAGGCACCAGAAGAGATGCAAAAAATTTAAGCACACCAATCTGTCAGGCATAGTTTCGAAAATTTTCGTATTCCAATTCAGTAATATCGGATCATTACTTTGGAGGCTACGGGCCAAAAACCACGCCCACCTATATTTTCTTTACGTTTTTTTTAATTTTTTTCGGCTTTAATGATTCTGTTTTGCCTTTTTTTGTCAAATAAATATTAGACTGCGACAGGTAGATCGCAAGGAGTGCATACAGATCTCGGGGGATCAATAACCCTCTGCGAGGGGCGATTTTTTTTTGTTTTTAGATTGGTAGGGTTTTTCTGCTTTGATTTGTATTACAGACCTTAATAGAAAGCAATACGCATAGAGGTAGCCAATGGACCCACAGGGTACCCACTGACAAATAGGAGCAGTTAAAAGGACCCCCCATGTGTCAATATGATGAAAATTTTTTTTGTAAGGATTTCTTTTTGCTTTAGTCTGACCATTCTAACTCAATAGATTGGAGAAAGGTCCAAAAGTTAACAAAAGAATTTCAATAACATTTTTAAAAAAAAATTTAAAAAAAAATTTTTAATTTTTTTTCAAAAATATTTACAAAAAAATTTACAAAGCATTTTCAAAAAGATATTTTACAGAAAAATATTCGAAAAAAAATTTTTTTAAAAAATTTTCCAAAATATTTTCGAATAAAATTTTACAAAAAAATTTAAAAAAATATTTTTACAAAAAATTTTTACACACAATTTTCGAAAAATTAAAACAAAAATTGCAATATTTCTTTGAAAATGAAAATCATGACTGTAACATAATATATAAGAATATACATATGTATGTATGTGTGTATATAGGGTAACATATTTTTTTAAATGCGTTTGATTTTTAAATAGATGATATCTCTGTTTTAAAACCTAGGTGCATTAAATACATAGACATCATCAGGATACCGACTACAAACTGTCAAAAATAAAACGATTATTTTGAAGTCAGCAAAGCTACATGGCTACACGGCCACGGTTGTGGCTGTCGTCAACTTAGACTAATTTCTATTTTATTCAACAGAAGAAAATGTCACAAAATTGTAAATTACAAATTCATATTCAAACAAAAAGTATTGGAGGAAATATTTATAATTTTTTGAAAAAGTTATTTTATTTTATAAAAGCAAAATAAGTATTTCAACAACAATGTCAGAGTTTACGATGTAGCTGTCGGCTTCAATATCATTAAGTAGCTGACAACACGGTGACAATTGTAGCAAACGGAATTTGTCTTCTATTTCTTTAACTCATGAATAATGATTTTTTCTCATACGACTTTATTTAAGTAAAGAGTCAACAATATGGATAATGCTGGACATGTCTGTATAAATAAAATCACCGTGGTGAAGGGTATAGAAGATTCGGCATGGCCGAATATAGCACTTTTACTTGTTTTAAATGCGTTTGATTTTTAAATAGATGAGATCTCTGTTTTAAAAATTAGATGCATTTAACACATAGTCAACATCAGGATACCGACTACAAACTGTCAACAATAAAATACACACGTTTAAAGGTAAACAATTATTTTGACGACATCATAGATACATGGCTACACGGCCATTGTTGTGGCTGTAGCTAACTTAGGCTAAGTTCTATTTTATTCAACAAAAGAAAATGTCACAAAATTGCAAATTAAAAATTCATATGCAAAAAAAAGTTTTGGAGAAAATATTTATAATTTTTTGAAAAAGTTTTTTAATTTTATAAAAGCAAAATAAGTATTTCTACAACAATGTCAGAGTTTACGATGTAGCTGACGTCTTCAATATCATTAAGTAGCTGACAAAACGACGACAATTGTTTGAATAATAAGTTTTTTCTCATATCACTTTGTTTTAATTTATGTAAAGAGTCAACAATATGGATAATGCTGTACATGTCTGTATAAATAATATCACCGTGGTGACGGGTATACAAGATTCGGCACGGCCGAATATAGCACTTTTACTTGTTTTATTTTAACAAATTTTTCATGAACGTATAATATATTTTATTTTTAATATTATATGTTTTGTTCTCTTTGTGAGAGTGTTGTTGAGACTGTGAGTATGTTCACAGGCACTCAAAGGTTTTCGTGGGTGATATTGCTGATACTCATCATGTATTTAACTCGAGTTTTCAAAAAAAAAATAGATACTCATATTGAAAATAACGGTATCGAAAATTCATTTTTAAAGCTTTTGCGCAAGTAAAAATAATTTGGCAGTAATAATAAAAAACCTTTCTTTAAAAACTTTCAGAAAGATGTTTCAAGCGTAGTTCTGTAAATCAGTTTCTTGGATTAGCAACTGGGTGTAGTCTTATAGTTACTATTGTTAGCTTGAAATAATAGGATAGATAATTGGCCAAATTTGATCATGTGTTGAACCATTTTGGGGCATCAACTGGATAACTTGCAAGTGTCTTATTAAGGAGGAGGAAAAGATACGCAACCTCAGAGTAATCTGATAACACTATTCCGTAATAAATTAGCCAAAGCTGCCAACTGAGCTTTTCTGAACTGAACTTTGCTCCAGCTGCTAACTGAACTTGTCTCCAACAAAAAAATCAGGGACCTAAAAAAATGTATTATGTTTGGATACTTTGTACTGCAATAAAATCTTACGAAAATAGGTTTAATTTGTTTTTTTAAAGACAACACTACCATTGCGAAGCTTTTCGCTTGTCTGCAGAAAACACCAAGAGTCTGTGGCAGAAATTGAACCCGCAACCTCCAGACTATTAGACTAGCGCGCTATCAATCGATCTATAGAGGCACTCATTTGCTTTTTATACACTGATATAAACACGATCATAAGGCTGAAGTAATTCACATCAATACTATGACCAGAGTCTTTGCTTTTGGCCCCGTGACATTTCTCATCCTTGTGATTTTTTACCGCCTTCTCGTGAAATGGTCCTTAGGTTTTTATTAGGAGGGCCAAAATAATACTAAAAGGTACGTTGTAAAGCTGCGAAGAAAAAAAACTTTTGTATTCATAAATTTTGCACAAAACAAAATATTGTCCAGCGCACGCTGGCAGGTTCTCGATTTCGCAGTTTCAGCAAAAATGTCCTAAAGAATTTTTGTTTGTGGTTTTTTAACTGAAGTTTTTCTTTCTAAATTGTAAGTCACCTACTTGGCAATGCTGATCATAACCAAAGTGATGTTAAAAACGACTAAAATTTGTTTACCGTAATCATATATTATTACAAAGATTATAATATGATTCTTATGACTATATTATAACCATATTTATTCTCTAAATGCCGACAATTTCTGTTTTTTTTTTGTGATGTTTAGTGGATATCCACATTTAGCGGACTGTTATATGTGGAGAAAATCTTGGTTATTAATCTATAGAAGCCCTTACTTAACTTATTCCAAATAATGCTCGCGGTATGTCGAAGTCACTGAAAATTATATTACCTATAATATTACTGTGGCAAGTCATAAAAAACTGTGTGTAAGAGCATAAAAAACTGTGGATTGTATAATCTAATCCTTTCAGAAACTTTTTTTCTTTTAATGCAGCCTAAAAGACTCTGGCTATTGCATAATTAGATTAAGTCGTAAACTGTAATTGATTGCTAATATTAAAAATATGGATTGCATTAGTAATGCTGATGCATTTTTAAAGTAATTCGGAAAAGCAACATTTATATTTGAGAGCTGAAAATTGTTGTCTTAAAAAAACGAAGGATTTCAATTGTCCCTGTATGTTGTATAACGTGCCGGAAATCGTCTGACAAAAATCCTAAGACACACCCAACTTTAGTAAATGAAAAAAAAATAAATTCTTTGCATCACAATCTGAACAATTGAAAACAAATAAAAATAAAAAATACACAGCAAATAAAAAACAAAATTTGGTCTTCGAAAAAAAAAACAAGAAAACAAGAAAACTAGAACATGAACATGAACATAAACAAATTGCTAAAGGTGCCAGATGATGACGATACGAATTTCTTTTTTTTATTATTTGAATTTTTCTTAAACATCAGAAAATCTTAAGAATTTAACATTTGCTAACAACAAAAAATGAAACGATTTCAAAGGATCAAAAGGATGTATGTTATGTAGGCAATGGGTCCCAGCCAACAATACAACCTTTTCCGCTCCGTGCATTCAAGCAACAGTAAACGGCAAGTACACTCACGCGTTTTTCTGTACAAGAGAAGGTAAAAGATTTAAATGTATCGCATCCACTGAAAGTGGTGCAATCTTTAATTCTTTTTTTTTCTTTTTCATTTAAACAAATACAAAACCAAATATACACAAGTACTAGTACTTGGGTAACTACTCGTCCTTATTCAAATGTGTAGAACTAACCAACGTACGAACGATATTGTATGACGACGATTGTGTAATTATACACTCTGGGTGTGAGCTTGTTGAATCCAATTGTTTTGTTGTGATTCTTATTTTTGTTTTCTTTTATTCATCGTTTTTACGTTTCTTTTGTTTTTTTTTTCTTTATTAATTCACAATGTGTGCCCTACGTCAGGCAGTAAAATAGGTTTTCAAAGAGAGTAAAAATTTAATGTCTATACATCTAAACATATAATGAAATAGTAACTCACTTCCGTCTGACTGTCTGTCTGGTTTTCATTGACGTTCTCATCACCCTAAAACTACTGGATGGATTTTAACAAAATTTTTTGAGGTGTTATTTAAGTATACTGGTCCCAATATAGGGTACTTTTCTCCGTAAAAATATCTTAGAAAGTGGAGAAAAAGCAGTGAAAGTACGCAGTTGAACTAACCGGATATGAATACGTTACTTTTTATAAAGTAAAAATTACATAAACTGATACGTAGCATATCTTAAGGCGAAACTAAAAACGCCACATAGGTATTAAGAAATAGCACTAAATCGCCGGCGAAGTAAAATAATTATTAATTGCTTATTCTAGCTTCAAACTAATTCGAATAAAGCACACCAGCTTGGGAAGCTTTACCATCACACTAACCTTCTGTCTTACCCCCGGGGGTTCCAATTGTCACTGCAGGAATGGCAAATGCTTTGACTCGGTTCACTCGGGAAAAATAGGGGCACCAGACGCTAGGGTTCCTAGAGCCTAAATCTGGAAGAAAAGGTCTGTGTGTTAAAACATACGGGTCCTCTTCGAGGCCCGACCAGTGCCCAAAGGACTGGTACCACGGGAATCGGTGGCCCCACAGAGAGCCTATCCTCTCTGTGACCGGTTATTGGTGAGGTCCCCTTCGGGGGTACACGTGGTGGTTGTGGTTTAAGATCGATTTATGTAGGTAAGGTGCAAGGTCGATCAAGTGTGCTGTTGCACTCTCAACAGACGGAGTTTGGATAGTCTCCAAACCCCTAAGCAAGAGGTTATAATGTGGATCTAGGCTTGCCTTGGAAAGGCTTGCCATATTATATAAATTGCTACTCATTGTGACTGTATCACACACAAAAAGCGATTGGTGGCAATCGTAAAGTGTTGTTATGCTACACAATGGGGGCGCTAGTCTACGCCTAAGTTTTACTCGGTGGTAAGACCACCGCGAGGTTAGGCCAAATAGGCAGGTACTCACGTTAATCTTGTTCCACAATAACCATCTGTCTTATCTACTACTATCCCTTTCTGAAGGAAGTAACACAGTTTATGTAGGCATTAATTGCCTGAGTATGACTTCTTTTAAAATAAAAACTAAAATCGTAAGGGTCTTTGGTGTAGATTGCTTTCAAAGTAAAATTGAACAAAATATTGAAGGACGCTGACGAAGTGGTGGGCACAGCTAGTTTAAAATAAAACATCTGAGTTGCATTTTCGAACAATATTATGAATAAAAGTCATTATTCCTTGATATAAATTTCAACATGTAACTCTAACCCAAGGAAAAATCAGATACAACAATTTTTTATCACAGATGTCGAGATGCATTCCAGAATCGCAGTCTTCTCAATGGCGTTCATGTAGAAACATTTGAGAACCTGACATACTTAAGACTCCTATGCGAACTTTATGTTGTGGAGTATGGTTGGGCACGAAATGATATGATGAAAAAGGCAATCTGGGTTTTTTTGATACTAAAAATATGGGAGGGAACTAAAACGAAGAAATAACTAAGTTTCTACCACATAAAATCGTAGCATAACATCTTCGCATATGTATGATTTCCAAAATAGTATTCGTGACAATGTTTAAATAAAAATAAAAAATATACAAAATATAAAACATTTTATTGCAAAAAGTTTGAAGACCAACTGTTACGAGATGCGCTTTCCTGAGGTCCTATACTTTCCTAAAGTGGTTGAGCAACGCCGCAACAGATAAACTATAGGTGTTGCTTTGTTAGCATTTCAGCAAAGAAAATGAGTTGGTTGGGCTGCTTCTAACACAAGCATACAATTTGATAGCATATGTGGCGGCAGCATGAAAAGTAAATTATTTGAAGCATAGTTTTAGGATTTATTAAGATTTTTATAAAAATGCTTTACTTCCATCGAGATACACTTTAAATTTTAACTTTTTGTGTTTATTTGCTGTAGTAGTCGTTATAATAATGGGTGGTTCAATTTTAAGGGTCGATGTGTGAATCACACCTAAACGTCAAGTGTTTCTCTGCATTCAATTTGACATTTCGCAATTTCAGAATAACTGAATTTTAACCATGGCAAGATACATCATCGAGCAACGCGTTAAAGTTATTCAGGCTTATTATGAAAATGGGCGCTCAAATCAAAATGCATATTGTGCACTTCGTAATTTTTTCGGTCAATTTAATCGTCCAAATGTGCGTGCAATCGAAAAAATTGTGTAATATTTTTAGCAAATCAGGTCTGAAGAGATGTGTAAATATGTATTGTACCTATTAATAAAACATAAAATATGGCAACGTTGATGACATTTCAGTCACAATATTGATGACATATAAAATATAACAAAATTTGCTCATAACATTGATGCCAGTTTTTATATTTGTCATAAAATTGATGTCATAAAATTAATGTCTTTTATTCCGATGACACGACGTCATATAGCCGATGAAGAATTATTTCTATCTCGTAACGTACAAGTGAATACATTTGTTTGCTGATAGTAAAAGATTTGTTGTGCTACTTTAATTCATTATCAAAAACGAAGAAATAATAAGAAAATAAAAAAAATGCAAGCAAGAAACATGCAATAAATATTTGATCACTCACCAAATTTTGTTGTTGACAAAAAAAAAAAAAAAAAAAAAATGATTACGCAGTTGACGTCTCCGAGGCCTCTTCGAACATGCTGCATTCATTAGGTGTCTTACAGTGATGTGAAATTTCGTGTTGCATATTGGAATTGTATTATTGAAGTAATATTTGCAAATACTTAAATAGATATTAGGAACTATTACTCAGATAAATATTTTAATTTAAGTTACTGGAACCAATGGGTGGACAAAAAAAAGGAGTGTTAAGGAATCTAAATAGATGGTTTTAAGTAGAGTTAGTTTACAAATTAGAGGCTAATTTTGTGCAATAAAAAAAACTTTAGCATTATACATTACTATAATGTAGTTTGTGCAAGGAATTAGATTAGTGGTAAGTTTGGTAACTAGCTTATGTTTAATGTTTTTGGTGTTGATATATGGAACCAGCATTATTTGTTTTTTGCTGGTTTTGAACGCTGTTTTTCCTCGAAAGGGATTTTTTTTAACTGAATTTTGTGGAGTTTCTTCCTCATTCTCTGTTAGGTTTTAAATTATTGATGGGTGTTAGTTTTCTTTTTTACTTGTGAATTATAGATTTTCTTTCAGATTTAGAGTGGTTTGCCAGTCACTTGAGGTTACTCTTAAAATAGGGCGTGAGTTAATTCTCTACCAGTACAGTTCACAAGTAATGAAATATGCACGTGTGGGAAACCTTTGGATTTATATCTTAGAAATATAAGATGCTGATGCACCTGAGTGCATCTGTTTCTGGGCCCGAAAGGATTTTTTTAAAAAAGCTTGCTTATTACTTGGGAGCAGGAACGATCCTGGGTGACAAAAATTGTCCGTATTAGATTTTATTTGTTTCCAATTGTACTTGAATAGTTTTTTATAATACCTTTGAGATTATGCCCTTTATTTTTGCACACAATTTTTAATATTTAGAAACGATTAAGCTACACGTGTCTTATGTTTTTTTTTTATTTTTTATGAATAGTTCTTACTCATTCGAGTTGTCAAAGTAAAAAGAAAGCTTTAATGGCAGAGTAGACAAAACCATGCTTTTGTGAATACGGGTAATTCAAATGAAACCAATTACTAGATATCTACTAGCTATTGATACTCAATTATTCTGTTACAGAGTTGCCACTATAATCAGCAGTTAGTAATATCATGCATGATCATGTACAATGACGAAATGCAAATAATGTAAGTGTAAAAGTCAAATACAAGTCCGTTAAAACCATAATATTATAAACGTTATATTATAGTAATTTATTTATATTTTCATCCATATTTACCACTAAATATTTATGTTTTTAATATAGACATAAGATTTAAAATTTTCTACTGTACTAGAAAATTAGGCCAATACAATCTCTTTATTTATATATTTATCAGCTAGGAAATGGCCCTCATAAGTGCAAAGTATTACAATAATCCAATGTTGAATTATGACTTTATGAAAATTCAATTCAACTCAAGGCACACAGGGTGGAGCTAAAATATGGAGGTGGAACATTTTAATTTATTTTTAAATGAAGTTGACATGAAAAGATAATTTAAGGTTAAAGAAATATGACTTTTAATGTCAAACTCCTTATACAAAATTTTAAATCTTGCCCTTAATATTAAAGCTCCACCCAGTGAGTTTACCTGTTTAAATAGGCCTTAAATATGCCTGTCATAAATGTAGTCTTCAACTAAATGCAATAAACAGAAGAGTGTGAAAAAAATTTATATTTAAGACGTCATAAGTACACAAACTTAAGCATACTGTAAGCAGCCTCAACAGTCGACCACAGTTACAGTGCCCTAAATTTTCTTATTGCTGCAAAAAAAAAATGTACCATTTTGAGAGGACACAGGCACAAGTACGGTACCTCTTTTTGTGCTTAGATTCTATTACACCGGAATTTCGTTGTATATTTCTTGGTTCTTGGTTCCTGCTAAAACATTCGTTGCGAAACAGCTCAAGTGTGTTTGTTTTTCTGTTATAATTTGCTAAATAACTGCCGTTTTCTATTGTTTCTTTCAAACTTCAACTGCGTACGTAGTACGTACAACATGTAGCAAGATGAACAAGTCCTTAACTTCAATACATACACTCGTACTTATCAACTTCAACAAATACAAATTTATTTCGGTTCAATTCAATTGAATTGTTTTCAAACAATTCACAATTCTTCGTAAGGATTTATTGTATTTCGTTCTTTTTTCAATTTTTTTTTCTTTTTTCTTTTTGCACTGCTACACCAGTTGTGAATTTGTGGTACTTTTGTATTGTTGTATTTTGTTACCATTGTTCATATTTCAAGTGGCATTTTGTATTTACATTATTTTTATTATATTTATGGTGAAAATTATTAGTTTAGTGGTGTTGAAATCCAAAAAACAAAACACACGATACGTCAATTAATCTGATTTATTTGGAAAACATAATTATTATTTAAACCACAGCAAAAAAAAAAAAAAAATAAGAAAAAACCTGACTTTTAAAGTGCTTAAATGAACTTTATTTAAAAGCGGACAAACAAATAGGGTTTTGTTTGATTTTATTTTTTAATTTGAAAGCAAAGCTGTGGACAGTGATGTTTTTATGGAATAGATACTAAAACAGATCACTTTGGTTCGTGTCCTTTTTTAACCCTCTTAGCCACTCAGTAAATAATTAAAAGTTCGAATTTCTCATCCATAACGGAGATGTGCTCATTCATTGCCTTTACATTCATCGTTATACTAAGTGCCTATAATCCAAGTCTTACAGCTGAGGTTCAGCATTGTAACCACATTTAGAATGTCCTTATAAACCCCGTCCAAAGCCTTTGATATCTAGAATAATTACAAAATTTTGTGAAGGGGTACATTAGTATCCTGGTTTCAATATAGGAAACTTTTTTTCCGGAAAAATATCTTATTTCCAAGAGAAAGTGGAGAAAAGCAGTTAAAGTAAGCAATTTTAACGATTTGCATACATTAAGTCGACATATTTTAGTTGGGATGAGACCCTTTAACTAAAAAAGTAAGGGTCTTTGGTATGGATTGCTTCCAAAGCAAAATCGTATAAAATATTGTAACGATGCTGACGAAGTGGTGGGCATAGTTAGTGATAAATAAATTGAGGATAAACCCTCCTCGTGCAATGCCGAACCTAGGAAATTAAATTATAGTAAGAAGAATACAGAAAGTAGCGTTTGTGGACATTCGATTAGAATTTTTCTACGTTGAAAGTTTAAGGAAAGACCTCTCTCTGCATGGATTTTTTTTCCTCATACGAACAGTTCTGCAAAAAAAATTTATTATCCCTATAACATGAAGTGCGATTTATTGACCAACTGACCACAAATGCATTAGCTCTTAAGAAAGAGAGTGTTAAATGCTAAAACTTGCGAGTATCGGTAACAAGTACCCTAGTTTCTAGTTTTTATTTTAATACAACACTATTTGCGAAGCTTTTTGCTTGTCTGCAGAAAAGTCCAGTCTTTAGCCTGAATCGAACCTGCAATCCCCAGACTGATAGACTAACGCTGATGCTCTAGTGAGTTAATACAGTTGTATACTCTACTGTTGCCATTGAGTGGTCCAGTAGTTCGAAAATATACTATGGAGCGCCGACCTATACATGAGAATCGTATACCATTTAAGGTTACACTTTTAGATTGTATATGTTTACCTATTTCACTTTCCTGTTTAGTAGCTCCTTGAGCTCAACTAAACATTATCCACAAGTTGTTATACCGTACCACTTCTTGACTGTAAGCCCCCAAACTTTTTCAGAGCTTCTACAATAAATTTACTAGTTTATATCTGTGTTTAAGTTAAGTACTTCCCACTTCCAGTGTTTTAAGCAAAACCAACATTTTAGGATTATCATGAAACCTTTAAACAGATCCTCCCGTTCTTAGTAACTCAGACATTAAGCTTGAGGCAAACTAAACATCTTGTCCTGTTCGCTTCTCTGCAGCGCACTTGAGGTTTCGTGTCGAAGTTTCTAGAGTTTTTAACAAACCACTGCAGCACTCAAAGCCAACATAACCCATGCCATCGGTCATGTTTAGCCTGATTTATGTGCCAGTGAACCTGTGGCAAATATACATATATACGATGTCATATTCCAACACCCTTTGGAATACCATCAATTTACCCGTTCGTTTATAAACGGCAGATTAATTTTCCCAATTTTTTTTTTAATTTCACCCTACTGTTGAGTGTTTGAAAAATTCTCTTTTTAATAAACGTTACTGATCTAGTCATTCATTTTCTATCCAAAAAAATATTTTTTTGTGTCTTGTTTCAGATACAAGAATTATTCATTAATATTGGCTTATTGTCATGGAATCCTGTAATTTGTGTTCCTTCTGCATATCTGTCCTTTGTAAAATTGCGCAATACTTGAAACCAAAAAGGTGACAAAAACAAATGTTGCACCCTTGAAATGTTTGCAAGCACTTTTTACTTTAGACTACATTTTCAAGGGGTGGTGTCATTAACATGATCGCACTGCATTGTTAACAATGAAGGAGAGTCTTTGGAAAAATCTTTTTAATGACATTTGATCTCTTTTTAAATCAAACTAAATCTGTTAGTTTGTATGGAGGAGGTGTTGCAACATATGTTTGGCCATTTCCGCTGCCATTAAAAAAACATAAAAAACTTAACGGAGGTTTTGTTTAAACTAATTTGTTACAGCTGCTTTAATCAAATAAGCAAAAAAGTTAGGGAAAAAAAAACTTTTCAGAAGAAACGTTAATTTCTCAAATGTTTGAAAACCGGTGGAGACTAGTAGAAGCTACAGAAGCAGCATAATTTTGTTTAAACCAAAGATTTTCTGAAACAGCTAAAAAAGAAATTAAAAAAAGCACCTGCAGTCTAAAGTTTTGGTTTTACCACCCAGTTAATAGTCACACCTGAAGCGATCACCAACTCTGTGTGTAACGAAAGAGTAGAAATCTTTAAAAAAAAAAAATGTTAAACAACTGGATACAAATGACCGTCATAATTGATTTATAAATCAATACACATCGTATATAGAAGTATTTGTATGTTTGTCGGTGTATCCCATGCCTTGAAACTTCAAGCAAACAGGTTTGTTTAGGAATTATTAAAACTAATCAGTTCGTACATACGTACATGTGTTTTAATGTTTATTCTTAAGATATAAGGAGCCTTAGTGTTGTAAAGATTGTAATAGAATCGGTTAAATTTAAATCCAAGTTATTTCTACCTTCTACGCCAAGTTAGCCAAATTGGCAGGAAATAAAGTAACCGACGACATAACGACATAATTTATCCGATTAAAAAGATTATTTCAGACCAGATTTGCAGACCATTTCCTTTACGAATTTCACAAAGACCCCCTTCTGTCTACAATGCTTATGGGCAAGCGATTTATAATTTACAGCAACCTTACCATCTTAAAGACAAGCCTTTTCTCTTGATTTTAGACTGTTGACTGGTAACTGTCGGTCTTCGTATTCATCATGGAATCTCTAGTAATCACTAGTAATTTTCCAAGGTTAAGATCCACCAAGGCATCCACATTTAACAAGTTTCTGCCCATGCGATTCTAAGTCTTATGCTAGCCAGTGCTGCACATTCACAAATAATGTGAGCTAAAGTCTCAGCCTCTTCCAGACACAGTCGATTTTAATTTTGGCTACGTGATACTTGAAGTTTTCATGACTCGCCCAGCTTAGGTACTTCTATTTTATCTGACCTTACTGGTCTTCCTGTCAAGGAGCTCTTTGAACATTATTCCAGTCTGTCTGCATATAGTAGCCTCTCTCCACGTTTCTAGGTTTAGTGAGTTTACTCAATGTAAGATCATCGCTAGGACATTTCCTAGTGAAACTCTGGATTCTAGTTCACAGCAGATCTTCTTTTTGCTAGTTGCTTTGCTGCTTCATTTCCAGCTTTGCTTTTGTCTCCTATAATCCACATCAACGTTACCTTATTACCCGAGGCACACCGGTTAAGCTTTAAAACAAATTCCAGCTCTAGATTGGAATAGACTTGCACTTTCCTGCGCTCTATAACCGACTGGTTTTCAAGTACAATGAGAACCTTTCTTCCGTGCATCCGGAAGGAGTCCTAATCCATGCAGCAACCCAATTAATTATGCCTGATAAACGAAGACGTATCCGCCAAACGCAGACTACAGGACAGTTTCAGCTCAGCTGAGTATACACTTATGCACCTGCTTTTCCGTCTATAAGAGAACCATCAGTAAAAATGTTGATGTCGTTCTCCATACCTTCCGCAATGAGTGTCTGATGCAATCTTTCAACTATTTTTCTTCTAATCAAGCGTTCCACCGGCATTTGATCTTCCCTAACCCCTCGCTAACTAGGTGCAGAATGCTTTTATGTCCCATATTCGGCCCAAAGCTATGCCAAATGGCATCGCTCTTCATACGCAAAGCTTAACAAAAAATAAATAATATTGCTTCTCTTAGCCGAAAAACAGATAGATGATAACAGCAACCACTGCTGGACTTAATTAGGAATACTTTTTTTGTCGGCACCCCTTAATTTTTTTCCTGTTGAACTGTGTAATAAAAGAGAAAAATATAAAATTTTACTCTCACTTCACATGCATATGACAGGTAGCAAGTAGTCTATCTGCAAAACACCTTTTAAGTAGACATCAGTCTAATGCACGAAACATCTGAACCCGCCTCTATTTATACTAAAAACACTTAATCCTAACTCTCTAGTACTATATCTAAGACGTTTCTTGATAATTTTTTCTTCCATCGAAAGCGATTGCCATACGTAGTAAAGAAACGGCCAGCGATACCGAAGGGTATAACAATAAAATTACATAAGCCAAGTTCATTGAAGGATTAAAGGGGTAAAAAAGAGGTAAAAAAGAGGGCATTATAGCAATGATTCCACAAAATAGAGCATTCGAGTTCTATGAAAAATAATTAGCCGACATGAAAAAACCTCGGGTGCCTTCAGAGAGTAAAAAAGTACATAGATGCTAAGAATTTAGATTAGTGGACCCCAAACACCCACTAGTGCTGGCAAAGTATTAAGTAGTGGGTATTAAGTACCGAGTATTTGATCATATTTTTGAGTACTCAATACTCAAAAGAAACAAATTTAAAAGAAAATTTACCGACTTCATAAAATCTGTGACTAATAGTCCAATATTCTGTAAACAAAAGTATTGAGTACTATTGAGCAACCATTTGATAAGTATTGAGTAGTATCGAGTATTTAAAAATAGCAGAAATTGCCAGCAATATCAAATTGTATGATTGTGCTAGAAGCAGCACAACCGCAGCGGTAAACATTTTCACTTCAGGGTTCTATAAGGTATATTTACACCTTCTCTCTCTACGACCCTCAATCTTCTGTGCCTTCCAAAGAAGGCCTTTAAAAATTCCTTGGCTTTTCATTCTAAAAGGTCTACTACACATTACTACTCCCTCCTCTTTGAAGGGAAGCTTGATGTTCTATTTTTATACCTCTCATTTTTTATGGCAAAAGCATTATTTTATAATTTTTAGATTTGTCATTTATAAAAAAAATTATAAATTAATAAAAATTAAAATCCATTAAACCGAAATTTATTTAAGTGAATGATGGTTGCCATTTAAATGCCTCAATAGACTGATTTATAGTGCGTTAGTCTATTACTCTGGGGGTGTGGGTTCAATTCTCAAAAAATTTTTACATATAATAAAATAGCAACTCCTGTCTGTCTGTCTGTCTCTTTCTTTTTTTTTTCTTTCTTTGTGTTCGCATCACGTAAAAACTTCCACTTGGATGTTAACAAAATTTGGTAACGAGGTACCTTAGTATCATTATTCCAATATAGGATAATTTTTTTCCGCAAAAATATCTTATTTCCAAGAGAAAGTGTAGAAAAAAAGGCAGTGGAAGTACACCGATTTTTTCGCGATTTAAAGGCATCCTTTATTTTTGAAAGCGGGATATTTTAAACACGGTTGCGCAATAGATGGCGCTGTTTTAAAATAATGGAAAAATTAATTGAAAGCGGAATATTTTAAACATGGTTGCGCAGCAGATGGCGCTGCTTTAAAATATGAACTACTTACTGCCAATTGAATGAAATTTATATGTACATTGTGGAATTACATTGTTATTAAAATATTTTAAACACCTTTCACAGAGCTTTAAAATAATTTTTAGAATTTGACATAATTTTTAGAATTCTGTCCATGGATGGGTACCTTTGTATAAAGTAAATACGTAAGAGTCTTAAAATTTGGTGTGGATTGTTTTTAAAGCAAAATCGGATAAAATATTGTTAGGATACATACAACGTGTGTGGTCCCAGCTAGTTAAGAATAAATTTAAATAAAAAATAAATTTTGAAATGCTTTAAAAAAACAAAAGCATTAAATTTAAGGCCTTCTAGCACACAATTTTTGGAATATCTTAGTATTCCACATCAATTTAAGACTTTTTAAGACTCTTACTTTTATAGTGCTTTAGTTATGGCTTATGTATTTTCTTTACGTAGGGATACCCATTCCTGGATAAATTCTAAAAAATATGTAAAGTTCTAACATTATTTTAGAGTTCTGTAATTGGTGTTTAAAATATAACGCTTTAAAAAATAAAAGGAGCTGCAAAGTTTTCAGTACCATTAAATCGGTGAAAACCGAACGTACCTTCACTGCTTTTTCTTTATTTGCTCCTTCTAGCACACAATTTTTGGAATATCTTCTGGAGGAGAAGGCTTTTTGCGCAATGAGGGAACCTGTGTAAGTCCCCTTTCATACCAGTCAAGTCTGACTCGTCAAGTATTTTTATATTTTCTTTTGAACCTGCATTCGTTTTCACACATGAATACATTGTCTCATCAAATTGCAGCAAAGAAAAACGAAAAATTGACTGTACGGTCAAGTATTTACATCTTTTCATTCTCACTTCCCCCTTCGCCCAAAAACTCAAGACTTGACGAGTCAAACTTGACTGGTATGAAAGGGGACTAAAAAAGATATAAGTATAGAATACGAGTAGAAGGTTCTGTGCCTACCTAAGAACCAGTTAACAGGCCTTCTACAAGGCCTTCATACTCTTCCTTCTAGAGGCCTTTTATAAGACATCCATACACCTTCTTTTTACATTTGGTAACTACTCATTTGATTTTCTTTGTTAAAATGTAAACAAATCAACACGTATAGTGTAAGTATGTGTGTCGACGTTGTGCAAGCAGAATATTTTTGCTCTATACTCACGAGTAAAGGAAATCAGAAAATGCTCATAATCGATTAATAAATAATCTCAACACTAGTACAGATTTATTGCAGTTTTACAACGAATTATTTGTAACAGCAATTCGTACATGGAAAAGTTTAAAAAGCTAATTTCTATCCAAACACTCTCTAATGCACAACATGGCAAAAGAGTGAAAACAAAATGATCCACATTCGTGGACGTTCGTCAAATGTTGTAATGATCTTTGCGTGAGGAGGCCTGACACTGACAGAATGGTGATTAGTTTTAGCGTTTGAGCGAATGTCTTTCTTTATTAATAACGAACGTCTTTCTTTAAGCTCTTGCTTGCTAAAAGCTGCCAATATTTGTTGATGCTTTTGTTGGTTCACAATAATGCTGTTGAAGTTGAAGTTAATTTTTATTTTTTTGTTTTTTGTGTAATAAATAATTTAATGCTTGGCTTCTGGTTAATTACCACTTTCGTTACATGGCTGAAACGCATTAAAAAGAAGAGAGGAAAGAAATAGACAATAGAAAATCAAGTAATAAGATGAAAAATACCAAGCAAAGAAGCAAATTGATTCTGCAGTGAATGATGTACGTAGATATAGAAATAATAAATATACGGGAGCATCATTCTATGAATCAATCTATGAATGGTGCTGGAGTATGGATGTATGAATAAATGAATGAATGAATGATTAATTTTTGATATTCTTTTTTTATTGTTCGATGTATCCAGCTGTTATAACATGTTTAAATTTACTTTTTGCGCTTCAATCCTTAATTATGTTATATTTATAGCATCAACTCTCCCACTGTGCTTTTTTCTATGGAGTAGTAAATTTGTTAACTAATTGACTTTCTATGCTTTTTGGGCTTTCTGTTGCCCACGTTGATTGCCTGCACGTCTGTTAATCTGGGGGATTGCGGTATTGATTCTCAACAGTTTTACTACAGTCGGTGAAAATCATCGTTAATATGCTCGGTATAATAAAATAGAATATTTTTTACATTTTCCCTATTCGTATAATTTAAAGCGAATGTATCATTTTGTACCACGATAGCAATTGAATAATTTTGTAACTTTATTTTTTGGACAAAAACGTTTTATTTCTCAGCATAGTCTTCTTTAAGCTCGATACATTTGGTCTAGCGGCTTTATTGCCTCCAAATGATAAAAATTCTCGAAGATCTATATACTTTAGTACACCTGTGTTTTAATTATGACCTCATCGTTTGGTCCAAATCTCTTTTACGTCCTCCCGAAAATAAAATTGAATTTTTTGCGCATGTCACGAAATTGTCTTCCTATTGGCTAATAATTCTGATTGAGAGTATAACTATAAATTATGAGAGTTTTTAATATAAATAATGAGAGTTTATTTTCAGGGTTGCCAAATTTTGCCTATTATTTAGATTTATTTGTACGTGCTTATTTGAATCAGTTTGTGGATTACAGATTTGGCAACCTTACATTGGCCGGACAACGACATCTAACGGGAAAACATGCGCATGGCTTAATCTTGGTTTTTATCATTCTTGCTTACCACCGAAACATTTTCTAAAATGTGGAGTCAAGAAATACTCGCAAAAGACTAAACCTGGAGTGCAGTCCCAATGGCCATAATTTGACTAACGAAATTCTACCTCATCCAGCATATTTCATCCAGATTAACCCTTTCTGCGTTTTAGTCGAATATATTCGTAATTACTTTTACATTGCGAGTATGTATTTTTACAATTACCGATTTAATAATTATTAACATTTTTACCAGTAGCCGTTTGATATGTTTCGTCTGTTGTCAATAGGTTGTAAGAAGAATTTATCAACGATTATGACTTCGATTATGGGAACCCCACCAAAAATAATTTCTCTTATCAGAAATCTATACAATAGCTCTGCTTGTGGGGTACTCCATGAGAACCATCTTGGCAGCAGCATTAACGTAATATTGTTCTTGATGTAGTGATGGCGACCGCAGCAAAAAACTCCACGGGTATTCAGTGAGGCCTATACAAGCGGCTAGGTGACTTGGATTACGCTGATGACATTTGCCTACTGTCACACACGTTCAACGACATGTCTCAAAAATTAAGAGTCCTAGAGGCAGCTACTGCGAAAGCAGGTTTAAAGATAAACTTAGAGAAGACAAAATCAATGCGTGTGAACACTAACAACAGACAGCCCCTTCAGCTGAGCGGTACTATGGTTGAGGATATTGACAGTTTCTGCTATGTTGGCAGTATTATTAACAACAATGGTAGACCCAGTGCAGATATCGAAGACCGCATCAATTGTTCCCGACGGTCGTTTGGTCTTCTAAGTCCTGTATGGAAGGCTACACATATCTCTAGAGCAACAAAAATTAGCATATTTAACTCCAACGTGAAGTCAACTCTACTGTATGGATGTGAGACTTAGAATGCAGCTGCACGCGACATAAACGCACTCCAGGTATTTGCCAGCAGATGCCTGAGGAGTATATGAAAAATATTTTGGCCAAATGTTATATCCAATTGCGACCTGTGGACAACCACAAATCATGCTCCTCTGCACATCGAAATACTGAGACGCAAGTGGAATTGGATAGGTCACACACTACGTAAACCCGAAGATGACATAACATTTTCTGTTAAAAAAAAATTTCGACCGTAACAGAAATGACAAGAATAAAACGTCATTGCTGTAACCAAGGACCGACCGTGAGAAAACCTATTATTTTGAAAGGAAAAAAACAATAATTCGGTCAAATGGGCAAATGGGAGACGGATTCTCACACGCTGGGTTTTGTACCAACGTAAAATATTTAACTTCACATTAGTTTCACACCAGAAGTGGTAAACAACACTTATTTTCGTGTCCATAATAGAGTAAATAAAAAACAATAAAATACTAATCGCACACACCAGCATTTTCTTCTCTCCTTAATATTTGATCCTAAATGAATGCAACTCATTTGTCTGCAATAAAAACTCAGCTGAATAAATCTTTAAAAGTGTTTTACTTTTAATGAAATTTTATAATCAAGCTTAAGTTCGTTTTTATTCTCTCTAAGAAAGAATTAATTAAATTACAAATTAGGTGATAATATTAAAGAAAAATTGGGAAAATTTAATTTTTTAGACACCAGCACGAGTGGAATGCACATTTTCTAGACAGCCACGTCCGTCATCAGCACTACTTGTATCTAATCTACTAAGGGTAGTGTTTTAATTAGTTGTAAGCATCATCTATTTAACCAACTAAACCCAGATAAAGGAATACGAGAAAACTTGTATTCAATTATCAGTCGTCAATTGGTGAGAACGAAGTCTACCACTACCTTAAGCTTCCCTCTTGTTTAATATTTTTACTTTAATGTTTTACTTTTATTTTAACTTTTTATACTTAATTAAATTAGTAACACTCTGAGATTGCATTCTAATGATGTGTTGGGTCACTCTTTTCCAAAATCTATGGAATAGTTAGGATTTTTTGAATTTTCTTTTGGAACACAAATTATTTATTAAATGTTACAATACTCGTACAATTATAAATTACAATATTTTTCTTTACAATGTTTTCTTTTTTCAATTTTGCATTGAAAGTATTCCACACCAATCTTTAAGACTCTTACTTTTATAGTGCTTCAGTTATGGCTTATATATTTTCTTTACGTAGGGGTACCCATCCCTAGATAAAATTCAAAAATATATGTAAAGTTCTAACATTATAGTAGAGTTCTGTAATTAAAAGCGACTGTTTTATTTTTAGACTTGCTGTCCTAGCCACGTCACACAGAGGGGTTTTTGCCAATCTAGCCGGACAATAGGCCAAAAATTAATTTTGAGAAATGTAAAAATTTAAGTACGCAGCTCGACAGACAACAATTTCTGTATCTTATAGTGAATTTTTTGTAGTTTTGGGACACTGTTAAAATCAGGAAAGTTGATTAAATCGCATACGTTATTATTGCCTTTATACGATTTTGAGAGGTTTGCAATATATTTTTTGTGGCTAAACGAATGAAGACTTTGCATTGATTTTTTTTATATGAAAGGCTATATTAGCAGCTACTTATATTTATTTTTAGAAAAATTATATTTTAAATTTTTATGATAAAAAATTCTTTCGAAATTAAAAAGAATTCCTTTTTTTATCAAAAAAAAAGTAAAAAGGATTTTGAGAGTGAGGGCCATCGCGAGCCTAAAAATGTTATATATCACAATCAAATCTACGACCTCTACCTTAATACTGTAAAAACAAACGTTGCGCGTTTTTGTCCCATTTTTCTGATTTTTTACAAATTTCATATTTTTTTCTGTTTTTGCTCATCTTGCATAGCATAGACACGAGTTAGAAACCTTTTTGTCGGTCATAAAATGGTTTTTGTTTCTAAGTTGTTTTAAATAAATTAATTGTTATTATTTTTAATGAAATTGTTTATTATTAATTTAACTATTTTATTTAAGCTTTAGGTCTTTAAATAATTTTATTTTTATTATTATTATTATTACAATAATTTTCATAACCTTAATTTGTTAATTTGATGCTACACAAAGGAGTAGCGAAATATCGAAAAAATAAAAATAAAATTATTTAAAGACCTAAAGCTTAAATAAAATAGTTAAATTAATATTAACAAAAAGGTCAAATAAACTATATAAAATGAAATTGTTTATTATTTATTCATAAAATAAAACTGTGATTTTCTGTCTGCCTGTCTGTCTGTCCGTTTGTGATCGCATCACATAAAAACTACTGGATGAATTATAATAAAATTTTATGGAGATATACCTTGGTATCCTCCTTCAAATATAGGATATATTTTTCCTGTTAAAATATCTCATTACCAAGAAACCGATTCAATGGTACTCCAAACTTGACAGCAACTTTTATTTTTGTTAGTGGGCAACTTAAAACACTATTTACAGTACTCTACAATAATTTTGGAATTTTATACAAATTTTAGATTTTTATATAAAGGTTCTGTTTCTGAGTGTTTACCCGGGGATGGTCACCTTTATATAAAGTAATTATATAAACCATATCTGAAGCACTATAAAATTAAGAGTCTAAAAGTGGATTACTTTCAAAACAAAATAAGGACGCTGACTAAGTGGCGGATACAGCTAGTTATGAATAAATTAATTATTCTCAGATAAATTAAATACCATAAAGTAAATTACAAAAATTACTTTTATTCATAATTTTCTCTTCGACATAAAAGCTTAAAAATGAATATTTTTTGGATATTGGCAAAAAAAAGGGAGGGTTACCTCCCCGTGCTCATAAAAACTACAAAAAATAATTTTTATTGTATTAAGGCATACATTTCTTTTAATAATTACATTATTTTTGCAAATAACATTTTATGTCACCGCCCACAAAAAAAAATTTTAAATTTAATTTTTCAGATGTACGATTAGATCTTCCAAGGGGAACTTTTGCATTCTTGGTCCGATTTTTCTTATTTTTTAGCTTCAACAGCCTATGACCATAGGAGATTTTTCTAAATTTTTTCAGAGCCAATATAATCTAAAAACTCCACATTTTTTGTGGAGTTTGTACAGGTCATACCGTTTGATATATCAAAATGAAATTTAGTATGTGCCTTTTGTATATGGAGGTGAAGAGCTGCATCAATTTTGGGAATAATAGGAAGAGGCAAGGGGCAGTTTACTTAACACCCCAAACCGAAAATAATGAATTTTTCGATTCAAATAAACTTTGAACTTTTATTCTTTATGTAATATATTCATAAAAATGTCTGTTTCCATTGGGTATGGTAAAGTTGAGTGTAGGCCACTCCAGTTTTATTTCCTATGAAATGAGACATTTTTGTGGGAAAAAAGTATCCTATATTTGATCATAATAATAGAAACCTTCTGAAATATTCAGAGTCTTTAGTGGGAATCGAACCCACAACCTTTAGCACAGTAACTGCCTGCCTGCCTGCCGGGCACTATAAATCTATACATACATATACTAAAACTGTAACAGCACCACGTTAGTAAGCGATGTGGAATACTAAACAACAATTTATAAAACTTTTATCTATCTACCCTTCTGTCTGACTGGAAACTAGTGGATGGAATCAAATAAAATTTTGTTGCAGGTACCTTAGTACCTCGGTTCAAGTATAGAATACTTTTTTCCCTTAAACATATCTTATTTACAAATGAAAATGGAGATATATAAATACCCGAATGTGCACAATTTTACCAATTTAAATGACTTGGCAGCACCTTTTTTGTAAACGGGTAATTTTAGACACTCTTTGCCAGAACTATATAATAATAGAATTTTATATAAAATCTTCAGTAATAACCCAGAGACTGGGTTATCAAAGTAAGAATAGATTTCTTCAAAACAAAAGTTAAATTAGAATAAAATATTGTCAGGACGCTGACAACGTCAATGGACACTGCTAGTAGAAAATCATACCACATCATATCATTTTTTTTATTTTAATTGCAATTTACGTATCTAGCGTCTTTCTTTTTACAGCCATCACTGTATGCATGTTTCTTTTTGCTGTTTCGGGGTTTAACATTATTTTTAAAAATAATTATTCAAATTCATAACAAACAGCAAAAAACAAAATAAAATAAAAATATTAGCAATGAAACAAAAAAAAAAAATCAACAACAACAGAAATTTAATAATAATTTTCTTTTTCAAGGTCACCAGATAGACAGGCATAAGACCAATATTTTTTTTTCGTTTTCGTATTGACGTGTATAATTTACAAAGTCGTCAGACAGACAAACAAATTATGGACTGATACTTATTTTCTTATTATTTTTTGTTGTTGTTGTTGTTGTTGCTGCTGTTAAATGTTGATGATGGAGCTGTCTGTAGTTGCTGTTACTTCAACAATTTCTTTGCAAAAATTTTGATATTAGTATTCCTGTTGTTGCTGTTACTGTAGATGATGATTCTTTTTTTAGCAGCAAAAACACGAAATCAACAAAAAAAAAAATCATAAAAATTATATATTTGTTGGTGATTATAATTTTATATAATTTTAAATTACGTGCGTTAGATGTGGTTGAAAATCTTCTCTAGATTCAACAGAGCACATTTTTTTCATAATTCTAATACACAACTAACTATAAATGGGGGGATAAGTTTTTAATATAAAAGTTAGATAAACAAAATAAAATATAAAGAAATGTGGCTTTAACATTCATGTATACACTCGTACATATGTCGCAAGATTTTCGAGCTTTCATCTTAAAGTTAGGAATATACTTTAAGTAAAAGTGTACAAATCGTAGAGTAGCTCTGGGTTTAGGAACAACGTACGCGCGTCAATGCCGTTATCGCTTAAAGTCAATCAGGCCGTCCTTGTTGCTCAGCCTTCGAGTAGTTTCCTCGAATAATTGAACTGCTGTACTGTTATTGGTGGTTGGTTTAATCAGACACGTCTGATCGTGTTAGTTATCGTGTATAACCTAATAATTTTTATTCAAAATGTCGTACATTGATGGAGAACCATTTTTAAATCATTTTTTACTGCAGGAGTACCATTAAACTCAACTTGTTTACTGGAGGAGAATCATTAAATTCAAGTTTTCAATGGAGGTCCACCATTGAACTCAAATTTTTCACTGGAGGAGTACCACTAAACTCAATTTTTCACTGGAGTTACACCATTAAACTCTTTGAAATTTTACCTAACTGCAGATTTTGGAGGAAGCTAAGAATACATACCCTGGCGCTTTGCTTCTGTACCTAATTTTTATGAAAAATACACAAAAAATAAAAAGTTCTTAGGAATATCTGACCAAAAAATGAGTGCAGTTTTTAACAGCCTTAACACCTAGACAATGTGGCGTTTATAACAAATTACGAAAATATGTTTGGAGGTGAAAATGTCTATAACTTGGAAAATTTCTGCCATGACTTTTGATATTTTCACACTAATCGATGTAAAATTTCAAGCCCTTTGAGTGACAAAATGATTGTGCCATTTTTCACACCACATTTCTATACAAATTAATAAACTTTTGTTGAAATTTTTGGAGGGATCTGAATTTAACTTCCGGATGACGAGGTTATCAGGTTGGATAAAACAGTGTATCTCGAAAACAAGAAACAACTTATAAAAACGAAGTACTGATTCCTACTAGCGCCCCAAATCCCCTGAGAAAAAACATTTTAATTCTTTCAGTAAAAAGCCGTGTACACTTTCGTAGTTGAAGATTTCTGATTTTATTTTAATAGTTTTAGCATCTCGTTAAAAAAATATCTTTATCTCATATAAATTGTCGTACATGAAGGATGTAAAATATGGGATAATAGAAGTTATTAAAATAACCAGTTGATACAATCTAACAAACACCACACAGCCCTGCAAGAAGTCGGACTTATACCCTCTTGTAGCGAAGACCACAAACTGTATTATAGCGTACCTTCTAGCGTGCCTTCTAGCATGTCTTCTACTGGTAAGCCTGCTCACTAAATGAGTAGGTCGGATTCTGGGGGCTAGACGACCTACAGTTTTAATACTGTCTTAACATCAAAATATAGAGCTTTGCTTAGGTGGAGTTGCTAAATATCATACAGTGATCTATAGCGAGCGTATCTCGGCAGTTATAGGGCTCTATCAATTTTTTAGGTAATTACGCTTAAATGAGGAAGAAGACGAATCAGGCAGCGGATAGATCGCCAACGATAGCAGATATATTCATCTGATTTGGGGCTAATGGTCATGCGACGACAGTATTATTGTAACATTTATTAATATTAAATTTTTAATTTTGGACCGACACTAAATGTCCAGAAAAAGAAGACGGTTCTTTATTCGTTACTTCAGAAATCCGTTATTTCCAATCCTTTTTAATTTTTTTTTTTTATTTGAAGAAAATATTTATTTTTCAAATATGTATTTGATCATTGTAAAAATTTAAGGATGCCCCCATACAATACACGTGATAACGGAAGAATTGTCTTAAGACAAGTAAAATAAATTAGCCAAGTGCGATTTAGACTCGCACACGTAGGGTTCCGTACTATGTTTAGTACAACTTTAAAATTTCAAGTTGTTAATTTTTTGACAATTCATAATTCATAATTGAATCACTGTTGGAACACCCTTTAAATTTTAACAATTTTTGTTATAGCGGCCATGGTAATACACTATCTATAAAACTATACATGCGCCTACCTATTGCGGTTCAAAAAATAAGGTAATATACGTGAAAAACATGTCGCTGATGGAACACCCTTTAGATATTAATAATTGTTACAGCGTCCGAAGTACAACATCTACTGTAAACATTTAAAGAGTCTACTTATTATGGTTCAAAAAATAAGGCTATTTACGTACATATCATGTCTCTGTCGCAACACCCTTTAATTTTGTTATTTGCTATGGCGGCCATGGCAATTCTCTTTCTATGAGTATATCAAGAGTCTACCTATTACTATTAAAAAAATAAGTTACTATACGTGAAAAACATGTCACTGTCAGAACACCTTTTAATTTTTAGTAATTGTCATAACGGCCATGGCACCACATCTTCTATACAAACTGGAATAATCTTCTTATTGCGGTTCAAAAAATATGTCGTTTTACATGGAAAAGACGTCACTGTCGGAAAACCCTTTAATTTTTAAATTTTAATTATTCTTTTTGGGGTCATAGTAATACACCATTTGTGAAAATTTCAAGAGTCTATCTATTTTGGTTAAAAAATTAGTCAATGTTTATGCAAATCACGTCACTGTCTGCAAACCCTTTAATTTTTACTATTTGTTATAGTGGCCATAGTAATAAACCTCCTGTAAAAACTTCAAGAGTCTACCTATTATCGTTGAAAAATTAGGCCACATACATGCAAATCACGTCACTATCGGAACACCCTTTAATTTTTAGGTTTATTTTTTTAGACTTGTTTATAAAGTGAACTAAGTTTTAATTACTGTTCTTAAATCTTGAGTCTATGCCTCCTACAGTGCAAGAAATAAATACATATTCGTAAATAGCACCTCTCTATCGCAACACCCTATAAGTTTTAATAAATTTCGCTATACCGGCTACAGTTATACACCTTCTGTGAAAATTTCAAGAGTCTACCTATTATGGTTCAAAACTTTGGCCTTTTACATGCTAATCACACCACTATCGGAACACCCTTTAATTTTTAGGTTTATTTTTTTAGACTTGTTTATAAAGTGAACTAAGTTTTAATTACTGTTCTTAAATCTTGAGTCTATGCCTCCTACAGTGCAAGAAATAAATATATATGTGTAAATAGCACCTCTCTATCGGAACACCCTATAAGTTTTAATAAATTTCGCTATAGCGGCTACAGTTATACACCTTCTGTGAAAATTTCAAGAGTCTACCTTGAAAAACTTTGGCCTTTTACATGCAAATCACACCACTATCGGAACACCCTTTAATTTTTAGTTTTATTTTTTTATACTTGTTTATATAGTGAACTAAGTTTTAATTACTGTTTGTAAATTTCAAGTGTATCCTACCTACAGTTCACGAATTAGGCACATATTTGTGAATAACACCTCTCTATCGGAACACCCTATAAGTTTTAGTATTTGTTGCTATAGCGGCAACAGCTATACATCATCTGTGAAAATTTCAAGAGTCTACCTATTACGGTTCCAGAGATAAAAGGCGCTGACAGACGGACAGACGGACAGTCATTGTAGCGAAAACAATAGGGTAACGTTTTTACACTTTGTGTACGGAACCCTAAAAAGTAATAAATTACCAAACTTAAGTTTTTATCAAAACTAAACCAAAATACAATAAAATAAATTAAATAAAGTAAAATAAAAAAAAACTTGTTTAGTGTTACCTTTCCTGTTTTAATATCCGTCAACAAAGTACTTATTGTGTCAACCTCTTCCGTCGGTAGTTTAATCACAGTTGAATACTTCATAACGCATCTATGTGCCCCGGCCTTTGGCCCCGTCTCAATTAGACATTAACATGCCTTAACAAAAGTCAAAGTTCATATAAAAAACATTATTTTTAATACTTTTTGCACATTTAATTTCATTTTTTTACACAAAACTTAATACAGTTTCTTTGATCCATTTTTTGAAATAGTAAAAAATCAAAGAGCACGCCTTTTTATCTGTCAAACACAAACTGACAATCCAAAATGGCTGATATTAGCAGCAACATAAATAACAGACATGTGTACCAACATTAAAAAAAAAATGCGAAAATCGAAAATTCGTACCTCACGAAAATTGAAAATAACGGTTATTTTTTTATCATACCTCGTATACGATTTATTCATACTAGAGTTCGCCCCGTGGTCGAAATTCGACCAAATTTATTTCTGACACATTTTATATAGTTTACATACCTAAGTACACATTCTTTTTTAATGAAACAAACGTTAATAGCAATTCATGTTATTCATATATTTATTAAATTAAACAAATGGGAAAAAAGTAAATAAATTGTGCGTAATTAATATCAAATTGTACTGCGCATAGCATGGTTTTCTGCCACATTCAGTCACCAATGCACCGACGCGATGATAAAACACATCATGAATTTTAAAATGATAGATTCCTTGCATACAATTTCTATCAATTTTTGCCTCTGTACTAACCATTGCAAATGCTGAATTAAAAGCACGAATATTTTCAAAAAAGTTTTTTGTTTTACGCTTTGCAACAGCGTTTTGTGAATGCAAATTATTAAATAAAGATTTAAAAAAGCTATTTTAAGACAATGGCATTAAAGAAACTTTTCCCTTGTGGCAACATGCTGTAAAAGAAGTTAAATCATTTTGAGTTACTTCAGACTCAAAATGCTTAGCACTACAAAAACGGCATATTAAGTGCATTGGACCACAGTTATGACTTACAAAATTACTTGGAACAATATTGAAAGCACATTTAAAACTATTTAACAATTTATTGTCATTACGCAGATTGTCGGTGTTAATATTTCCAGATCTGTTCTGAGTAAGATATTGAATTGCTCGTCGCCGTCTCTCCATTCTACCAGTTATTGATCGTCTTCGTGGCATCTCAAAAAAATATAAAAATTAGTTTCTTTAACAAAAAAGAAAATATATTTTCAGAATAAATGCAAAATTCAAATGCAAAAAAGTCACTTTGAATTCAAAGGCAAAAATATTTAAAAATCTTAAACCGATTTAAAACGTTTTATAAATTATGTATGAACATACATACATATGTACATACACTTTAGAAAATTTTAAAAAGGTAAATAATAAAAAAAAAAATACCACCACACTTTTAATTAACACTTCCTAACAAAGGCTTTAATAATTTGAAGCTAAGAATAAAATAAAGCTGAAAAATAATGCATTTACAAAACACCAACAAAAAGCAAATCGAAAAAATATCTGTTTCCAAATTTCTTGCATTGATTAAGAAGCAAATTATGAAATTATATATACATACAGAATAAAATTCAGTTTATCAGAAGAGTAAAAAATGCATTTACAAAAACAAAACAACTAAAAACAAATGCAAATCGAAAAAATAACAGTTTCAAATTTCTTGCATTGATTTAAAAGGCAATTATTTAATTATGTGTACATAAGATGTTTTCATGTTTTCGTCATTCTTGCACATGTGAACATACATATGTAGGAATGTGTAGGCATACATACAAATATACATATTTAATTATGTTTATTAACTCTCATCTGTTGTTGTGTTTTCAATTTTACTCATTGAAATAGAGAAACAACTGTATAATTACTCCTTCTCTTTTTGTTTTCAAAAAAATGAAATTGCATACAAACACGCACATTTGGTTTTACTTGAAGCTACCACATACATGTGTGTTTTTAGCATGTGTAGTGGTAGCAATTTAAAGAGCCATTTATTCCTAAAATACTGAACCGATTTTAATCAAATATAGACTGTGCACTAAAGCTAGATAATATCTACTAACAGGTGAAAAAATAAACAAAATCGGTTGACAAACATAGGAGAAAAAGGGATCCAAAATTTTGTCTTTGCCTATTTATATATAGATAAACTAATTTTATTCAAATTATCATTGGATAAAAACATATTTCAATAAGGCCCATTATTATAACTTGGCTTTAGCTAAAGTTAGGATTTTGTTGGAGCGATAAGTAGTTTTTCGTTATAATAATGAGGATAATGCTCATCGCTATAACTTGTCCTTATAGGGTAATTCCAAGTCAAATCAACCAAAAAAAACAAATGTTTTCATATTTACCACTCACGATGTTATTGAAACTTTTTTTATTTATATTCGTTGACTCCCTGAATCCAAATATGATTTAAAAAAGATTCTATCTCTTACAGTTTTTCCGCTACACAGTTACCAAAATTGAAAAATGTCGGTTTTTTGCATATGCGCTCGAGGATTAAATATAATCTAAATCCAGTTCTATAAGTCCTAGAAAGTTGAGTAATAGCTCATTTTAAAGGGTATTTCATACGCTTTAATTTGGTATCACTCATGAATCATGAAAATTTTTAACAAATTTTTTTCATTTTAAACATTTAAAATTTATTCGTTTATTAATCTCAAAAGACGAATAAAGCTAAAAAAGCATTAATTGCTTGCAATTCTATTTTCAGATTATGTTGCAGATTTGTATCCAATGATGATAAAGATCTTATAAAGATAAAAATTAAATAAAAACTAACTAATAATTTCAGTTAAATTAACTTCTTTTTAATCATATTTACACCCTATAAAATAACGAAAAGAAATAGTCATATTGAAGAAATTTTTTTATAAAATTTTTATTAAAATCTATGTTGCTTTTAATGTTAGAGCCGCATTGCACCCAGTTCTTAATGCGTTCCTACAGCAAATTGTTTTAGTTCTACTTAATGCTCTAATAAATACCACTCAGACAATTGTTTTTTAATTTTTCAGATTTTTTTGTTTTCACACAAAATTCTCATCAAATTTATTATGAAAATTTAATAAGGAAAAAGCTTTCATAGTCCATCAATAAAGAACCATCTCCCGTAAACATTTGTGTGTGTGTGTGTGCGTTTTAGTACCCGTCATAAGATGCATAAAAATACTGGCTGGCATTGTCATAAATTTTACTAAATTAAGTGAAATTAAAATTAATAATGTCTTGATTTGTGGTTCCGTGATGATTTTTGTTTTGTGATTTGTTTTATTTATTTAGTTTATTTTTTCTTTTTTTTTATTAACATTTAAATTATCGCCAACCAGCATATATTTTTGCGTACATAAATGATGGGATTCTCTATTTGAATTAGTGATGGCAACGTGATTAACTTTTCACTCAACATTAGCATGATCACGGGCCAGAAAATATATAGAAATTAATCTATAATAGATACAATAATAATACATATAACAAATCAGTAACTCATTTCCTGTATGTCTGTGTTCGCATCACGTAAGAACTACTTGATTAATTATAAGAAAAATTATGTGAGGAGGTACCTTAGTATCCTGATTCAAATATAGGATACTTTTTCTCCGCAAACATATCTTATTTCTTAGAGAAAGTGGAGAAAATGCAATGGAAGTAAGCCGTTTTTTTTTACGATTTAAAGGCACAGCATACTTTAAAGCGTCTTTTATTTTTGATAGCATGATAATTTAATCAATATTCCGCAACAGATGGCGCTGTTTTAAAATAATGCGGCCGTCTGTCTTTTACAGAGCTTTCAATAATTTTTAGAATTTTATTTGAATTTTATCCAGGGATGGGTATCTTTACATAAAGTAAATACATAAGAGTCCTAAAATTTCCTGTAATATTGTCAGGACGCACACAACGTGTGTGGGCACAGATAGTATAAAATATAAATAAATATCAATCCGCGGTGCGCTTTGTTCTATCCACCTTCAAAAAAAAGGGTCACTATTACACTTTTCTACGTATGGGACAATAAATTTGTATGGTGGTCAAAATCACCAAAATCTAACAAGAAAAACGTGTGTTTTCTCAGACTACAAGAATTTACATTTTATAGTTTCCTAGTTTTACGACAATAATTTCACTTTCAAAACTTCCCAGCCAGTTTTTTCAACTATGCTCAATAATACCGGGGTTAGCCTATAATTTCAAAACCTCACCTATTTTAACTCCCATACAAAGGAGTTACCACACCTAGTCTTCGAATTCAGACAGTATTTTTTGAGGCAATGCACATTAATAAGGGGGTTCCTCATACAAAATTTTAAGACTCTATAGCTACACGATAATCATTCTTTACGATTTATGAAGGTATCACGCCCACTATTTTAATCAAGTCAGTTTTTGCATGGCTGTGTGTATTAATGGAATAGGAGGTACCACGCCCACTATCCTAATGAAGTTTGTTTTTTGCTAGACTATAGTAATATATGGATTACTTGTGCAAGATTTTAAAACTCCATCAATTACAGTTCCTGATGCCTACGATAGTAATAGTTCACTTTGTATACAAGGTACAACGACCACTATTCCAATCTAGTATTGTTTTTTGCTAGAATAGGTGTATAAATAAACTCATAGAACTTACTGGTGCAGAATTTCAAGATTCTTCATATTCTAAATCTTTTGGTACACTATTGTAATTTTTAACTATGTTTGGGAGGTACCACGCCCACTATTCTAATCCAGACAGTTTTTTGCTACAATTGCAAATTAGAATTCACAAAATAATTTTTTTATAGATTATTTTTATGCTTTTCAGAATTTTTCTATTATAACTCAAAATACTCTACGGATAATTATTCCAATTGTTCCGATAATTAAAATATTTTATAGAAAACATATACCAGAAATATCAGAAATGAAAACTTTTAAAAAGCATTTTGATAATTATGCAACATAGTTCGAAAATTTTTGTGTATTCAAACTTGTTTCATATTTTCTCAGGTAATGCAAAAGGAAGACTCACAAAATTGAAGCTGATAAGTGCACTCCGTTTTTTTATACTCACCCTCATGCACTTGAATACGTTTACATCTTATGCTGCCTGATTTACACTAATCACGGGTTTGTTACGCAACTCGCTAAATTGAATTGCTCAATTATAGACTCAAAGAAATTTTTTAGTAGTCCTAACTCAGACAATTCAAAAATTGTATACAAAAAATTAAAAAAAAACAAACACTGTCCAAATCTTATTTGAATATAAGCCCCTTATATAAGTATATAAGGAAGATACAAAATTAGATCAATAATTTAAAGCGTCCCTTTTCGAACTCCGTCAATTCCCTAGCTATCTTGTACACCTTTGGCAATTTATCATTACTTATAGCCTTTACACTCCACTGCATAATGGGGCAGAATCATAACATTTTGGAAATAACAAGTCGTGACATAAATTCACCGGCGCCTGTGCAAAAAATTATCGGCGGCGTCTGTTAGTCGACTTAGGCCGACTATAAACCACTAAAACTAAAAATGTTATGTCATGTGTGTTGTGTTGAGAAAAAGAACAGCAAAAATAAATCAAATTTCTTACATTTGCAGTTAAATTTGTTAAAAGGTTTTATACGCAAATAAAATAAAGTTTACATAATTAAATTTTTTAAATTAATTTTTTATGTTCGCGATAGTGTGGCTGAAGAGCAGTCCACCTCAACTCTTCGTCGTGCCCAACAATTGCACCTCTGATGCTCGTCGTTGATGAACATTATGCATAAAGACTTGCATTTACACGCGTACAAGGTGCAATGGCTTAAAAAAACTAAAGCCTCTTGATCATTCCAAACGTCGTCAGTGGTGGCAAGGTGGCAAGGAATGGCAACTTTGGATGATCAATGTTCGAAGAAAATCATTTTCAGTAATGAGGCACATTTTCATCTCAGTGGTTACGTCAATAACAGAATTGCCGCATTTGGGCGAATGATAATCCAAGAGTGATTGTCGCAAAACCAACGCACCCACAGAGAGTGAGTGTTTGGGGCGGTTTATGGGCTGGCGGCATCATCGGGCTGTAGTTTTTCCAAAATGAGGCCGGTCAGGCAGTTACGGTGAATAGCGTTCGCTTTCGTGAGATGATAACGAACTTTTTATGGCCCGAATAGGAAGATATGGATGTGAACGATATGTGGTTTCAATAGGACGGGACGGTGCCACTTGTCACATAGCTAACGAAACAATGGCTGTGTTGCGCGACAAATTCAATGGCCGTGTTATCTCACGTGGTGGCGATGTCAATTGGCCGCTAAGATCATATAATTTGACACCAGCCCATAAACCGCACCAAATAGTCACTCTTTGTGGGTACATTGTTTTTTCGACAATCACTTTTGGATTATCATTCGCCCAAATGCGGCAATTTTGCTTATTGATCCACTGAAATGAAAATGTGCCTCATCACTGAAGATGATTTTCTTCGAAAATTGATCATCCAAAGTTGCCATTTATTGCCACCATTTTGACCATTGCTCGATTGTGTATCATTCCTAATTAAAATTGAGTTAGTCTAAATTGAGAAACGTCAAATTAAATGCAGAAAAACCTTAGTGTTTAGATGTGGTTCACATTCAACATCGGCCCTTAAAATTTAACCACCCGATATAAGTGGCATCTTACTTACATCTTACTTATAAATTGTCCGTTTGTGTCTTGAACTCGTTGTCAATAAACTCCCCACAACAGAGATACAGTAAGTCCGTCTGACCCACATTTATATTTTTTTCTTTTCGGCTGTGTCAGAAACATTGCCCGTTATAACTCTTATCACATCGGCCAGTAGCCTCACGATATAAAAGCTTAACGAACACCATTTCAAAGAAGTAAGTTAGCGGTAGTAAAGACGGAAAAATGACACAAGCAGCTTATGTGGTTATAGATTTTAACGAATTCCCTTAATACAATGATAGGAGTTGAGATAGCACTATGTGCGTTATAGCATATAGCAACGTGATTATCAGGAGAATATGGCTACTTCTTTTAGGAATCGACACGATAATTTTGAAAACCGAGTCTATCCTAGTTTTTTCAGTTCCCAAGGCTCAAAAGTAACCAAAAATTGAGGTGTTCGTTCGCATTGATAGCTCTTTATTTCTTTAAAAAGGCAGATCTAATCTTGAAAAACATATCACCATTTAACACTAATGTATTAAATCATCGTAAAATATTTTCAGAAATTACTAACATTTTTCTGAGAGTGTAAACGTCACTTAAAGTAAAATTTTTATTTAAAAAATCACCAAGTACCGGTAGCAACATACGAGTACATACCACTAGGAATAACCAAATTGCCAATACATTTGCATCAAAGTTGTCGCTTGTAGATTTCACTAAGAACAATTGTCTCAAACACTAAAAAATAAAATGAAACAGAACAAATAAAAAAACCAAAAACATTCAAGTAAAATTAAATAAAATGAAAATGTCTACATGAATGAGGGCACAACACTTTAATAAATACAAAACAATAGACACCAGTTTGACTCCTTCACAAAAATACGAGTGAGAAAACAATTGTTTCACCAACGACTGAAGAAGCAGCACAAGGTTCCCAGACACTGAAAAGATGTTGAAGAATAAATAAAACTCGAATGAGAAAACGCACAATCATCGTCATCATCAGAGCCAAATGAAACAAATACGATTTGTCGGTATATTTCAATTGAGTTTTCTTGTTTTTTTTTTCTCTCTTTTGTATAAATTTGGGTTGCACTTGATAGAGACTTCAAGATTTTTATCAGTTTGAAACAATGATGAACAGGATGATCACAATGATGACTTACTTACTCCCTTTACGATCTGGTCAATCGTTTATCTTTTTTACAAGCAGCTTCTTTCTTCTCAACATTAAAGTTACAATTGTATTAAACATTTGATCAAGACCAACAGATATTAAACTTAAAGAAAGATGAGGACCAAAACAATAATTGTGTGAACATGTCAGTGTCATAAATTGACGATCAGCTAACTCAACTTGTTGATTTCCTCCCCAACAAATGAACAAATGCCGTACTTACTCATTCACTCGTTGCTTTATAAATCAGCCGAGAAGCTTTCAAATCCAATAGCGAAGAGTATGTAACTGTCAGCAAGCGTAAAAATCAATTAGATGGACATTTTTGTTTAAAAGAAAAACCATAAAAGTGATTTATGTTTATTTCACAGATAATGTCGATTACATAAAATCATACAGTGGTTAATAGCACATTGCATTGAAAAATAGATTGATTGTTAATCAGTTCATATTCCACTAAATAAGGTACCAGCAAGACAACTTCTCTGGTCCCATTGTGCTCACTTTAAAAAATGTAGTCAAAGAGAGAGAGAGAGAGAGAAAACGTGACAAAAAATTATGAAATTTAAAAAAATAATAGAAAAGTTTTAAATCGGCCGCAATAGGCCCGTACTATATTTAAATACTACCAGTGTCCTCGATGTCGTCATCGTTCTGAAAATATTTGGTTTGGTTGGCAAAGCTGTTCCCATTTTAGGACTCTTACTTTTATAGTGCTGCAGATATGGTTTTTCCCCTAGAAAAGGGTAGAAATCAACGATAAGCGAGGTTTCCCACCACTACATCAAATACACGAGGGCATTGTTTCTAGGAAACGACAGATGGCATCCGTATTATCTTAGGTCCTGCTATAACAGACTGCTGAGCAACAACCGATTAACGAAAAAGGCCCATTATTATAACTTTCAAATAGTTAAAGTGAGGATTTTATCGGAGAAATAAATAGTTTTTCGTTATAATAACGATCGTAAGGCTCGTTACTATAACGTGCCCTTAAAGTACGTGATAGTTACAGGTTACTTTTAGCTTACTTATAATAATAAAAAACTATTTCTCTCTTCGATAAAATCCTAACTTTAGCTATTGGAAAGTTATAATCATACCGCACAACCTTTGTAAGACGCGAAAACAACTGCGACAAAATGTGTAAGATGGAGATGCTTTGCAGAAGCCATATACTCCCAAGAGGGGTATGGGAAAGTAAATAGAGCTACTCATTAAAGTTACCACCTACGATTAAGCTCAGATACAAATGTGCAGAATCGCGAGGCCGAAATAAAACATTTTATGATTGGCAATAAGTTTAGAAATCTTAGATTGCCAGCAAACGAATTTTGCAGAAGTTGTAATAATAGATTTCTCATCTTCAATGACCTTATTCTACGCCGATGGGTCTGTGGAACAAGATTAACGTGAGTACCTGCCTAGTTGGCCTAATCTCACGGTGGTCTTACCACCGAGTGAAACTTAAGCGTAGACTAGCGCCCCCATTGTGTAGTATAACAACACTTTACGGCTGCCACCAATCGCAAGGCAAGTCTAGATCCATATTATAGCCCCTTGCTTAGGGGTTTGGAGACTATCCAAACTCCGTCTGTTGAGAGTGCAACAGCACACTTGATCGACCGTGCACCATACCTACATAAATCGATCTTAAACCACAACCACCACTTGTACCCCCGAAGGGGACCTCACCAATAACCGGTCACAGAGAGGATAGGCTCTCTGTGGGTCTACCGATTCCCGTGGTACCAGTCCTTTGGGCACTGGTCGGGCCTCGAAGAAAACCCGTATGTTTTAACACACAGACCTTTTCTTCCAGATTTATGTTCTAGGAACCCTAGCGTCTGGTGGCCCTATTTTCCCCGAGTGAACCGCGTCAAAGCATTTGCCATTCCTGCAGTGACAATTGGAACCCCCGCGGGTACGCCGATGGGTCTGTGGCAATATGGCCTGGAATCTCACTTACTTTACAGGCGCTCAAAATTTTCGACAACGAGGCAGACTGAAATAATTCTTTTTATACTCGTGGACTTTGTGATGAAATCTCCTGTGTGATATTTACAGGCTTACCTTTTCCTATCTACTAGCAGTAGCTCTTTTTTGATTATACCTCCGATTACCTCTTGGTTACCCGAGCTTATGTCCTAGCTCTCTTTTTTATTTTTTTACTGATAATTATTTTACCATTTTATGCAGAAAGCCTCTCTTACTCAGTCACAATATCGAGCATCAGTGGCAGTCATTCCGAGGAAACCATGCTCGGTTAAGAAAGTGCATCGTGTACATCTTCCATTTTATGGTGTTTTGGAGACCTTCTGAGCCGGCTATTCGGAATCCTGTTATTAAATTTCGCACCAAATTTACATTATTGGACATTAAACCAACAACAAACATATGTAAACTGCGCACAGTGGAATACAGTGTTGTTGATGACCGTGAATTATCGATTCGGAGCCGATCGCAGCTATTGTTCGTGCTATTGTAACTCCGCTACGTGGAAAATTTTGGTGTAAGATTTGGGTGTAAAATCTTTTAAAATTTAGCTGGTGCAGGAATTGAAGCCACACGTCCTACAGCAACATTTAACTTTTGGTGAATGTGCGCTGGCAAAGTTGAATGACGATCCACTGCACTGCACTGTTTGGTGTGGATTACGGGCCGGTGGCATCATTGAACCGTATTTTTTCAAAGGAACGATGCAGGAACGTTGCAGTGAATGGCGAGCTCCACGTTGCGATGATTACAAATTTTCTTTTGCCCAAAATGGAAGAGCTGGACTTGGCTATCATGTAAATTCAACAAGACAGTTTCACACAGTACGCGTAACAATTGCAAAATTGAGAGACGAGTTCGGTACACGCTTTATTTCAACGTCCGCCTAGATCATGTGATTTAAAACCTTAAGCCTTTTTATTGTGGGGCTGTGTTAAGGCTCATGTCTATAGGGAAAAACCCGCAATGGTTGACGCAATGCACTGGAAGCCAATATTGAAGAATTAATTCGTGAGATACCAGCCGATATGTTGGAGAGAGTATGCCAAAATTAGAACCATTGTATGAACCATTTGAGTCGTAGGCGCAGTCAACATTTACATGTAATCGTCTTTCTAACGTCTTAAGTAAAGATTTCTCTAAATTGTATGTTTTTTAATCATCACTTAGATTATTTTTCTTGCCCCCCGGGGGCATTTTATTGTCTTGCTGACTTATAACACCTTGACGTTAAGGTTCCTGGGGTAAATGCTAGCTGAGACCTGAAACTGGATAATTAGAATCTTCGAATCGGTACCACGCCTCGATATGCGCAACTAGGGCGTTGGTAGACACATTGTTTTCACCCAATGGTAAGACCACTATCAGGTAAAGGACACTTGTCAAGACCTGTCATAAATCCGTATCACATCACATAATGTTCGACAATGAAGATGATTTTTTCTTTCTTAAAATGCTTTATTTTAGCTAACCATAAACGCTATCAGCTGTCAAACTCCATATCTTTTTTTAGCCAGTAGCCAGCCTAGTACAACCTAGTATAAATGAGATATTAGACAAAAACTTATGACACCTTCTTTGAAGAGCCCACTGTTTTTCACAATCTTTCGAGGCCCATAAATAAAAATTGGTCATCAAATTCGCCAAACCGAGTAGAGGGTGTTACTACCCTTTGATAGCAGGATCGAACCTATACTGTCAAGTCCGTGTATCTTTTTTCACTGTTGCACATGTAATTTAAAAAGTTGATAAAGACGCAGAATAAGCCTTGAAATGCTTTCACATAATAATAAAATTATGTAAAAGCATTACAAAGTTATCAAAAACCCACTGTGCATCATATAAATTCATAAAATTATTAACTTGAATAGTTTTAGGGAGCGTCAATTTATAAATTCAATTAAATCAATTAAAGGGCCGTATTGTAGGATTTTGTTTTCGGTTCTATATGAATGCATAACAATTTGTTTTCATTATCGTGGTATCTGCAGCGGTAGGAGTGTTGTACTCGTATTGACAACTGCAACCAACCAGTCAACATCTGACATTTCCATTGAACCCATTTGTCTGTTGCCTTTAAGTTTTCTTATGCTGTTCGCTTGCAATTCAATTTAACCCTAAAGAGGTTAATTTTCAATGACAATTAATTTGTACATTGCAATTTATTTTGGCTTCTCTTTTATTATTTAATGGATTGACAACATTTCGTTCTTGCGTTCGTAAGTTTGTTTATTTTTTTTTTAATTTGTTTAAAGTTGCGGTCGATTCATTTCAGTCGTGCTGCACATTCGTTGATTTAAGCGGGTAAATTGTTTGAGTATTCTTTTTGGCATTTTGACCTTTAGAGGTCAATTAAATTGTTGTCGCTATTTAACCATCACAATCACCGCGGTGTGGTTGGTGTCTTTGGTGTTTTCTTGTTGTTTATTTTGGTGTTTAGCTGCTGAATAATTTATTTTATGGTGACGATGTTTTGTTTCTACGTTGTCTTCTTCCTTGACAATTTGTCTTGATTTGTTTTTTCTTTTTTGTACAAAATCTTTGCAACTATTTTAATCTAATTATAACAATTTAATAGTTTCACATATGTATGTACGATAACAACACCAAAAACAACCACAGCAATTACATACACACGCAAACACCTAAATTGACACTTATGAATTTATTTGCTTTGGAACTTAAAGCAAAGTGGCGATGTGTTCGTATGTGTAGGTGCTCGTGTATGTGTGTGTGTGTCTATATCCTCTTCATGGTTATAAATTATTGAATTAAATAATCGTTAATTCTACATGTATGAGAATTGTCTTATTAAATTAACAAAAAAGTTGTATGTTTTTGTTTTTGTAGCTGCTACAGTTGGTTGTCACTGCATTTAGCATGATAGGGCAATTAACGAACCAACTATACAACAGAAGTCCCGGCAATTTATGTGGTTTAGATCTCATGGTTAAATGTGGGACTCTTACGGCAGTTATAGGAATTAAAGTTTCTGAAAATAAACAATATTTTAGCTGTTCTTTTTTTGTTACTTTAAGAGTTAGAAGTCGACCGGTTGCTGCTTAAAAATATAATTTATCCATAATATATATCGCTCATACCTATAAATAAAGCTCTTCATATTTGTTATTATTACTAGCATTCCCCTGTGGCTTCGCTACACCCAATTACAAAAACTTCAATAAGCACTTGGAAGAAAAGTATGGCTGACCTTTAACTCGAAAATGCACGCTATTTTCACGACAAAACTATTCCATTTTATATGCACGGTATGGTGCTCACTGTTCCCATCTAATCTACCTTTGCTAGGCACAATAATAACATTTCACTTTTTCACTTGGGATGTCGACGCAAACTATACCAATTCAGTCTGTCTTTTGCTAGACTATGCACATTAGTTTGTGGGTTTCTTGTTTAAAGTTGCAATACTCTATCTATTGCAGATCTCCGGATACATTTGTATGGGAGGTACCACACCTACTATTCGAATTCATTCAGAGTTTCGCTAAACTATTTATATTAATAAGGAAGTTACTGGTGCAACTAAAGTTCTCCAGCTACTTGAAATGCGGGCGTAAAAGTGGGCATGGTCAATTTTATTTCCGCAAAAACCTAAGTTAGGTTATGATGAAGATTTAAAAAAAAAATTGGCCAAATCGGTGCAGCCGTTCTTGAGTGATGCGATTACCAACGAACGACATTCGATTTTATTTACATAAATTAATGTAGGAGGAGTTTCGAAGCAGACAATTTCCTTAATGGGAAGTTGTCTGCTCGACCTCTCCTCCCCTTTCCTTCCACAATGATTATAAGTAACTAAAAACTTAAGACAATTTTACTTTTAATGAGTCACCAGACTTTATACTTGACCTTAGCGATTTTAGACTGTCGACTGGTAACTGTCGGCCATCTTTCTCATCACAGAGTCTCTTGTAATTCGGTATCATTTTTCCAAGGCTTACTTCCGCCATGGAATCCACATTTAACAGGCTTCATGCCGTGGTCCTAAATTTCATGCTAGACGGCACCGTCAAGGTGATACTTGCGGACTGTTCATGGAAAATGCTGAGAAGGTAGCGCACATGGTGTGTGAATAGGATATTGAGTAGATGATACTTGAAGTTTTCATGACCTGTTAATAACGCAGTTATTTAGCTTAAGATACTCCTTTTATATCTAAGCAACTTACTGGTGTTTTTGTCAAGTGGCTCTTTGAGCTCCATTCGCGCCTGTCTACATGTACTAGCCAGCCTCCACCTTTTCAGGTTCACTCATTGTAGGACCTCCGCTCGGATTAGGCCGCTTCCCAGCGCTACTCTGGGTTCTTGTCCACAGAAATTTACAGCAGATCCCCTTTTTTCCTAGTTGGTCTACTGCTTCATTCTCAGCTCTGCCTCATGCCATTTATTACCGACTGGTTATCAAGAGCAATGAGAACCTTTCACCGGACATTTCAGCATGCAATTCTTCCTGATAAATGGATACATACCCCCCAAACATAGACTGCAGAACAGTATCGGCTCAGCTGAGTATACACCTGCTCCTGGATTACCGTCCATAAGAGTATCATCAGTAAAAATGCTGATGGTGTTTTCCCTACACTAATTTTGTAATGAGTATCCTTTACAGTCTTTCGACTATTCTCCTTCTAGTCATGCATTTCATCGGAATTTGAGTTTCCCGAACCTCCTCACTAACTAAATCCAGAATACACTCTTATGACCGATGTTCGGCCTAAAGCTGTGCCAAATCGCATCGCTCATTATACGAAAAGCTAACATTGCAGCCGTTAACCTAATGAATAAATCCAACGGTAACAATCCCAACATGGCCAACACTTCTAAATATTCAGAGGCTTCGCCGTATGTAGGTTTGTAAAGGAATGACGAATGTTATTGCAACTCTGATCGCATGGGAAAAAATATTCTATTAATTTTTTCTAAAGCATATTAATTATTTAGCAACGCTTGCATTATTTTATATCGGTTGCTCTTCTTTTTATTAATTTTAATTGCAACTTAGTATAATGTACTCGTATATTAAACATTACAATAATTTCCAACAAATTCTAATCCATTGTCAAATATATATAAACATGTTAATCTTCTCTATTGCATTATACTTTTTCTATTGTTCTGCAGAACTGCCTAAAACTCCTTGCATTTCCATGGCACATCTCTTTGATACATAGACAAACAAACCCAAAAACATTTACACAAATTAGCCGAACTCCTACTGGGCATGAAAACAAAAAGGACATTCAGTATTTGAGTGTTGCAGATGATAAGACAATAAGATCGATTTTTTTTATTATCACTATTGATTTTAATAATGCAAAGAATATTTTCATAATCCTCTTAAATGTCAAACAAAAAAGAAAAAAAAATAGAAAACACTCTTGTAAACTAAAGCATTCAATAAGGATTATCGAAAAAAATTTATAAATATTTTTTTGAAAATAGTTTGCAAATTTTATATTTTTGGGGCGTAACTTTAGTGCATTAAAAATGTGTTTCTATGCGAATGTTAATGTTTATTTTTTTCTGCACAAATGTATCCTGAATACTTTCTATAATCATCTCTATGGGGGGTTAGATATGTGAAAAAGGACAATATGTTTTTAAGGATGTGTTGACGGTTGATCATTTGTGTTTATAAACATTTTGCAAACACATATTTTATAAGTAAAAATAATTAAAGGACTGTTACTAGTAATAATAATAGTGAAGCTGTTTTCCCACATTAAAAGGGTATAATTTAGAGACATGTTTTAACCTAAACCTAAATTTTTATTTTAGATTCAATGCTCGTCTATCTGTTTTGAGATCTGCTTTTTTACCAGATCTATTTAACAACAATTTAATATCGAATAGGTAAATAAATAAATATGTACATATGTACGAGCTGCTTAGATTCACATCGCAGTCATCACCAATTAAAAGAATACAAGTTAATAAAATATATACTAACTGCATACAAATAAATTAATAAATAATATTTATTTTATCTTATTTTATTAAATGTTGCAATAATACACACTGTGTAATTTTTTAAGTCATGACAAAATAACCATATACGGACACCACTACGTGATAAAAGACGAAAAAAAAAGACCCCTGTCTCCCCGCCGCAAAAGTGAAAAATTTCACGAAAATTTTTTAGCTACCTAAGCGCTACCTAAACGGTGTTAAAAATCATTCCTAGGAAGTTCATATGTTCTAGAAAGTTGTTTATTGAGATCTTAGGTTCAATTTTTTTTATAAATAATAAAGGTTCAATAATAATAAAGGTTCAATTTTTTTACCTTTTTTCCCTGTTTTTTGCGATTTTGACCTTGAAGATGAAGTTTTCTTTGATTTTAGATGTTTACAATTTTTGTTCTTTATGACAAGAGCTACAACTTTGTCTCAGAGAGTATATCAAAATTTCAAACCGTTTGCAAAATATGAGCTTGACGAAATGATATCATCGGTCCGTATTTTTTTCCAAAATGAGGCCGGTCAGGCAGTTACTGAAAATGGTGTTCGCTATCATGAGATGATAACGAACTTATTATGGCCCGAATAGGAAGATATGGATGTGGACGATATGTGGTTTCAACAGGATGGTGCCACAGCTAACGAAACAATGGCTCTTTTGTGCGACAAATTCAATGGACTTGTTATCTCACATGGTGCCGATGTCATCGTGGTGGCGATAGGCAGCCAAGATCATGTGATTTGACACCGTTGCTCTTCTGTCTTTGGGGTTATTTGAAAGAAAAAGTGTACGTCGAAAATTCAGCAACAAATCAATAGCTAAAGGATGACATAATTCGGCACATTAACGACAGAGAACCTCAATTATGCGTCAGCGTTATCGAAATTTTGAAGCATCGGATGGAGGTGTGTCGCAGAGGTCACGGCTGCTATTTGGCCGATATTTGGTTCCATACATAATTGGACCATTCCAATGTTATAAAAATAAAAAGAAATTACAAAAATTTCCTAAACAATTTGTGTTTTATTCAAAATCAACATCAACCCCTTAAAATTTAACCACCCTATATATCTGTGGCAATAAGGAATAAGTGCTTAAGTCGACTTAAGCAAAAAAGTTACTGGCACCTTTGAAATCTTCGTACTTCAAAGTACCCATGGGCAAAGTTTCAATTATTTTTTACTATTTTTCAGGAATTTATAGCAAAAAAACGTTCTGCTTATCTTTTTTCAAAGCCGAATCGTATTTGGAAAAAAACTTTAGAAACTACAAGGTATTTTTCAAAATCATAGAAACTCCTTCTACAACTTATTAATTGCAACGCCTGCGTATTTTTAGTAGATATAAAATATTTTGCAAAATCATACGTTTGACTCACTCCCATAGGTAAACTTTAAAGATAAGTTATTTGTTTAAAAAAATTATTTTAAAGTTTAAAATTGCTCTCCTACAAAACTTAAAAATCAGACTTAAGCTCTTGTTGCTTATTGCCACAGATATATTAACTCCATACAAATAAATAAATAATAATAATAAAGTTTGCTTTAAATAGACACTTGAAAAACATTTGAGAAACACGTTGGGGAATAATACATCTTTCAATTTGAAAACAACTTTTCTCTCAATTTTGTTTCTCTTTGAAATAAGAGAATATAAAAAAAATAATTTTTCACCAATAAAGTAAACCATTTTTAAACCAGGACACTTGAAAAACATTTGAGAAACGCTTTGAAGAATAATCTGATTTAAATGCATTTTTAAGTTTAAAATAACTATTCTCTTTGAAATTATTTGGAAGTCTCTTTTAAGCGGCATTAATATGAGAAGGAGTTTTGACAATTTTTCTCTTTTTGAGTTCAAACTTTCTTGTTTGCTGGGTGAAGTAACACTAATAAAATTACGTTCAATTTCTTAATTTTAAATAATTGCCTCCTGAAAAGAATTTGCCTTTTAACTCATAAACCTTAATTATTTGACATCGTTTAAGCAACAAACTTAAGTTCAAAAAAAACTTGACAATTTTTCCCAGAGGATTCCTCACACTCCTTCCTATTTATTTTATTTATTTATTTGCTACAATACAATAAAATAAAAAATAATTCTTAATCAATAATGTAACATTCTTGTAAAAAAACTTCTTAAGCCAAAAAGGCCGATTACTAGTTACGGCCGCTGCTGGTGCTGGTTGGTGCATTTACTTCACAATTATTATTATTATTATTATTGCCATGAATATACATGCGGAATTTATGGCGATTCTCTTTTAAGCGGCAATAAGATCTTGTTCAACAACTCTCACAAACCAAATCAGGTTAAAAATGTCTCCAAAAAATTCCATTACACAAACCGATAAACTCTGATGATGTTGATGATGATGATCATCAACAGCTTCAGCAGCATCATTTTTGATCATGACGATGACAAAAGGCGTGTATCACATGTATAAAACAATGTTTTGCCAACATCAAACATAAACCGCCATCACAATCCACCGACTACCGTCCATTATACCTTAAGCGAGTGCTTGAGAAGAGCACGCCACGCGGTATCAGCTTAACTCCAAAGGCTCACAAAAATTCTTTAACAGCACCAACAAAAAAACAACAACAACAAATCGAGATCATTGTAACAACCTAAACATTTGTTAAAATCCAACAAAGAAAAAAAACTTTAAAATAAACAATAATAAAATCTAAAAAAAAGAGTTAAATAAATAAATATTGTTGAAAAATAAAAAGTTTGTTTAAAGAAGCGAACTTAACTTTTGCTGTGTGTGTGTGTGTGTGTGTGTTGACAACTAAATAATGCGTTAATGTGTTTATTGCCCGGGCACGATGATCAGTTTTTATCTCCTGGGAACAGATGCTGCACATGAATTCATGCATTCATACTTCCAATCCTGTGAACTACTACTGTGCCAACATTCAATTTGCCTTAACGATTAACAAGAGCATGCAAGCTCATGCCAAGTTGAAAGCATAGACGTGCAAGGGAATATAGTACTAGTATCTGGAATAGGATTATAGCTTCCATACCGTATTACATACATTATTTCGAGATCAATAAGGAATGTATATGTCTTAAGTATGAAATGAAATTGTTTGAAAATCATATATGAAATAATCCACGTGGGTAGATTATTAAGTTTATAAAGTCCTTAAGTTATTTTACCAAAAGATTAGGTAAGAAAAATGTGATTGAATTGGCCCTCCCACGGTACATTTTAAAGGAAAATAAAAATATGATTAGGTTTGTAACTGTTTTTGGGACTACCATATAAAACTCGTATGAATATTTTACAATTTTAAAAAAGTGGTTAAATTGAAAATGCATTGGTTCGCTAAATATTTAGCAAAGTGACACAAATCTACATTGTTGAATGCTGGTATGCTACTGATTTAAAATTTTTACATGTTTTGTACTCTTTGTGAGATTCTGGTTGAGATTGTCTATGTGCTCACAGACCCTTAGGGGTTAGCATGGGGGCTCTTGGTTATAAGCTTTGATATCACATAAAATTAGAGAAATAAAAATGCAAAACTAAATTGATACAGTGGTGGAGTACCGCATAAACTCACAAGTGTAAGAGAAACAATTGAGAACACACTTATATAGCTGGTGGAGACCCACATTAACTCACAAGTTTAAAGGAAGTTTATGTGGGAGACGTCACTTATTTAAAGTACCAATAAAAACAACTAAGTTTGATAATGCGAGAGTTAAATAATACTATAAGTGTGTATTTCGGGATCTTTTTTATGGCAATCAGGGCTATACAACCGATTTTGAAATTTTTATCTTTGTTTATCCTTGGCGACTTGACTTGACTAAAAAATTATTTTATCTTCAACATTTTAAAAATTGTTTGGCTTGTTTTAAATAAAAAAAATAGTTTTAGTTAAAATTATAACTAAAAAAATTTATTTTCGATCCGTCAATACATAGACCAAACAGCCGCCCGGACTAATGTAGCATGACGTAATGCAGTTCTCATAATTTCCACAAAGGACAAGTTCTACACGTCACTTAGCTTCCAATATAAATTTTAGTTCTGCTACCGCTTTTGATATTTTAATTGGGCGAAAGTAAGAACGAACGGGTTAAATCGCACAATCTCAGTTCAGTATCAGTTCTGTATCGAAATCAGTAAAACCATCCTTAACTCAATCCTAAATGGAGGTGTTCAGATATACCCGGCACAGAACTATTTTTACCATAAAAGCTGCTTCAGTGTCTTTACAAATAAGTCGCCACCGATATTTTTGTGTATATCACTGACGAGTTGACGTTACTACGGATGTGTGTATGAATTAGTATCACTGATTAATGCTGATTGGAAGTAATAAAGAACTGATAAAACACTGTCTTGCTGGAACCATAGGTCTCCGATTACCGATTTTCCAATATTTTTTTTCATTGCCCCTTTTGGGAGCATATGGCTTCCACAAAGCATCTCCATCTGACACGGCTTGTATTTTTGCCATATGTCAGTTTCGTTAATCGGTTGTTGTACCAGCTAAGGAGATGCAGATCGTAGGATAACAAGGCCGCCATCCGCCGTTGCCTAGAATTAACGCCCTACGTGTATTTGTTGTAGTGGTAGGAAACCTAGCTAATCTTTAATTCCTACTATTTGCCGGTACTCCGCGATGTATCAGAATTTCAACATTCGATAATCGCTAAGGAGCGAATAAGGTTAAAAGGGATCTAAATGAAGCATTCAAGTGCGAGTCATACTCATACTCATAGGGTTCCGTACAACCTTCAATCTATAATTTTCAAAGCATTTTTTTGATTTTTTCACGTCTTGTGGGGCTTCCTTTTATTATAATTATTTTTTATGCATCCCTATTAATTTCGCAGCCATGGTAATACACTTTCTATTATAATATCAAGAGTCTACCTATTACGATTAAAAAAATAAAGCCACATAATTGAAAAAACATGTAACTGTCGGAACACCCGCACATTTTCTGAAATAATTTCAAGAGTCTACCTATTTCGGTACAAAAAATAAGGCCATATTCGTGCAAATCATGTCACTGTTGGCACAGCCTTTAATTTTTACTATTTGTTATAATGGTTATAGTTTATCCTGTGATCTATTCAACATTTTGTTGGAAAAAATATTGCGTGATGCTGCAGTTAACAGAGCAGGCACAATTTATAACAAAAAGCATATGCTACTCGCTTATGCCGATGATATTGATATCATAGGGCGGAATGTGCGAGAGGTAACTGCAACATTCTCCTGTATCGAAAATGAGTCGATGAAAATAGGTATGGTAGTAAACGAAGATAAGACAAAGTTTATGGTATCAACGAACAACGAAACAACAAGACTGGGTCAATATGTGAACGTTGGTGGCTATAACTTCGAGGTAGTGAACAACTTTATCTACCTCGGTACCGCCATAAACCAAACAAATAACATCAGTTTGGATATAAAAAGAAGAACTATTCTTTCTAATAGATGCTATTTCGGGCTAAGCAAGCAATTTAGAAACAAAGCCCTTTCTCGACGAACTAAAATTACACTCTATAGAACACTTATATTACCCGTGCTACTATATGGCGCTGAAGCGTGGGTTCTTACGCAGGCAGATGAGGCTGTTCTAGGGGTGTTTGAGAGAAAGATTCTACGCAAAATATATGAAACACTTGCGTCGACGGAGAGTATCGCCATCGAATGAATCACGAGCTGTATGAGTTGTACGAAGATGTAAACATAGTTAAGCGCATCAAAGTACAACGGTTGCGCTGGCTGGGGCATGTTATACGTATGGATGAGAATGCTCCAGCAAGAAAATCATTCAAATTTGATCCCGAAGGAAGACGTAGAAGGGGAAGACCCAAACTCCGGTGGAAGGATTAAGCTGAGGATGGTCTCGCAAAACTTGGTGCTAGAAACTGGAGGCGAAGCGCACTAGATCTACGCGCATGGAAAGCTATTCTTAATCAGGCTACTGACCAAAACGGTTGTTTATAGCCATCTAAGTAAGTAAGTAAGTAAGTAAGTAAGTAAGTAAGTAAGTAAGTAAGTAAGTAAGTAAGTAAGTAAGTAAGTAAGTAAGTAAGTGTAGTGGCTAAAGTAATACAGCTTTTGTGAAAATTTCTAGAGTCAACCTATTATCTTTAAAAACTTAGGCCGCATACATGCAATTCACGTCACTGTCGGAACACCCTTTATTTTTCAGGTTTGTTTTTTCTACTTAGTCGTAATAGTATTTGTTGTTACAGCGGTCACAGTTATAGTAACTTGTGTGAGAAGAGTCTACCTTTTACGGTTAGTTACAGAGATAGAAGGCCCTGACAGAAAAACAATAGGGTTACGTATTTACCCTTTGGCTACGGAACCCTAAAAAGTAGTGAATTTCAGGATCCACGACACATGGCGATGGAAAAAACATCGTTAATGTTAACGCCTTTCTGAGCGTTAAAATCGTCAAACTTCCCTTACTTGCTATGGTGGCTGTGGGCTTTTTTCAAAATCATTATCAACCTGCGTGTCGTATTAAAACAAAAACAACAACCGAATTAGACGTTAAAAACAACAACAAAAATACAAAACAAGAAATAAGAAATAAGAAACAAAAGCACAAAACGATGTTAGGTGTCAAACCAATCGACTTCAGCATACAACACAGGTTACAAGATACGACGAGTACCCAATCATTCGACATCCCAACAACCAAATGAGATTTAATTCCAATGAATGCTGATGTTGTTGTAACATCAATAAAAATCATTCGATTGATTGTTTTTGTTTTTTTTTTCGTTTTTGCTACCGGCATTAAACTTACCTGTCTGCAACAGGCTAAGAGCAACAAAAACAAAAAGAAAACGAATCGAACAAATAACAACAATAAAAAACAACGTCATTTCAAACGTTTAAGCATGCGCATAAAACATGAGCGATATACATTTTTAACATACATTTAACACAAACATCATTGTATATTTTGTTTTTTTTTGTTGTTGCTGCTGCATGCTGTTGCTGTTGCTGTTATAGCAAAACAAACAGAAATCTATTGCCGCTCACACTTTTCTTAGAGACATGTTGTAGTCTTGTTTTTTTTTATTGTATTCCATGTAACAGCGTTCCATGCTTGAGGTTGCTGTAACTTTTGCTGTAGTTGTTGGTTGTACTTTTTGTTGTCATCGAATAGAAAACCAAATAGATTCACGCCTAAAATCGCCTGGGAAATATTATAAGGTCTATACAGTGGTTTGGCTCAAAAAGGCATCATCAGTATGACAAAAAAACACTGTCCAATGATATCAATTGAATTCTTAAGACATGTCGAGTGGATTTGCTGTTATTATTGTTGCCCTACACCTGAGTGTAGAAGAATTTATGAAATTGAGCAGTGATTTCGAGACACTTAAAAAGATTATTATTTAATGTTTGTTCAAGCCATTTGTGTTGTTTAATGGGTGTTTGAATGTGCATGTTTGCACGGTCACTTGATTTTATTTTTTTTTTTTGATAGCCTGGTTTAAGTTTGTCAATCGGCATGAAGTGTGTTCTAGTTTTTGTAACAGGGTATATTGTTCATAGGGTACGGTGGTCACGGAGCACAGTGAAACAACGCCGGCATTAAATACAAGGAGTCATTGTAGAGCTCTGAAATTTTGCACAGGTTATTTTTGATACAATTTCAGTTTATAAAAAAAAAATTAAGAAAATTCGTCCACTTTTACGCCCACCTCCCATACAATCGAAATTTGTAAAATGCCGTATTGTCCATAATACTTTAAGTATAACTTTCAATTTTGGTATACTTGAATGTTATATTGTTACAAAGATTACCGGAAAAAAATTTTGAGCTTTGGCCCACTTTTACCCACACCACCTATACAACATCAACATAAAAAGTGCCATATTTTCTAAAATATTTTAGGTACAACCTTCAAATTTGATATTGCTGTAATTTATATCATTTAAAATGTTTCATGAAAAAATTACAATAACACGCCCACTTGGACGTAATAATGGGCGTGTTATTGTAATCCCATTGAAATGCAATAAAAAAGAACAATTTTTTTCATTCTATCAATAATTTTTTAACATCATCAAGGTATTCTAATTTTTTCAATTTCATTCTCATTCTAAATGAATTAATATTAGGATCTGATGTTATTTGCAAATAGTGCATTACATCTTCATTCGAAGAAATATGTACGTGAATATTTAAGAGCATGGAATAGCCTACAACAATTAAACTAACCACATTAGAAAGTGAGCATAACTATCACTTAAATTAAAAATAACACAGTGCAACACGGAAAAAAATAACCATATACGGACACCACTACGTGATAAAAAACCAAAAAAAAAGACCCCTGTCTCCCAGTTTTGCCCAAAGTCCTCCAGGTTTTTTTTATGGGCCCTCAAACATGTGGGGCCTCGATGTCATTTTTTAAAAAAAATAAATACTTAAAATAAATAAATAAATAAAATCAAAAAAACTTCATCTTCAAGGTCAAAATCTCAAAAAACTTTAAAAAATTCAATTTTTTACCTTTTTTCCCTGTTTAGGTCCATAGGTAGCAAACCGTTCAAAATTCAAGGAAACAATCAACTACAAAAATGAACCTAAGATCTCAATAAACAACTTTCTAAAACATATGAACTTCCTAGGAATGATTCTTAACACCGTTTGGGTAGCGCTTAGGTAGCCACAAAAGTCCAGAGCCATCAACATTACCTAAGCTCTACCTAAACGGTGTTAAGAATCATTCCTAAGTTTTTTGCGATTTTGACCTTGAAGATGAAGTTTTTTTGATTTTATATGTTAACAATTTTTGTTCTTTATGACAAGAGCTACAACTTTGTCTCAGAGAGTATATCAAAATTTCAAACGGTTTGCAAAATATGAGCTTGAGGAAATGATAATTTTTTTGCAAAAATGACATCGAGGCCCCACATCTTTGAGGGCCCATAAAAAAAAAACCTGGATCACTTTGGGCAAAACTGGGAGACAGGGTTCTTTTTTTTGGTCTTTTATGACGTAGTGGAGTCCGTATATGGTTATTTTGCATGACTTAAAAAATTACACAGTGTGCATTATAATGCAACTATCTAACCCAAAGTCAATGACCTTCAAAAACTATCAATCAAATGAATAATGTATATAAAATAATAATAACAATAAGTGAATAGTTGTAAACAATTAAAAAAAATAAAAGTAAAAAGTTGTAAACATGCTATTGTACGCTAACATACGTATAGCGACAGAATATGCGCGTTGAGTATTTTCTGTAGTTTTTTGTATGTTTAAAGTACTTTTGTAAACTTTTGCTTTATGTCCTTTACTTCAAATGAAAGCTGAGACTTCAATATTTCATTTGATATAAGTCTGCACCTAGGGCGAGGGATTGCTCTATATTTCCTAGCCCATTAAAAATGCAAAATGTTCAATTTTTACACCACAATTCTGTTGTTAAGAAATTTTTTTTGTTTTTTTTTTAATTTTTTTTTTTCATCTACTCATTCTACAACAACTAAATTAATTAAAAAAAATATTTTAAAGTTATATTTATTATGTATTTTTTTATTAATAAGCTTTTAAATATTACATATTGAACTAACATATTTCAAGCGCGTTGGCTCAACTTTGACTTGTTCTAGACCAAAAAGTATGAAGTCATGAAATTTCAGGGAATTGTTACTCATATATCTGTTAATATACTGTGAAAATTTCATCCAAATTGGACGACACGCCAAAAACCATTTTTTGCCGCGGTTACTATAGGGCTGTCTCACCGTGCGGAGTGAGGAAAAAAGCACTAACCTATAACAGAGTCATTAAAAAAATAGGGAATTCAATGTTTTTTTTTCTAAAAATATAAAAAAAACGCAAACCTACAAAACAAAAGATCTTTGCTCGAATGAGGCATATCTGTAGGGTAATAACCAAATGAGTGTGTCTAGACGCTTGTGTCATAGTATCTGTTCGTTATAGTCAACCATGCTTAATACCTGATATATTATATGTAACCTTTTCATACTTACGTTACGTATCGCCTTATTCACATTGTCTGGACCTGGTACATTCAATTTTAAAATCATTAGTTTAACTACTACAACGATCTTCAATAAGAAACTATAATTTCTTAAGAGTTGAAAATCTAGAGGTCTATTGTTGGAAAACCGAAGCTCTATTTTCTCAGCTCTTAATGGCTGAATGGATTTACCGTTTAATTTAACGTCTTTGCAATATTTTCTATGGTGTTATGTAAAGGCATTGCTTTATGCAACTAAATCAGTAACGTAGGAAAAATTCGAAAACATTGTGTTGACGGATCATTGCTGAGATACGAACCCAAATGATGAAGAACGGAACAAAATTTGGACTTCTGGAATGTGCTAAATTTGGACCAAAAAGTATATCCTTCAAATTCCTCATGAGAGGAGTGGAAAGGAAAGTGTGGAAATAGTCTTGTGGCTTCTTGTCACTCGAAATGCGGCATCATAAACCCAATGAGCCCAAAATGAGACACTTTACTTCATTTCCGGAATGAACCACTATTTTCGAAATAAATTTGTACAACTTGCAAGCGTAGTGTTATTCGTGTCATAAACAAATCTACACATATAATAAAATAGTAACTTTTTTCCGTCTGTCTGTCTGTACGTCTGTCTGTCGAGTTTCATTTTGCGTTCGCATCACTTAAAAACCACTGGATGGATTTTAAAAAAATTTTGTGAGGAGGTACCTTAGTATCCTGATTTCAATAAAAGAAACTTTTTTTCCGCAAAAATATCTTATTTCCAAGAGAGAAAAGGCATAGACAGTAAGTAATTATATCAGTAGTAAAATAAATACATAAACCATAACTGAAGCACACTAACCACTAACAGATGGCGCTGTTTTATAACGTAAATACATAACCATAACTGAAGCATAGCTTAAGGCGGCACTAAAAAAGTAAGGGTTTTGGGTGTGGTTTGCTTTCAAAGCAAAGCCGAACAAAATATTGCAAGGACGCTCACGAAGTGGCGGGTACAGCTAGTCTCAAATAAAACTGAGCATACATTAATATAAAATTGCCCGAATGTAATCCTTGAAAAACTACTCTATTTTATTATTTTTCAGTATTTAGAGATTATGGCTTAATAGCAGCTGGCTTTTGTTTTCAGTTCCTTTCGGTTTCTCAAACACAGGTAGTCGTTTTCCTAAAACTATTTGGTGGTTTAATTTTTGGTCTCCTAGATCGATCAGAATAAAGGAATATCTAGACGAACGGTAATGAGACAGACCCAATTCCAGCCTATGCACAAAGTTTGTATATTACACGAACCCATTCCCCCTGATTTTATTCCACTCATAATTTGCTGTTAGCAAATCCCTATAAGGGATGTTTCAAGGTTGACAGTGACGGTTTCGGGAGATATCATGGTGTAATAATTTTAGCTTTTTATACTGACTCACTCACTATTTATTATAGAGCGCTTCCAATATAGGTATAGAGATGGACTTTGTTATACAATTAGTTCCGGATGATTAGGTAACCATAATGATGTGATAACGAGAAACTTTTATTAAGAGAAGCATATTCAGAAACTTCCAGAGAAAAATATTTTTACCAATTAAAGGTTTTAATTGGTTTCAGATTAAAATTTAAATATATAATTAATTGGTTCAATTACTTGTTTAATTAGGAAATTTGTTTGTTGTGTTTTAAAGAAATTTATGTAAAATTCAATAAATTATAGAATTACCCGGCAAAAATTACGATTACTTAAAAGAAGGTTTGTAACGGAGAGAGCAATAGACTCTCCCGTCCAACCTGCTTCAGGAAGAAAGAACTTGGTAGGTATCTTTGCTTCAGCAAATTCTTTATAAAAACTTATTCGCTCACATACCTGCATCCGCGTAAGCGAGAGAGGCCTCTTTGTTTCACAAAATTTTATAAAGAAAACTTATTCGCTTACATTACTCCATCCTCGTAAGCGAGAGGGGATGCAGTTTGTTATTATTGTCTTACAATGAATTATGAGAACCGCTTTTGAAAATAAAACTCATGTCTTTATTTTACTGCTGCTTAAGGGTGCTGTAGCTCAAGTGGTTAGCACGTTGACTACTAAAGCATGATCACGAGTTCAATACTCAGCCGTGGCAACAGCTGTTGTTTCGTTAGCTGTATGGAAAGAGGCACCGTCCTGTTGAAAACACATATCGTCCTCATCCATATCTCCCAATTCGGGCCACAAAAAGTTCGTTATCATCTCACGACAGCGAACACCATTCACAGCAACTGCCTGACCGGCCTCATTTTTTAAAAAATAGGCCCGATGATGCCGCCAGCTCATAAACCGCACCAAACAGTCACTCTTTGTGGGTGCATTGGTTTTTCGACAATCACTCTTGGATTATCATTCGTCCAAATGTGGAAATTCTGCTTATTGACGAATCCACTGAAGTGAAAATATGTCTAATCACTGAAGATGAATTTCTTCGAAAATTGATCATCCAACGTTGCCATTTCTTGCCACCATTCCCACCCGATATTAAAAGCTCTCATAATTTCTAGTTATACTCTCAATAAGAATTATTAGCCAATAGGAAAAATAGGAATGGCGTAACCTTGCTATTGACTACATTGGGCAATTTTCGTACTGTATTTACCATCTCTTTTAACAACGAAGGAATTTTCGATTACATTAAACTCCCTCCAAAGTAAGATGAAAAATAATTCAGATATTCTTTAGAAAGCTAATGATCTACAATCTGTAAAAAGGTGTTTGACTTCACTAAATAATGCTGTTTTGGAAAGATCACTTTGGTTTGTCAGTTTACAAACTATTTACACAACTTAAACTACATCCTTGAATATGAGAGCGTGTACACGTAGGTAAGTGTAAATTGGAAATACAAAAATCTTACAATTTCTTAAAAGACCCTCAGTGTATGTGTACGAGTATGTGATTGTTTTTGTATTTGTGTAACTTATGTGCAGATGATATTTTTACTTTTTTCGCATAAATTACCATTTCCACATTACTAAGTTGTGTAGTTTTTTTTTTGCTAGAGATTTATTTTACTTTTTTTAGGATTTGATTTTCTATGATCGTACCATGTGTTGAATAATTTTTCATAAGTTACATTTTTATTATTTGCACAAATTAAAATGCAAAAAAATTCATAAGAATTATTCAGATGTTTTCTTTCGATTGTTTTTTATTTTGTTTCTTTAAATCAGAATAAATAATGAGTTAAAAGATAAATTATATTCTGCAAGCCGTTAGATATAGCAGGAAGATTAATACGAGTAAATTATTTATATAAGAGAAGAAATATTAAAATATGTATAAGAGACAGACCTGTCACATTCTGTTTTCTTTAATATAATCTTTTTAACCAAATCCATAAGAAAACTTGCTAAAAATAGAAAAAAATGGTTTCAAATTTATTAAAAAAGAAATAAATAAAAATGATTAGTAAGCCCAAGAAAGGTGGAAATTTTATTGTGAAATGGTTATAGGTTAATTAATTAAGCAATAGGTCCTAAGTACCGTGACCTAAAAGATCTTGTTCACCGAACAAGTTCTAGGCTACAGATAAAGCCAATAATCGGTGATACGGAGAAAGATCAATCATAAACCTTGGAGACAATAGAGAGCCTCTTGGAATTTTTTTCTACGAGACACCAAGTCAGAAAACGCACAAAGTACATGTTCTGAAAACTCATTATGCAGCTCACAGTACCTGTAAGTTTTAATCTCAGAAGACAACAAAGTCCGGTAAACTATCCCGTAAATATTTTTAAGTCACTCTTTTTGAGTGATAGTAGCCTTTGGGAAGTAAAAACTTTTGTTTGTGTAATCCATTTCAGAACTTCCCAATGGCGATAAAACTCCAATTCATCCCACAAATGAGTTTTTTCTTTAGCATAACCTTTGGTTATGCCAACGATAGGTTCTGGTCCTAGATTACGTCTGGTCCTGAATCTACGTCCTGAATCTACTGCAAACATAACCCTCACGACCGGGAACCCAACATAGTGTTAACGAATTCTGGGAATCAAAAACATTTAGAAATGCCGCATAATCCATTACTACCCCAGACCTTTAGCTCAGCTTGGCTGTCCGATATCTAACATATTTTATACCCTTTGACTTTCTTCTTAAACATTCCCTGACACGGATGACGATGGCGCAAACTTCTGCATGAAAGATCGCTAGGTATTTTCCCAGGAGAATGTCCCGTGTCACCATTTTGCTGTTTGGAACCGTCAATAAATCAGAACCAGTCTGCCACATTGCGCCACCAAGTCTTTTTATCCCAACGGATCCCAACTATCCTATCCAATAAGGACATCAAAATTCCTGTAAAAAAAGAGGGTCGGTTGTATGTTGTCAGATACACTAAGGCAATGGTCGTTTATAAAGAACCGAAGTATGCGCAGATGTCCCACCAAGTTTCTGCATTTCACGCACGAAATATCCGGTAGCCGAAAAGACTCCCATACGCTCCAATTGAACTGTTATAAGCAAGAAAAAAGCAATTTAAGAAGTGAATTAAAAAAATATATAAAATAACTTATCCAAAAGGCAACGTGTCGATTGTTTTCATTTTTTATATTAAATGCTGAAAGTGTGGCATGAATAATGAAATCTACAATTTAAAGAAATAAATACATATTTACTTTATATAAATATTGTGTTAAATATATTCTTTAGTTTTACCGCCGTTTTTGCTTAATCTGTGAAAAAAATTCAACAGCAACTACAAATTTATGGTTCCCATTTTGACAACTGAAATTAACAACTTTTAGTTGCCAGTTGCTAGTTGCCATACATAATATAATTACGGCAACTGACAACGCAACTGAAGTTGGGTTGCCATTCATAATCGACCTATAAGATTATTGAACGAAGCTAAAATATTTTAATAAAATTAAAATTTTTTATTGAAATATTTTGGTGAAATTTCCATTGTTTTGTGAAATTCAGATTTTTGGTAATCTAGCGTGTTTTTTTTCAAAATTGTTGTTTTTTAATAAATATACAAAATACCAACAACAGCATGGGAAAATATCTCCACCATGTATGATCCGATTTTACTGATTTTTAATAGCGAAATTCTCGAAACTACATATATCTGACATATCGCTAACACATTCTGATAAAAATTAAAAATTTTTGGGAAAAGAAATTTTTTTCACTTTTTTTCTGTAGCTTTTTTGAGGCATCGCTAACATTTAGTTCAACCCAATTAAAGACTGAAAGACAGACAAACATCGTTATTTATTATTGATGTAGGGGGAATATCAAAGCAGACCACTTCCATAATGGGTCCCTTTTCGACCCTCTTCCGTTCTCTATGATTACAGGCAACCGAAATGTATTATACGGCAACCTATTTACATTAAGTCACGTGCTACAACCAGCCTTTATTCTTGACTTAACTGATTTCAGATTGTCGACTGGTAATTGTTGTACTTGCTAGCATTTGTTCAAGGCTAAGGTCCCTCATGGCATTCACATTTAACAGGCTTCTGCCAGTGATCCTGAATCTTATGCTAGCCAGGCTGGACATTCACACACAATGTGCGCTGCCATCTCAGCCTCTTTCCTTTCCCCGTCCCCTCTTCTGTCTTTCACTTTTAGGGATGAGCTGTGGAGACTCCACCTCGACGTTGAAGGAAAGCTCTGTGGTGTCCGCTTCCGAAAAAGATTTACCAAAACCCAGAGGGCCGGGTGCGTCCTATTCATCCAGATTTACCTCCATAGCCGCAGGAGTATCTTTAAAGACTGACAAGTCCACCCCTTGCAACGTTTCTTTGCCATTCTCTTTCGATATCCTCCCTTGGCCAGTGGCAACCGGAGTTCTTAAAGGGATTAACCTCTCCACCTCTAACGAGGCTTCCTTGTCCATCCCTATCGAAATATCCCGGTTCAACGCAATTGGAGAACCTTTAGAGATTAATCTGTTCACCCCTTCTGAATTCTCCCTAGGCCATTATTGGAGAAAACAACGTCCTTATGCGTGGGTAAGTCTACATTGAAACTGGAGGTCGACCGCTATCCAGAGTTCGCAATACTAAAGGCCAAGCACCCTCTAGACCACGCATACCTGGCGTATGCTGTTCTACCGTGGATTTGGGGAGCTGTTAACGACTAGTTCTCTTTAACCATTAAATAGCCAACAAAGCAAACATCGTTAATGGGACTTCCCTGCCTGTGGTGAAGGGTATAAAAATATTGTGCGGAATTAGTGTCTGTTGTTTTAGCACACGATACTAAAGAGTGAAAAGCGTAATACATTTTGATAAAAAATCCGATATGCAACAAATATTTCGACTAAGTTTCCAGCTCATAATAAAGAGACTTTATTCTGTTTTAGATTGCACAAAGAAAATGTTCCGAAAATCATTTTGCTGATATATGTAAATTTAAAATATTAATTTATTATTTATTAAATACGAGCAAATTAAAATAAACATATAAAATTAATTAGTTACTCGGACTTAAGTGATGCCAACATACTTTTGTGGATTTTTAAAGAGTATGACGAAACACCAATTTCCTTGACACTTATGGGTAACAATCTAGAATTAAGAGAAAAGACAGGATTGTAAAACATTAAAAACATATGCAACTAAGCATTTAACAAAATCAACTTACTCCAGTAATTTATAAAAATATATCAATGGAGATGGTATTGTGAATTCGTCTTCATTATTCAACATACACTCCAACACCTGCTCTACCACCAAAGATCCCTCTAATGAACCAAACACTTTTGAAAAATCGGTTTTATTTACTAAATTTTCAAGTTGTTTACTAGTATTCATAAACACTGGCATCACTGTACAGGCGGTTATATTTTTAGATTCATTCATTATTTCCATTCGCAGAGCTGAAGTTAAAGAACGTACAGCAGCTTTTGTGGCCGCATATGTACTATGATACGGTCCAGTAAATAGAGCCGCACTAGAGCTGATATTAACAATGTGGCCACGGTTAAGGGCTTTCATTTTAGGCAGGAAAATTTTGTGGGTCTTTAAGAAAAATGTTATTTTTATTACTTTTAATTATTATTTATAAGGCAGGCGAAAGAAAAACGGTTACTTACGAAACAAATGCTTGTTAAATTTACATTAATCATTCTTTGTATATCCTCAGCGGGGGGATTTTCCAATGTTGAGTGCAATAATATGCCAGCATTGTTTATTAAAATTGTTGTATCTCCCAAATCCCGGGTGACGCTCTTGTTTAGCTCCTCTAACTGTTGATAATTGCTGACATCAACCTGAAGATAGAAAAGAAATTGCTTTTGCTAAAGCCCATTCAGGTTGCCAGGAAATCATGTTGATTTGGCCGAAATCAACTTGTAATTACGTAATTTTTTCCATTGCCTAAATTATCTGTATAACGCTGAGTTTGTGCAAAAAGGTACTTTATTTACCATGAACATATTTACAACCCTGAAACTCCGTTTTCTTAAAAAACAAATAATTATACATAAATTTTGAGTGCAGGGTTTTTTTTAATATTCATGTAGTTTTCAATTAATAGAGAAGGGTTGTCCAAAAATTATTTTTGCAAAACAATACAAATGCAACTGAAAATGGTCAGCTATATGCGAAATTAACTCGAATGTCAAATAAAACAAGAGGAACACTTTAGATTTCGTTCGTAATTTTAGCTTGAAATTGCAGTCTAAAAGGACTACAGTGGGGGAGTTGGTGAAAAATGTATGTAAATCTAAAGTTTATAAACGAGTATGTAGTTTGACTTAAAAATTTAATAATTTATAAAAGAATTTTTCGCAAAAGGGAGGAAATGATTAAATTAAACTTTTGTGTAAATTAATGTTCTCTTACAGAATTTCTAAATTGCATATGTACAAATTTCTACAGTTACGGCTTATAATTGCGTAACCCAGTGTTAGAAATAACACGTTTTTGGTCATGTGCATTAGCATATCCAGTCAATCAATCTGTGCAAAAGTTTGTTGATGACTTTATGTTCTATATCTCGAATGGCTGGCACGATATTAGCTTTAAGGGAATAGAACGTTTCTGGATTATCCTCATAGCAACAGTCTTTAACGCCATCTAACAAGAAAAAGTTTAAAGGTGTTAAATTACAGCTTCGCTTCGGCTATTTGACCTCGCACAAGACGGCTATTAACACGATTGCCAAACTTGATCGATCGATTTTGAACTGTTTGATATGGTGTCCCCCCTGCAGAAAGAAAGATAATCTTTCATTTCAGGCTATAAAAGTCCTTAATTATAGCTCGGTAGCTCCTACGCCATTCCATGGGCGTTTCCATTACACTTACGAAAATATGGGTCAACAAAGTCACCACTGCAAAATTCTTACCAAACTTTCAGTCTCTGTTGATGCCTTGCCTTCTCAATAAAGATGAGCTGCTTTTTCGATACCCAGATGTTGCAATTTTGTTTATTGAAATTAGAATCGACAGTCCGATTAGAGCTTGTGTAAGGCCCAAACAGAGACTCTGTAACGAAGTAGATGGTCATTTGCCTTTAATTGCTCAGATTTTTTAAAAATTCTCATCATGATGGTTCTTCAAATGCCTCGTTATTGAGTTTGATAGCGAGCCGATGTTCTTCGATTAAATTCCAAACTTTTATTCTTAGCAGCCACTTTATTGTTGGTACGAATTTTACGACGACGATCTCTTGAACTTTCTACAGAAACTTACGTGCAACTCGCGGTGGGTGCTTCCGTTCGGACACAAGTTCTTTTTGAAAGAAAAAGCATAGTTTGGGAAACACCTCACTCAATTTGAAAATAAGTTTATTTCTGCTGCTCAAGCCCGAAGCGACTCATTCTGTCCGCTGAGGTGTGTTACCGACTTATAGTCAACACTTCAGACAGAAAAAAACTATCAGTGTCAAAATAAAATCTGATTTAAAAAGATATTTGTATTTGGACCAACCAGTACATGTTTTGGATGGAACTGAAGATTCTGGTCGATCTTGTGAATTCACTAACTGTTACGATGGGAGCCCGTAACGTCTGGGACTACAAATGCGAAGGACCAACGTATTGGCTGTGCTTTAAACGAAAATAATGGAGAGGGGTCCTAAGATTGTAGATCGCCTGCAACCCCCGGCAAGAGCTGAGAGAATTGTCTAGGCAGCCATTTTCCTAAAACTGTCATTTAGGTTAGCTGTATTTATTCCGCCAGTAAATGAAATACAGCTTTTAGTTCTATATTTGTTATAACTTATTCACAGAATGTAATTAGTGGCAATGTGTTTCGTGGAGTAAAAATTAATTTGTGTTTCTTTTTATATTTTACCTGGTAAGATTTGGCTTTAACATTAAAGTTTTTCGAAATGTATAAAGCGGTTTCCTCTGCTAAATCCTTCTGAATATCAACTACGGCAACATGACAGCCTCTTTTAGCCAACTCTATGGCAAAAAGACGACCAAAACCTCGACCCGACCCAGTTACCTATAAAAATATAAATAAATAAAAATAAACAGCATCAAATTTCGTTTTAATTATAATATTTTTTTTTTTTAACAAAATACAAATAATTTATTGACTTCTCGTTCGCAACTTACCACTGCTACTTGGTCCTTTATCGATTTGTTTCTTTGTTTATTTTTTATAAATTTTATTAATTTTTTATAAATTGTAAAAATTATTAAAAACGGATAAGAGATAATTAAGCCGATTACAATTAGTGTATAATAAATTTCCATAAATAACATTTCTCTATGATTTTCGCTCTTAAAATTTTGCTTGACTGCTTGTTCCTGAATGCAACTGCTATTGACGCGTTTTAATAAGATTGTGATATTAATTTTATCAAAACCGCTTCTATTTATAAAATCTTTTTTAAATAGAACAAATTAAACTGGTCTACAATTCAAATCTTAGATCTTCAAATCTTATTATTATTATTTAACTTAAATATCAATTAGGGAAACGTAAACCAGCTTAAGAAATTTATAGTTTTTCAATATTAAATTGTTGCACAGTGGGGAAGTGAAAAAAATTTGTTTTTGGTATTGAGTTGAAAGCAGACAAACTCGTTAATTTGAACGATTTTTATGTTTGTTTCATACTTTTATTTATTGTATCTTAAATGTTTTTGAACTGACAATAATTATTCATATCTAAAGTCCAAAAGTATAAATAAATATATATTTGTTAAGACTAGCCAATGCTAGACAAAAATTTGTATGTCTTGCGATTGCTGCTATCCAGTGTTGCCAGAACTTATACGAGTATATGCAAAATCTGCAAAATACAAAGATTTTTTTCGAAAAAATCTGCAAAATTTGCAGCTTTATTTAAAAATCTTTAAATGCATTTTAATTTTTTTTTGGCATTTTATTAAAAAAAAAATATGTATGTATAAAAATAGCAATTTATTTCAATGAATTACGCATGAATATATTTAAAAAATAAAACAGGAATGGAAACAGATATTTTTATGGATATATTACATAGAGAATATAAGTTCAAAGTATATTCGAATCGAAAAATTAATTATTTTCGGTTTGGGGTGTTAAGTAAACCACCCCTTGCCCCTTTCCGATTATGCCCAAAACTTATACAGCTCTTCATCCCCATAAACCAAAGGCACATACTTAATTTCGTTTTAATATGTCATACGGTATGACCTGTAGACCGTTCACAAAATTTGGGGGTAAGGAAACTACCCCTTGCCCTCTCCCCATAATGCCTAAAACAGCTCTTTATCACCATACCAATCATCACATATTAAATTTCATTTTGATATGCCAAACGGTATGACCCTTACAAACTCCACAAAAATAGTGGCATACACAACAGACATTATTGTTATACAGGGCTGTTCTGAACCATTTTGAAATCACGTGCTGTTTACCCTGTTCTGAAAATCACATCATTTTGTATTTTTAAACCCTTCACCACAGGTGGAAAGGGTATATATAAGTTTGTCATTCCTTGTGTAATTTCTACAATATTCATTTCCGACCCCATAAAGTATATATATTCTGGATCCATAGAGAAGTGGATTAAGCGATGTCCGTCTGTCCGAGTAGTAATGTCATTTGCCAAGGCACCAGAAGAGATACAACAAATTTAAGCACACTAATCTTTCAGGCATAGTTTCGACAATTTTCTGATTGCACTTCAGCAACATCGGATCATTCCTTTGGAGGCTGCGGGTCAAAAACCACGCCCACCTATGTTTTTTTCGCGTTTTTTTTATTTTTTTGGGTTTTAATGATTCTCTTTTGCTTTTTTTTTCAAATAAATATTAGACTGTGGCAGTTAGATCCCAAGGAGGACATACAGATCTCGGAGGATCAGTAACCCCTTGCGAGGTGCGATTTTTGTTTGTTTTTAGGTTGATAAGGTTTTTCTGCTTTGATTTGTATTAAAGGTCTTTATAGAAAGCATTACACATAGACGTAGATAATGGACCCACAGTGTACCCACTGTTTAATAGGAGCAGTTAAAGGGCACATGGGGGCAATATGAGGAAAATTTTTCAAGGATTTTTTTTTTTGCTTTATTCTGACCATTCTAACTTAATGTAGATTGCAGGTACTAAATTAAAAAAAAAAAAATTAAATTTAAGAAAAAAAATTAAAAAATTTTTATTTAAATATTTACAAAAAACATTACAAACCATTTTCAAGACGATATTTTTACAGAAGATTTTTCGAAAAAAAATTTTTAAAAATTATCCAAAAAATTTTCGCGTAAAATTTTACAAAAAATTTTCAAAAATATATTTTTACAAAAAATTTTCGTAAAATTGAAAAAAAAATTCAATATTTCTGTGAAACTGAAAGCATGAATATTATATTGTATGTATATACATATATAGAGTAACATATTTTTTTAAATGCGTTTGATTTTTAAAGAGGTTAGATTTCTGTTTTAAAACCTAGATGCATTAAACACGTAGACAACATCAGGATACCGACTACCAGCTACCAAAAATAAAATTCACTCATTTATAGGTAAGCGATTATTTTTAAGACAGCCACCGTTGCGGCTGTCGTCAACTTAGGTAAATTTCTATTTTATTTAACAAAAGAAAATACCACAAAATTGTAAATTACAAATTCTTATACAAACAAAACGTTTTGGAGGAAATATTTATAATTTTTTGAAAAAGTTATTTAATTTTATAAAAGCAAAATACGTATTTCTACAACAATGTCAGAGTTTACGATGTAGCTGTCATCTCCAATATCATTAAGTAGCTGACTACACAGCGACAATTGTAGCCAACGGAATTTGTTTTCATTTAGCTGTGTAGCCGCTGTCTTCTATTTCTTTAAAGCATCAATAATGAGCTTTTTGGTCATACGACTTATTTTAATTTATGTAAAGAGTCAACAATATGGATAATGCTGTACATGTCTGTATAAATAAAATCATCGTGGTGAAGGGTATAGAAGATTCGGCACGACCGAATATAGCATTCTTACTGGTTTGATCGTAATTAGCCTTTTTTCTTATTCGAACAATTAATCGACTTAAAATTCTACGATTAATCGGGCAATGATTGATCGATCGATTGGATACTCTAGTTGATACATAGATTCCGCAGAGAAAATACTTTATGGTAGAGTTTACCTTCCTTCGCCCGAATTTTATTTCGCATCTTTCCCTTATGCCCTCTATGGACATACCACAATCTTTCCATGTGCATAGCTTTAGTGGAACCAATATAAAACTTTTAAAACATTTAAAATAAATTTTCTTGTTTTAATTAAACTTTTGTTAATTTATCAACTTCTCCTACATTTAATTTTTATTATAGCTTCCGGTAACTAGAAATGCTGTTTCAATTAAACAACAAAAAGAAAAACAAATGTTTGAAAATTATGTCACGTGCTTTATAGTCCAAGTGCAACGCCCCCATCTACAGTTTCCGTTCACCCCTCTTAAATTCGAAAATCACTACACAATTAATAATTGGCTGCATCATTTACAAATATTTATTCGTGGTGTACAAGAGGTTTCCCATTTAAAAAAGCAATAGAAGAAAAAATATTTTTTTTTGTTAAATATAATAAATATGAGGGTTAATTTAATTAACTGTAATAATATTTTTTCTGTTATTTTATTCGCTACAATTATAGTTATGCAAACAATAGTAAAAAAACGGCGGTAAAAAATTTAATTTTAAAGTATTAAATTACATTTGACATGTGTACGCAAGCGCTTTAATTTTAACCATTTTGCTTTGCATTGATAAGCAGCACATCTTTCTCTTTATTACTTCTGTTTTAATATAAAACAAAATTTTATGGCAATTTTTCTGTGTTTTTTGTTAATACACTGACTGACATTAGCTTTTTATTGTGTTCTTACTTTATTTCAAATTTGCCGCCTTTTTAAACATGACAGTTACAAATTAAATCATTTTCAACACCTATTTTGACAGTTCATAAAATACATTTGTCATAAAACTTCCCAATAGCGTCTTCTTCTCCGGTTTTCTCTAGTTTAGCGAAAAGATCAGATCACAACAGATAAAGTGAAGTGATGTACTGTCAAGGCTTCTTCTTCATGAACAAAATAAAAAATAAATAAAAAACATTCAAAGCTTTTTTAAATAAATACTGTTGGGTACCTTAGCCTCTTTGTTTTTTATTCGCAGCCAACTTGCGATTTAAGTATTAATACTGATTGAAAATTCAGTTCAAACTTGTATGTTCTGTCTGACAGTTTGTCCAAAAAGAGCTTGATATGAAGAAGTAAGATGAATCAAAATGATTTGTCCTTTGGTATTTTATTTTCTTTTTGTGGCATTTTTCATTTCTCGTTTTTTTTTCTTTTGTTTTCAAGACTTGACTTGAAGTTTTATATCGCAGCTGGATTGTATTGAAATAACAAAAAAGAATTTACTGAATTTGAAATAAAACTTTATTTATGACCTGCTTATAAGGGCAGCATGACCAATCGAATAAAATGTTTTGATCAGTGTTCTTCAAGAACAGTCAAGAAACAGTAAGTTTTGAAAAAGCACAGTAGGAACATTAGCCACAAAGCACGTAAATATATTTTATAAATATATTTTTGGTCTAAAACCAAATTGTCTATGGCATCTTTATAAGTACTTTTCCGTGAAAGCAGCTTACCTAGTTTATATTTTTCGTGTGTGTATTATGTCTATCCTACTATATGTTATGTCTTTTGTTTTCTTGTGAACCTTACTTGTGGGTACTAAAATAAGTGTTGTTAACAGCCAAAAATATAATAGGAAAATTTGGGCAATTTAAACACCTTGTAAATTTTGTTTCTACTTAGAATCAGACATGGGGGGATTCAATTACATTTCAATTACAATTACAATTACAGGTAATTTGTCATTAAAAATTTCCAATTACTAATTACAACTAATTGTAATTGCAATCAGGAACAAAATCAATAACAATTACTTGTAATTCGTAATTGAAAAATTTCAATTACAATTACTTGTAATTGGGAATTTTCAATTACTAATTACATGCAATTGTAATTGAAAAAGTTCAATTACAACAAACTTTGTCTAAATTCGTTTCTAAATTACCTCAAAAACTATCCTACAATACTAAAGGCTTTTTTACGGTCTAATACTCCCTTAACATCTTCAGCACCAGTTGAAAGGTTATATTTGTTCGCTAGTATTATTTTAACACTAAAAAAAAAGTATTCATTACTTAAAATTTTCAATTACTTGTAATTTGTAATTGAAAAATTTCAATTACAATTACATGTAATTAGTAATTTATTTTCCAATTACTAATTACATGTAATTGTAATTGAAATTTTTCAATTGCAAATTACAAGTAATTGTAATTGATTTTAGTCCCTATTTCAATTACAATTGATTTTAGTCCCTATTTCAATTACAATTACTTGTAATTAGTAATTGAAAATTTTCAATTACAATTACATGTAATTAGTAATTGCAAGTGTAATTAATTACAAAATGTAATTGATATCCCCCAAGTCTGCTTAGAATTAATATTTATTTTTCAACCAAATTTGTTCTTTTTGATTGTCATCGGTCTTTTCACCAAAAAAAAAACTATTTATTGCTCCTTTCAGACAAAATTCATTTTTTTACTAATAACGACAAACCTTGTTTTAACCACTAAAATCGTAAAAAGGGAGCGTCCTGCCGAGTTAGTATTATGTGTTTTAGTATAAATATTAGGTTGTTCAGAGGATTAGTTTATTAGCAAACTAGAGGGTTCGCAATAACGTCAGTCTTCTGAAAATATTTTGTACGAATTTGTCTCTTCTTTTAAAAGTAAGCCATACCAAATTTTATAATTTTATTAATATATTGCTGCATATATAATTAAGGAATCCAGTCTCTAACTAATATTTCAGGATGTTGCAACACAGTTTATATAAAATTCCTCTATGGTAAAATTCTATAAATAGTGTCTAATAAGTGCTGCCAAGTCATTTAGATTTATTATTTCTATTTTCTCTTGGAAATGAAATAGTCCTATATTGGAATCGACCACAACATTAAATTTTAATTAAACCCGTCCGGTAGTTTTTACATGATGCAAATATAGACAGAAAGTCGGACAGACAGACAGACAAAAATTAAGAAATTAGTTTTTTATATTCCATAGCCAGTAAAAAAAAATCAAAAATATTTTATGTTCAGACTCAGTCCTTTTACAGTTAGATGTTTTCACTTAATATCGCCAAATCACAAAAATCCTATCTTTCATAGAAAAAAATATTTTCACCAATTAAAGGTTTTAATTAGTTTCGGATAGGGTTTTAATTAAATTATTAATTAATTCAATTATTTATTTAATTATAATATTATTTTATTCATTTTTAATTAATTATAGAACATTTTTAATTAATTAAAATATTAATTAAATTTGTATCTAAATCCAATTAACAGGTTTAATTGGAATTTTTTTCCTGTTATTTTTAGTATTGTTACTATAGCAAACTAGATTTTTTAATAAAAACCTAAGATTGGTTATCTCAATCATGGATATCTCTTTTATCCATAGAAGCAATTTTTTCCTCTTCAATAAAAATAGATTTGTTCATCATAAACAAAACAAAAAATATTTGTCTTTTCACTAATAAAATATTTTAGGTCCATCTACGACAAAGAAAAAATTACAATTTATACAGCGTGGTACAAAAACAAATAACTTTTTAAATCACATGTTATTTTCATAAATTTTTGTTTCCGAAATTTTTACTATTATATATCGGCGGTATTATATATCCGCAGATCAAAATGAGTCGCCTTACGCATGAACAACGTTGGAAAATATTACCAACTTATCGGACATGGAACAAAGGTGGCTGAAAATCGTTTTTTATAACGAGGCCCATTTTCATCTTAATGCATATACAACGAGTCATGGTAAAGGACATAATAATAAAAATTTTACAGGAGAGCCGTTTAAAGTTTACTTATTTATTTCAATGTTTTTAACGAATGTAAATGCTACTAATATAAAGGGTGTTTTTTATAGAGGTATAGAATTTTTAAGTTGGCATTACTTTTCAAGATGGCGACCGATTTAACAACTGTTAAGTGATTTATTCTCAGTTTGGTTTGACAATTCATCATGAATAGACTCACGCCTGAACAACGCTTGCAAATAGTGCCCAAAACGAGATTACCGTTATTCCCGATTTTCATAAGCAATTTTGTTTAGCGATGAAGCGCACTTCTGGTTGAATGGCTACGTCAAAAATCAAAACTGCCGCATTTGGAGTGAAGGTAATCCTCAAGTCTATGTCGAAACACATGACTGTTTGGTGCGTTTTATGGGCTGGTGGAATCATTGGTCCGTACTTTTTCAAAAACGATGGTGGTCAGAACGTTACAGTCAATGGTGATCGGTATAGAGCCATGATTACTAAATTTTTCATTCCTGAATTAAATAACCATGATTCCCAGGAGATGTGGTTTCAACAAGACGGCACAACTTGTCACACAGCTTGTGCCACAATAGATTTATTGAAAGACACGTTTGGTGACCGCCTAATTTCACGTTTTCTACCTGTGAATTGGCCTCCAAGATCTTGTGATATAACACCGCTAGACTACTTTCTGTGGGGCTATGTAAATTCATTGGTCTATGCGGATAAGCCACAAACGCTTGACCATTTGGAAGACAACATTCGCCGTGTTATTGCCGATATACGGCCACAAATGTTGGAATAAGTCATCGAAAATTGGACGTCCAGATTGGACTACATCCGCGCCAGCCGTGGCGGTCATATGCCAGAAATCATATTTAAAATGTAATGCCACAAGATTATCTTTCGGATAAATAAAATTCATGTCAATCGAATAATCCATCATTATTTTATTGCAACTTAAGGTTCTATACCTCTATAAAAAAAACACCCTTTACCTGTTATGAATTCGAAATTTCCGATTATGAATGATTTTTAGTTTTGTTCCGAATTTAAAAGTTTTCAAAATTTTTTAACAATTTTTGATTTTTTGTGTGTACTTGACTTACATGCAGAAAAAACAAATTTTCTACACAAACTCGGCTTACGCGAGATCCGGAACCACTTCTATTAGATTCTTAAGTACATTTTACGTACATTTAAGTACATTTTTATAAAAAAAGGCCCCTTTTTCTGTGCTCGGTCACATATGGAAATAAAAAATTCTTACAAAAAAAGTGTAAAAATGTTGTTAAAAAGCACTACTTTGTCTTTCCTCCTTAGTCCCGAGTTACATTATGAAAATTTTGTCGCTGCAATTCTTTATTAGTAGGCGAGAAAGGAGAGAGGAATTGAAAAGGGTACACCTTTGCATGTACTCTTGAAATTCGTTTTGTCCTCTCATTCCCAGTTTTAATTTTCAAGTTTAAAATGTAAACAAATGTAGATATATGTACATCCATACAAATTGCTGCAATAAAAATTGCAAGATATAAACACAAATGCAATATTAAAGAAAAAACGAGAAAGATTGCAGCGACAAAAGTTTCATAATGTAGTTTGGCAATTACTATAAAAAAATTTTTAAGTTTTGGCTCAATGAACTGAAGAAGTAGAAGGGATAGCTAGCTCTCAAGAGCTCGTCCATATAAAAAGGCTTAGAAAAGCGAGTTTTAAAATATATATGTATAATATTTTTTTTACATAAGAGGCTGTTTAAAATTCATGTTAAAGCCGTAGAAAGCGTTAGAATTGGAAAACTCCGTTACTGTGAAAACTCTAAAAATCGTTTTTAACTGAACACAGAAAAAAATTTCACCAAATAAAGGTTTTAATCAGTTTTCAATTAAAGTTCAATTAATTTTTTAATTGGTTTAAATATAAATTTGTTTAAACAATTATTTGAATCAACTAAGTATTTAATTAAACTTTAATCTGAAAATAATTTTTTCTCTGAACACAGATTTTTCTTTTTTAAAAGGACGATTTTTGAAAAATTTACTAGAATTTCCATTTTTATAAAAAAAAATACTTGGCTGAAAATTAATATTTTCTTTGAAGCTTATTTTTGCAAAAAATTACTACGTTTTCTCAGTCTCAATAGATCCAACGTTTTAAGGAAAATACTTTAATAAAAATAGATTCACTATTTGTTTTTCCTTAAAACAAAAATGAGAAGAAAAAATTTAAAATTTCAACATTTTCTTCTTAGTTATATTGACAAACCAAAAACAACAAATTCCAAAAGGTTGCCTTATGGTCTTCTACTTTTTTGTTAACAAAAAAAAAAAAAAAACAATAAAAATAAAAATAAAAATAAAAAATAAAGCCACACATTTATTGACAAAAGATTCCTACACTTTTGTTGTCATTTTAAGTCAAACGCACAGAAAAACTAAAACTTGCAAAAAAAAAACAATAAAACAAAAACCAAAAAAAAAGGGTTTTAAAGAGAGAAAAACGTTTAAAGCATTGACATCGACATACTCGAGTAGTACTCGTACTCGTAGTTGTTACGTTTCAAAGGTCTACTACTGCAGTGCAATCGATATGCGTACAGATGCTCCACTTTGATCAGGTCATCAGCGACACATCGTTCATCATACCATGAATCCTTTTGCAAATGGAATGCGCATTGCAGTAGCATATCCAGCGTATATTTCCAAGCAACCCGAGCTACAAAAAAAAAACGAAAATAAAAACAACCAGCCAAAACACCAACAAAAAAGTGAACAGAAAACTTTTCTTTAGCTGCTGGTTAGCTAAAGACGTAACACAAAATAAGAAGGAACGCTTTTAATGTTTTACGCCACTATAAGCCACTGAAAGCCAAAACAAACTCAAACGCAAACCCAAACACTCTGAACTCAGTAGTCAGTCATCCGTAGTATTCTTGGATTGCAGTCTCTTCGACATTGTTTGCCGTATTCGTTAGTTGTGTATTCGGATGTCTGTATGTCTGTTCAGTTGGACTCTGGTACGCGTATGCGTATTCGCATTCGCGTATGACTTTGGTGAAGCAGACTTTGATGGATGCATTTCAGAAATAACTTTGCTTCTTTTTTGTTATTTATCTTTTTTCTTTATTTATTTATTTATATTTCTCAACTTGTTTTATTTCCTTTTGTCTTGCGCTTTTTTGTTTAGTGTGTTTATTTGACTATTGACATTGTTATTCTTCTTTTATTCAATGTTTTTTTGTTGTTGCTTTAGATTTTATTCGTTTTACTGTATTTTGATCACTAATTTCGTATGACGATTTCAAGTCTTTCTGTTTACTCTGTGATCACAGCTTTTATTTTACAGTCGGTTTTATATTTTTAGGTACACGAAAACTTTCATACTTTTATACCCTTCACCACAGGTGTATAGGGTATACATATATAAGTTTGTCATTCCGTGTGTAATTTCATATTAATTTTCGACCTAATAAAGTATATATATTCTGGATCCTTATAAATAGAGAAGTTATTTAGCGATGTCCGTCTGTCCGCCTGTGTTCGGGTTGAAATCAACTTTGCCAAGGCACCCGAAGAGATACAGAAAATTTAAGCACACCAATCTGCCAGGCATAGTTTCGAAAATTTCGCTATTGAAATTTAGCAACATCAGACCACTCAATTGGAGGTAGCGGGAAAAAAACCAATTTTTTAAAAATTGTTTCAGGTTGTTTTTTTTTTTGGTTGTAATGATTCAATTCAACCAGATACAACGTCATGATACCGACTACAAATTGACAAAATTTGGTTCCCAAGTGGAGGTTTCAGTGTGGTACTATTACACTAGCCAACAAGTTTTTTGACTGGAGCAACCAATTACCGTTCCTAGTGTAATTTGGTGCGCTGAATTCGAATCTGTAAATGGTTTTTCTCTATCACGTCAGGTCTTCGAGATATAAAAATAAGCGTTTGTTGGATATTTCCACAAAAAATTATTATTTTATTTAAAAATCAATGAGCTTTCAAAAGTGAATAGCGTTATATGATTGTCGTTTGTATTTCGTTGGTTCAGTTTCACGTATTAGAGTCCAGCAATAGTCTCCCAGCATACTTTTATCCCAAAATCCTTGATAGTTTCTTTCAATTTTCATTAAATCTTGATGGGCGCGCTCCCCTTGTTCATCGCTAACAGCACCTAGGTTTTGTGGGAAAAAATCTAAATGCGAATGAAGAAAATGTATTTGAGTGACATTCGTGCACCCAGTTCATGATAATTTTTCAATAATTCAGCAACAATTTGTCTGTAGTTTTCACTCTTATTGTTTCCAAGAAAACTTTTCACGATGCACTTAAAAGACTCCAAGGCTGCATATTCTTTCTCCGATAAATTATCATCATTCATAAGCTTCCTGATCTGAGGGCCAACAAATATCCCTTCTTTGATTTTAGCATATGAAATTTTAGGAAAAACTTTTAACAATTATTTAAATGCTGCACCATCTTTGTCCAGAGCTTTGACAAAGTTCTTAAAAAGGCCCAATTTTATGTGCAGCGGTGTAAGAAGAACGTCATTTGGATCAATTAACGGTTTATTTGAAATATTTTTTTTTCCTGGTGAATATTCAGTCCTTTTTGGCCACTCTGTTCTGACGTAATGATGAAATGTAGCGCGACTATCCCATAGACACAGCAGTATTTTACAGTATTGCCAGCATGCGATAAAAAACGAGCTGGACGTGAAGGCCCAACTTTGTTGCCAGATTCGAATTCAGCGCACCCAGATTAGCTAAAAAACATGCTTCGTTTCCACAGTCAAAATTTTTTCCCTAATTTGTTGACCAGTGTTATTAGAGAGTGCACTATGGTTTTTGATTGCTAGCTTCACTTTCAAGTTGGGAGTATAATCAATGCCTTTTAGAAATGTTTTCTTGAAACTTCGTTGAGCCCTGACGAGGGTAGAGTATGTATGGGAGAAATGTGTGTAGCTACATGAGCCCCATCCCGAAGTAATGTCAGAAAGATTACGGGCTGGTGGTTCCAGTGTGGGACCAATAGTTGATAGTGCGCCCTTCATTTATATATATACCTAAATTTTAATGCATAAATAACATCACTGTGGTGAAGGGTATTTAAGATTCGGGACGGCCGAATATAACACTCTAACTTGTTTACATCTAGAAATATATTTTTTTTAAACAAAAATTATGTATTTATTCAACAATAAACATTTGAAAAAGTTAATTTTATATTACGACGTTTTCGTCTATAAAAGAAATAGTAAGTAAAGCCATAAAAATAGCCTCTGTTTTTTTTAAATAAATTTCGCTTCAATATAAATATAATTATAACAAAATTCGATTGTTCAGTCTCAATAGTTCTTACACACAGATAAAAATTTTGGCACCAGTTAAAGGATTTATTAATTTCCGATACACATTTCATTAAATTTTTTATCGATTCAATTACTAATTTTTAAATGATTCAATGATCGTGAAACATGCATCACTTTTTTCTAGCACTAGCTTTAATTAATAAATTATTTAGTTATTTTCTAATTAAGCGTATAATTAAATCAATTAAGAGTTTTATTTAATTTGTATCTGAAAATAAATAAAACCTCAAATTGGTGCATTTATTACACGTAGAAATGGTGAATATAAATTGTCTTTATATTTATAATTTCTATAATATTTATACGCTCCCCCATAACATGTGTTATGGCCCCTCCTAATGAGAGATTTAAAGTAATATGTGTATCTCTCGGTATATCCATCTATCCACACCACCCAACGGCTGCCCTATTTGACAGATAACTAATGGGCTAATGTAGTATACTGATCTATAAGATTCCGTTGCTGAAACCATTTATTGTTTGTTTTTCGTATATGTGACCGCGCACAGGGAAAAGAGAAAAGCTACCCTTAGCTACCTAAGCTTAGCTACCCTTAGCTTTTCTCTTTTGAAATAAAGAAACTTGATCACGATACTCGAACGTTTTAGCTTGCCATCGGCTTATCGTTTAGAGTCCATCCATTTCTAATGTGAAATAAATTCTCTGCAGACATGTTTTCTATCACCTTAAATGTAAGAACATGCAATTTAAATGTGATATTTTTATACAAAAAAAGACACCAATAGGCACTATAATATTACCCACTAAAGCAGTGGTCGGCAAACCCTCGATCGCGATCGACTAACAGAGGGGTATTTTGCCAATCTAGCCGGACATTAGGCCAAAAATTTATTTTAAGAAATGTAAAACTTTAAGTACACAGCTCGACAGAAAACAAAATTTTGAATCGTAGAGTGAATTCTTAATGCTTTTTTGAGATTTGTCGTTTTGGGACACTGTTAAAATCAGGAAAGTTAAATAAATCGTTTAGGTTTTTATTGACTTTATACGATTTTGAGAGGTTTGCAATATATTTTTTTGCGGCTAATTGAATAAAAATTTTGTATTGATTTTTTTATGTGAAGGGCTATATTAACAGCTACTTATATTAATTTCCAGAAAAATTTTATATTAAATTTATATGATAAAAAATTTCATTTCGAAACTGAAAAAAATAATTTTTTTGTTCACTTTTTTGTAAAAAAAAAGTAAAAAAGTTTTTGAGACTGAGGGCGATCGCGATCCTAATAATGATATATATCACTATGAAATTTACGATCTCTACTTTTAGATTGTAAAAAGAATTTTATATAAAGCTTATGTTTCTGAGTAATTATCCAGCGATGGGTACCTTTATATAAAGTAATTACATAAACCTTATCTGAAGCACTATAAAATTAAGAGTCTTAAAGTGGATTACTTTCAAAGCAAAATAAGGAGGTTAACGAAGTGGCGGGCAGAGTTAATTCTGAATCATATAATTATTTTCAGATAAATTAAATACTATAAAGAAATAAATTACAAAAATGAATATTATTAATAATATTCTTCTCTTTGACATAAAACCTAAAAATGATTATTTTTTGGAAATTAGCAAAAAAATTTTAACGCTTCGGAAGGTGTTTTTATGGGAGGTATCCCTCCCATAAAAACTAAAATTTTATTTTATTTTTATAGTTTTAAGTCGTATAGCATTAAATACGTAGACAACAGCGGATGCACCGCTGCACGACTACAAATGAAGTTGGCTACAATCGTCGCCGTGTAATCAGCTACTGAATTATGTTGAAGACGACAGCTACATACTTCAAAACTATGAAAATATTGTAGAAATACATATTTAACTTATAAAAAGATTACTTTTTCAAAAAATGTTTTTATCATATCAAAACAAATAAATATATTTGCTCAAAACCTTTTGATTGTAAATGAATTTGTATTTTTAATTATGTGACATTTTCTTCTGCTGAATAAAATAAAATTGTCGCAAAGAAAAATAGAAATTAGCTTAAGTTAGCTACAGCCACAACGGTGGTCGTATAGCCATGTAGCTATGATGTCGTCAAAGTAACACACTGTGTAATTTGTTAAGTCATGGCAAAATAACCATATACGGACACAACTACGTCATAAAAGACCAAAAAAAAAAGACCCCTGTCTCCCAGTTTTTCCCAAAGTCCTCCAGGTTTATTTTTATGGGCCCTCAAAGATGTGGGGCCTCGATGTCATTTTTGCAAAAAAAATGATCATTTACTCAAGCTCATAACAAAAATTTTGAACATATAAAATCAAAAAACTTCATCTTCAAGGTCAAAATCGCAAAAAACTTTAAAAAATTCAATTTTTTTTACCTTAATACCATTTAGGTAGGGCTTAGGTAGCCGGGAAATTTTTCACTTTTGCGGCTACCTAAGCGCTACCTAAACGGTATTAAGAATCATTCCTAGGAAGTTCATATGTTCTAGAAAGTTGTTTACTGAGATCTTAGGTTAATTTTTGTAGTTGATTGTTTCCTTGAATTTTGAACGGTTTGCTACCTATGGACCTGAACAGGGAAAAAAGGTAAAAAAAATTTAATTTTTTAAAGTTTTTTGCGATTTTGACCCTGAAGATGAAGTTTTTTTGATTTTATATGTTCACAATTTTTGTTCTTTATGACAAGAGCTAAAACTTTGCCTCAGAGAGTATATCAAAATGCAAATCCAAACGGTTTGCAAAATATAAGCTTGAGTAAATGATAATTTTTTTGCAAAAATGACATCGAGGCCCCACATCTTTGAGGGCCCATTAAAATAAACCTGGAGGACTTTGGGCAAAACTGGGAGACAGGGGTCTTTTTTTTTTGGGTCTTTTATCACGTAGTGCTGTCCGTATATGGTTATTTTTTTCCGTGTTGCACTGTGTAATCGTCTTCATATAAACGTGTGTATTTTAATTTTAACAGGTTGTAGTCGGTATCCTGCGTCGTCGATGGTTTAATGCTTTTGTAATCCATTTCTTTTAATAATTACATTATTTTTGTAAATAATATTTTATGTCACCGCCCACAAAAGGGGGAGGGGCGAAATGGCATTTTAGAATCTCCAGGTTTCAAGTATACATAGATTTTTGAACATTCGCTGACTATAAAGGTTGCATTTGCTAAACAAAAGTATAGGAAAACTTAAAAAAAAAGTAATTTTTCAGAGGTAACATTAGTTTTGCTAAGGGGAACGATCCGATTTTTCATAGTTTATAGCTTTAATAGTCTATGACCATAGGAAATTTTTCGACTGATCGATCGGCTAAATTTGAATAATATTGGAGGTTTATTTTTTAAATTAAACATCAAAAAAAAATACTAAAAAAAGTATCAAAGTTTCACGACAACTGAATAAAGAAAAAACAGTTACAGTTGGATCATTTCGTGTTAGTAAAATTTTACTCTTGATATTGACATTTGTTGCAATGAATTTTTATAGTTTGTTTTGAAACATATGTAAGTATAAATGATTTATAATTTGAAATAATGGTCGATCTTTAAACTAAAATTTTTATCAGAGGTGACCTTTAAACCCAAAAGTTTGCCGATCACTGCACCTAAGCATTGACATTTATGCTATATTTTTATTACTTCTTTTCTTTTGCTTTAACTAATCTTATTTAGAAATGAAAACTATTTGAAAAAAAAAAATATTATATTCTGAATAAATTTCGTAAAATTTTTCCTTATTTCTTACCAGCTTTAAATCTTATTTTAAAACATCATAACCTTTTAGTTATAAACACGACTGTTATTCTCCTTAGTTAACACATTTATTCTATTTGTGTCTTGGCCAGTCTTGGTTTTCACTCTTCAAAGTAAAACTCCAACTAACTTTGTTTTCATAAAACCACAAGTATTTTGTTATTGAAAAACAAAATCGACTGGTTCGATTTCGTGGCAGTCATTATGACGCTACTTCTTCACAAGTAAACGAAATAAATACCTTAAAAGTTATTCAATTTAAAAGAAGAAATTATTCTTAAGCAGTAGATGATGTCAAAAGAAGATTTTTTCTTTTAAAATAAGAATTTTAAAGAAGCAGTCCTTCCTCTAACTAGTAGACATCTAGAATTATACCCCATTATAGAGGGTGCAATTCTAGGGCAATGCACCCTCTATAATAGTTAGAAAGGGTTATACCGATAGAACGACACTTCCATTTGTCGACCCAAAAGGTCATTTTTTCTATTCATATGTATTCTGTTACTTGTTTTTTCACCAACAGGATTCCCTGGTGAATCCTACGACTACTGCTAGTTTGAAATCTCAGCACGACCCCAATGACTAGAGTCTCTAATGTATTAAGTAGTAAACTACCTACTAGCTTAGCGGTTCACCCTTAGATGCAATATAACTCTAAAAAATTTCGAGACTAGAAAATATTACAGCCTATTTAATAATCTCACTGTACTGAAAAAATCTCATATCTGAGGCACAATCAGTGGGCTCTTCTCTCCATTGAATAGTTTTCTTTTACAAAAATCATAAAATGCATACAGCGAAAACAAAAAGCACTAATGTTGCATTGTTTGGCAACGCACTTGCTCGAAAGACAACAAATGGTTTCGCGGTCATTGTCACTTTGATACTGACTTTACGCAAAAATACAAATGTGCCATTGTTTTTTACCATTTTTTTTTGTTCATTTTTCATTTAAAATTAACACCAACAATACTCGCATACTAAAAGCAACATTGTTAAATTTTACATCGTAAAAATATTTAATGAAATCATTTGAATTTGAAAAAAATATTTAAAAATTACATTGTTTTTGAATGAAATATTGTTTAACTAGTTCTAGGACAAGTCAATATAAAAGACACAACTTGATTTTTGTTTAAATAATTTTTGTTGTTTTGTAATTCATTTCATAACCTTCATTAACGAGTTGTTGTACCTGCATGCAATTGTATATATTCTGGTATTGTTGTAGATTTATTCACATTATTGTACAAAAATAAATAAAAAATAAAGAATTTAAAATAAAACAAATATAAAAATGAAATATTTTAACTAAAACATTTTAAACAAATACGCAACTTATACGTACATAAGTATGTATTTATATGTTGGAAGTACTCGCACAATTCTTTGTTTCTTTTAACCTGAACAAAATAATTTCAATAATGTCAACAAAAAGATGTGCCGCACATCTTCAGTTAATGCAACACAATCCAATACAATGATCACACGTAGCCAATGACTTGCGAAGACTGCTACAGACTACATGGGACCAACTAAGCGAAATGAAACCAACTGCATTCCATACGTTACTATTCTTATTTAAGGACCCTAAATAAATATATATAAAGTACTTTGGAATTAAGACAACGACGCCTTTATATGAGACATTACTAGTTTTAGTGCAAGACTACTAGAAATGTCATAAGATATAAGGCGTTCTTACGCTTAGTACAAGATGTCAGTTAGTATTAATACCAGGCGATGGATAAAATCTCAGACGGCATAAAACGACTGAATTAGAATTATACTATTGGCCTTATTATACTACCACATGTACGACTACATGTCATGTAGTCTTAGCATAATACTACATATAGTCTTAGTATAAGTCTACACGTATTCTTAGTATAAAACTACACATAGTCTTAGTATAAGACTACACGTAGTCTTAGTATAAGACTACACGTAGTCTTAGTATAAGACTACACGTAGTCTTAGTATAAGACTACACGTAGACTTAGTATAAGACTACACGTAGTCTTAGTATAAGACTACACGTAGTCTTAGTATAAGACTACACGTAGTCTTAGTATAAGACTACACGTAGTCTTAGTATAAGACTACACGTAGTCTTAGTATAAGACTACACGTAGTCTTAGTATAAGACTACACGTAGTCTTAGTATAAGACTACACGTAGTCTTAGTATAAGACTACACGTAGTCTTAGTATAAGACTACACGTAGTCTTAGTATAAGACTACACGTAGTCTTAGTATAAGACTACACGTAGTCTTAGTATAAGACTACACGTAGTCTTAGTATAAGACTACACGTAGTCTTAGTATAAGACTACACGTAGTCTTAGTATAAGACTACACGTAGTCTTAGTATAAGACTACACGTAGTCTTAGTATAAGACTACACGACGACTACACGACGACTACACGTAGTCTTAGTATAAGACTAGACGTAGTCTTAGTATAAGACTAGACGTAGTCTTAGTATAAGACTACACGTAGCCTTAATATAAGACTACACGTAGTCTTCGTATAAGACTACACGTAGCCTTAATATAAAACTACACGTAGTCTTCGTATAAGACTACACGTAGCCTTAATATAAGACTACACGTAGTCTTCGTATAATACTACACGTAGTCTTCGTATACGACTACACGTAGTCTTCGTATAAGACTACACGTAGTCTTCGTATAAGACTACACGTAGTCTTCGTATAAGACTACACATAGTTTTCGTATAAGACTAAACGTAGTCTTCGTATAAAACTACACATAGTCTTCGTATGAGACTACACATATATCCAATTCACTATGTCTGTTAAATTCCTAAATCCTAAAGTGCTATTTAGGGTCCAATAGCACTACTGTGAACGACCTGTTTTATGTCAGCCATTGTGTATTTCATACGTCATACGACTACACAGAAATTTCATAAACAACAGAAAACATATAATAAAATCAATCATGCCAACTTTTTCAAACAAAAAACGCAGAAATATGAGTGTGGCATCACTGAATTCAAGTCTTCGTATAAGACTACACATAGTATTCGTATAAGATTACACCTAGTCTTCGTATAAGACTACACATAGTATTCGTATAAAACTACACATAGTCTTCGTATAAGACTACACATGGTCTTCGTATAAGACTACCCATAGTCTTCGTATAAGACTACACATATTCTTCGTATAAGACTACACATATTCTTCGGATAAGACTACACATAGTCTTCGTATAAGACTACACCTAGTCTTCGTATAAGACTACACCTAGTCTTCGTATAAGACTACACCTAGTCTTCGTATAAGACTATACATAGTATTCGTATAAAACTACACATAGTCTTCGTATAAGACTACACATAGTCTTCGTATAAGACTACACATAGTCTTCGTATAAGACTACACATAGTCTTCGTATAAGACTACACATAGTCTTCGTATAAGACTACATATAGTCTTCGTATAAGACTACACATAGTCTTCGTATAAAACTACACATAGTCTTCGTATAAGATTACAGGTATTCTTCGTATGGCTTTTACTCTATATTGCACCCGTTGGTGCCATTCAACATTCTGACATTCTGCAGGTTCATATGAAAAACCTTCTTTTTGCATGGCTTCCACGCGTACAAAAAAAAACCTCTTGCTCTTGCTCTTGCTCTTATTTTATCGTATTTGGATACCAAACCAGATCAGACACATACAAGCACGTAATTCGGTAGTCAAAATCCTGGCATATTTTTTGCAAACCCACAAATATTTGATTTTTTTACCGCTTAACCTTTTTTTCCTTGCTCTCTTCTTTAACTGTCCATCCAACCGTTCATCCACTACTCCGTATGCTGAAATATTTTAAATTTTTAATACAAAAAAAAGGCCAAAATTTATTTTATGCCCAAAAAGTAAAAACAAAAATGATTTTCAATGTACGAATGATCGAAAAAAAAGGGAATCATTCAAATCCTTTGGCGTTGGCATAAATTGTTAAAGTGCGATTTTTTTATTCGATCCATCAGTTTTGTCACCGTTTTAGGCAACCACCACAAATCTTGTGATATTTTTGCATTTTTTTGTTGCGTTTTAATTTGACTTTTTATGTTGGATTTAAAGTTAGGACTCGCTTACACGTTCGATTTTCATAAAAAGACATGATCATTTTAGCAACAAAGTAAACAAAGGAGGAGAAGTAGCAAGTGACTGACTTAATGAGCAAAAGGAAATGATTGACATATGTTAAATTTTGATGAAACATTTCATCAACAGGGTATTAAAGGTTAAAAGACAAACTAACATTGTCCGATTGGCTGACTTTTTGTCATTGAAAATTCATTGTAGAATTGTTAATTGCAATGATATCAGATAATATCAGCGTTAAATCCGGATTAACAAAAATTATCTATCTAAAAGTTATTCTGAGCGTTCTAGTAAAGAAATATTACTCAGAAAAATTTTTTTCACCAATTAAGGGTTTTAATCAGATTTAAATTAAAGTTAAACAAATTTTTTAATAGATTTAAATATATATTTTTTTTAAACAGACCAAATAAAAACAATTAATTGAATCAATTAATTATTTAATTGGTTTTTAATCTGAAACCAATTAAAACCTTTATTTGGTGAAAATAATTTTTTCTGTTTACTTTTCGATTCTCTTTGCTACATTTTGCAAATCTATAAAAATGAAAAATGTAACAGGCCACCTGCTAGACGTTGTATTTTGGCAATCTAGCCGGTAATTATTTTTTTTAGTTTATATTGGCTCTGAAATTTAAAAGAAACCTGGCAGAGTATTTTCTTGTGGTGATAGGCTGTTAAAGTTATAAAATCAGAGAAATCGAACCAGGGAGAAAAAAGTTCCCTTAGAAGAACTAATCCTACCTCTGAAAAATTATTTTTTTTTTAGGTTTACCCATACTTTTGTTTAGCAAATGCTAAACTTTTATAGTCAGCGAACGTTCAAAAACCCAAACTTTGACCCTGGAGATTCTAAAATGCCATTTTTCGCCCCGCCCCCTTTTAAAGTTTTTTTTTGGATAGGGGAAGGCAATCTAATCCCATCCCCCGAAGTTTTGTGCTAATTTCCAAGAAAATATTCCTTTTTAAGCTTTTATGTCGAAGAGAAGAATATTAATAAAAAATATTAGATTTTTTTAATTTAAAACTTTACAGTACCTAATTTATCTGAAAATAATTATATGACGTCAGCGTCCTTATTTTGCTTTGAAAGTAATCCACTTTAAGACTCTAACTTTTTTAGTGCCTCAGATATGGTTTCTGTAATTACATTATATAAAGGTACCCATCCCTGGGTAATTACTCAGAAACATAAGCTTTATATAAAATTCTAGAATTTGTACAAAATTCCAAAATTATTGTAGAGTACTGATAATAGTGTTTTAAATTACCCGTTGGCAAAAATAAAAGTTGCTGCTAAGTTTTCAGTACCATTGAATCAGCAAAATTCCGTACTTTTACTAATTATTCTCTCTTTTTTTTGGTAATACGGGAAATAAATATCCTATATTTGAACCATGATTCTAAGGCACCTCTCCATAAAATTTTATTAAAATTTATCCAGTAGTTTTTAAGTGATGCGAACACAAACATACAGACAGACACAGACAGAAAATCACAGTTTTATTATATGTATATAGATAATGACTTAATTATATTAGTAAGTATAAATTTTATTTAAAATAATAACAATTAATTTATTTAAAACAACTGAGAAATCAAAAACATTTTATGACCGACAAAAAGGTTTCTTACTCGTATCCACCTGTGGACGTTGAGCAAAAACAGAAAAAAATGTGAAATTTGTAAAAAATCGGAAAAAATGGGGCAAAAACACGCAACGTTTTTTTACGGTCTAAAAGCTGAGATAACCAATTTTATAGTGATATATAACATTTTTAGGATCGTGCTGGCCTCACTCTCAAATATTTTTTCACTTTTTTTTTGACAATTGGGTAATTCCTCAGAAACATACATAGGCTTTATATAAAATTCTAAAATTTGTATAAAATTCCAAAATTATTGTAGACTATTGTACATAGTGTTTTAAATTACCCGACCAAAATAAAAGTTTTTGTCAAGTTTTGCAGTTCAATTGAATCGGTAAAATTGACTCTGCTCTCACTCTTAAAAACCTTTTCACTTTTTTGTGAAAAAATATTTTTTTTTTAATTTCGAATGAAATTTTTTATCATACAAATATAAATAAGATTTTTTCTAAAAATTAACATAAGTAGCTGCCAATATAGCCTTTCACATAGAAAACTGAATACAAAATCTTTATTCGTTTTGCCACAAAAAAATATTTTTTTTTTTTCATAATTTATTCATTGTATCTTCAATATTTTTGAACTAACAATAATTACTCGTATCTTCAGTCTAAAATAAAATATTCCTTTTAAGTCCAGCCAGTGCTAGACAAAACTAATGTTTGTTTCACGGATTTTGAAATCATTTGCGTGTCATCCCTCTAATGTACGGCCAAGATAAGCAGTATCTCTTCTGTTTAGTCGAATGTAACCAGGTTCATTCAGTGTGTTACGCGCCAAAGGGTTTGGATGAGATTCAAGCCTCTTTAGATATGTGACTGCATGTTTCGCTATTTCTGCTTTAACTGATGGCATGTTTAGGTCTTTGTGGATGTTCGTATTTTTATATACCAGGGAGCAGATGTAATAATACGTAAAATCTTATTTTGGCGCCTTTGAATTTTTTCTACATTGCTAGCTGAGGCAGTGCCCCATAACTGAATCCCATAACACCAAATTGGTTTGAGGATCGACTTGTACAGTAGAAGTTTACAATCTAAGCTCAGGGTGGAGTTTCTGCCAATAAGCCAATTTAGTTGTACTGCTTTTAGTTTCATTTGTGTTAACTTGAAGTCAATGTGGCTTTTCCAAGTAAGGCGACGGTCAAGATGTATACCTAGGTATTTAACGCCTGAAAGCTGTGGTATCATTTGGTTATTTATGCGAATAGGAGGGCATGAGTCCCTACGCAGTGTGAAAGTTATGTGAGTACATTTTTGTTCATTCACTTTATTCTGTGGTCTTGTAAAAGTTGTGATGCTTCTTGGGCACTTTCATGAATACTTAAAAAAGCTGTGTCATCTGCAAAAGTTGATGTGTGGACTAGGGTGCTAATTGGCATATCTGATGTGTACAGTAAATATAAAATTGGTCCCAAAATACTACCTTGGGGAACTCCGGCTTCAATGAGCTGTGGCGAGCTTAAAAAGTCACCTTCTTTTAGTAAAAAACTTGCGATTCGTTAAATAATCTTTTAAAAGCTTATACAAGTTTTCGGGCAAGTTCAGCTTTAGCTTAAATATTAGGCTTTCGTGCCAAACCTTATCGAATGCTTGAGAAACGTCCATAAAGAGCGCAGAACAGTATTTTTTTTTTCTTCAAAGGTCGTTTTAATTACATTTACTAATCTGTGTGTTTGTTGAATCGTACTATGTTGTTTTCTGAAGCCGAATTGATGGTTCGGAATGCAACCTTTCGCGCTAAGAATTGGATTCAGCTTAGTTATTAATATTCTCTCAAATAACTTTGACACGTTTGATAAAAGGATTATAGGTCTGTATGATTCTACTTTTGTGTGGTCTCTTCCTGGTTTAGGAATCATAGTTATCAAAGAGACCTTCCACTCTGTGGGAAAGTACTCAAGACGTAAGATGGCATTTAAACCCAAAAATAAATTGCAAACCTCTCAAAATCGTATAAAGCCAACAAAAATGAATTCACTATAAGATGCGGAACTTTATAGTCTATCGATCTGCGTACTTTAATTTGTACATTTCTTAAATTTAATTTTTGGCCTAATGTCCAGCTAGATTGGCAAAATACCCCTCTGTGCAACGGCTAGGCGTTATCCAGCCTCGCTTTAACGTTGCAATGATTTACTATTTTTGAACGTGTGGTAGCAGTGAAATTTGTGTTTGCTTCATACGTTCTGTCTTAATATAAGTATTTTCAACGCTGATGTGCTGATATAGTTTGAAATATTAGGAGTTTTTGGCTTTTGAAAATTGAATGACCCTAACACTGCCATTTTACTAGAATGCAACTCAAGGGCACGTGCCAAGCTTTGGTGAATGTAAATATTAGTGCCGCCTTCAACTATTAAATTAAAAATAAATTCATCATTAAGAATCAGCTCTATTTTAATATTCTTTGTTACCCAGTTACGTGGAATAATAACTATGAACCCTTGATATAACTAAAAGCTCATTAAATTAAAATTAACAAAAAATCAATGCTTCAACAAATAAATTTCGAAGAAAAATATCCTCTTTATGAGCCAAAAAAAGCAAAAAAATATTGAATCCTTAAATAGCAAAGCTTAAAAAAAAACCAACATAAATTTTTGCAACCAACCCAGCAACACATTTTTTCATCATCATAATTCCTGCATGAATACACGAATTCCTGACATGAAAAATTATCTGCCATCAAGTGCTGATGACTACAAAAATATCTTCTCCGCAAATGGTGTGATAATTTTAAAAGCATTTTTTAATTATACAATTTTTATTATCCAGATATTTAATTAATCCCGAGAATGATACAAAGAGTATTCCTGCTTTAAGTCGAGTGCTAGCTACTAAGCCAATCCAATAGCACCAGTAAGTTGGGTGAATTCTTATGATATTCATAGATTTCTCTATGGGTGTCTATTGTAAGGAAATATACTTGAAATAAATACAAATAGAAACAAATCATTTTAGCAAATAATAATAATGTGGAAGTGATGTCTGCCTACAAATGCTAAATGTACGTTTACCTATGACGATGGCTTTAGATTGATTTTATTGAGGAGGGACGTCACCTTTATATGGTGGTGACTTGGTGGTTGTTAGTTACTCGTATGGCAAAGGTACAATGTAGTTGTTCTATTTTTGCCTTTGCATACTAATTCGATTAAGCAAAATTTTTCCATAATTAATGACTGTGAAGACATGTACAAGTTCCAAATACAATTATGGCCAATACATTATTGCTTACAAAAACAAAAAAAATTGTGTCCTTAATTGTCAAAGAAGGAAGATTGAATCAATTCAAATGTTCGTTAATAATAAAAAAAAAAAAATAAAATGAAACTATTCTAACTAATTCTTTCACTTGGAATATAAATAGTAGCAGATCCTTTGCCAGTAATAGATTTATTAGTTGAATACTATTCACATCGATGGTTTATTAATTTTACACCCGAAAAAAAAATGTTAATTCATGTCCATCTACAAGCATGCATTGACAAATTAACTTTTCGTATCACAGTTACCAGTAGGCAGTTGGTTGTAGAGCTGCATGCTTTCTTTGAATCCTTTAGTATTTTGTGGCTATATATCCACACTATTAGGGCCTTCGAAATTTCCCATGGTATATACCTTCAGTTACTGTACGCTTCTAAATATTTTTTGTTATTATTGTTATAGCGAACATAGTAAAAAACGTAGTAAAACATAGTAGAACATAATATAAAAATAAAAAAAATTAATTATTAAAATTTGTTATTATAACGACCGTAGTAATACAACTTCAATATATTTCGAGAGTATATCTATTACGGTTTCAGATAAAGAAGGCCCTGACACACAGACAGACATTGTAGCGAAAACAATGGGGTTACCTTTTTTGCCTCTTTGGGTACGCAACGCCAAAGAACACTAAAAGTAAAACGATGCATCCATCAGTAAAATGCTACCTAGAACACTTACACCCATAATGCGCTGATATCTAAGCATCATCGAGGCACAGCTTAAATATTATTTACATAGTGCAACACGGAAAAAAATAAGCATATACGGACACCACTACGTGATAAAAGACCAAAAAAAAGACCCCTGTCTCCCAGTTTTGCCCAAAGTCCTCCAGGTTTTTTTTATGGCCCCTCAAAGATGTGGGGCCTCGATGTCATTTTTGCAAAAAAAATGACCATTTACTCAAGCTCATATTTTGCAAACCGTTTGAAATTTTGATATACTCTCTGAGGCAAAGTTGTAGCTCTTGTCATAAAGAACAAAAATTGGGTTCATTTTTGTAGTTGATTGTTTCCTTGAATTTTGAACGGTTTGCTACCTATGGACCTGAACAGGGGAAAAAAGGTAAAAAAATTGAATTTTTTTAAGTTTTTTGCGATTTTGACCTTGAAGATGAAGTTTTTTTGATTTTATATGTTCACAATTTTTGTTCTTTATGACAAGAGCTACAACTTTGCGTCAGAGAGTATATGAAAATTTCAAACGGTTTGCAAAATATGAGCGTGAGGAAATGATCATTTTTTTTGCAAAAATGACATCGAGGCCCCACATTTTTGAGGGCCCATAAAAAAAAACCTGGAGAACTTTGGGCAAAACTGGGAGACAGGGGTCTTTTTTTTTGGTCTTTTATCACGTATTGGTGTCCGTATATGGTTATTTTGCCATGACTTAAAAAATTACACAGTGTGTTATCTTCGATTTTCGTTTAATCAGATGTTAGGCATCATCTGATTAAAACATTTGCCGCCTTCTTTTACCGAGCCGCGTAGAACACTCCTATTTTGTAAGACAAGTAAATATCCTGAGTGTTTACTACCAATTAATTACCTACTAATTATTTGTGTTACTTTCTTGGGGAAAGGAATAGAGTAGAGATAACATGTAAATAGATAGAGTAAAGCTTCGCTTTTGGAAACTCTGCAATTGCACGTCATAACTATTTTCAGAACAGTGCTGCACTGCCTCTGGTGTCAAATAGACACATTAGTTTTGAAGCTATATAGCGACTTTATTCACATTTTACTTCGCCGACGATTTAGTTCTAAAATTTATGTTGATGGTTTGTCGCGGATGGGATACGAACCCGGTGTGTGCATAGTAATCGAAGTGCTTGCTTGTATAGTGTTTGTTTTTCCTTTTTGCTTTTATTTCTAAAGACTTCTTAAGCACCATTCCACAAGTAGCTGCCCTTCACCTCCACCTCATTCTTATACCTCCATAATAAGATCTTAGCTTCTATTATTTTTCATTTCGGCAAAATGCCTCTACTGATCGATCATCGATTACTTTGTCTTTCTACGTGAGAATTTTCTAATAATGGTTGTGCTGGGTTGGAGTTTCCCACAACCCAAATTCTCTATTCTTCATTTTTGGTGTGTGTCGTTTGGTTCTCTCCGGCCTGTGGCAGATAAAATAGAGTATATGTATTTAAACAGAGCTCTACATTAGGCATATAATTTATATTTCAATTAAATTCGACCAGTCTGCACCTTGGACAATTAGCTTCTCTTGGCCGTTCATCTACTTTATTTATTTGTGATATAAGGTCTTGTAGCTCCATTCCAATTAATTACATGAGCTACATGATTGTCACACGAATAGACCGAAGGCACAGTAAGCTCCTCACCCGCAGTGTATTTCATTGTATGCAGTAGCACTTCATGAATGATCTGGGGCTTTTTCCCCCCAGAAACGAAAGGTTTACTTGTTTTTATGATACAAAATTTCCTTCGACATTAGTTTTTTTTAAGTGAAAAGATTTCTGAAAGTGAGGGCCATAGCGATCCTAAAAATTTTGAATCTCTTTTTTTTACTTTAGAAAAAAACGTTGCCCGTTTTTGAACAATTTTTTTGCAAATTTCACCTTTTTCTGCTTTTGGTTGTCTTGCGTAGGTAGGTACGATTAAGAAACCTTTTTGTCGGCCATAAAATGTCTTTGGTTTCTAAGCTGTTTTAAATAAATTAATTGTTATTATTTTTAACGAAATTTATTGTTACTAATGTGAATTGTTTATTATCTATACATATAATAAAAATGGAACTTTTTGCCTGTCTGTCTGTTTGTGTTCGCATCACGTAGAGACTACTGGATGAATTATAATAAACTTTTTTTGAGGCGTACCTTAGTATCGGGTTTCAAATATAATTTGTTGCCTGTCTGTCTGTTTGTGTTCGCATCACGTAGAGACTACTGGATGAATTATAATAAACTTTTTTTGAGGCGTACCTTAGTATCGGGTTTCAAATATAAGATATTTTTTCCCGTAAAAATATCTCATTACCCAGAAAGAGGGAGGACAAGTAGTAAAAGTACGCAATTTTACCGATCCAATGGTACTGCAAACTTGGCAGCAACTTTTATTTTTGTCAGCGGGTACTTTAAAACACTATTTACAGAACTCTACAATAATTTTGGAATTTTATACAAATATTAGAATTTTATATAAAGCCTATATTTCTGAGTTATTACCCAGGGATGGGTACCTTTATATAAAATATAAAACCATATCTGAAGCACTATAAAATTAAGAGTCTTAAAATGGATTACTTTCAAAGCAAAATAAGGACGCAGACGAAGTGGCGGGCACAGCTAGTTATAAAAAAATTTTTTATTTTCAGACAAACTAAATACTAGAAAGTAATAAATTATCATTGGATTTTACAACAGGAAAACCGTCCAAAATATAAAGGGAATATTTTCTGAAATTGGTTGCATCGAGGCATTTGAAAACCCCTCCCCAATCAATCTTACAAACAAGTCTGGTCTCAAATTACTCCTGATATGACTGAAAATCTGTTCACATTAATTCCAAGACGTCTATTGAGAGTAAGATGCTAACGGTGGGCCGTCTAAATCTATACATATAATAAAACTGTAACAGGATCACTTATGTACATAAATTATTTTTTGTAAATTTTTTTGCTGGTGCAGATAGCAATCGAATTGGAATACAAAAAAGCAATTTTTATAATTTTTGTCTGTCTGCTCGTTTGTCTGTGACCACATCACGTAAAAACTACTGGAAGAATTTTAATAACATTTTGTGAAAAGGTACCTCAGTATCTCGGTTCAAATATAGGATACTCTTCCCCCGTAAAAATATCTCATTTCCAAGAGAAAAGTAGTGAAATTATTTTTGTCAGCCCGAAATTTTAAACATTATTTACAGAACTCTACAAAAATTTTAGAATTTTGTAAACATTTTAGTACGTTATATAAAGCCTATGCTCCTGAGTATTTAATCAGGGATGGGTACCTTTATATATAAAAGCCATAGGTGAACCACTATAAAAGTAAGAGTTATATAAAGCATATGCCCCAAGTTATTGCCCAGGAATGGGTAATATATAAAAGCCATAGGTGAAACATTATAAAATTAATTTTGTGTGTATTACTTTCAAAGCGAAACCGAACAAAATAAAAGGTGGTTAAATTTTAAGGGCCGATGTTGATTTTGAATAAAATCCAAATTATTTGGGAAATTATTTCCATTCATTTTTATTTTGATAATATTGGTATGGTTCAATTATGCATGGAAGAAAATATCGGCCGCAGCGACCTCGGCGGCACACCTCGATCCGATGTTCCAAATTTTCTAGTATTAATATTTTTTAGTATTAAATATTTCGATTCCCATTTAATTTTTTAAATTTTTTTTTTAAAGGCAACCCCAAAAACTATAGAACTATAATCTGTTTAAAAAAAAGAGTTCCATTAATTTGAAGCTTTTAGCAACAGAACATAAATTTTTTATGATTTTCATAATAAAAGCATTATTAACAATAAAACTTTCGTTAGCAAAAAGCAAACAAGTTTCTTTTGTTGCCACTAAAACCATTAAAATTAATTATTAATTTTCTGAATTCAAGTTTTTTAGTTTAATTTAATGATAACACAGCACAACAAAATAAAAAAATTTCATGTGCTCTTAAAACCACTATATAATTTTGATGTATCATGACTACCTTTGTACAAAAATGGTAAAATTTTTAAATTCTATGGATAGATTTTTTTTTAAAAAATTTTTTTTTTTAATTGCAATTTTTTTGAGACGTTTCTTCAAATAATTAATGATAACTCAAAAACTACTAGTCCGATATTATTAAAATAAATTCAGAAAAATTAAGATTTGCATAGCCTTTAATTCGTCTATATATCGCGTTTCAATCGGATCAATAGTATCGGAGTTATAATAAAAAACTTAAGAAAAAAATATATTTTTTACGTAAAAATGGCAAAAATTTTCGTTTTAAAAAAATCATAAAAAATCGAAAACGGCAAAAAGCTTCCAGATTCATTTTTTTATCGCATAGCGACATATAATAGCAACAAAATGAGATATCGACCATAAAAATCGATTAATTTTTTTCGAATTTATTCACATTTTAGTGAATTTGCTCATTTTCACAAAATTTTAGTTTTTTGCTTGATATACGCATTATAGCGGGTTTTAAAATGTGTGAAAAACATAAATTTTCCAATTTCAAGGGGTGCATGTCGGATTAATGTTAGATTTGATGAGAAACTTCCACCCACAAAATTTTAGTCGAATTCGACAACGTTAACACGTAGCGCATAGGCCCCAAATATGAAAAAAAGCGTTTAAATCGAAAATAATTGACAAATTTTCGGTTTTTGCAAAATTAACGCTATTTATTTCCCCTTTTGCAAAAAAGTGGATCCTGGTCCTTAGGGCAAACACAATGAGATTTACAATAAGCTACATATCTTTTAAATCGGTTAAACAGTTTTCAAGTTACTTGCCGAAGGCAATTGACAAAAAAATGTAACTAAGTCAAATCGATGGAATAGATCGAAAATGCATTTCATTGTTTTATTCATGTATTTTCTTTTATTTTATATTTTATTATTTAAATTTATTACAACATATAAAATAAGGAAATAAATAAATAAATATTATAAACTACAAACTTTGGAATTTTCTTTTATGACATTTTCTATTATTGAATAACGAAGTGTTGCTCTGAATACTCCAGCAAAAATCTGCCATCATGTGTGCATCCCAGCTACCCTGGTATCTTTCCTCCATTGTCCGAATATCTTGGTGAAATCGTTCGCCCTGTTCCTCACTTAAGTCTCCTAGATTTTCAGGAAAACGATCTAAGTGACTGTGAAGGTAATGTAACTTGATGCTCATGTTGCATCCAAGATTCTGGAAGTGAGTTAACATCTCTTCAACGTGCGCAACATAATCATCATCCTTGTTATTTCCTAAGAAATGTTGAATAACCCATACAAACGAATCCCATGCATTTTTCTCAATTTCTGACATTGAACTGAGAAAATCGGTATCTTTGACCAATTTGCGAATTTGTGGGCCGTCAAATATTCCTGCTCTCAGCTTTTCCATACTCAAACTTTTAAACTTCCTTGAAATATACTGGAAACATTCACCATCTTTGTTAAGTGCTTTAACAAATTGTTTCATCAGACCAAGTTTAATGTGAAGAGGGGGTAATATGATGCGATCTCGGGGCACCAGAGGTACATTTATAACATTCCTCATACCTGGGTCCAGTGTTTCCCTATAAGGCCATTGTTTTCTCTTCCAGTGTTCTGACTTAGCTCTGCTGTCCCATAAACATAAAAAACAAGGGTATTTGGTATAGCCACTTTGTTGACCTAATAGGAAATTTACCATCTTAATATCAACACAAATTACCCAGTTATGTTCATTATACTTTATCTTCTTCATGACCAATGCAATTACAGAGTATTCTTCTTTTACCTTGGTTGAATGTGCGATTGGCAAGGAGTGAAATTTATTTCCATTGTGCAAAAGGACACACTTCAAGCTGCGTTTTGATGAGTCAATAAATAAACGCCATTCGCTTGAATCATATCTATGTAAGCCCATGGCAGTCATCAAACCAGGAATATCCGTGCAGCAGACAAAATCGTCCTCTTCTGCAAAATAGTGAAGTAAGCCTTTTTCTCGGGTACGGTAATACGAAACTTTAGTTTCCTCCGTTATGAGATTTGATTCCTTCATCCGGGATGCAAGTAATTCCGAAGATGCTTTTGACAATCCAAGTTCTCTTATTACATCATTTAGCTGGTCTTGATTCCATGGTCTCGGTGAGATATTTTTGTGTGGGATGAACTAGTCATTTTCAGATATAGGTAGTTCTGGATCTGAACTTCCTGATTGAGAACACATGCTTGAGGTTGAGTGTCCTTGTGAAGATGAAAGCACTTGACTACAGCTTGGTCCCTGATCTTGTGCATCCATAATTTCCTGTGAATGTAGAACTGCAAGTTGAAACCCATCAGCAGACCTCGTAGGGTAAGACCATCGCAAATGTTTTCCAAAGCCGGTTTTTGTAGTTAAACAAAAATAGCAATCAGATTCATGATTCGTTGTTTCTCTCCATAGCATAGGCTTCGAAATTCCCCAGTGTGGTCTGAAAAATTTTTATAACAGAAAATTAAAAATTTTATAAAATATTCCAAATGTATTAACCTATACTTACTTTTTGTTAGATGAGCTTAGAGTTAAATTGAATCGACATGAAGTACATATAGTACTCGGCGTCCAATGTTCGTTAAAATTCTTCGGATTTATATTAAAGCAATCTTCATATGACTTTTGAAATGAAGCTGAGAAGCATTTCCGTTTTTTTTCGTTAATATATTGGCCGCACACATAACAAAATGAGTCCGGATTGTTTTTACATAAAAATGTTCTAGTTTTCTTGCTCATGGCTGATTGAAAATTATGCTTCTGTTACCGCAAACAGTTGTTGAATGAATAGAAATGGCTCAAGGAGCTCTTATAAATAATGATACTAAAATTTCGAACAACCCTTAATGTGGTCCTATTTTTTACCTATTCCCAAGAATCGTAAAAAACATTAAGGAATGCTATGCAAAAAATCAATCTTTACAGGTAGCTAGCGGAAAAACCCAATTCGGCGTGCACGCAAATTTATGAACGTTTATTACTTTGCCGCCGCAATTGTCAAAATGAAGCAAGGGCGACAGGTAGCCAACAGAAAAGGAGCATTTCATCGTTTATCAGATTTCTACTGAAATCGTAAAAATTAAAAAACTTTTCCTTTATTGCTTACTTTTTTAATTCTGAAAATCATAAAAATGCCATAAAGATCTGTTCCAAACAATTTTCTACATTCAATACTGTATTTCCACAGTAACACGTGTCCCACAGAAATACGTGTTTTGCCCAAAACAGTATTTCGCGTACTTGTTTTGCCGTACATTTCTCATTCATCCAAAACACTTTGGCAGTACCTGGATATTGTATAGTGGTTTCAAAAGCATCTAATTTTTTTATTTTGTTGCGTTGTGTAATAGGAAGATATCAGTCAATTTTAGCGAAATTTTATATTTTATTGTTAAAAAAGAAAAAAATAAAAAATTTTAAAAGTAAAATGTTTTTGTAAATTGTCTTCGGCATGTTCTCAAGGACATATAATGGCCAGTGAAAATTGTAATAACTCGAAAACTTAAAGACATGTAGCTTATTGTAAATCTCATTGTGTTTGCCCTAAGGACCAGGATCCACTTTTTTGCAAAAGGGGAAATAAATAGCGTTAATTTTGCAAAAACTGAAAATTTGTCAATTATTTTCGATTTAAACGCTTTTTTTCAGATTTGGGGCCTATGCGCTACGTGTTAACGTTGTCGAATTCGACTAAAATTTTGTGGGTGGAAGTTTCTCATCAAATCTAACATTAATCCGACATGCACCCCTTGAAATTGGAAAATTTATGTTTTTCACACATTTGAAAACCCGCTATAATGCGTATATCAAGCAAAAAACTAAAATTTTGTGAAAATGAGCAAATTCACTAAAATGTGAATAAATTCGAAAAAAATCAATCGATTTTTATGGTCGATATCTCATTTTGTTGCTATTATATGTCGCTATGCGATAAAAAAATGAATCTGGAAGTTTTTTGCCGTTTTCGATTTTTTATGATTTTTTTAAAACGAAAATTTTTGCCATTTTTACGTAAAAAATATATTTTTTTCTTAAGTTTTTTATTATAACTCCGATACTATTGATCCGATTGAAACGCGATATATAGACGAATTAAAGGCTATGCAAATCATAATTTTTCTGAATTTATTTTAATAATATCGGACCAGTAGTTTTTGAGTTATCATTAATTATTTGAAGAAACGTCTCAAAAAAATTGCAATTTAAAAAAAAAATTTAAAAAAAAAAATCTATCCATAGAATTTAAAAATTTTACCATTTTTGTACTAAGGTAGCCATGATACATCAAATGTATATAGTAGTTACTCGAGCATATTTTTGCTGTTGCCCTGTGTAATTATTCTATTGAAACAAAAACACAAAGATCAAAGTCTTATTTTTTTAGTTTTATTTAACAGTTATTTTTGATTATTGTTTTTTTTTTATAAAAACATTAATTTAAATAAAATAGATGAATATTCAACAACAACTAAACATTTAAATCAACAGAGAATTGGTTTATATTATCAAGATATGTACAATGTGCGTGCCAATAAAACTGAGAAGAAAGGCCCGATACTACCAAAGCAGTTATATGTGTATGGTGCATACCATTTTTACCCGAAATAAGTGCTTTTGAAAACCTTCTGAAATATTCGGGAATATTTAAAATCAAATATGAATATTAAACACTTGCATGAGCAAGCCCATCTAATGGGTGTTCTCATAAGCTCATAAGAAAGTGGCCATACTCGAACAGCGAGTAGCTTACTGAGCACATGCCTATAACATCCTACTAGTGAGCAAATCTCTGTTTGTATTATATTAGCAATGACCTAACTGAGTAAAACTTACTTTCTACACCAATAACCGCCGTGTTTTTTGTGTTTTTGTATTTCGCAAGATTTGGAGATCTTAAAATGAACGTAAGTAATGTCACTGTTTTTTTTTTTTTGTTTCTACACTCGAACTGCAATCGTATTTCACTCAAAGCATAAAGCTTCTTGAACTCCACCAAGTTCATTGTTATTATGATCAACATTTACTCATACTTATTCAAGCTTGCTTATGGAAACTCTGCAATGTTATCGCATTAGCTCGTTGGCCTTCGGTGTGTATTATTGTCCACTCATCGTTACTCATATGCAGTGAACAGACATGAACTGAATAAAATATTATAATGAGCTTCTTATGAGCTCCGTTTTTCAATGAAAATTTTTAATTAACAATTTAATTCTAAAATATCAGGTTCCTCAGTGGTTTTGTAAGCAGTACATTTTTTTCTGACATTGTGTATTTCATTGTATGCAGTAGCACTTCATGAATGATCTGGGGCTTTTTCCCCCCAGAAACGAAAGGTTTACTTGTTTTTATGATACAAAATTTCCTTCGACATTCGTTTTTTTTAAGTGAAAAGATTTCTGAAAGTGAGGGCCATCGCGATCCTAAAAATTTTGAATCTCTTTTTTTACTTTAGAAAAAAACGTTGCCCGTTTTTGAACAATTTTTTTGCAAATTTCACCTTTTTCTGCTTTTGGTTGTCTTGCGTAGGTAGGTACGATTAAGAAACCTTTTTGTCGGCCATAAAATGTCTTTGGTTTCTAAGCTGTTTTAAATAAATTAATTGTTATTATTTTTAACGAAATTTATTGTTACTAATGTGAATTGTTTATTATCTATACATATAATAAAAATGGAACTTGTTGCCTGTCTGTCTGTTTGTGTTCGCATCACGTAGAGACTACTGGATGAATTATAATAAACTTTTTTTGAGGCGTACCTTAGTATCGGGTTTCAAATATAAGATATTTTTTCCCGTAAAAATATCTCATTACCCAGAAAGAGGGAGGACAAGTAGTAAAAGTACGCAATTTTACCGATCCAATGGTACTGCAAACTTGGCAGCAACTTTTATTTTTGTCAGCGGGTACTTTAAAACACTATTTACAGAACTCTACAATAATTTTGGAATTTTATACAAATATTAGAATTTTATATAAAGCCTATATTTCTGAGTTATTACCCAGGGATGGGTACCTTTATATAAAATATAAAACCATATCTGAAGCACTATAAAATTAAGAGTCTTAAAGTGGATTACTTTCAAAGCAAAATAAGGACGCAGACGAAGTGGCGGGCACAGCTAGTTATAAAAAAATTTTTTATTTTCAGACAAACTAAATACTAGAAAGTAATAAATTACAAAAATTACTTTTATTATTATTCTTCTCTTCGACGTAAAAGCTTAAAATTAAATATTTTTTGGAAATTAGCAAAAAAAAATTTTTAAATTTATATGGAAGTTTCGGGGGTTGGGATTGGAGCAATTCCTCCCCCCTGCCCATAAAAACTTAAAAATATTATTTTTATGGTATTAAGGCGTATATAATCCATTTCTATTAATAACTACATTATTTTTGCAAATAAGGGGCGATCCATTGCGAGGTTCCCTACTTTTTTAAAGAAAAAAAAAACATTGAAAATTCAAATTTAATGAAAAATGTTTATCATTTGAAAGAACATTCTTTGGCATTTATTTTTTGAACATTATGTCTATCAAATGTTGTCCGTTGCTACGTCGCAGATAGTTCATCCGTTGAATCCAATTTTCGATAACTCGTTCGAGCATTTCGACTGGTAACTGGCGAATGACATGCGTGATGTTTTCCTGCAAGGCCTGAACCGAAGCGGGTTTGTCCGCATAACTTTAGACTTTCATATCTCCACAGGAAAAAGTCTAACGGTGTGATATCACAATTATCTTGGTGGTCAATCGACCGCCCCAAAACGTAAAATTATGTGCTCACGGAAATGTGCTCTCAATAAATCCATTGATAGATGGGATGTGTGGGAAGTGGTGCCTTCAGGTTGCTCTTCGTCCCAAATGAGGCATCATTTTTGTTTGTTTACATACCCATTGAGCCAGAAATGGGCCTCACTGCTAAACAAAATTTGCTTCGAAAACGTCGAATTTTCTTGGAACTTTTCAAGAGCCCATAGAGCGAAGCGATTCCGGTTTAAGTCTTTCCATTATGAAATGCCAAACGATACTGAACAAAAATAACAGAACAGCATGGCACGACTCACACTGATCTGTCAAAAAAAGCTATTGAAAAAAGTATCTCTACTTGAATCACCCTTTAGTTTTCGGGGGAAAAATGGCATTTTAGAATCTATAGGGTTCAAGTATAGGTTTTTGAAGATTTACTGACTATATAATATCGGGTGTTTTTTATAGAGATATAAAACTTTAAGTTGCAATAAAACAACGATGGATTATTCGATTGACATGAATTTTATTTATCCGAAAGATAATCTTGTGGCATTACATTTTAAATATGATTTCTGGCATATGACCGCCACGGCTGGCGCGGATGTAGTCCAATCAGGACGTCCAATTTTCGAGGACTTTTTCCAACATTTGTGGCCGTATATCGGCAATAACACGGCGAATGTTGTCTTCCAAATGGTCAAGCGTTTGTGGCTTATCCGCATAGACCAATGACTTTATATAGCACCACAGAAAGTAGTCAAGCGGTGTTAAATCACAAGATCTTGGAGGCCAATTCACAGGTCCAAAACGTGAAGTTAGGTGGTCATCAAACGTGTCTTTCAATAAATCTGTTGTGGCACGAGCTGTGTGACAAGTTGCGCCGTCTTGTTGAAACAACATCTCCTGGACATCATGGTTATTTAATTCAGGAATGAAAAAGTCAGTAATCATGGCTCTATACCGATCACCATTGACTGTAACGTTCTGGCCACCATCGTTTTTGAAAAAGTACGGACCAATGATTGCACCCATCCCATAAAGCGCACCAAACGGTCAGTTTTTCTGGATGTAACGGTTTTTCAATATACACTCCAAATGCAGCAGTTTTGTTTGTTGACGTAGCCATTCAACCAGAAGTGCGCTTCATCGCTAAGCAAAATTCACTTATGAAAATCGGGAGCAACTGTAAAATAAAATTGCACTATTTGCAAGCGTTGTTCAGGCGTGAGTCTATTCATGATGAATTGCCAAACCAAAATGAGAATAAATCACTTGACAGCTGTTAAATCGGTCGCCATCTTGAAAAGTAATGCCAACTTAAAGTACTATACCTCTATTAAAAACACCCTTTAGAATGCTTAAAAAAATAATTTTTCTGAGGCAGGATTAGTTCTTATAAGCGGAACTTTTTTCTCCTTAGTCCAAATTTTCTGTTAAGTTTCATTAATCTAGGAGCACTCAATAAATTTTCAGAGACAATATAAGCTAAAAAAAAGTAATTTCCGGCTAGATTGCCAAAATACCCCTATGTGCACCAAATCGCTCATGCATTGATCGTTGCTCGACCAGAAAGACGGTCGACTAACGATCAATCAAGAAATCCACACGGTCCTAAAATCACAGTATAACAATTGACAATCATATCGTGTTTTTGGGGTGTATAAGTTTTTCACACAAATTCTCATTATGACGTTTATTACTTTCCATCTGCCAATAGAGTCTTTTATTTAGCGCCTGGTCTTTTCAAAACAGAAAGATAGAGAGAGAGAGAGACATTTTAAAACTTTGTTTAACAAGAAAAAATCTGGCAAAGGCCATATAAATAAAACAGTTGAACTCTCGGAATTGTAATAACTCAATATTGAAAAATGATTATGTTAAAAACATTGGCATTTTTACTAAACCTTTTCCATGAGTGTATCCGAGCAACCATAAACATATTCATGCTTAAACAAGAAAAACAAATTGTACAATTCATTTAGAGCGCAATATGACTGCGAGTATTTGTTTATTTATGGTGAAAAGAGTTACGCAAAAAAAACTTACACCAAAAAAAAGAAGGAAAAATGAAAAACATGATGATTGGACAAGAAAAAGTGACAAAATACATGGAAGTGGACATACACAAGTATGTCCGATAAAAATTTCGAAATATAAAATTTATAGAAACAAATGTGATGGCACGTGGATCAAACAACGACACCATCACCATCAACAACTGCAGCTACACCAACAACAGCACTGCACCAATAACGACAACAACAATTATTGCAACAAATATTATTGTTAACAATCCAACACAAGATGCACGAATGCACAATCTTATTAACGATCTATGAATTTCTGATTATGACAATATCGTTAGCGATGCTGGAAGTTGATGATGGTGTTCGTGGTGCTCGTGGTGCTGCCTGTTGACGATGGTAGAGCAATGTTAATGTTTTGATGATTTGATCAACATGATATTTCGAAAAGCATAATGTTTATTTGCAAATTTTATAAGCAGGCTGCATGCAGTTTGAGTAAAAGTATCATTAGCACGGGTAACTAATATTAAGCAAAAGTCTGCAGTTTGTATGTTTAACCAAAAATGGTGATATCGAACAATGTAAATGTTGTGCTTAAATGAAATTACTAGTAGACAGAGTACGAGTTTTACGTTTTACATTGACTAATAATGTCTGCAGTCGGAATAACAAATCCAATATCATATTAAATGGACAAATATCAAAACGTTTCATCATCATCCACATCATCAGCATTTACAATTATTCATTATTTCATCGTTTGTTTTTTTTTACATTTTTTTTTATTCATTTTCATGGCAGAAGCAAAGTGTGGTGCAGTGGTGATATGGCTGGATGGATAGATGGTTGGATGTGAAATTCATGCGAAAACATCAAGGAAAATTATTTACTAATTAATTAACAAATGACAATGTGATCAGCATATTAATTTAATCATTGAATAATACCACTTCTCCCCATTGGCATTATGTCAGTAGATGAGTAAATATTTTAAGAAAATAGTTTATATTTTGTCATAAATATGACAACTTGTCCATATTTTAGTATATCAGAGATGTTTCCTACAATTGACTTTATCGGGCTGCAAATAACAATTTTAACTTCAAAATTTTTAAATAAAAAGTTAAGCTTTTGCATTATAAATGCTTCCCATTTAGTTATTGATTTAGTTCTGCGACTACATCAATCCCACAAGAAACAGACGTGATTCGGTAGCCAATGACGCCTTTGCTTCCAGATCGAAACTTCTGACATCACTTAATGTCAAAAAGTAAATTTTTTCGGACGAAATTTTTTTCGCAGTGATAAATAAAAGGTGTAAGGGTCAGTAATAAAAATAGCTAATTTACGAGGTCACTATCAATTTGCGGTGGATAACCCCTGAAGGAATCGGTGACTGGATCTTTCAGCTGGCTCTTTCTTTAAAAGGTGAGTCGTGTTCTAAGGTAGTAGTACTGAAGTTATGTTTTTATTCTATATTTGGAGGTCACCTGAGGTCACGCTGATGAGATGTATTAATGCGCAGTGAGAATCCGTGGTGCCGACAAAGGTTGTTTCGTAAGTAGAAACTTTACTTCTGATCCACTGTATGTAAAACCACTAAATTTAATATTAAAATGCAATTGGATTATGTAGTTGGCTCGCATTGTGAACTGAACTGTTGGGCTCCTCTTTTCAGCAAAGAGGTATCCAAAGAGAGATGGGGGTGATCCCAAAATCTGTAAACTCATTCTTAACTAATTCTTTACTGTTGTAGTCAAAAATCAGTTTGACGGAATTAATCTGTAGTGGCCTGTTTAGAAGAAGCGCACTTTTATTAATACAGCACAAAAGGTATAAGGCGATTTGTGCACTTTGCATAAAATCAAATAGAACCGAAAAAGAAAGGAAAGATCAGGAAAAAAGCGACCACTGCTCAGCGGAAATATCTTGGCGAAAGGAGTACTACATCTCAGCCTTCATTATTTACCAATATTTTACCAACTTGGACATTGCTTTAAAGAACTGGACTTATTTGCACCCCCGGGGGTTCCAATTGTCACTGCAGGAGTATGGCAAATGCTTTGACGCGGTCCACTCGGGGAAAATAGGGCACCAGACGCTAGGGTTCCTAGAGCCTAAATCTGGAAGAAAAGGTCTGCTGTTTTATAACACAGGTCCTCTTCGAGGCCTGACCAGTGCCCAAAGGACTGGTACCACGGGAATCGGTAGCCCCACAGAGAGCCTATCCTCTCTGTGACCGGTTATTGGTGAAGTCCCCTTCGGGGGTACACGTGGTGGCTGTGGTTTAAGATCGATTAAGTAGGTAAGGTGCAAGGTCGATCAAGTGTGCTGTTGCACTCTCAACAAACGGAGTTTGGATAGTCTCCAAACCCCTAAGCAAGAGGTTATAATATGGATATAGGCTTGCCTTGGGAAGGCTTGCCATATTATATAAATTGCTATTCATTGTGACTGTATCACACACAAAAAGCGATTGGTGGCAATCGTAAAGTGTTGTTATACTACACAATGGGGGCGCTAGTCTACGCCTAGTTTCACTCGGTGGTAAGACCACCGTGAGGTTAGGCCGAGTATGGCAGGTACTCACGTTAATCTTGTTCCACAAATGGACTTATTTGCTTTTTTCGCGCAAAGACTATGGTGTAGGGGTTTGTAATGTATTCTAGCGATCTAATGCTCCGCAAATCAAAAAGGCTTCGTATATAATATTGTTTAAAGGCAAAGTGTCTGGCCCTAACAGAGAAAGCGGATAGCTTGAGAGATAATGCCATTTAAATCATCTCCTCTCGGGAGCTCCTACGGCAATTGGATCTTCGCTCCAGAACAACCAAAGTAACACTCATCCAAAGATTCTCAAACCTAACCAAGATTGCTAAACAGCTTAATACCAGAACGCTTTAGTTACTAATCACACAAGTACAGAGGAAAATATTAAGATAGACCAATGAACTTAGCTTAACCATGTGAGAAACATTAGTCTTTAAGTACGTTATTATACCACCGGAATTCGCAGCCGCAGATTTTCTCACAAGTCTGACCAAAGGCCTTGCATAATCAGCAGAAACTGTAAAATTTTTGCAGTCTCTACTGGATGTAGCAGCCAGTGCCTCTACTTTAAATAGCGAGAAGACACACCGCAATAATGCTATCCTTGCAGACGCGTTGATAATAAATACTTCTAGACCTTCCACCATTGGACCTTGTTAGGAAAGAAAATTGTAACTATATCTACTGTACGCTGAAATACAGATGGCTGATGAGAGCTGCTACCAAAAAAAAAAGTAATAACTTTTTTCTGTGTAACCAACCTGTTCCATTTTTATTTTCAATCAATATATGATCTTTAGATTTAACGAAAATAGAGAATTGAGACAATAATACAAAAAATGTGGATAGGGAGCCGCTTTCACGTTTCGGTCCTTCATTTTTTGAAGAAAACGGTCTTACTGTTACGTTCAATGGAGACCGTTACTGAAAGATGTTGAAAGAGTTTTTCTTTCCAGAACTACGCCGAAAAAGAATTCCCTACAACTCTCTTTGGTTTCCACAAGATGGGGCTCCTTGTTACATAGCCACGCCTGTTATGACAGAATTGCGGCGAAAATTCTCAAATAACTCCCCAAGGTCTCCTGACCTTACTGCACCTGAATGTTTTGTGGGGTTATTGCAAACAGGAAGTTAAAAAAAAAACCAACAAATTTGGATGATTTAAAGCAATCCATTCGAACGGTAATTGAGGCAATTCCCTTAATATAGCAAAATTTATCAGTCACCCTGCATTTTAATATAAGGACCTCAATTTTTGTGAATATTTCTACACCACAGGGGAATTATCTCGTTATTAATAGATATGCGAAAGGCTGAAGTCAGAAGAGGATCTTAGTCTTTTTGTATCAAAAAGATTACAGGGAAAATTTTCAGGCACGAATTTTGACAATAAAATCGATTGAAGGAAGATCTCTTTACAACAGCTGCCATTAATGAAAGAAAACAGCTATAGCGCAATCTAAATGAATGGCTTGAGCAGCTTAATACCAAAATATTTTCGGTTGGCTTCCTTATGAATGGCTGACATACAGGATGTTCTAAGATGAACGACATAGATATTGATCTTTTGTAGGCTCAAAACTTGGCTCAAGACAAAATCAAGACTAACCGTTAATGCCTCATCATCGGTTGGTACGGTTATTTTGAAATATAACGGACACATTCTAGCGTCAGTGATTATTATACAATGTCTAATCGTACCACGAGGAACGCTGCTATGAGTTGAATATAACGAATTCTGCGGCAGTTCTTAATAATTTTTTTATCCTTAAATTGAACGTAAGTAATGTTATTAAAAAGGTATGCGTTTCTTGTTTGTACGTTCGAACAGTGTTGGTGTTTCACTCAAAGCTTGAACTCGCGCAAGTCCATTGTTATTATTTTCAACATTAACTCATACTTATTTCACTTGCTTATGGAAACTGCAAGCGTATTGCATTTAGTTCGCTGGTCGTGGCTGTTTATTTTTATCCACTCATCGTCACTCGTGTGCATGGAACAGACATGACTTCAATGAAATATAATGAGCCTGTTATGAGCTTTGTTTGTTGTGCTCATGCAGTGATTTAGTAACCAAACATAAAATGTATAGAATAATACTTAAAAAAGTATTCGATTGATTTTTTTATACACCTTTCTGAAAATTCATTTATTTTGCGATTAATGGACTAAAAAGTAAGTATTAATAAACTTTCAATTTCAGAAGAATGCAGTATACATTTTTTGCAATAATACAAATAAATGCCATTATGCGCCAACTACAGAGGAAAAAGTCTCCTTCCCATCGCATACAAAATACTTTCCAGCGTACTGTGTGAAAGATTATAATCTAAAGTTGGCGAGATAATTGGGCCATATCAATGTGGCTTTAGACCTGGTAAATCCACCACCGACCAGATATTCACCTTACGTGAAATCCTGGAAAAGACCCAAGAAAAACAGATCGACACCTACCATCTATTTGTCGACTACAAGGCTGCTTTTGACAGCCCCATTCGTTCAAAAGTGTTTCAAGCCATGTCTGAGTTTGGTATCCCTACAAAATTAATACGGCTGTGCAGGATGACCTTAACTGATACGCGATCTTCAGTTAAAATAGGAAAAAACCCTCTCCGAGCCATTTAGTACCAAACGAGGTTTCAGACAATACGGGATGCGAATGTGAATATAATTGGCACGCTATACACGAAACAACACATGTTACTCGCTGACGCTGACGATATAGACATCATGGGTCGAACATTGCGAACGGTAACTGCCACCTTTGAAAAAATCGAAAAAGAATCTGCCAAAGTGGGTCTGGCAGTAAACGGCGAGCGGTAACTGCCACCTTTGAAAAAATCGAAAAAGAATCTGCCAAAGTGGGTCTGGCAGTAAACGGCGATAAAACCAAGTTGATGGTATCAACGCACAAGACGTCCAGTAGACTCGGGCAGACAGTGGAAGTTGAAAACTACAACTTTGAGGTAGTCAGCGATTTTATCTACCTCGGTACCGCCATCAACAAAACAAACAACATCAGTTTTGAGATAAAGAGAAGAATAATACTGGCCAATAGATGCTACTTTGGACTAGGTAAGCAGTTTAAAAACAAGGCCACCTCTCGACAGACAAAAATCACTCTCTACAAGACACTGCTACTACCCGTGCTATTATATAGTTCCGAAGCATGGGTACTTGCGAAAGCAGATGATGCTGTGCTTGGAGTGTTTGAGAGAAAAATTCTTCGAAAAATCTATGGACCAATCTGCGTTGGCGGAGAATATCGGTGTCGTATGAACCATGAGCTGTATGCCGACATAGACATAGTCAAACGTATCAAATTACAACGATTGCGTTGGCTAGGTCATGTTGTGAGAATGGATGAAGATGCTCCAGCTAGAAAGTCATTTGAATACGAACCTGGTGAGGGTTCACGCAAAAGGGGAAGACCGAAACTTCGATGGAAAGATCAAGTTGAGGAAGACATCTCGAAACTTGGTGTCAGAAACTGGAGAAGATCGAGGCGCTTGGAAATCTATTTTACGTTCGGCTACAGGAACAAATGTTCTCTAATAGCCATCTAAGTAAGTAAGTACAAATAAATGCCATAATTTGTAGTAATTTTTAGATAAGAAAAAAATGATTGTATGATTTTTACCAAATTAAATAAAGCCAAAAATGCTAACAAAGTAATTTAAAAATGCTAAAAATAATGTAAACTGCCAAAAGAATATGTTGCGAATAAATTGAAAAAAATAAGGCTAAATTGAGTTGCAAAAATACCAAAATGTCCACACTGCTTGTGACGGTATAAGACGGCATCGTGCCAAGCAAGCACATCTCGGTTCTTAGGAATCTCTTGACTTTTTCCCTCTGATGATTAAAGCTTAGAATAGACTGAGGCTTATCTTCGTTGAACTCCTCCTCCTCTAATATTATTTGTATTAACGCGTCAAATTGCACAAATCGAAGGTTGGTTAGACCTTGTCAAGTAACTAAATAAGAAATTTTTTGCAACAGAATTAGTAAACTGCAATTGAAATAGGTATAATTGTTTTGTATTTAGGGACTAGCTGTGCCAACTCTTCGTCAAAGTCCTTACAACATTTTCCCTTAATGCCTGAATATTTCATCAGTGTCACATGTATTCCTATGTCAATGGAATAAATACCCTAGTATATGGTACACAGATAGATAAAAAAAAATCGTCAATGTAATTTGACATCAATACTATGACAAGTGTTACCGAGTCAAAAACGAAGACACTTGTCATAGTATTGAAGTCAAATTACATTGATCTATCTGTGTACCATATACCAGGGTATTTATTCCATCCTTGTGTTGTTAACATTTACATTAGTTGGACATTTCGTCATCATCATTGCAGCCATCAAGTAAATGAGACATAGTTGTCATAAATAAAAAAAATATTTGACATATTCAATGAAATAATTTTGCATTTTTTTACTACAGAGTAGAAAAGTATGGTGTTGATAGTAAGCTTCTCATTTTATATCTGTAACTCTGTAATTGCAAGTTATATGCATTTTTATAGCCGCCCTGGTGTTAATTAGGAGAATTAGTTTAAGCTGATCATTTTATTAATTACTTCATTTCACCGACCATTTATTGCTATTGATAGATACCGACGGCTTGAATACAAAACCAAATTATATTGAATCAATTACATGCTTAGTATACAACCTGCGAACCAGCTAAGCTATAGCACCCTCATATATTTGGCACTTTATTCGCATATTTTTTACATTGACTACACATATGATGACTTGATGTCATCAATTAGTGTCATGTTCTCGTGTGGTAGTGTGCTTTGTGTGTGCATGTACACTATTCCCACAGATCTAATTAATTTTGTCATAATTAAAATAATGAATGATAATGAACATCAAGGCGATTCAATTTTTAAGGTTCCCTATCCAAAAGGCAAAAACGTAACCCTATTGTTTTCGCTACAATGCATGTCAGTCTGGCTGTGAATTCTATTTTGGAACCCTAAAAGGTAGATTTGATATTTTCACACAAGTTGTATTACTGCAGCCAAAACAACAAATACCAAAACTTACAGGGTGTTCCGAAAGTGACGTATTATTCGCCTATATGTCTTTATTTCTTGAAATTTACACACAGTAATTAAAACTATATATGCACTATATAAGCAAGTATAAAAACAAACTTAAAAATAAAGGGTGTTCCTACAGTGCACTATGGGCTCCCAGACCGGTTTTTGAGGCAACAAATCACAGGAAGCACCTAGACGCTTGAAATTTTGTGGGATTAAGTATTAGGCCTATTAAAGGTCTTAGTAAAAATTTCATGCTAATTGGGCAATGCCACGCCCACTTTTATGTGCGAAAATTAATTGTGCGCCTAGAGGCAAATTATGACTTTAAATTGCTTTTATTTTACTTACACTGGACAACAGTGAAGTAGTATTTGGCAAAAATGTTCTAAGTATATAGAATTTGATCCGCTTTATTTAAGAAAATATACTTATATAATGGGATTTTAGTTAATAAGATGTCGCATTTTCAATATTTCAATTTTAAGATATTTTTAAGAATTTTGAATTCATAAATTCAAAATATAACACGTATGTATTTTTATAACTCTTAAGTTGAGTACAGCCCGGAGTCGAGTTGAACCCTAAAACAATTTTTTTCTAATATAAAACACTTACATATATGTTTTAAATAAAATGGATTAAAACTAAAACTAACTCACGATTATTATGTACAAACTTTATTTTCTGTTGGTATTTACTTACGATACTATCAATAAATTGCAAAAAAAAAAATAAATTATATTCAGTACAGCAAAATTAAGACTCATCAAAGTCTTGTAATGTTTCATCAATTTCTAATTCAAAATTAATTTGGAATGATGTCTCATCCTCTTCAGAATCAGAATCACTATCATTTTCATTTGCATTTGATGTAGATGGAAACACACATTCAGGAGTCTCTGGTACCTTTAAAAGAGAAATAACTTCTCGTGGATAAGGCAACTTTCTTTTTGATGAGCAACGTTTTTTCAAATACATACTAGATAAAAACGGGTCAGACGAATCCATAGCTCGGTTAAATACATCAGTTATATTGTGTTCCCTAGAATCCAGTCGCGCGTGTTCAATTCTATCCTTTTTATAAAATTTGTTTCTAGCCTCAGAAGCATTTTCCCCAGCACACCCAAGAGGCACGATTGAAGCTTGTAATATATGTGATGAATGTGCTAGTATTTTATGCAAGGTCGGCGACATTGGGAACCATTCGTAATTTTTAAAATATATATCAGCAGTTTGATAACAAAAACTCTTAAAACTCTCAACATTTATTTCAAATTCACTGGAAATGGCTATAAGTATTATTTGCAGGTGCTTTATAAATTCAACATTAACATCTGTTATAGATGCAAACAATTCTGGATTTGAAAATGCTCTTCGAGCTGTATTACCATCGTTCGTCGATCCGCTACCATTACTTTTCGGCTTGTGAACATGAAGACCCATTGTCTTCCAAACACTTTCTTGGATTTTTCGTTTTCTTTCTTGCACTAATTTCTTATCCTCCGTATTTCGAATTTGCCATTTTTTAACCTGAAGTCTATATGAGAGATTAAGAACAAATTCAAGGCATCTTATCCATGCGTGTAAGGGGCTTATACCATATTTTAATGAGTTTGGTTTTGGCTGAAATTCTAACGAACTTAAATCTTTTATTGACAAGAACTGCTTCGGATTTGCTCCACATATTGGACATGATTGTGCGGACTTTGTATCCGTTAGCACGTTTAGCACCTTACCATCAATTAATGTCATTATTAGTTCGTATTTCACTAAAATTTCTTTACCATTTGATAACAAATATTTCAAAGGCTCAAGATTAGATATTTGAAGGTCCAAGTTTCTCTTTTCTTTCAAAATATGATCCTTGGTTTCCCTTATATATTCAATTTTTAGCGGTCGACAAAACCGGATAGACTGAGGAGTACGGTTCTTCCAAATGGTTGCGTCTTCTGATGTGACTAGTTTTAGTGGTATAACGGAGGTAACATAGAGGGAGCTATCTAAATTTTCGGGGGAATTGCTCTTATATATTTGTTTAAACAAACTTTGTCCTGTAGAACCATCGAAACCATAACTAAGAACTAATATCACTTCACTTATCTCAGGCATTACCGTTAAAATTTCTTCTAAGTATGATAACATTCTCTCAGCCGTGTGATTAAGTAGGTTTTGTAAAGGTACTTCTGCAATTGATTCTGTTATCATTAACCCTTCAGGTCGGCATTGCTTCTTATATTCTAGAAGTTTTTTATAGCTGGGATAAATATCACAATTGTGTAATTTGTTCAGCTCCCTCATCCTAATATATTGTTGTTTTGTTAGATTATTTTCTAATAAAAAACCTAATGCTTCTTCAGGGGAAAGCATAAATGGCTTTTTGCTATCAGAAGTGAGCTGTTTTCTAATTTTAGAGGGCCTTCCTGGGGAAGAAGTTGTCTTTTTTAAAACAAAATTCAAATCTTTTTCTTTATTTGAATGTGCTGCAATTGAAGCGGCATGAAGCAGCAACTTGGTGTCGTTTCCCTGTTCTGCCGAAACTTCGGATGCGAGTTTTCGTTTTTGCCTAACACTTCCTTCACTATAACCAATTTTAGGCCGACCTCTTTTGATTGAAACATCATTATTTATTAATTTAAGCTCAGTCTCACAGGATAACCATTGGCTTTCCTTTTTTTCGAATTTAGCCCAGATTCTGAAGTTTGCGGACCACTTTTGGTTGGCATATGCACAGAAGTTATTAATTTTCTTCTTAATTGGTATCATACAGTTTTCATCAGCATCTCTTTGAAATTTACCACAAATCCATTTGATAACAGCAGTCACACTTCGATTATTTTCTAACCAAAATTTAACAATATCAGCATTTTTTATTTTTACGCAATCTAAAAAACGTAATATTTCAGAAAGTTGCAGATGGCTGCAGTAGATTTTTTTTACACATTAACTAGACATTAATACCTTCCTGTGCATACCAGTTTTTCACACAATACGCTCCAATAAACAAACTTCTACTCCATTACATATGAAAACTATCACCAAAATTACACAAAAAAGACGGCACATTTAAACATCATACATTAAGTAATACAACAATATTTTTGTTAATTTTTTTTTATTTTAATTTTCATACCTATAGTAATATTTTCCATCTTAAAATAATTTATTAAGTTTGATAATTATTGCTTAATTATTCTTTTACTTTGTTTACTTAACAAGTGAAAAATATATGAAAGCAAAATAAACAAACAAAGTCTGATTTTGACAGCTTCCCGTTAAATGCAGGGTTGCCATGTGGTTATATTTTTTTACATTTGAGTTCCCCAGGATATTATCTATAAATTGCCATAGTAACTTTTTGGAAAATATTAAGTTCAAAAATGGACTTTTTGCCTCAAAAATCGGTCTTTGAGCCCTATGTGCAGTGACGTGATTTGCAGGTAGCCTTACTTTTGAACCATAACACATAGACTCTTGAAATTTTTAAAGAAGTTGTTTTGCCATGGCCGCTATAAAAATTATTAAAAATTAAAGTGACATGTTTTTCACTTAAATGACTTTATTTGTTCAACCGTGTATTATCATTGTCACTACAAGAAATAATAAATATTAAAGGGTGTTCGAACAGTGACATGAGTAATATGTAGACTCTTAAAATTTTCACAGTAAGTGCATTACTATGGCCGCTTTATCAACAATTAATAAAACTTAAAGGGTTTTCCAAAATTGACGCGATTTTCGTGAACATGACTTTAATATTTTATACAGTTATTTATATAGATTGTGTAAAATTATGTCGGCTATAGCAAAAAATATTTAAAAAATAAAAAATAAATGAACTTTGCTTGACATTTTCTTTGTTTCCAACATATCAAACGTTTTATTATATGACCAGGTGTCTGCTTCATGTTTTTTTAATATTTTTGACATACAACTTTAGAGTTCCTCTGACACAACATAAAATTTATTTTCGCGATTTCAAGAACATTAACTATAGTTTATTACAAGAAAATATATCATATATCGATTGGGAGAAGGTCTACTATATGCCATCTGTAGATGAGCAAGTGTTATTTCTTGAAAACACTATTCAGCGTCTATATGAAAACACAGTTCCAATTAAATCTATAAATACATACGCTAGTACAAAACTCTGGTTTTCTTCTCATATAAAATTCCTAATTCATCAACGGGACCTTGCTTACTTAAGGTGGAAACGTTTCAGAACGCCAGAGTTGAAAGAAGTATTTAAAGCTGCCAGAAAGAAAGTGAATATGAACATTAGAATTGCAAAAACTGAGTATTATTCTAGACGTTTTAGCTATGCAGCTGGTTCCAAGTTAACATGGAAATACATTCGGGAAATTGGTATTGGTAGTACACAAAATGTTTTTAATGACCAAGTAGATGTTGAAGAGCTACCTACCTTTTGTAGCTGCAGACGAAAGCTTTTATAATTTTCCCAGTTTAGATTTAAATAATTCTGAAATTGGTCATAATTTTTTTCAATTCTCTTGCGTAAGTCAATCTGAAGTTTATTCTTGTTTTAAATTTATTAAGTCAAATACAGTGGGCTGCGACAATATGCATCCAAAAATTATTCAGATATTACTTCCAGTACTCTTGCCATATATAACACATTTATTCAACACCATCATAACGACCAGCACTTTTCCGAACAGGTGGAAATGTGCAAAGGTAGTACCTATACCGAAAACAAATTCAGAATTTAGGCCAATAGCTATCTTGTATTATTTGTCTAAGGTGCTCGAAAAAATTCTACAAATTCAAATTTCGGGACATATCAAGGAAAATAAATTATTGTCTGAAAATCAAGCAGGTTTTCGCTCTAAGCATAGCTGTGTATCTGCCTTATTGGATGTTTCTGAAAATATACGACGTAAACTGGATGAAGGAAAATTAAATTTCTTAATTCCTCTTGACCACTCAAAAGCCTTCGACTCTGTTGACCATAGCACACTTTGCAATAAGCTTCGGCATTTCTTTAAGTTCTCTAACATTTCAACACTTCTTTTGTCTTCATATCTTTCGAATCGTTTGCAATTAGTATCTTCTAAAAATTTTCAATCATCTTTACAACCTTTAACAAGAGGTGTGCCACAAGGGTCCATTCTGGGACCACTACTTTTTTCAATTTATGCCAACGATTTGCCAAAACAGCTTTTGCATTGCAAAGTTCACATGTATGCAGATGATGTACAATTATATTTAATCAGTCCAGTACGATCTATTGTTAGGGTTAATGATGATTTGGATAGAATTTTTCGTTGGGCAACAGCGAATGGACTTTGTTTAAATCCCCATAAATCAAAGTGCCTAATAATTCGAAAGGGATCGCTCGATTCTGTTATCGATGTTAACATTCTAATAAATGGGGAAAGGATCAACATCGTTAATGCTGCAAAAAACCTTGGATTAATGTTTAATAATACACTTACTTGGACAAACCATGTTAATACCCTCGTAGGCCAAATTTATGTTAAGCTAAGGTGCCTTTGGCCGACACAATATTATACTGCCTTAGGGATAAGGAAACTTCTTGTAAAATCTTATCTTCTTCCAGGTTTAATTTACGGCTGTGAGCTTTTCGCAAACTGCGACTCAATTAGTAAAAGGAAATTAAACGTTTTATAATTATAATAACATAATTAGATATGTGTATGGCTTAAGAAGATATGACCGTGTATCTAATTTTTCCACTCAACTTTACGGTGTTTCGTTTGATAATCTTCTTAACATACGCGTCCTATTATTTTTGCACAAGATTATTTATTCAGAAGCTCCACAATATCTTATAGACAAGATTAGGCTTGCCAGATCACTCAGAGGAAGAAAGATTATAATTCCTTTACACCGTCTTCATGTATCTGAATGGCACTTCTTTATACACGTGGCGCGCCTTTGGAATATTCTTCCGCAAACTCAACAACTCAATAGCAACGCAAATAGCTTTAAACATTTTTTGTTTGTTTTTTTTTTTTTGCGCAACAGTGAATTGTAATTCTTTTAATTGTAATGTATTTGTTATAGTATAAACTTTTTATAGTAAATAAGCTTAAGTGTATGTACTTGTATTAATGTGTAATCCCAAAATATAATTTATAAACTCCATTTTCCTATACTTTAAATATAAGATTAAATCTTGTTGTATAAGAATTAACAAAATAAATAAATAAATAAATAAATTAAAGTGTGTTTCGATAGTGACATGCATATATAACCTTCCATTTGAACGTCAGCCTATTCCTTAAATTTAAACAGATTATATTTTACAATATCTACTGTAACAAGTAAGGAAAATAAAATGAAAGAAAGTTCCCAAGAGGTCGCAATATGTCTACATATTTGGCCTTCCCTTCTAAACGTTATAGACAGATACTTGACATTTAGAACTAAGCTCAAGTAAAAAAATAATTAACAAAAACTAAAACCTGTACTTTTAAAGGTATATATTGAAGGTAATAGGAAACCCTACATGCGCGAGTCTGACTTGCACTTGACTGATTCATTTAAGTTTTGTTTTTTGGTTTTAAAATTCAATAAAACTGCAACTCATATCCTTTCTGTCTTACTACCTGTGTTCGCATCACGTAAAAACAACTGGATAGATTTAAATAAAATTTCCTGAGGAGGTACCTTAATATCCTGATTCCAATATAGGATATTTTTTATTCTGCAAAAATATTTTATTTGCAAGAGAAAGTGGAGAAAAAGCAGTGAAAGTATGCAATTTTTGTTACCAATTCTTTTATTTTTGAACAAGGGATATTTTAAACACGGTTGCGCTGTTTTAAAATAATGAAAAAATTTGACTTGAAAGCGGAATATTTTAAATACGGCTGCGCAACAGATGGCGCTGTTTTAAATTAATGATAAAATATTAATTACTTACTGCCAAATAGCCAATTGAATAAAATTTGTATTTAATTTTTATTTTTACTTTGTGGAATTACTTTTATATTAAAATATCTTAAACACCTTTTCCAGAGCGCTTTACAAAAATTTTCAGAATTTTAGAATTATAGAATTATATATAAATTTTAGAATTGTATCCAGGGATGTGTACCTTTATATAAAGTAACTACGTATACGTGAAGCACTATAAAAATAAGAGTCTTAAAATTTGGTGTGGATTACTTTCAAAGCAAAATCGAACAAAATACTGTCAGTACGCACACAACGTGTGTGGGCTCAACTAGTTATAAATAAAACAATCAACGTTTAATCAACACGCTCTTGAAAATATTAAAATACGTTTTACTTTGTACTTGTATACATATTATACCTTCTAATCATAAACAACATATCGAGTTGATGACATAGATAACAGCTAATGACCAGATCTTATAATGACTAGCGTGTCATTAATCTGAGGATGTACTTTTCTATCAATGTATGAAAAGATTGTGCCAACAGTATATAAAGGGTTTTTCAATAAGAGCGCTACAAAGCGACCAATTCACGAACTACCACGCTTCTGGTGGTCAAGCGGCTTCATTTCTTGCTTGAGAACGACGTGTGAGAGTTACATTTGGGCTTTCTTCAACTGAAGCCTTAGCGGCAGCAATATTCTCGACACTATGGGCACTTCTTTGTCTCACTGGCACGAGAACATTTTGTACTGTGACTCTGGATTCAAATTTTTCCACTAGACGCTCAATTGTTGATCTGCTAGGACGATTATGACGACCATAAAGAGGACGTAGCGCTCTTAACGTTGAGGCCACTGACTCCGCATTTCGGTAGTAAATCTTCGACTCGTTGTTGGCTCGTATATCTTTCCATCATGAAATGGCAAACCTTACTGAAGAGAAATGTCAAAAGAGCGGCAAGAAATATGGTGTCGTCTGCTGGCCCTGTCGCTCTACTTTTGTAGCGTCCCTTGTTGAAGCTTGTTAACACGTTCGCGGACGTGAATGCTATAGCATTCATTTTCATAGTGAATGGCGGGAATGGTATTCAGCTATTTCAGCTAATAGCTGAATAGCATTCATGCCTATTTTTGCAGCTCCCTGAATTTTCTAGCGTCCGCGAACGCGTTAAGAAGTCACTTTTATCACAGAATAACTCTACTTTTCCTTAAACCATAACGTTCTTCGGAATTCTTATAATGAAGAAATAATTCTATTTGGATGGACTTTAAAGTTATATTTTATTTCTGCTAAAAATTCTTCTACCATCATTAAAGCTCTTAACAGACATTAGTCTACTTGCTTTTAGATAGAAAAATGTTTACGTAAAGTATAAAAGCAATAACAAAAACAACCATTTACAAGAACAAAACATAATCAAAAGATATGAAAATTCATTCAAGTAGATAATGGAACCATTCATCAATGTGTTCATCATCAGAGTCACTTGTACAGCCAAAAGCACACTTTTTCCAACACCCCTCCTACTGTTTGTTCTTTTCCTAATTTTAGTCACTCTGATGACAACAACCAGCAACATGACAAAAAATGCCTTGCATTCATTTGTGTGCTTTATACTTCATCCTTTAAAGGACTACAGGAAAACGTGGGAGAGAAAATCATGATTTCTGTTTTCTGTTATATAATGAGAGGGAGTGAGTATGTGGGTGTGTGTGTGTAATAAGTCTTTTAGTTTTAATGTGCGAACGAATCCTTGCATCCTGTTGCATTCGGATTTTTTGTGTGATTAATGGATTATGATTTTATGTTTCCTTCCGCCACTTTATTGCAGTTTGTAGCACTCGTACATTAAAATACAAAAGCGTCAGCATAAAAACACACCAAATGAATTAAAGAATACAAAAAAAAGAAATACTGAATAAGTGAATAAATGATAAATAAAATCAAGTGTTGAAATTTGTCCCTTCTATTTATTCTTTTGGCGCTCTAGTGTACGATGAATCGTGGTAGGCTTAAGTGGTGCTCTTAACTTTATAAGGACCTTTCTTTTGTACAAAATGTTTAATGAATTAAATTAAAATCTGTTTATTAAATGAATTTGATTTTTTTATTAAGGCAAATTGCGAGTAATACTTTTTATTAGTAACGATTTTTAAAGCAATTACAATTGCTTAATTTAAACAAACAATCGGGGGTTTGTATTGCCTCATATGTATATGGTTATACTTTATCTATATATATAATAATATATTAACTCATTTCCTATCTGTCTGTCTTACTGTCTGTGTTCGCATCACGTAAAAACTACTGGCTGAATTTTAACAAAATTTTGTGAGTAGAGGTGCCTGCGTACTTTAAGGCATCTTTTATTTTTGAAAGCATTATATTTTAAACACGGTTGCGCAACAGATGGCGCTGTTTTAAAATAATGACATGGCGGGATATTTTTAACACAGTTGCGCAATAGATGTCGCTGTTTTAAAATAATGACAAAATATGAATTGAAAGCGGGATATTTTAAACACGGTTGTGCAACAGATGGCGTTGTTTTAAAAGAATCACAAAATGAATTGAAAGCGGCATATGTTAAACACGGTTGCATAATAGATGGCGCTGTTTTAAACTAATGACAAAATATGTATTACGTGAATAAAATTTGTATTTGATTTTTTCTTTGTGGAATTACAATGTTAAGCTCTGTACAGACGGTTGTCAGATCTTACAATATTGTCAGAAAATATACAGAAAACGTCTAAGAATCGCGTGAACTTACAATTGTTGTATTGAAATATTGTCGGAAAAAGCATTGTCAGACTTCAAACTAACAATAATATTGCCAGATATGTGACAATCATGTCTCAGCACAATGTTAGATCTGACAATATTGTAAGATCTGACAACCGTCTGTACAGAGCTTTATTATAATTTTAAACACCTTTTACTGAGCTTTGAAATAATTTTTATATACATTTTTATAAAAATTTTAGAATTTTATCCAGGGATGGGTGCCTTTATATAAAGTAAATACGTTAGAGTCCTAAAATTTGGTGTGGATTACTTTCAAAGTAAGATCGAGCAAAATATTGTCAGGTCGCACACAACGTGTGTGGATACAGCTTGTTTGGAGTAAAAGTGTGTGTGAAATAACTAATCAAACTCGTAAGCGCATGAAATATGGAATTGTTGTTGAATCATTTTGTAATAATTTCATAACTTGCCTATTAGCTAAGTTAGCAATTGTTTAAGGAAGCTTTAGCGTTTTCACAACCTATCTGAAAAACTAATATTATAAATTAGAAAATTGGCAACTTTAAAAAAAACTCTAGAGTGGCCTACACTCAACTTTACTCTATCCAATGGAAACAGATATTTTGATGGATATATTACATAAAGAATAAAAGTTCAAAGTATATTCGAATCGAAAAGTTAATTATTTTCGGTTTGGGGTGTTAAGTAAACTACCCCTTGCCCCTTCGCGATCATGAGCGAAACTAATACAGCTCTTCATCTCCATATATCAAAGGAAAATATTGAATTTCATTTTAATATGTCATACGGTATGACCTGTATAGCGTTTAAAAAAACTTGGGAGTAAGTAATCTATAGCTGGCTGCCTCCCGATATTGCCCAAAATTATATAGCTCTTTATCTCCATATACCAAAGGCACGTACTGAATTTCATTTTAATATGTCATACGGTATAACCTTTAGAGCGTTCACAAAATTTGGGGGTAAGAAAACTACCCCTTGCCCCCTTCTGATTATGCCCAAAAACTATACAGCTCTTCATATCTGTGTACCAAAAGCACATACTAAATTTCATTTTGATATGTCAAACGGTATGACCTGTACAAACTTCACAAAAATAGTGGCATACACAACAGACATCATCGCGAAAATAGCCAAAATGGATTCAGGAGACCTCAAAACGTATAAATCCGTCGAAATCGCTACCTCGATTTTTTTCATGATTACTATACCTGATTACTATATTACTATACATGATTACCTTATACTACGTATGCAAAAGTAAAAATTATGCTTTGTGGAATAAAAAATATTCAGCCAAAAAAAAAAAAAATCAAATGTCAATTGCAGTGTTTTTTTTTTTTGGACAGACATAAATATTTTTGGAATGAAATTTATTATTTATTATAATCTGGATAATTTCAGGCATTTATTTTTTAAGTAAGATTTCTGGCATATGTACGCTGTAGACACGAACACATTCCAACAATCCAATTTTTAAATATTTTTTTAAATAAATCTGGCCGTTCGGCGTCAATGGTGCCTTGAATATTACCTTACAATGTTTCAAAAGTTGCTGGTTTATCGGCATAAACTAACAGAGGGCGGAGCTGATATGAAATGAAGGCCGGTGGCGACTTAACCAGAATATACTCGGCGGCGGCTAAGAGTTGACTAAGAGCCGAATGCATATCAAAAAGCGCCGGCTAAGGTAATTGCCATTGCAATCTACGTTTTTACTGTTTTGACGCAGTATTTTCGGAGAATATGGGGGAAACAGATGCTGGGGTTCCTAGAACTTGTATCTGGCCAAACAGGTCCTTCGAGGCGCCACCAGTGTCGTAACGATTAATACCACGGGAACTGGTAGCCCCACAGATAACCGCCCATCTCTGTAACCGGTTATTGGTTAGGCACCTTAGATGTGGTTTGGACCAATGTTTGTAGGGATGGTGTACGGTAGGTCAAGTGTGCTGTTGCGTTCTTAACAGAAGGCACCAATAAAGTGTCAGGAGTTTGATGGTCTCCAAAATAACCCTAAACAAGGGGTTAGAACGTGGCACCAAGCTTTACGTGTTCTGTAAATTGCTACTTATTTTACTTATTCTTGCCAATACAATGAGGGAGGGCGCTATGTGAAAATTATACTTAGTAGCTATCATCAGGTTAGGCCATGATAGCAGGTACTGATGCTAAAAGATTGACTTTTGAAAACAAACAGCCTTATCACAAAGCTACATTCCGTTCGGAAGTGGAATTGATTCCGTATTTTGCTTCTAAAGAAAATGTAAAACGAATAAATTCGGAATGAATTCACTTTCAATTTACTATTTGGAATTGATATTTTATGCACTTTCTGGTCGTTTGAACTATTCAGAACATATTTAGTAAGGGATGATTTACTGTACCTCTACGACATAATTTGTTATTTATTTTCTTCTGCTGCTGCAATTTAAGATATTCAGGGCATTTTTTTCGATTTAAAGAAACCAAACGGAATCTAAAGAAGCTAAACCCATTTGATCGGAATGATAACACTACGCAGTCATTTCCATTCCGAACGGAATTTGTGGCATTTCTGAAAAATTCAGTAGGCGTGTCACGATAGCGCTTGCCATTTGCGCTACAGCAGCAATATTCTCTTCGGTACGCATTCCTTTGTTTTGTTGGTGGTTTTGAATCTAGAAGATTAAAATCAGTGCGAAAACGATCAATACAGGCACGCATTGCTTGCCCACAAGCTCAATTATTCTGACTGTGAAATGGACGAAGAGCTCAATAAACGCTTTATTTTTTACAAAGTAAATTTTCACAATTTTGAAGCGTTCTTCTGGCGTTAAACGATACATGATGACTTGATAAACCTTACTGAACTGAAATGTCAACACAGTTCGACATTCTCAGCTGTGAAACTATAGTTATCAGTATCAATAGTTCTAATGCAGCTAAAAAACACCCGTTATATACAGGCAAAAGCTTGTGACATTAGTAAAAATTAATCTTACGTTAAAAGTTAAAGTAGAATAGTTTAGCGAACACCCTACCCTGTTGCTAAGTTGTGAAAACCATCCTAAGACTTTTTACTTTTACAATATAAATATATACCAAAAAGGATCTGGCGATGGCACCAGACAACAAGACTGCTTTATTCCAGATTTATATCTATATGTGACCCGGCCTATGAAAAGGTGGCTTATGACTCAAAAAAAATTTTTCTATTTTTTGTTGTTGTTGTTGCATTGTTTATCTTTAACAGCTAGTTTTTCGAAATTTTGTTTTTGAGTCATAAGCCACCTTTTCCCTTTTCATAGACCGGGTCACATATATCTATCATCTAAAGATTTTGTGAAGCAGTCGACATACTATAGTTTATATGTGTTAGACATTGCCTTTGATCATATTCTTTGAGTTTTGGATTTAAGTTTTAACCAACGCCGCCTGCCAATTTTATGAAATTGGATTTCGAGATATAGTGTTTTATGTAGAAAAATTAAACGATTACTCGTTAACCGCCGACCCTTTTTGGTTATGTAAAAAACTAACTAAAAATGAATTTAAAAAGTAAACGTTTTTCTTCTCTTCTCCTGGTTTCTGAAATTTTCAGAAATCATATTTATTATTGCTTAAATAAATGAGTAAACTTTTTGCGTTTTAATTTATTTTTTATTTTATTTAATTTCTATATAGAGTTTTTTGCTACAATTTGTTTTATTTAATTTTCATTTTCATTTTCATTTTTTATTTTAATTTATTATTAATTTTTTGTTAAGACAACTTTAAGATCATCAGCTGATTTTTAAATTTATTTTCTTTTGTTTTTAATGTTTTTAATATAAATTACAAAAAATTATTATAAATATTTACAAGAAAATAATTTTAACTCAAAAGAAATGCTCGTTTGAAAACAATGAGGAATGTTTTTGTTTTTTTTTTTTTTAATTCTTATATTTTTTTATTTATATATTTTTAATTATTTATTTTAAAATTATTTATATTTATATTAAAGTAAATTGTTTTATGTCTTACATAAAAATTATGTTAAAAACTTATTCTATTATTAATATTAATTTTATAGCTAAATAATTATGTATATTTTATTTTTTTTAATTTTAATAATAAACATCTGATTATCAAATCTTTTTAAATTTTAAATTTAATATTAATTAGTAAAAAAAAAAACTTTTTATACAAAGTGCACTTTTTTACACTCATTTATTAAATTTGTTTATTCCACTTCAATACAAATTTATTTGGGCATTTTTTTTTCTAAAGAAAAACATTTTTAAATTAAATTTTTTATCAAATATTAGTTCAACTTGTGTGTTTTTTTTTTAATATTTAATTCATTAAAATTTAATTAATTTATATGCATTGAATTATCTATAGGATCGGTTTGGTAAAAGGTTGTTGTGGTTAGAGTAGAAGGAGGTGTCTGTTAAACCGCTGGCCATACCCTGTAACGAAAACAAGAGAAATTATACATTTTAATAAAAAATAATTTTAAAAAGATTAAAGCAAAAAATTTTTGCACTAATTAAAGATTGTTAAAGGTTTTAAATACAAATTTATTTCATTTTTAATTTTAATTCCACTAAATGTTTAATTAAGAAATACAAAAATAATATTCGAATTAAATAAATAATTGAAACAATGAAAACCTTTATTGAATACGTATTTCCCTTTAATTAAACCTTTAATTGAAGCAAAATTTTTTCCGCGTACTGTTTGAAATGAAGGAATCATAAAAGCCAGGAATTAACTCTAATAGAACCCTTTGAAAATCTTAGTAGAGTTGTGGGCCAAGTTAATTTATTGTTTCATTTTGAAGAAAACTGCGTCTCTTTGAATGCTTTTAATATAAAATTCAACAAATAAAATTTTATGTCGTAATTAAATGGTGATTTTTGCCCTTCGCTACTCCTATCCTAAATACATAAATAAAATAAACACTTGAAAGTAAAACCATTGTCAAGCTTAAACTCAGAGAAGCCTATGCTAAATTTTGAGATAATTATGTTTGCTATCCGGCTCTCTGGTACCATGCCCACTATTCTAAAAAATCGTTTTCTTCTAGACTATGCTCATTAGTAGCTATGACTGCTCTCTAGGTGCACTAGAATAATTGTTTGCTTTGTATGGGAGGCACCACGCCCACTGCTCCAATCCACTCTGTTTTTTTATAAATTACGCCTATTCTTTTCTTTTTGCAAAATTACAAAACTGTTACAGTTCCGGATCCACACGATAATAATTGTTTACTTTGCGTAAGAGTTACCACGTCATCGTTCCAATTTTATAGGTTTTTGGATTGATTATGCATATCAAAGTGAGTGTTATGCAAAATTTCAAGATTCTACCTAGTGCAGTTCTTTAGGTACACTATATTATATTAATTGCTCAGTTTGTATGTTAATATAAGGGTTACTGGAAAAACTTTCAAGAGTCTACCTATTATGGTCCTCAAGGTAAGCGCGCCAACGCCCTCTATCCCGATCAACCCAGTCTTTTTGTTTACTTTATGCACATTAATAACAGAGCTACTTCAACAAAATTTCAAGGTTCTACCCATTACAGTTCCTAAGTAATACGATAATAAGTATTTACTTTCTATGGGAAGTGCCACGCCCACCCACCGGTAAAGGTAAAAAAGGTAAAAATAAGGTAAAAAACTGTGAAAATTACAGAATGATCGGTCCATTGGTGTAGGCAGCTATAGCTTTCCGACAAAGAAACAAATAAGCATACATATTTTGGACTTAGAGGCCATCGAATTTAGCCGAGTCGCATTTTCAACTCCTCAACAAACAAAATTCCCACATCTGGGGATCGCAAATCCTTCACGTCATTGTCGAGATGCCAGATAATCTACAGATAGCCACAGTTTGGAGAGAATTTTTGAGTAAAGGCATCATTGGCCCATTTTTGTTTAAAGCGAGAGCTATAGAGAAATAATTACAGACTTTGAAAGGGCCTTAAATGGAAGATATGACCTAAACAATCTTTATTTTCAGTAGGATAAGGGAACCGGCACGGGCCATCAAATAATCGATCTTTTGTGCACAAAGTTCGGTAACTGTGTTATCAGCGACCTTGGCGATGTCAAAATATAACAAAAGAAAAAGGCATTGCTTCAACTGGTTATAGCTATTTAGCAATTGGTTAAGGGTATTACTCAAGATTAAATTGTAACATTTCGCGCTCAGAAACGATCAGTTTCTAAACTAATGCATTAAACAAATAAACGACAGCATGCTATCCACGACAAGCTGTCAAAACTAAAATACACACATTTATACCAATGTTGATTTATCTTACTAGGTAGTGGCGTCTCTGCAACAAATACAACAATACAAGAACAACATGGCATTTTTTTATTGTTTTATAGTTCGAAATGTCAAAAAACAGAGAAGAAAACTGAGAAGGCGTTTATGTGTTTTATTGCTATCTCACTTATACACTATAAAATTTCTAAGCACATACAATTTTTGACATGTCCAACTACGAAATCAGCTGGGCCGACGACACTACCTAGTAAGATAAATATACCTTGGTTTATGCGACAATTTTACTTTATTCAATGGAATAAAATTTCCCAAAATTAATTTACAATCAAAAGGTTTTCAGGAAATATATTTATTTGTTTTGACATGATATACCAGTATGTACTAGTGCTGGCAATTTCTACTACTTTCAATTACTCGATACAACTCAATACTTTTCATTTGGGTACTCAATACTACAGTTTACATACTAGCAGAGCAAATTTATCGTCGTAGTTGTAAAATATTTTTAAAAATTTATTTCTAAAAATACTACCGTAAAAGTGTAGATCAACTACTTTTGTGTATTGAGTAGCCAAAAAAATGATCGAGTATCGAATACTCCGTACCCACTACTCAATGCTTTGCCAGCACTAGCATGTACATAACTATTTCTTGAAAAAGTTATTTTATTTTTATAAAAGAAAATATATATTACTACAACAATATCATAGCTTTGATGTAGCTGTCGTCTTCAACATAATTAAGTAGCTGACTACACGGCGACGATTGTAGCCAACAGCATTTGTAGACGTGTAGCGGTGTAGTTGCTGTTGTCTATGTGTTAAAAACATAATGCAGTAAACAATTAGACGACAGACTACCGACTACATCCTGTCAAAACTAAAATACACACGTTTATATGAAAATGATTATTTTGACGACATCATAGCTACATGGCTACACGACAACTGTTGTGGTTGTAGTGAACTTAGGCTTATTTCTATTATTGTAAGCGATAATAGAAGGGAATGTCACAAAATTAAAAAAAAAAAAAAAATATTAATTCATTTACTATCAAGAGATTTTAAGCAAATAAATTTATTTGTTTTGACGTGATAAAAGGATTTTTAAAAAAAGTTATTTTATTTTTATAAAAATAAGATATGTAAGTATTTCTACAACAATGTCAGAGTTTACGATGTAGCTGTAAATATAATTAATTAGCTGAATAGACGGTGACGAATGTAGCCAACGGAATTTGTAGTCGTGTATCGATGTAGCAGCTGTAGTCTATGTATTTAAAGCATAAGTGTTAGCAGTTAAAACTATCAAAACTTTTTTTAATCACTGGTTCTTTCGAATTGTATTTAGGGGCTTGAAATAATTTGAAATCTAAAATAAATAGTTTACCTACGTTAATAACGATGGATTTGTCTCTGGCTGATACCAGTACTGAGGTACATAACCGCCCATTTGTGGTGGAGGATTATGATGATGCGTTTGCGGATGTGACGCTGCTGGATGAGGTGGTTGTGGTGTCATTTGCGGTGGTTTATGATCAATCCAATGTGGCTTTTGATCCCATGGAGCTTGCGTTGGCGGACTTAACCCCGTTGGTGGAAATTCTGAAAGCAAAAAAAAAAAAAATAAATGAAATGAAAAACTGAAATTTTAAAAATATAAATTTTTTTTGTGTAAAAATTTTTAAAGCTTAATTTGTATGCCCTTTTTGTCAAGTGTAATTAATATCTTTTTCTCTAGAAGCTTAAATATTGGTTAAAGCTAATATTAATAGCTGAATGTATATTAATTTTGACGAGTTACTTAACTGAGTAGAGAAATTTTTTATATGTGTGAATAATTGCAATAGTACATATGTACTTCATCATAAATAGAAAAGTTGGTAGCTGAATTACAAAAAATTAAAGCTTAATGAAAAATATGAAGTTGAATAAGTATTTATTTAACTATACACAACAACAACAAGAAGCAGCTTAGTTACTAATATGTGCAGCTAAATATGCAATATTGTTTAAATTGAAATTATTAGTAGCTGAATTGTTAAAATAAAAATCTGAATAAGTAGCTGAACAGAAAATTATTTGGTTAAATCACTAATAAGTGTAGCTGAATTTTAAATACCTGTAGCTTAATTTGAAAAACTAGTACCTATACTACTGAAAAAATAAGCTTAATATCTGAAAATAGTAGTTAAATATTCAACATATTTATTTAATATTTAAAAAACTTATAGCTGAATTTGTAATATGAGAAGCTTAAATGTGATTTTTTTACGATAAATTAAAAAAAGTCCGATTTAATAAATTTAGGAGCTGAATAAGTTATTTTATCTAAATTGCAAAAATTAGTACCTAACTTTTGAACACCTGCTGCCTTATTAATTATATATTTCCGCTGAATTGTAAAAACTAGTAGCGCAATCTGTTTTCCGTTTAGATTAAGATTTAATAAAAAGCTAAATGGGCTGAATTTAAAAAATTGTAGATTATTAAAATGACTACTAAGAAGATTAGTAAGAAAAAAAAAAAAAAGTAAGAAAAATAGTAGCTTACTTAAGACATTTCGAATAAATTGCTTCAATTACATACTTGATAATAACGATTTAGAAATAACTTATTAGATGATATCAAATTAATTGCAAACTTATATCTCTTTTAAATAAATAGTCTTAGAATATTTAAAATTAGTAACTTAGGTCTGACCACTTGCAGCTTAATATAATATATTGCCGCTGAATTGTCAAAACTAGTATTCGACTTCCCTTTTTGGCTTGAGCTCTAAATGAGAAGTTAAATGAGCTGAATTTGCAAAATCCCAGATCATAAAATAACTAGCAAAATTTCTAAAAAGAGTAGCTTACTATAAGATATTTTGGCTGAATTACTTTAATTACAATGACGTATTAGAAATGACTTAATTACAAACTTATATTTCTTTTAAATAAATGGTGGCTAAATATGGTTTATTTGGCTTAGAGATCTAATGTAGTCAATAAACGAGTAACTATGTACGTTATTTGTGATATAAGTTGCACAAATAACAAGCTAAATAACTCAAATATGTTGCTGAATGAAATAAAAATTGGCTGAATTAAATATATAACCATATAAGGATCTAAATTAAACATCTTATGTGAAATAATTCAGCTGCTGAATATATTGATGCTATTAATTAGTAAATTTAAATTTTAAATCTAAAACCACTAAACAAATATAACAAATAAGTGGCTTAATTACTTAAATTATTAAATATGGCTTAATTTAGCTAAATTGTTAAAAAAAATTGCTGAATACAATATATTTTGGTTTAACTGCAAGTAATATAGCAGATAAGTTAAAGATAGAAATGCTGAATTTTATATATTTAAGCTGAATTGCTTAAAAAGTAGCTGAATATAATATTTAAGCTGTTTCGCTAAAATATGTTTCTAACAACTGTATTATTTACAAATTCTAAGTAAGCTGAGTTGATGATATGAGTAGCTGCGGTAACAAAAAAAAGTTTGTTGAAAATAAGTTGTAATTTTACTTTAAACTTACCGGGTGATAACTCAGATACAGGCGTACTTGAAGGCGTCGGACTATGTCCGGGAGGTAGATAATGTGATGGTGAACCACTGTTTGAACCACCACCGTTATTACCGCCTAAAAATAAACAACATTTACATTCTTTTAATGAAAGATCGATAATTGATCTAAATAACTTTATAATCGTAAATATTCTGAAATGAATTGAAATGCAAGCAAAGCAACCTACCACTGTGCATATTTTGATTGGGACTATGTTGACCTGGATTGGGACCGCCACTGCCTAAGGGCATGCCACTACCTTGACCTGGACCCTGGGCTGCTTTCATCATTTTTTTGTACTTTGAGCGGCGATTTTGAAACCAGATTTTTACCTGCAATTAAAAAATTAACCAAAATCACTTGTCAATAATGATTATTTCAAAAACATTTTAAAACTAAAAATTAATTGTTTTAAAATTAAAATACAATTTTTAATTTGATTTATATTTTATTTTATTTTATTTGCCTTAACAAACTGACTTTATGAATTAATTTAACACACTTTTATATGACAAATTAATCGAGTCATTAATAAAATTGTTCCAACAAAAACAGCGAGGGGGAAAATTATTTAAAATTATGGCTCATTTCTCACATGTTCACAAGGTGCTAAAAAAACATACACAAAGAAACCAAATTAACAAATTATAATAAAATGTTTTATGGTTATTTTAATTGGACATTAATATGATAAATAAATTGTTTAAATCAACAAAAATACATTTTATATGGATGTTGTTTGTTTAAATGTGTTGTTATTGCGAAAGCAACTTTGTGTATGGACGCGTTGTTGGCCAAAATGACTAACTCTGTTTTAATATTTATTAGATTTTTTTTTATTGTTTTTGAAATTCTTTTTAAATTTATTTATTATTTAAAAAATTCTTTTTAAAAAAATCTGCACATTGGGAATCGAAAAAGTGTTTTGAAGTTACAATTGACATACCCATATGGGCACCTGCCTTACGGCAACTTTTAAATAAAAACATGTTGTTAAGAAGTTTATTTACTGGCATAATATTTTAATTTCAGGATACTGCATAACAATTGCCTACTAAAGGCACTTTAAAATTTATTTAAATAAAATCAAATGTCGTTTGTTGGTAGTCGCATCTCTGCATCGATTTGGCCAATTTTTTTTTTTTAATATTCGTCACAAGCCACCCAACATAGGTTTTTATGGAAATAAAAATAGACCACGCCCATTTTTACGCCCACTTTTTATGTAGCTAGATGAACTTTTGCACCAGTAACCTCTTATTAATAAACATAGTTTAGCAAAATACAAGCTGGATTGAAATAGACGTGGTACCTTCCATACCGAGTGAAAAATTATTATCGTGTACCTGGAGATCTGCAATAGGAAGAATCTTGAAACTTTGTACAAGTAACCCACATAAAAATGTACATAATCTAGCAAATATAGTGTGGATTGGGATAGTGGGCAAGTAGCGTGCATAAATAAAGTAAAAAAGTATTATCGGAACTTTAATATGTAGAATCTTGAAACTTTGCAGAAGTAACTATTATGAGTACTATTGTGCATAGTCTAACAAAACACAGATTGGGACGGTGGGCGTGGTACCTTCCACACAAAGTGAAAAGAACTACAATAGGTAGTGCCTTGCACGAGTAATCCTCATACTACTGTGCATAGTGTAGCTAAATACAGACTGGATTGGGACGGTGGGCGTGGTACCTCATATATAAAGTGAAAAATTGTTATCGTGCACCTACAAAATTACAAAATGAGGAGTCTTGAAACTTTGCATAAGCAACCTTTTACTAATGTGCATAGTCTAGAAAAATACAGACTGGATAAGGATTAGGTGGGAGTGGGAGTGGTACCTCCCATAAAAAGTAAAATTATTTTGTTATTACGCATAGATGGGAACAGTGGGCGTCGTACCTTGCATATGAACTGAAACCGTTTTGTCATGAGAATAGCGTGAGCTTTCGAGTTAAAGGTTGGCCATACTTTGGATGGGTGTAGCGATGTGCACCGGGGTTAGCTAGTATTTTATAAAAAGAAGTTTACTTATTCAAAAAATATTTTATCACGTAAAAATGTAAAAAAAAAATCATTTTATTTAAAACCTCATGATTGTTAGGCTGATGTCAGAGTGCGCGCTGCAAGTGAAGTTATAATACTACGCTACAACACGCTATAAACCACTGCATGTGTTTTTCTTATGTGCTCGCTCAAAACATGTCAGAGTAAGAACGAAGCTTGATGCGAGTTCATGCTACAAAGCAGGTTGTGTAATGGTTTGTAGCGCGTTGTAGCAACTTGTAGCTTCTATTGGTTTGTTTGTTTATTTTGCTTTTATAACTTTTTGAATGTATTTGCATTAATTTTTAATATGGTTTTTGACATTTTGAAATTAAAATTTTGTTTGTGTAGGTAAAAAATATTAATTTAAAATAAAATTTAAATCAATACGGAAAAAGTAATTTCGGAAGTATTTACACGTTCTGTCACCACAGGACAGGAACTCGATATTTTTCGGCCGTCTTCTGTTTGTTTGATGTATTCCTTTTTTTCTGCAATAATAAGACATTAAAATTATTGTAAAATGATTCTTCTGAATCCATCGAAAAACACTGTAAATTATTATAAACGAAAAAAAAAAAATCGCTTTGCTCAATAAAGCATTCACTCGGACATCTTTTAGCATCGATAAAGCACGAACTATTATCGCTTCTAGCTTCGCTTCGCTTGTAGCGCGCACTCTGCCATCAACCTAAATAAATCAATAATATTTCAATTACTTCAAGTTCTTTTCTATTGACTGGAATATACTATTTTTCTTAATATCGGCTATTACTTATTTCAGCAGCACTCTGCTGAAGCTCTTTGGAAGCCATTTGTCGCTTCCAAAAATAGAAATTGGTCCAGTTGGCCATAACCACAACAGTTGCCGTGTAACCGTATAGCTATGATGGCTTCAAAATAATTGTTGTTATATAGACATGCGCATTTTAGTTTTAACAGACTGTCTGTCGTCGGTAGCCTGCTGACGCTTATGTGTTTAAAACATCGAAACAGATATTTTTATGGATATATCACATAAAGAATAAAAGTTCAAAGTATATTCGAATCGACAAAATAATTATTTGCGGTTTGGGGTGTCAAGTAAACTACCCTTCCCCCTACCCAAAAATGCCCAAAAACTATTCAACTCTGCATTACCATATACCAAAAGCACATATATATTTTGATATGTCAAACTGTATGACCTGTAGGGTGTTCACATACACAGTGTAACAAGTACGTTTGTATATGTAGAAATGAACAGGTTCAAAAAGGAATGTCAACAAAAGCGTATACATACTCCATGTCTTCTCATTATCTTTTGTGCACTTACTTATAACGGAGACGTCAAGAACAACAGATCTCATCTAATAATTTCGTACCTGAACATTGTACACTATTATAAAGTTAATTATAATTAATAAATATATTTAATACTTTTAAATAAAGTGAACTAATACTAATTATTTAAACTACCATATAGTTGCAATTAGTACACACAGTGGCATACACACACCCACAGGCATCATCGCGAACATACTAAAAAAGGATGCACGAGACCTCAAACATAAAATCCCTTAAAATTCCGACATCGATTATTTTCTATACAATGAAAACATAATGCAGTTTGAGTTTAAAGCTCCAAATAACCTAAGAAATAACTATTAGTTGCTCTATGGTACAAAGAGGTGACCTGATTGTAAAGTATTTTTTCCGGGTGAATTAATTAAAAGGGAAATTAATTAGAAATTCTATGAAATGAAACTAGTTATATGCGAGTAGAATAATAATAATCCAGTTTTATTTCTATTTTATTTACTTTTGATTTCATTATCATCGTAATTCTAATAAAAGTTGTTTCGTTGTTGTTGTTGTTGTCGTGATCATTATTAAGACAATAACTGACATTTGAAAATAAAAGCTTCCATTTCGATCACAATAGATAATAATTTATGCCGCTGCTTATAAATCTTTTTTTTATATTTTTAACGTTTTTGCAAAAAATAACCAGAGTGTGTTTTATGCAAAGTGTATCTCGTCGTTGTTATTCAAACTTCTTGTCTGTTAATTTCTTTCTTTGCTGTTTGTTTGCTTTTTAAATCTAGATTGTTTTGAAAGTGGTTTTTATAGTGAAAGTGGTTGGTTGTTGTTTAAAATAAAAGTGAATTAAAAAAATCATTAAAATTATTAAAACAAAAAAAAAAAAAAACACACACACAAAATAACCATCAGCACAGTAGCGATCTAAAGTATTTTTTTCCTTTGAATTTTATTACAGATTTTTAATGGCTTCCCGTCATAATGAAAAAATGTTGTTAATAAAAGATTCATATTAGATGAGGCATTTTTGAAGCATTTGCTTTGCAAATAAAAATAAAAAAACTTAAAAAATTTTAAAAAGTGAGACAGTGAAAGAGCTCTTCTATCAAAAGTTTTAATGGCTACCACACAAAATATCTCTGCCGTCTTTGTATTTTTTCAGGTGCAGTCTGCAAGTATCGTTTTACCTCGACTTTTAACACGAACGCAGTTAACCATTTGTAGGCACCCGGATTATATTCAAGCACCTTCTTGGTCTATCTGCTAGCTTGTAGTAAAAAATTCTAGAGTAGTTGGTGGGAATCGAACCCACAACCCCGGACTAATAGATTAGATCACTACCTACAAGCCCATCGACACAGGACCTTGCTCTTACCCATTGTTTAGGAGTTAAAGATTATAAAAAATCCAAGGCACCTTTGTTGGCATCGCTTGTAGTGCAACAGAAAACCAAACTTAAAATTGATTTAGCCACCATGGCCGCACCAATAACCACATCAGAAAACTTAGGTCCCCATTGGGCTACCGGCTAATCTGTTCCTAGAAGATTTGAATCTCGCAATTTCAGGTCTCGCAAAGTCTAGGGGACTAAGACCCCCATATACCCCGAGGAGTATTAACCGCTGGAAGGAATGAGAAAATTACACTAATTCTAAAATTTCCATACCGCGCACACAGAAAAGGACGTAAAGGTAGGTTGACCAAGTTTTTCTGCGGTAGAAAATTTAGTTTTTCAGTGTGTAATTTGAGTATCGGAAAAAATTAAAAATCAGTGGTAATCGGTAATTATGCAGTCTTATTAGATACATTCGAAAAAAAAACGTTGTAACATGGTTGACTTTTTTACCCTTAGGTCCCTTTCTATTTGCGCGGTCACATATATAGCTATAATTCACGCTTTTTTCAGCCAACCTATATGATTCAACAGGGTGCCTCGGTGGGTTAGTAGGTAGTGTTCTAGTCCATCACTCCGAGGTTGTGGGTTTGATTCCCACCAAAGACTCTATGGAATGTTTCACTACAAGTTGGCAGGAAGATCAAGAAGGAGCTAGGATATAATTTGGGTGCCTTCAAATGCTTAACTGCGTTAGTGACAGCGGTCACGCACTCTTAAGTATTATCTGGCCTAGTTAAAAATCGAAATAAGACAATACTGTGTGTATTGTGTAACTGTGCCTGGAAAAAGGGTAACATCAAAAGGTAACGGGCAGACACATATTATATGGAGATACTGTGGAGACCTTAGCCTTAAGCACATGTTAGCAATTACCATAGACTCTGTGATGAGGAAGAATGTCGGCATATATCAGTCGCCAGTGTGAAATCACTACAGTCGAGATTAAAAGGCTAGTGACAGCACGAGATTCAATGGAAGTAAGGCAACGTAAATTTCCAGCCGGATACCAGAAATTATTAAGCAATAAAGGGGGCTTAAAAAGGGATCCATGAAGTAAATGGTCTGCTTCGGAACCCCCCTACAAAATAAAAACTATAAAAAAAAAATTGATCAACAGCAGTAGAACGGCATTCGCTTTAAACTAATATGCCGCTTGATCCTCTGGATATATATGCGGAGATTGGGCGCCCCAGACTGTCTTGGCTATTTTCCCTCCTAAACATCTTAACCATAACGCAACACAGCGCTATGAGTCCCAGAGAATCAATAGAGTTGGAGACTCTAATGTCACCGGTGAGTATCTTCGCCTCTCCCCGGACCAAAAAAGCAACAAAAATGTCGAATTACAAGGAATGGTTTGACTAAAATCGTTTTTACAAAAAACATGAATTTTGATAATAATATTCAATAAATTGTAGATAGTTAATTGTTATCAAAAAGTCACTCAAAAAATATTTGCATTGGAAATCTAAGCAGTTGATTATTAATTTACTAGCTGTGCTCATACACGTTGTGTGCGTCCTTACAATACTTTGTTCGATTTTGCTTTAATAGTAAATCCACTCCAAAGTTTTAGACTCTTACGTATTTACTTTATATAACGGTACCCATCCCTGGATACAATTTATATAAAATTCTATAAATGATTGTAAAGCTCAGTAAAAGGTGTTTAAAATATTTTAATAACAAAGTAATTCCACAAAGTAAAAATACGAATCAAATGCAAATTTTATTAAATTGGCTACTTGGCAGTAAGTAATTCATATTTTGTCATTATTTTAAAACAGCGCCACCAGTCATGCAACCGTGTATAAAATATTAAAAAAAAGATGCCTTGAAGTATGCTGGAGGATGGCACGATGATTAAGTCTATGACAGTTTTACCGTCTGCGCTTTCCCAGATGCGATATAAGCACCCATTTTTCAACCTGAGACTGTTCCACTGGGCCCAATATGACTTCTCCAGTGGACTTTCTGGAAATATCTTGTTTCGCGTCGGTCTCCCTCCCGCTTTAGCCGCTATAATTTTTGCCAATATGGGATCGTTTCTTGCGTCGTCGGCCAGTCTTCACTAAATTCTATAAGGGTAAGCCGAACATCAATAACGCATTCTTTTCTCTCCGCCTTTGTGCAATGCTTAACTGCAGATTACATGGCCGTCTAGAAAGAGTGTCTGCGTTGTTATGCTTGCCTCCTTTTCTGTACTCAATACTAAAGTAATAGCTCTAACGTCGTTCAATCCAGCGGGCAAGCTGTCATACAGGGCTCTTGAATTGCAGCAACCACCTGAGTGTGGTATGATCTGTCCTCAGCGTAAAATGTTGTGGTAGTGTTTAATGCACTAAAATGGTTCCAGAAGCTTTCGTCGCGTTACGCAATAGTTTCTTTCAAGCTTCGCAAGTACTCTGCTGTATAACCTTTTCTGTCCCATCTACCACTTGCGACAGCACACCTCCTATTCCATGTCCGCTCGCGTCAGTGTCTAGCACGATTTTTTGCCCAACTACTGGATATGCAAGGATAGGTGCCACACAGAACAATTCCTTGAGATTTTGGAATGCTTCCTCGGCTGCTTCACTCCACTGGTGAGGTCGCGACTTCTTGGTTAGCTTATGTAGGCTCGCGGCATCACTGCTAAAATTTGGCACAAATCGTCTGTAGTATGTGCAAAGGCCCAATAAACTTCATAACTCGTGAAGATTCTGTGGACGACGCCAGTCCTTTACTGCCCGTATTTTATCTCCATCAGTTACAGGGTGCCCCAAGTATTCGAATTTCTTCTGAAACAATTAACATTTCTTAACACTGAGCATCAGTCCAGCCGCTGATATACGCTTGAAGACTTCTTCTATATTCCTTAGTTGTTCATCGAAGGTCTTTCCCAAACCTTCACTGCTTTTTCTCTACTTTCTCTTGGAAATGAGATATGTTTGCGGAAGAAAGTATCCTATATTAGAATGAGGATACTAAGGTACCTCCTCACAAAGTTCTGTTAAAGTCCATCCAGTAGTTTTTACGTGATCACAGACAGACAAGCAAGAAATGAGTTACTGTTTTATTATATGTATAGATTTTAAAAATATTTACAGTTTGAACAGACGTTCGTCAAAAAGGGAAATTAAAAATCTTTCCGCTTCTATGAGAATTGTTCAGAAAAATTATTCTTTTTTAAATTATTTTACATTTTTAATTTTATCACATTTTTCTTTGATCTTTATTTTCCCATAAAGCTCAAGTCTCAATTTTGCTTAGAAATATTCCCACGTTTTACATAATAAAGACTAAGCAAACAAAAAAGCCACGTTAAGCCAATTTAAGCCAAGAAAATAAAATCCAACCAATAAACTGTCATAAATATTTAACACTTAATACAAAGTGAATATTCTGGGATAAATTAATCTTGTTTTCTATAGCATTTTTAACATAAACACATGTCATTTAAATTAAACAAACTAAAGTTAGTGTAGGCTGCAGCATACAGATACAAGTATGTTTATATGTAGAAGGAACAACTATTACAAATTAAGCAGTCAACCAACACCAACCAACCGACCGACCGACCAACTAATGAATTGGCCAATATACGAGAGGCTGTTAACACACAATTTTATTTTAACAAGTTTGCTGTTGTACATTTATTTTGCTCCAAAATATATTTAATGTCTTCATTATAAAAAATAGTCTTAACGACGAACTGCATGCAGCCTCATTACTCGTATAAGAGTAGAAATCAAGTGCAATGTACATACTCGTATTTATTTAGTAATTAATTAATTATGATTTTAATGAAAAAATACACGCAATTTAAATTGAGAAGACTACATGAAACAGTTTAAACGTTGGCTTACAAAGTAACAAATTAATTTGCATAATTTGCGGGCATTGTAGCGAATTCAACTCTCAAGCATGGTTGACTTTAGCTGCCTGGGTTCAATTCCCAGAAGCTGTTTATTCAAAAACATAACTTTTCTGATATTTATTGAAACTAATAAATATCACTGCAGCCTTTTTTGTGTTTTTATTTAACAGCGCTAAATAACGTTTTGATTCAATTAGTAAATTAATTTTTTCCAGCACGGCACCACAGAACCAAAGTTGTTCAATTTTGTTTTGAAAGTTAGCTCTTCTTTCAGGTTCGAAATACATTTAGGGCTCCCACAATTTACCGATTGGTTTAGTGTTTTCGGCAACAAGCTTTTGTAAGTTATCGTGCTGAAAGACCTCATTCGTAATGTTGTAATTGAAAGTTTTGTAATGCCTGAGGTAGGGCACAATCGAAATTTTTGGCGATTATAAATGATCCATTTAGAGGTACTTTTTTCAATAGCCTTTTTTGACGGATCACGTGTGAGTCGTGTCATGCTGTCATGTTATATTTGTTTAGTATTGTTTGGCATAAAGGAAAGACTTATGCCAGAATCGCTTCGCTCTATGGGCTCTTGAAAAGCTCCAAGAATATCCGACGTTTTCGAGGCAAATTTTGTTTAGCGATGAGGGCTTTTTCGGGCCAATGGGTATGTAAACAAATAAAATTGCTGCATTTGGGACGAAGAGCAACCTGAAAAGATTCAAGAGCTGCCACTTAATCCAGAAAAAACAACGGGTTGGTGTCGTTTGTGGGCCGGTGGAATCATCGGTCCATATTTCTTTAAAAATGAAGCCGGTGTGGACGTAATCGTCAATGGCGACCGTTATCGTGCCATGACAACCGACTTTGATGCCTGAAATTGAAGCTCTTGAACTCGGCGACATTTGGTTTCAGCAAGACGGCGACACTTCCCACACATCACATCAATCAATGGATTTATTGAGAGAACATTTTGGTGAGCACATAATTACATGTTTTGGGCCGGTCGATTGACCACCAAGATCGTGTGATATCACAGCGTTTGACTTTTTCTGTGGGGATATGTAAAGTCTAAAGCTTATGCGGACAAACCCGCTTTGACTTAGGCCTTGGCGGAAAACATCACGCGTATCATTCGCCAGTTAGCAGTCGAAATGCTCGAACGAGTCATCCAAAATTGAACTCAACGGATGGACCGTCTGCGATGTAGCAACGGCCAACATTTGATGGACAATCTTCAAAAAATAAATGCCAAAGAATGTTCTTTCAAACGATAATAAACATTCTTCAATAAATTTAAATTTTCTTTGTTTTTTTCTTAAAAAAAGTAGGGAACCTCGCAATGGATCACCCCTTAGATACAAAGACTTTGCAGATGTATTAAATTATTTGTGACTTTAATTTTAGTTAAAAGTTTAATTGAAAAAATTATTGCTTAATTTTCGTGTGGTTCTAGATCAGTTAGAGCATTAATGCGTTCAGTTCGTCAATAAGTCGAAGATTATGTTGAAATAATCAATATTTTCGTTTTTAATTTATTGATGTTCGACGCTTTGTATTAAAGCACGCCTGTGTAAAAACGAGTATGTACTTTACGATACTTGTTTTGTGTTGTTCCTAAATTTCTATTCAGCTAGTTAAATACCTTTTTATGGTATAAAAAAAACCTTCTTTTCTTTAACACACTCAATAAACACACTAATTCAGCAAACTAATTAAAAGCAATGCTTTGTCAAACCAAGAAGGAACTTTGCTCTGTTTGTTTTGTGATGTACCGTAAATTTATTTCAGCTAGCTGAATAACCTTTCTATAAATGTATAAATGACGTTCTTTAAATAAAATATTTTTTTAAAAATTTTGTTGGAAATTTTAGAATTTTTGTTTCTCTGACTGTCTGTGCGATCGCATCACATAAAAACTACTAGATTAAATTTTAATCAACACTCAATAAACAGGCAATATTTTTTTTTTTGTAATTTAGATGTTGTAGATTTATAAATGATATTGTAATAGTCAACTTTATAAAGCGTTTTTTATTTTGAAACATCTCACATAAAGTTAGGACAGCTGAATAAAATGTTAATTATATTAAAAGTTCTTTCTGAGTACATGCAAAGACGTTTGCGGACATGAATGCTATAGCATTCATTTTTATAGTGATGCAAAATGACGTGAATGCTATCCAGCTATTGCAACTAATAGCTGAATAGCGTTCATAACTATTTTTGTAGCTCCCTAAAATATTAAGAGTCCGCGAATGTGTTTAAGTAAAGATAATTTTAAGTTTTAAGAAAAATAAATTCAATGACTATAATATTATTTTGCTTAAAATCTAATTGAAAACTTTGGCATTAATACTGAATATTATTAAATATAGCTGAATAGCTGCAAACTATGTGTGAGTAAAAATAAAATTGTTTTGCTTAAACCAGTGTTTATTTATAGAGAAAATGTAATAACAAAATATATAATATCAAATGTTATTTAGGTTAATAGAAATAAACCGCGGAACTCAAAATCTTTTAAATCAGTTTTCATATTTTGACACAAATAAATTTTTGAATATAAGTCGGAACTATTGTGGTCACAGAAAAAAAAATTGTACACCAATCAAAGGTTTTAATTAGTTTCAGATACAATTTTAATTAAATTTTTAATTGGTTCAATTATTTATTAAATAAATATAGTACTTTTTCTTTCTTAGCGCGTTGGTGGACGTAAAAAATTGCAAGGAGCTGCAAAAATTAGCTGTAATAGCTGAAAATAGCATTGTGGATTTTAGAATGGTGGCATCATTGGCACATTTCTTTCTAAAATACTACTCGAAATTTTTTGCAAGCTCTGCAGAGCTCAAAGTACGGACTTTTTATAGCCTTTGATGGAAGATAAAACTTTGACAATCTTTGGTTTCAGCACTATAATTTTTGGTTTTACTCGTCTTAGCGATATCAATTGGCCGCCTCGGAGCTGCAATTTGATCGCTTAATTCCGCTGCTATCCGAATAACGCAAAAAGGCTTCACAGTCTTTAGGAAAATGTCGTCCGAGGTATAACCAGAAACCGACAACAATGTCGTGGAAAATTTTACTGATAGAATAGGCTACTGCGAATCCAGCCGCAATAAAGCAACAAATTTTGTATTTAAATAAAATATGTAAATGTATTATAAGCGAACTAAAATGCAATTTTTTTAGAATTTTAATTTTAAAAATAAAATATTGAAAAAATAAAATAAAACAAATACATTTGTTTATTGTTTTTCATTTTTATTATTTTGAAAAAGACCTGAAATATATTTTTTTTTACTTTAGCTGAATAAAAGTGGATTACTATTGATCATAAAAATATACGCAATAACTTTTTATTCTATAACGACAACTTGACACATTTGTTATTGTACGACTATTTTGCACTCTTAAGTTCCCCAGAGATCAAAATATAATTCATAAACTGGTAAGAGAATACAAAAAAAAAACACTAACTATAAATACAAAAATAAAACACTTGCACGTTTCTACCAAAGACCTGTCATAAATGTCTGTAATCTGTTGAGCAACAGCTACAACAAAAACTAGAGAAATAGAAACAACAAAGAAACTAAAAAAAAACAAAATTAAACCATAAATTATAAGACTTGACATGTTAAGGAAGTGAGTGATCAAGTCGGAAAACAAGCTTCATGTTTTGTCTTATTTTGCACTCATTCATTTTCATTTCATCTTGGTCGACAATGTAACCAGCAGTAAGTAGTAACAGTAAAAAGTAGGTTAAAAAGGATGTAAGATTCATGTATGCTAATTTTCTTTTTGTTACATTCTTTACGTTTCTGTTCTCAATGTAATGGAAAGTGACTTTTACAATAAATGACATATTGTTGACATATTTGTCAAATGCGGGCATCATTGTAAATTCACTTTTACTCTCATTAAAAATGTTAAAACATTTGGTAACATTATCAGCAGGGCATACAAACGCAACTTCAACAAATGTTACGCTCAATTGACTAAAAGTTTAAATTGAAACCCATAAAACAGATGGAAGATATTATGGGGTCAATTGAAATATAATTGCTGGAAACATTAAGAACAGATGATCCGTCATTCTCTTAATTAAATGTATTCATGAAATAAAGTAGTGCTTTAATTTTATTATTCTGCCAGCGGAATAACAGAATAACAACATCATATGAAACAATTTTATAATATTTAACCAATAAGCTGAATAATAGAATTAAATTAAATAACGCTAACATTTAACTAAACATTACTTAAAAAAAAATTTAAGAACACAATGGGCTGAATAATAGAAATGTTAGCTGAAGAAATGTAAAAATAATTGGTAACGTTTAAAACTTAATATTTAACTTATTTAAAAATACTATTCATTTAGCTGAATAACTAAAATATTAGCAGTATAACGTTTTTATTAATATTTAGTGGTAATATAAGCATTTATTAACTATACTGAAGAAAAAACACGCAATTCAGCTAGTTTAATAATTTTCATAATGTCAAGTTCGTACAAGACATAATTATTTTTAAACTATATTCAACAATAACTTTAAACTGATCTAACTAAATAATATAAACTATAGTATATAGCAAAAATTAATGTTCTCAAAATACTTTTTTTATAGCAATATCCAAATTCAGCTAGCTGAATAAGATAAATTTTAATATAAAAAGCATTAAGAATATTTTATTTGAATAACTAAAAAATTATCAAAATAACGTTGATTAATATTTAATGCTTATATATGCATTAATTAACTACACTGAAGGAAAATTCTAGCAATTCAGCTAGTTTAATAGTTCTCAGAAGTTCAAATTAATACAAAACATAATTATTTTTAATTTATATACAACAATAACTTTAAGCTGATCTAACTAAATAATATAAACCAGCGAAAATTAATGGTTCCTATACACTTTTTGATGGAAATATCCAAATTCAGCTAGCTGAATAAGAGAAATTTTAATATGAAAAGCTTTAGGAATATTTTTTTATATAAACATGATGGTGTTTTAACAACTAAAACTAAAATTAAAGAATTCAGCTAGCTGAATAATGCAAAAAAAGTACAAAGAAAAATTAAACTATTTAACTTAAAACAAATTCGAATAAATTAAAATAATTAGCTAAGAATAATTCTAAGTACTATTTGGAAAATTATTGCAGACAAATCATATTCAGCTAGATTATTATCTCTAAAGAAAAATAAACAGTTTATTTACAAATTCAGCTAGCTGAATAATAAAATCATGACAAAAGAAATTGCTACAAAAAAGCATTATCTGCATAAAACGAAATATGGGGAACTACTTTTTAATTTAATTTAACGAAATAAAGTTTAATCTACTCGTAGGGAAATGCGCCATGTCAAAAACCGGTCTATGTATATAGTGTGTATTATCACAACAACACATTTTCCCTGTTTTTACTCTCTCATAATTTACTTTCCCTTCTTCACAAAATGATCTAATTTAAAACACAACGATATTACTTTAGGGTTACCATACAGATGAAGTTAAAAAGTTTAACAGTGAAGGCTTCCTAAGATATTTAAGTAAAAACTCATTGGCTTATTTTAATACAAACTCATTGACTGATTGATTGACTGACTGGCTGACTTACAGACTGACTGACTGATAGACTAACTAATCAATATTATGGGGCATTCCACACAGATGTGTTTGACAAGACCCCTAGAAGAAATAAATCCATGTTCGTTTTTATTCTGATAACTTCTATAGATGACATTGTAAGGAATACTATATCCTATCGCAAAAGCATCTAAAATGTAGTGCCCAGGTAGGGCACAGCCAACAGAGTACAACATTTCATTTAATCTTTCAGACACTTCTGAAATGCCTTCTGAATTATTTCCAATCAACCTACGGTACACTGCACCACAGTAAAGCAGAAATAAGTAATTGACATTAAAAGCTATATATGGCAGGTGAGCACAGAGGAACTTAGTTCCGTAATCTCTATAGAAGAAGTTCCTTCCCAAAAATAATAATTCTGCTGCCATGAGGTTGCCGATCAATGTGCAAGGAACGGTTTAAATATGTATGTACATGGTAAATGCATAAGGGGACATCAGCATCCCCCTGGCCGTAATTTCAAAAGCATTCATGAAATGGTCGTTAAAAGAAATGGCTCTCAGGTGGTCTATATTAATCACTTGCAGATTATCCAAAATTTGTTGGCTCTCAATCGACAAAAAAGGACGAAGGCACTACTGGCCCTCGGTCACTACTGTCACATTGGTCATATGTCGAAGTGTATGGGAATCTCTCGTGATGAGAGCTGCAGAAGCTATCTGAATGAGGATGAAAAGTCTGTACAAAACCTCCTCTGCTACTGCCCGGCTCTGCAAGGCAGTAGGCCTTAATTCTTGAGCCAACGATTTTTTCAGGACCTGAACTCTCGTAGCGACATCACACTGGCTAGACTGATAGATTTTGCGAGAAGCTCCAGATGGGCCTTACAGACTGAAGGTACTGGAGTTTTATAGATGACTTCTGGGGCATTACAATGGGCATTATATCTATGAATTCAATATTTTAGACACTGCTGAGCTGAAGCCATTCGCAGGCAACCAAGATTTTCACTTCATAGTTTTTTCCGCTTTATAGAAAAAATTGTTCAACACTTAATAAAATTTTTACTTCAGCTAATTGATATTTTGTTAAATGAAAACATATTTAATTGTTTATGAAATACAAATCTTGTTGCGAGTTTGTTTTATTTTCGATTTTTCCTTTTACTCTTTCCCAAAACAATTGCAATTGTTTGTTTAGCAACAAATACCAAAAACACAATGAATGTGTTGTCGGTGTTTCTTGAAAGCACGAAAAAATGTTTTAAAATACCAGTGCAAAATTTACAGAAAAAAATGTTGATGTTGTTCGTTGTTCGTTGGTTACAGCCAACAAAGAATTTATGAATGAAAAGTTTTAACAAGAGTTTTGGTTTTTGTATGTTTCCTCTTCTTTTCAACAAGACATTAACCAGCAGCTTTGGTTGTTTTAGTAGCTGGCTAAACTGTTTTTTTTTTTTTTTTGTTTTTGTTCATAAATAGTTTTGGCTCCTCGTTAAAATTACCAAACAGCGACGAAACAGGTTAAAAGGGTCTTCTTACAAACTCTTAGATCAATTGCTAAGAAGGGGAATATAATTCTTCTCATTTAAAACAGCCAGGTCTGCTAAATAAAAGGAAATATTTCTTTTTTCTTCCATTCTTCACTTTTAATGTTGTGTTGTTGTTGTTGTCTATTTTCCAACGTTTAAGCCATAAATTTATTACCAACCTTTTGGAATTGTAAGCAAAAATAACAAATAGTAAACTATTCGCTGCTTTTCTTTCTTCTTCATTTCTTAAAGAAACGAAAAACTAAATACCGAAAATTGTTTATGACTAAATATTTGACTCGTACGAGTATGTGTAATTGTATGAAAAATAAAAGGCGTTGTTAGACTCTATTAAGTCTAGTAACTATGGCTTTTGGTAAATATTTGCTAAAAACAGCATAAACAAATTCTTTGCCGTTTGTGTTTTGTTCTGGTAATAATTATTATAATCGTACGAGAGAGTACAAATATGCTGATAAAGTCGGTATTATGAATGATAAATGTAACAGTTTTGCATACAAAAGGCACAAATGTTGGCTAAATTTAAAGGTATTAATTCATAAAAAAGAAAAAAGAGATTTTAAAGGGAATATTAAGTCTGACAAAGTAAGTGATAAAATGTGACACCAAAAATCGATTTCTGTCTTGCAACAGGGGATTCTTGGTATGATAAAATCTAGAGTGGACTACACTCAACTTTACCAAACCTCATAGAAAAGGATATATTTACGGATATACTAGCTGCGCCTGCCAATTCGTGGGCGTCCTGATAATATTTTGCTCGATTTTGCTTTGAAAGTATTCCAAACCAATTGTAAGACTCTTAATTTTATAGTACTTCAGTTATGGTTTATGTATTTAGTTTATATAAAGGTACCCATCCCTGGATAAAATTCTAAAATTTATAAAAAATTCTAAAATTCTAAAAATTATTGTAAAGCTCTGTGGAAAGTGTTTAAAATATTTTAATAACAATGTAGTTCCACAATACAAATTTTATTCAATTGGCTCCATCTGTTGCGCAACCGTGTTTAAAGTATCCCAGTTTTAAACTGAAAATTTCAACTGTTTTTTCTCCAGTTTCTCTTGGAAATGAGATATTTTTGCGGAAAAAAGTATCTTATATTGGAATCAGGATGCTAAGGTACCTCCTCCAGTCCAGTAGTTTTTACGTAATGCGAACGCAAATGTAAAGCAGACAGAGAGACTGAAATGAGTTACTTTTTTATTATATGTATAGTTTACATAAAGTATATTAGTTCAAAGTATAATCGAATCGATAAATAAACAATTATTTTCGGTTTGGAATGTCAAGTAAACGAGCCCTTCCCCTTCCCGATTATGACCAAAAACTTTAGAGCTCTTCATCTTCATAAGGCAAAGACACATACCGGATTTCATTTGATATGTTAAAATTACTGTTCAAAATTTTTGTGAACGGTCTTACCGTTGTGGTATAAACGGTTTGGATAGTTAAAATGTATTTAGAAGACCTCAAAAAGTAAAAATCTGTTGATATCATGACATCGATTTTTTTTTCACGATCACTATACTCTAATATACACTATACTACGTATGGTAAAGTAAAAATCCGGGATCAGTGATCTTCACTATAAAGTTTCAAATCGAAGAATGTGTGTCCTTAAAATGAGATCAATTTGAATATTTCAAACTGTGAAAAATCTTTGAAAGCGGCATTCATTAAGACCATCTTATATTTAAATTTAAAAAGCCTTCCTATGCCACTATGAATGGAATATAATATCTTTCAAAATCCCCACATGGCTTGCCTATGTTATGCCAATCATAAATATCCATATTTCCATGCCTCTAAACCTGAGGACTGCTGAGGCTTGTGGCTCAATTGAATAGATCTGTGACTTAAGAAACCTCCAGTCGAAAGGGGGTTAAATTGCACGATCTCAGTGGCCATCCAACATCACCTACACGTGAGATGACAATGCAACCAAATCACTTGTTCAGATTGTCCATATCACCCAAATTAGGACAAAAGATATTGTTAATCATTAACGTATAGCGCTCGCCAACGCCTTGACGTCGCTAGCCCAATAAACAGTGACTTTTTCAAATCCCCGCATTGATACATAAAAAAACATAACAACGCTGATGTAATTCGACCCAAGACACTTATCATTATTGTAATGCTAATCTTTACATCAGGAAATCATTTTGTCATCAATGGCAACGATCACAATTCTGTCTGTAATGCAAATAGAGATTAACTAAATGACAACTAGTCAACTAAATACCAGCTGTGCCCGCCTCTTCGTCAGCGTCCTTGCAATATTTTGTTCCATTTTGCTTTGAAATCAATCCACACCAAAGACCCTATCCGGTTAGTTCAACTGTCACTGCCTTTTCTCCACTGTCTCTTGGAAATAAGATATTTTTTCGCAAAAAAAAGGTGTCTCCTCACAAAATTTATGATGATTTTAATGACTAGTTGTCATCAATATAATAATTATTTGTTTGTCAATACAAAACAATCGTACTTTTGTTTAAGAGAGATGACAATACATAGCTATTATTCCTATTAATCAACTACGTTATCTTCTATTTCAAAAGACAACATTACCTGCGAAACTTCTCGGTTTTCTGCAGAGTCTTTGTAATACAAAATATGCCAAAATGATAAATAATGAATTCCATGATGATTACACTGATGACAGTTTACCAAAGTGATCTCACCATAATTAAGGCCGCAAAATTTTGTGCCGCAAATGGAGATCTCTTCAAATGACATTATTTATGACAAACAATATTGTTAGGTACGCCTTCACAAATGTATAAAGAATTTATTCTTTGCATTACTGTGCTTCTCCGAAGGTAAACGAGTGTAAGTCATTATACATAAGTCATTATTGCATAAGTACCAAAAAAATATTTAAAACATGAAAATGATTTACAGTCTTAGTGGCGCTTCAAAATTGTTACGAAATAATTTATTTCATTAAAAAGATTTTTCTTTGTAAACATAAAACTAAAAACCAACAAAAAAATGTTAATAGATAAAGCTAGTGTACTCGTAGCAGTTAACAGAAATATTATGCATTTTACGAAAAATGCAACAAAAAAAAAATTATTTTCAAAAATATGGAAAATATTTTTGTAAATATTTGATCATTTAAAGGTTTGGGTTTGTTTAGGCGAGTGCTTTACTACCTCTTACCACTCGTAGTGAAGATTTGAAGTATTGAAGTCTATTTAACGATGTCTGAGTTAAAATTATTTTTCAAACACTTTAGATAATTTACCATTCTTTAAGACGGAGCAATCCCGCAGATATATTTTGGAGAATTTTGTATTCAAAATAGTCTAAAATTAAGAAAAATGTAAGCGATTTTTTCGTACATTTTCTCAACTAAGAAACGAGTTTCATTCTACTTCCGCTGTTACAAAATCAAATCAAAAATATTATAGTGAAAACATTTCTTCAAGAAGCAATACAAAATACTATTTAATTAAATAAATTTTTATGCAACTAACACTACGAAAGAAAATGGATCTGAATGCGGTTTCATTGGACAACCAACCTATTGGTCTACTGTGAGTGGGTAAGAGAGTTTCAAGAGAATTATCTATCAAGAGTAGTATCTTCTAAGAAAATTATCTCTTGACCAGTTACATACTATTGTTTCTATATGGAACCCAGAATAAATCGTATTATTGACTGAATATTTAGCGCCTACAAATACTTCCATAAATTGGTTGAAACATAGAAAATATCTTAGTAGCCATTATTCGGAAATTTACCACTAAAAACACCAAAAGATTTAGAACTATAATATGAGAGAAAGCTTAAATTATCTGTGCAACATGCAACAATATCAGGATAAGCAATTAGATACAATCAAAACTAATCTATTGATGTCGAAGGCAGAAGCCGTGTAAGAAAGAAGAAATCGAGATATTGACAATCATATAGATCTCCTCAACTTTTAAACAGACCCACGAAACGACTGATAGCTATATTGGAGTCCAAAAGATCTCGAAGATCTCTCCTCTCGACTTCACAATAGGAAGGATTATTTATTATGTCGTGCCGATTAATTTTTTAGTTGATTCAATTATATACTTATATTGGTTTAAAACAGAAGAAAAAAAATATATAATTAAATAAATAATTGACTCAACTATTTATTTAATTAAATTGTAATCTAAAATTAGTTAAAACATTTAATTGTGCATATCTGTGGCATTAAGGAATAAGTGCTTAAGTCGACTTAAGCAAAATTTAAGTTAGTGGCACCTTTGGAATATCCGTCCTCCAAAGTACCCATGTGCAAAGTTTCAATTATTTTGTACCATTTTTGAGGAAGTTATAGCGAAATTTAATTCAGCTTATCTTTTTTCAATGTCTAAACGCATTGGGAAAAAAGCTTAAGAAACTACAAGCTATTTTTCCAAATCAAAAAATTTTTTTTCACATCTTATTAATTGCAACGCCTGCGTACTTTTTGTAGATCTAAAATAATTTCCAAAACATACGTCTGACTCCCATGTGTGAAGCTTAAAGATCAGCTATTTTTTAAAAAAATTAATTTTTAAATTTAAAATTGCTTTCCTACAAAACTTAAAAATCAGACTTAAGCACTTTTTCGTTTTTGCCACAGATATTATGCCTGTTAGTAATTTCTATGATACCCAAGCCAGGAGAAGACTATACAAAAGTAGAATCATAAAGAACCATAAGGCTTTTATTATACATACATACATATATGTGTGTCAAAGCATTTTGAGAAAATTTAAATAACTAAGCTGAACCCAATCCTAAGCGAGAAAGAATGTATTCTAAATCATCAACTTGGATTCAGAAAAACACTGTTCTATAGAATAAACACACAGTTTGGTAAAAGCCTTTGAAGAAAAAAAAACTGTTCTGTGCTTTCATCGACGTTTCTCAAGCACTCGATAAGATGTTTGATGAAGGTTATATATATTTCTAAAAATATATAATAATAATATATATTAATATATTTCTAAAAAATAAATAAATCTAAATTTTCCAAAAGTTTATACTGAAAGATGGAAATCTTATCCAATTGAAACCGGAGGAGTTCCCTAATATTTTATATTAAAAACCATTTCATGGTTGTATAATTCCGATTTGCTAACTAGCAGCCGGGTCCACACCTCACAGCTTTTCTAAGCGTTCTCGAAAGTCTCCAAAAAATTTTTGGATTTCACACATATACAAACAGTTGGTCACAGCTTTTACTATTTACGGATTCTTCTAACTGATCTTATAAGGCTTCATATGATTCGGATTCATCACTGTCTCTTCTAATTGATCTTGTAAGGCTTTGTCGGACCTATGAGGATTAGTAAGGAATTTTTCGTGATTCTATACACCTTCGCGGACGTGAATGCTATAGCATTCATTTTGCTAGTCACGTAAAATGACTAGAGTGCCATTCAGCTATAACAGCTAATAGCTGAATAACATTTAAGTCTGTTTTTGTAGCGCCCTGACATTTTTAGCGTCTACGAACATGTTAAGTTTAATACTGAACTTAAGAACTGAGATATATGATGTTAAGTCATTTAAGCTTAATTTAGCATTGTGATCGATTAATCGAATAATTTAATCAATACATATAATAGAACAGTAACTCATTTCTTGTCTGAATGTCTTTCTTTCTTTTTTTTGTGTTCGCATCACGTAAAAACTACTGGAAAATTGGATTGGAAAACTTTGCGAGAAGGTACCTTAGTATCCTGATTCCTGGATACTTTTTTTCCTCAAAACTATTTTATTTCCAAGAGAAAGTGGAGAAAAAGCAGTGAAAGTATGCTGATTTTTTACCGATTTAAAAATACTGCATACTTTAAGGCAGTATATTTTAAGCAATGTTTCGCAACAGATGGCGCTGTTTTAAAATAATGTGCAACTAATTTCCTGTCTATCTTCTACAGACCTTTACAACAATTTTGAAAATTTTAGAATTTTATCCAGGAATGGGTACCTTTATATAAAGTAAATACGTACGAGTCTTAAAATTTCAAAGCAAAATTGAACAAAATATTAATTATTTAATATTATGCTAATTACCCATAAAGTTTTATAGTAAAAATGCAATTTATTTGTTGGGGGAAAGAGCTAGTTCCTATACGTATTTCACTGGTTGCTCAGGCCAGATCATCAGAAAACCTTTTTCCTAATTTTAGAGAAGCCAAAAATAATCTATAAGTAATAAAATTCTACAAAACACAATGAGAATTATGATGTTAATAGAATAATATTACAGAATATTAAAGCTTCAACAAAACACCAACAAACAAACCACGTTTTTTTTTCCTTACTGTCCTTCTACAATTGGATGGTTTTTTGCCATCACTGAATGCAGACGTAAGGTGTGATGAAAAGCATAAACAAGTTAATTTTGTTCTCGCAAGAGAATCGAAAAAAAAACAAGTGTTGCCAAGGTTTGCACAAGCAGTTGCATATTTAGTTATTAATAAAAGTTATTAAAAAAATTTTTGGGAATGGCTTCTCTAAAATTAGGAAAAAGGTTTCCTGATGATCTGGCCTGAGCAACCATTGAAATACGTATAGGGACTAGGTCTTTCCCCCAAAAAATAAATTGCATTTTTATTATAAAACGTTATGGGTAATTAGCATAATATTAAATAATTAATATTTAAATTCCCAAAAATTTTATTAAGAACAAAATATTGTCAGGACGGACTTGCAACGTGTGTGGGTACAGCTTGTCAGTATTATAAAATATTACAATTTAAAATAGTTAACATATTTTTGAATTTATCTGGCAAAATATCTATTTATTTTAATTATAAGTTTTAATTTTTAAGTCAGTTAATCGATTGTTTTAAATTATTCGAGTAAATTATTCGATCATTTCCTTTGTGATTATTTGAAGAACTTGTGAAATAATTTAACAAAGTTAAACAATTTGTTTATTGTATTATAAAATCTACGTAAAATGGATACTCGATTCTTTGAATGTTGTTCTTCGATTTACAGTAAATTCCAAATAACTTTAAAAAATAGGTAATACATGAATTTTTTTTTTTTTTGTAATTCAAATCCCAACTTTGTATTATTTGTAGGGTATTTCTAAAACTTAATTAAACGCCTCCTCTAAAAAATTTAACAAAATATTATTTTAACAATTTTTATAAAAACCCGTTTAATATATTTTTTAACAATTCATTAAACACATGGTTAACAAGATTTTATAACAGATTTTAATCGCACCTGATCGAAGACTTGAAAGGATACCAAAATACATTAATATTAAATCTAAAGCTTATTTTACACGTCATGGTATTCGTTAAGCTGTTGACTAAGCAGTGTGTGAGAGAGGGAGGAGAGAGAACTACAAACGCAATAGCACAAACACATTAAATTGTCATTTAATATCAACTGTTGATAGTTGCTGTTATTTATGAAGTTTAAAAAGATTTATCATTTCGACTAGAATGGCTAATAGAAACCATTTACTTACAAAATGATTATTTCAACGACAGGGAATTTTACATTAATGGAAAAATAAATTAATTTGAAAGATCGCAGAACAAAAACAAAAATGTTTGAGAAAAATATTAAATGTTTGAAGAAAAAAAATTAAATGGTTAAAAATTAGCGAAAAGAACAAGAGATCTTTTTTAAAACTATAAGTGGTTATTTTGGCAGTACGAGGGCGATGTTAAAAATACCTAATTTGTATTAAATACGTGTCAAGAGCAATATAAGATCTACTTATTAAATTTGTGTTCAAAATATGGAGCAATCGTTTGAATAGTCTTATCATACACCTCTTGCCAGGATAAGCAGCAATTTTATCTCCTAACTCTACAGTACCATTAAGTTCCCTTAAGGCCTACTTATTCAATCGTAACTTTAACGTAGTGTTACACTGAAAATTATTTTTATTTGAAGTTCTCTTGCTCTCGTTTTGCTATCAATGCCTCGTTAAAATGTAAAGGCCGAGGCACATAGCATCCGTCATTGGTCGTCTTTTTCAACGGACCAGAAAGTTGAAATACAGGTTTTCTAATGAGCGTTGTCACAATCAGTACGTCTCCGGCATCGCTAAGCGCGAAAGTTGGGCAACTTTTAACGTACGTTGAGCAGTTTGATGGCTATCAATTGGTTTTTCTTTGTTTTGATTTAATTCTTGTGTTGAGTGGAAGCAAAAATAAAGCAAAATGAAACAAAAAAAAAAAATTAAATTAATTAAAGTAATATCCAAGGCATATTCATCAGGTAACCTCACTACGAAGGGGAAATATTAAGATAAAAATTTTATTTTTTTTTTTTATATGGATTTTGATAGTTCAACTTCAATTAAAGGGGAAAATTTTAAGTTTAACTGTCAAAATCCATAAAAAAAAATTTATTATTTTCGGCTTAATATTACCCCTCCGTAGTGAGGCTACCTGATTAATATGCTTTGGAAAAACCGTGAAACAAAGCTTTTCAAATGTTTTCTTTTCAGATTTAATATCTGTCAACAAAGTACTCATTGTATCAATTTCTTCCGTCGGTACTTTAATCACAGTAGGATATATCAAAGTATAACGTATGACGTATGGCGGCGTTACACTCCGTTAAATAACGTTCCGATAACTAGGCTTTTAATCTCGACTGCAGTGATTTCAGATTGACCACTGGTAGTTGTCTTCCATTTTTCTTACCACAGTCTGTTTTAATCTATACATATAATAAAACAGTAACTTACAGAGCTTTACAATAAGTTTTATTTTTATATAAATTTTTATATTTCATCCAGGGATGGGTAGCTTTATATAAAGTAAATACGTACAAGTGAAGCACTATTAAAGTACGATAAGAGTCTTAAAATTTGGTGTGGATTACTTTCAAAGCAAAATCGAACAAAATATTGTCAGGGCGCACACAACGTGTCCCACACACACACACACACACACACAGCTAGTCTATGCATATAAGAAAACAGTAACTTATGTCCTGTTTGTCGGTATGTCTTTTTTGTCTTCGCATCACGTAATAACTCCTTAATGGATTTTAACAAAATTTTGTAAGGAGGTATCTTAGTATCCTGATTCAAATATAGGATACTTTTTCCCCCAAAAATTTCTCATTTCCAAGAGAAAGTGGAAAAATAGTATTGAAAGTACACAATTTTACCGATGTACATATTTTAAGGCGGTATATACCCTTTATATAAAGTAAATCCACAAACCATAAAGCACTAAAGCACTAAAAAAGAAGGATCTTTGGTGTGATTTGCTTTCAAAGAAAAATCGAACAAAATATTGTAAGGACGCTGACGAAGTGGCGGGCACAGCTAGTTGCTAATATTTGTCTTCATCCACATTTAATATGTTTCTACCCGTAGTCCTTTGCCTGATGGACTGGCACAGTCTGCATGCATTGTCTTCTTTGATTTTATTTGTGGCCAGATGATAGCTAAAGCTTTCGTCACCTGTTACTAATACAGCTATGCAGCTTAAGGTACTTCGATTATATCCGAGCACCTTTTGGACTTCCTGACGAGGAGCTATTGCGTCAGGAGTACCTTATGAGATTAACCACCTCGAGTTATTTTTGCTAATCGAACGTTTAGATATAAACCACTGCACAACTTGTGAGGCCTCCTAGTCCATTCCTGTCGCTTTCTGATGGTTTTGTTTGTTTTAAACCAAGTTAGAAATTCATAAAATTTACACGACTAATGGAGAAAAGATGCCCTCTATACACAGAGCTCCATATGCACAGGTTAGTGTATAATAAAAGAGCAGGTGTACAGGTATCCACTCGTATACCAGCTCTTGCCCACGCAACCCTAAAGTATACATCCACATATAACTCCACAAAGGGTTAAGGTAACTTTTTATAGGAGAGTATAACTTCTCTCTTTATAAGAGAGTATAACTTCTCTCTTTATAAGAGAGTATAACTTCTCTCTTTATAAAAGGGTATAACTTCTCTCTTTATAAGAGAGTATAACTTCTCTCCGCTCGACCTAGCAGAGATAAGACCTGTTACAGAACATGTTACCAGTTACCGACGTAAGCTGTCAGCCGACGTATCGTGTAATTCTGAAACTACCCTCGTAAAACCTTTACGATTTTTTTAAGTGCAAATTAATATTTTTATTAAGTTATGCTTTTTAATTTTTCAATATAACAAGTGACTATCGCTTTTTATAGTTAACAAATTCCCACGAAATTTATTATTATTTTTATTTTAACAAAATAATTGATTATTAATATTTTCGCGTTGTTGTTTTTATCCAAAACCTGCAAAGACTTTTTTCTAGTTTTTCTTTTTAATTTTTAGTGGTTTAGGTGTGTGAAAAATAAAACAACAAACAAAAAAAAAAAACATTTAAAAACTATTAATTCTTCTTGCAGTGGAACTTATGGTGGGAAAAGTTCTAAATAAGTTTTAAAGCAGAGAAAAACAAGCTTGAACTAAATTTGCTACACGTAGTCAAAAGGAAATCAATGAAGCTTAAAATTTGTATCAAATCACCAATATCGTCATTGTCATTCCGCAACAATCATTTTAAAATTAAAATGACTCAATGTTTAGGTTCACTGTCAATGTTTTGTTTTAATTATTTTTTATTTTATTTAAGTTTAATTTTTTATTGTTAAACTAAACACTTTTTGGTACAAAAACAAATAACTCTTTGTGTTGTTTTTTTTTTTTTTGTTCAGATTTATTTAACTTTATATGTGTTTGTTGTGTGATTGTTTGATTTGGCAACGGTTACGCAAGACCTGCCAAGTGGAAAATTTGTTTGTCAATGTCATGATTTTTTGTTAGAAATGCAACCAAAAACTTTCGAGATTTTCGCAAAAATTTTCTAAAATATCACTTTATTTGAAATAAAAATAAATTGAAATTTTTTTTTTTGCTGAAAAAACCTCAGATTTTTATCTTTAAAATTTATTAGCACAACATGTTTAAACATGTTTTATTTTTTGTTTTGCTTTTAAACTTTTACATTTTTTCAATGAATTTTTATGAGATTGCAACATTAAAAAGAAGCAAAGACCTCAAACACGTGCTAGTTTTGAAAGATTTTATGAATGATCACTTGAATTGGTTGTATGTTTGGCTATGTTTTGCGACCATAAAGATGTGTTCATGTCCACTTTAACACTCTTGTTCGATGCAACATTGTGCATATGAACGATAAGATTTAATGTAGTCAAAACATAGAAAAATTGAGTTAAAACAACTTTATAAAACCGGTTTTCCGAGCATTCGTTTGATTTTGTTAAGACTGTGCAAAAATTTTGTTATTGAACTGTAATAAAATGGCAACAAAATTTAAAACTCGGTTATTCGTCTAACCAATTAAACGGTTATTTGTTTTATCAATTGATAATCGGTTCCGAATAATGCATATTACTTAATAAAATGAAATAAAATAAACAAATTTGCAATATTTAAACGCCCTAAAGTCATCGGTTACTTGAGTATTTGGTTAAATTTAAATAGAATAAAAGAAACTGTTTGCTCTAGTTTAAACAATACTATAATTTAAGCACCTAAGTTCTCGGCTATTCGATTATTTAGTTGATTAAACGAGCGTTAAAAAATGTAAATTAATATTCGATTGTATTTCAGTTATTTATTTTGCATCACAATCTAAACATATAATAAAATAGTAATTCATTTTCTATCTAAGTTCGCATCACGTCAAAACTACTAGATGGATTTTAACAAAAGGAGGTACCTTAGTATCCTGATTCCAATATAGAATGCTTTTTCCCGCAAAAATATATTATTTCCAAGAGAAAGTGGAGAAAGCAGTAAAAGGACGCAATTATTTTAGTAAGGATGATACGCTTCACATAAATGTAAAGTAAATACATAAACCATAACTGAACCACTAACCGATATGCATAGTTTAAGGCGGCAGTTACTTAAGTAAGGATGAGAACCTTTATATAAAGAAAAGTAAGGATCTTTGGTGTTGATTCCTTTCAAAGAAAAATCGAACAATATATTGCAAGGACGCTGACGAAGTGGCGTGCACAGCTAGTATTATATATTTAAGTATTTTCTTTATTTTTATAAAATAAGATAAAATTTTTAAAAATAAATTTCTTGCAACCGACTAATCGGTTAAGTGATAAATCGATTAAAAATACATATTTACTCAAATCAGTATGAATAGTTCTTATAAACCTTCTTAATTATTTTGGAATATAATAATTACTACTACCCGATTACAAGGTTATGGCCGAGATAAATTCTTTAAAATTATCAAATTACAATTTCAAGCTAAATTAACCGATTGTTTAACTTATCAGCAAATTTAGTCGTTATTAGGAATTTTAGTAAAGATTCGATTGTTCGGTGTAGAAGAATTAAAAAGAAATGTTTACTTCTTAAGACACATTAAATATGCAAATTTCCATTACGGAACGTCTTTAATACTAAAAGTAATCGGTTGTTTTTTATCGTTAACATGGCTATATTTCACTACCGAAAAATAGTAGCATAAAAAATAGGTAAAAAATAAGTCATATATTTTCCTTGTATAAAAAAAACTATAGTTCGTTAAACGGAAATTAACCTATTAACTAAATAACCGAGTAATAATTTTGTTAATATATTAACGAAATAACCGAATAATAATTCCGTTAATAGGTTAATATTGACGAAAAACCGTATAATAATTTATTTAATAATTCCATTTCGTAAAGCTGTATATTGTATTGTTTTCTTAAATTATTCTAAAAGAAAGTAAAAAATATAGTAAGTAAGTTTTTGCTAATCGGTTACACGGTTCACCTTTGTAATCGAATAAAAAAGTTATTGTGTTATGGAATTTTTATTATTATTTTTGGAATATAATAAATACCATATTATATATAAAATGTCTTTAAAAAATAATAATAGCAAACGGTTTTTCGAATATTCGTATAATGGTTCATCAGTTACAAGAATATTATTATTTATTTAAAAACAATTTATTAACTAATAAACTGTAAGTTAAAATGTATGGGATCAGCTAATTATTCAGATCATATTGAATCGGTTAGTTTGATAGCCCTAAAACAATCGAATAACCGATTATCCGATTAACAGATTAAGAAATATTTAAAATCATTTCATTTATATAATTGGGCTTTTTATACTCTTCACCACAATATAAGAGAGTATATAAGTTTTTCACCCAGTTTGTAATTTCTACGAATACCCGAATAATCGTTAAGTAAAATACTCTAAAAGATCTCAACTAAAAAAAAATAGATATAAAAAATCCACTACACTTCAACTTTATTTCATTTTCTGCTACTCTTGCATCTCATAAATGATGAACAACTTTTTAGCGACAAGATCATAAATCAAAAATTTTCAACTTCTTTATTACAAGCGACTAAATTCTGTTTAGATTATTTTCAAAAATAGAAATAACAACAACAAAAAAAAGACAATCGGAATAAATTAAATATCTCAACTTTAAAAGCTAAAAGGAATAAGAATTAAAAAAAACAGTGATTGCATTTTGATAAGTTTTTTTTTTCAAGTTTAAAAGCTGGATGTAAAAGTCTTGTACAAAGAGTGTAAGAGGGTATAGTTATGATGTGTTACAGCACGGATGCTAAATATTTGCCTGGCGGACTAAAAACTATATATACTCACATACTCTTACTTTAAGTGAACGTTAACTGCATGAAGGCAACGAGTGAGTGGTATTTAATATTACTAAACATATTTTGACTACTCGTGTTAAGCGTTCACACAGGGGCACACACACACATATTTATACATACGCACGTAAACTAGATAGCAAAAAGCCATTAATAAAACTAACTAAATTCGTGTTAATGAAAGTGGTTTGTTGTTAAATATTTATATGAAAACTGCAGTTGTTTTATATTTACATAAACTATAGATGATAATTCCTAACAGATTGATAAGCAAATATGAAAGCTTATTTTTATTAATATTAAAAAAAAAATTATAAGAAAAGTTAGCTGAATGGAATGAAATTTTTAAGTTTGTGCAGAACGTGTTTTGTTGGAACTGCACAGCTTATAATAGTGTTATTCAGCTAGCTGAATCAAATAATGTTAAATGAAATCGCACCAAACTATTGATAAAAACTATAGAAAATCAACTGTACTGAAATAAATTATTTAAAAAAATTTTAATAACTATTTGTGTTTGTTATTCACGCCAGAATGCCTTATTTTGTTTAAGGATTTCAAATAATTTACCAAACTTATATAAAAAGTACGTAACTTAACCTAGCTAAATCATAAATTGTATTGAGCTGCTTTAACTTTGTATATTTGATAAAGTTAATAGCTGAATATAATTCATGTCTATTTTTGCAGCTCCCTGAAATTTTTAGCGTCCGCGAACGTGTTAATGTCGAATTCAGCAAGGGAATATTTTAACATACATACCTTAAATAATAATGATATATTTATTCAGCCTGCTGAATTTAAAAAAATCAGCGTTTTAGGAAATTTTAAAAACTCATTAAAAAAATAATTCTATTCAGCTAAGGAAATTCAGCTAGACAAATATCTTTTTTAATTAAAATGCTTAAAAGTTATTACTCTCCTTTAGCTGAATTAAAAAAACTTTAAATATTTGCTTTGGTTATCATATTAAGCCGGCTTATAACAATGTTTTGAATAAACAATTTAGCCAGAGTTGTTGTAGTTTTTAAGAACACTTTAAGAATATATTCATTTCATTTCGCGGAACTGTTATTTCTTAACAGTTCCGCGGAGGACGCTAAAAATTTTAGGGAGCTGCAAAAATAGGCATGTATGCTATTCAGCTATTAGTTATAACAGCTGAATAGCATTTATGTCATTTTGCATCACTATGAAAATTAATGCTATTAGCATTCATGCTTACAAACGTGTTAATTTATTTATATTATTTATATTTGATTCTAATTTTTTTAATATGAAGTTACATCAATTATTAAAAAACCTTAACAAATGAATAAAATCAAATAAAAAGCTATTTATGTAATATAAATTGTGTTTTTTAGGAAAGTGCATTTAGCTGAATTGGGTTATTGTATATTCAGCTAGCTGAATTACGAAATAACTTAAAATATTTAATAATAAAATATATATAAATAAATTACATGACTGAATTGATTTTTTTTTTTAACAAAAAAAAATCGCACCCTCAGTGCTAAATTACAATACTATCAAAGTATTCATTTCAATATTCAGCAACTATTTTAGTAAAAAGGTCTTAAAACAACTGAAATAATAATGGGTTAAATTGATTTATTTTAATAATTTCCAAAATTCAGCTAGCTGAATTCCGATAATTTAGGGCATTCATGTGGTTTTTTATTTAAACTTTATTTTTTTACACTTTTTTGGTGTTTTTGCGGTATATTTAAACAAATACTTTAAAAATTTTACTTATTACAGTTGTTTTATTTTAAGTGTTTTACAAATCAAAAGTAAGAAATGATGCTAAGCAAAAGAAAATGTTGCTTAACAACAAATTTCCAAATAAAAACGTTAAAGGCAGTTTAAGTAAACGCCCTTACGCCTCTATTTTTAATATAAAAGAAAACACAATCCCCCCAAAAAAAGAATAAAAAAGCGAATACGAAAAACCCTCAAAGGCTTCAAGGCCAAAAACAGGCACTAACAACCAGAAATAAAATCAGCTCGTGTATATTGACTGACTGACAGACTACACTATTTTTTTTTTTTTTTAATTTTTGTATACTTAAGCCACAAACTAACAAACCTTTTTTTGATTTTATTATTTTTTGGCCTGCACTAAAAACACAAAAAGTAAAAGAGAAAACAAGGCTTCAGTTTGTTGTTAACAAATCAACTCAATAAACGCATTGTGACTTATCACTTAAGCCCTAAATCTACGAGAATATAAAAGAAAAATTGAATAAAACATTAAATGAATTATGATGTTCAAATTCAGATATGTTTTCTTCTTTAGCGCATAAACATATTTACGCATATTTATAAGTAAAACAACAACAAATAATACAATACCTTAACCCAGAAAAAGGCGTTAAAAATTACATGAAAATCTATTAAGTCTCAACTCATCATCAGCATCTACAATATTAGCAGCCACATCGTCAATCGTTGTAAACGTGTGCTTAAGCAGAGAGTTCAAACATTAAACATGTTTTAAAAGCAATTTTTTATCTAGAGTTTCACAGGTTTAAACTGTTAAGTGCTCAAGTATGCACAACTAACTGTTGAACTATTGCCACCTTTTTGAGTTGGCTCAAAGAAAAAGTTTACAAGTAAAAGATGCTGCATTCAGTGTACAACAATCAACGAATGCCCTTGTTATAAATGTTTACGTGCTAAATGCTTTACGTGCATGGCTTTGAATCTGTTGTGCCTGGTATTAAAGGTTTTTGCTTTGTTGCGTATGAGATCCATAATTATTATTATAATTTATTGTACGCACGCGTTAATTTTGTTTTCTGTTACCATTAAATAATAGCATTTAAACGTTTTTTACAATAAATTTGTTTATTTAATTTTTATTGTTACGTTGTCGTCCATTTTGTTAACACATATTTCAACAAGCTGATGTTGACATTAATAATTAAAATTAAACGTTTTTTTGCCATTACAAATTAATTAATTAAAACAGTTTGGTAATAAAAAAAACACAGTTTAAAGCAATTGTATACAATTTTATTAATACTTGAATAACTTGAGAATAATATGTACAATTACTGCAAAGATTGTATATTTAATAGAAAACAATTAAATTCAGCTAGCTGAATTGCAGTAAATTTCTACAATTTATTACAATAATTTGTATGTTCAGTAATTTTAATACAAAACTATATAATTCAGCTAGCTGAATTTTCAAAAAATTGCAGTTAAATCCTATATCACACTTTTCAGCTTTCTGTATTGCTGTTAAAGTCTATTATGAAAAAGAAAGTTTAAATCAAATGTGAAGTTATTGTGTAGTTGTAGAAAATAAAGCAATTCAGCTAGCTGAATGCAGTAAATTCTTGATATAATACAACATTTTGTATTTTCATTAATTTTAATATAAATTTTTCAAATTGGGTTAGATAAATTGTAGTTAAATCCTATAATTGTAACATACCTTCAACGAATTACATATATTGCTCCTAGATTCTATTATTTGAAAATAAAGTTTAAATAAAATTTTAAGTTATTATGCAGTTTTTAGCTTTATTAAAAATATTGAAGCTATTCAGCATTTCAGATTATCAAATCGTACATACTGGCAAAATGTCTGTCACACACATACACTTTTAATACACACTATCATACTTTTTGAATCATGGCCTTTAGCTACTCATATTTTAACCAGCAATTGAATCATGTAGCACTACGAATCGTCCAAATTTAAAATTAATTTATATATCTGAATAAACAGATCATTCAGCTAGCTTGAATATGTAAATACTTTTCAGAAAATAATTATTATTAACACTTTCGTAGACCTAAATGCTATAGCATTTATTTTCATAATGATGCTTAATGACGTGAATGCTATTCTGCTATTACAACTAATAGCTGAATGGCATTCATGTCTATTGTTGCAGCTCCATGAAATTCTTAGCGACCGCGAACGTGTCAATTCAGCTAACTGATCTCAAGAAAATTGATCAAAACTGTAAATGATTTATGACAACACCAAATTTTTGATTAATTTTCTTCTATAAGTTAAATGTTAAAAATCTTTTTTTGAAATGTGTAATGCAACGTTAAAAAATAAAAACTTCTAATACATTTTATATTTGTTGGAAAATGTTCTACAACAAAGTTCTAAAAGCAAAACATATAGAATGTCTGAACGGATGTTGCTGACGTACATCCGTTGTACATGTGTGTCAGACTCATACACACATATGTATATACACAAATGGCGTCACAGATTTAATTCCGATTTAAAATTTTATGTTTACTTTATTTTCTTTTCTTAAAAATGTTTTTTGTTCGTTGCCATATTACAGATATTCAATGCCGATTTTTTGTTGTTTGTTTTTATTGTTAAACGTTGATTATTCTCGCCAACAATAAATCCGGAAACTGTTCCCATGTTGTAACCTTTGCGATTTTTATCAAGTTTTCCAACACACTATTTATTTTTTTTTTTTGTTTTTTTTTTGCAATAATCTAAAGTTAAGTTTCTAAACTAAAACTATGATTTTTTATTAACGTTGCTGTTTGTATTCGCGAACACATGCAAGATTTTCGTTTCATTATTGTTTCAATGTGCGATTCACCTGCATAAAATTTATTTTTTTTTTTTTTTTGCTAAAATAAAAAATCGTTAATAAAATTATCTAGATTCTTGATTTTATGTTGTAAATAAATAATAAAAGAGCATTTAGCTGTATTTAATAAAAATAAATAAAAATCAAACGGAATAATTTTTTAAAAGTGAACAATGAACTTAAATTTAATGTTTTGTGTAAATTAGATCTTTAATAATCAGTAATTTACCTTGAATAAAATAGATTAACTTAGCTGAAGTTCTAAATAACAGGCGTTGTATAAACTTCAGCTTTTTGAATAGTCCAAATATAGATTGATACTCTAAAACATAAAATTAATCATCTGCAAATTATATTAATTCAGCAAGCTCTCTTAAAAAATATAAGTATATTCTAATTCTAAAAACTGGCATCAACATCATAAAAAATGATAAGTAAGCCACATAATTGTCGCAAACTGTTAAATATAATATAGAACTCGCTTAACACGTTCGCGGACGCTCAAAATTCGATGTAGCTGAAAGAATAGTGTTGAAAAATGACTTGAATGCTATTCAGCTATTACAAATAATGCTATGAATGCTATTCAGCTATTAAAAATAATAGCTGGATAGCATTCGCTTCATTTTGCATCACGTGAATGCTTCACGTCCGTTAATAACCTACGCAAAAGACAATGATAATTTTAAAAATTAAATCTCATAAAACTAATCATTTAGGTTACAAAAATTTACTATAGGCCTATTCAGCTAAAGAAATTTCTTTATAAACCAACTAATGAGTAAAGGATCATTGTTGAGATAGTAAAAAATACAATTGTATTACATGTTTCTATTTGAGGGTATTTTAGGCTTACTCAGCAGGCTGAATTGTTTAGCAGTTTAAGACAGAACAATACGGCAATTACAAATATACAAAATATGATTAAAATCAAATTCAGCTGATTAAACTACTCGCAGCGATGGATTCAAATTTGCTAAAAGAGTATTTTAGGTTCATTCACCTAGCTGAATTTCTTTCAAATTAACGCAGAAATATAAGAACGTTTCAAAAATTTGCTTAGCTACATAAATTTTATAATATCTTCAGATTTAGGCTTTTTCAGCAAGCTGAATTGGAATAGAATTGCACATATAACCTACGGATTATGGCACCTGGAAAAATAGGCATGAATGATATTCAGCTATTAGTTGTAATAAATGCTATTTAGCTATTAGTTGCTATTCAGCTATTACAACTAAGCATTCACGTCACTCCTCATCACTATGCAAATGAATGCTATGACATTCACGTCCGAGATCGTGTTTAATATACATATATTACTTTTAAATTTGTTTAGCTTGCTGAATTACTTCTAAATTTAACACAGAACAATATAGCCACTTTAGACATATATATAATATCATATATAGATATTTTAAATATACCAAATATCCAGTTTAGGAGAACAGATGTTTTTAGACTTATTCAGCTAGCTGAATTACTTTCAATTTAAACCAGAACTATAAACTCTTTTTTATTTCTCCTAAAACTATAAAACTAGAAGAATTTCAGATAGCTAAATTTTATGAAATATTAAAATTTATGTGACGAAACGGAATTCAGCTAGCTGAATTTATTAAATGTTAAAATGTATGTTACGAAAAGAAGATTACAATTATTAAGTTAGCTGAATTGCTTTAAAATGAAATTAATTGTAAAAAGAATAATTTAGATATGAAATTAATATTAAAAAATTATGAACTCAGCTAGCTGAATATAAGCATAAGCAGATTTAAAAGAACTCCATGCAGATGTTTCATTATTGTTTGTTTTTTAAAGCTAACTACTAAAACTTTTATACATAAATATATTTGCTGGGCAAATTAAACGACAAACTAAACATGCTTACTGATTTTAGCTTGTGTCTGATGCAATAAAATTACAAATCAAAACAAACAAAAAAATACACATTTTAATTGTCGGCTTTATTTGATCAACAATTGTCAAGGTTAATTTTTTTTTTCTAGTAGTTAGCTTTTTATCTATTATTTTTTTTTAATTCTTTTTACAGTTGATTGAAACAAAAAAAAAAGAAAAACTGTAGTCCACAATCCCCTACAAACTTCAGTTAAAACTGTCTGAAACATTCGAACAAATTGTGGCAGCAACAGTTACACAGTCTTAGAAAAATGCTAACATTTGGAATTTTTAATTAAAAAAGTAATTTTTTCTTTAAAATTCCTACAAAACTAAATGCATTTTTTAACAAGTAGAATTTTAATAGAGAGAATTCAGAAGCTGAATAAAATCATAAAACACCTGTTGCGTGTAGTTTTTACGTTTTTTATTTCGCTACAATTTTAAACAATAAAAAACTGGTCAAATTGTTTTGTGATTTCTGCATTAATTGTTGCTAGTTTATTGTATTATTATTGTTTTTTATTTTTTTGTTTTGTAATTATAAATTGCTTATTGTTTTTGAAAAAAAAAAATATTATTCTGGTGCCGAGTGTATGAAATATTGTTTCCGTTGTGCAATTTTTAAAAACCCAAGTTGCATACTTATAAATTAAAACATATGCACATATATTTAGTAAATAAACTACAAAAAATTATATAAGTATATTGAAAATCAAATATTCGCTGTTACAAAAAAAAAAAATCCTAATAAACATTCAAACAATGCATTGAAAACTATAATACTTTTGCTACAACTTTTTATTTTCCATGAAATCTAGTCAATTCTAAGAATTTGTTTTATTACGTTAAAGTTCAAGTTTTCAAATTGCATTCGGCAATTGTTGTTCTGTTATCTTATACCTATACAAAATCGTTTAAATACGAGGTAGGCAGCATAAGTATCCAACACAGCTGGTCAGTCTTTTATAATTTGGGTGTAAGATTCTTCTATGCAGCAATTATTTGCAGGAGCTCAAAACCTATAGAGTTAAGCCCTCTTTGAATTAAACTGTTCTGCTTTTTACAATAGGCTGATTTTTTTAAGTTTAGAAAATTCTCTCTTACCATATTTTATTTAATTATGAACATTTTTCTTTGAGTGTAAAACCTGATTATTAAAAAAAAAACTCTTTTAAATTCTTGATAAGTTATGGACTTCTTTTTTAAGATTCATATCAATTGTGTTAAAGAATTCTATCTATTGCTCTGCTTATTACATGCTAATAATTGTCAATATAAAGCAAAACGATTTCTGAACAAGTGTAAAAACCAAGGTACCCTTCAAAGGTCTGCTATGCAATTTTATCACCCTGATTTTAATCTTTCATCAATCAAACTATAAATGGCAAGCAGAAACATTGCTTTACGCAAAACTTTAAATGGTCAAAATGGTAACAACAACAACAGAAACAAAGTTTTCGCACCTTTTACAATAATTATCTTTATTGATCTTAAAAATCATAATTCTTCAATATTTTTTTTTTTTTGTAGTCACAAGTTAAGGAGTTGAATATAAATTGTTCTTCTAGAAATATTGACAGGAACGTGTCAAGGTGTGAAGGATGATTTTTAAAAACTTTTATGGAAATATCAAGAAAAAATATGCTCATGAACAATTAAAACTTTAATTTGGTGTACAACAATTTTTGCTGAATTGGCAAAAAGGGTTATCGCTGGTACGATTTTTTATGCATTTTTAGGAAAAAAAAATCACTTTCCTTGTTTTAACATGAATTTTGAAGACTTTATTCTAAGCTTTTTAAAATTGATGAAAAACATTTAACATTTTTTCTATATTATAATTTATATTTGCAATTATTTTATGTGCAAATATTTTATGTGATATTTATGTACATAAAAAATAATATTTTATATTTTTACTCTAATAATAGGTGCGATCCCGAACTTTTTGGGAAAAGTTCAGTGGAATGAGAGAAAACAAAAATAAACTCTCTTAGAGACAAAAATGCCCAAAAGTACGGGAACACTAAAAACCAACTTTATATACCAAAATGTGCTGTCAAAGTGTTTTGCATGCATTCGCACATAATAAAAATTAAAAACACAAATATTTTGTATACATGACACTTTTTTTCTAATCTTTTATGAACAATTTTTTAAATAATAGTTTTTTTATTTTCACAATCAGTCCAAATAAAAAGTTTGGGCTGTTTCGTGTAAAAAGAAGAAGAATACTTTCTCTCAAAATTACTCTCTTTTACCCAATCTTGCAGTACGGGAACAGTTTTCGGTATAGTTGGGATCCCTAGGGCTCCCAATGTTGAGTACGGTATCGCACCTAATAATGAATATTTTTCAGAAAAATAAAATAAAAATCAAACTTTTTATTAAAGCTTTTAAAAATTCCAAAAAGAGTTTTTTGTTAGGTTTTGCTAACAATATACGTATATGTATATATATAATTTTTTTTAAATTTTAATATTTTTAATAAATTACAAAAAAATTAAAACCCTAAAATTCGCCAAAATAGAAAAAAATCGCCAATATATAAATGACTAGAGAAAAGACAGAAATTTACAATTTTTTGCTGAAAGCAATACGAAATTTATTTGTTAATATAATAGGAGAATTCTGAAGTTAGAGTTTTGTTATATAACTAATATGCTGTACCACCTTAAGGTATTTGTCATCGTCGCACGTTGGGTTGAAAGTCCCCATAAATGCTCTTAATTGAAAATTTATATTTTTAAAAATTAATCTATTTCAGGTTATAGTAAACAAAATTGTGCATCACTATTTATTTTTTGAGGTTAGGATTTTCATGCATTAGTATTTGACAGATCACGTGAGATTTCAGACATGGTGCCAAAGAGAAAGATGCTCAGTATGCTTTGACATTTCATCATGAATAGACTTACTAACGAGCAACGCTTGCAAATCATTGAATTTTATTACCAAAATCAGTGTTCGGTTCGAAATGTTCAAATGTGACAAATTTTGTTCAGCGATGAGGCTCATTTCTGGTTGAATGGCTACGTAAATAAGCAAAATTGCCGCATTTGGAGTGAAGAGCAACCAGAAGCCGTTCAAGAACTGCCCATGCATCCCGATAAATGCACTGTTTGGTGTGGTTTGTACGCTGGTGGAATCATTGGACCGTATTTTTTCAAAGATGCTGTTGGACGCAACGTTACGGTGAATGGCGATCGCTATCGTTCGATGCTAACAAACTTTTTGTTGCCAAAAATGGAACAACTGAACTTGGTTGACATGTGGTTTCAACAAGATGGCGCTACATGCCACACAGCTCGCGATTCTATGGCCATTTTGAGGGAAAACTTCGGAGAACAATTCATCTCAAGAAATGGACCGGTAAGTTGGCCACCAAGATCATGCGATTTGACGCCTTTAGACTATTTTTTGTGGGGCTACGTCAAGTCTAAAGTCTACAGAAATAAGCCAGCAACTATTCCAGCTTTGGAAGACAACATTTCCGAAGAAATTCGGGCTATTCCGGCCGAAATGCTCGAAAAAGTTGCCCAAAATTGGACTTTCCGAATGGACCACCTAAGACGCAGCCGCGGTCAACATTTAAATGAAATTATCTTCAAAAAGTAAATGTCATGGACCAATCTAACGTTTCAAATAAAGAACCGATGAGATTTTGCAAATTTTATGCGTTTTTTTTTTAAAAAAAGTTCTCAAGCTCTTAAAAAATCACTCTCTATAAATTCAAATCCGGTTTGGGGAAGCTTGGGTAAAAAAAATTTTTGGAATTGGAAAAAAAATTTTTGGGTTCTTTGCGATAAGAAGGAAAAAAAATTGTTTTCTATTTAAACATCAAAGAAAAAATTCGTGTATGCTTAGCAACGTGAATAATTGTTTTTTAACTTTCTTTTTGTTTGTTTCAATTGTAAATGTTTTGTTTTTTTTTTATCGTGGTATTATTATGTCTAAAAGTGATGTGAATAAAACCAGATCAAAAATATAGATCGAGTTCAGACAAAAAACCGAACTTATAGTTGACCAACCAAAACCAATTACAAAAATCGACGTTGAACTAATCAAAAAGTTATATACTATTTTAGTTGCTGTATCGTGCGGTCATCAGATTAATGTTGAAAAATTTAGAAAATTTACTTTATCGACTGCAAAATACTTTGTTGAAAAATACCCATGGCATAACCTGTCTCCCACTTTACATAAATTTTTAATACATGTTCCGCAGATTATAACTCATGCACTGTTACCTATTGGGCAGTTGTCGGAGGAAGCACAGAAAGCTCGTAATAAAGATTTTAAATCATACAGAGAACATTTTTCACGGAAATGCTTTCGTAAAAACTCCAATGAAGATATTTTCAATAGATTTTTAATTAGCGTGTTACACAGCAGGTATTGGACCTTCTATTATCTGAAATTTCTGAAGAAAATAATTCCGATGATATTTATTTTTGTGACAGCGAATATGAAGTCTAATAGTATTAAACATAAAATGTAAATTTATATTTTTAAAAACTTTTTTATAAATTAAGATTAGTATAGTCTATTTCCGGGAAAATTTTGTATGGGGGCTATACGAAATCATTTACCGATTTCGTGGAATTTTTGTATGTTGAGTTACTAATCTAAAAAAAATCAAATTGCCCAAATTTCATTCATTTATCTTTAAATATGGAGCTTTAAAAATGGAAATTTAAATCTTCATACGATCTGACAAACGAACGTTTAAATTTTTTTTTTTTTTTCAAAAATGATTTTTTTTAGTAGTAAGGACCCACTTAATATTACGAAACGAAAAAATAAGTGCTATCTCTAACGCCTGAATTAAGAGCCGTTTTTAGCAATTTCAACCCAGTGTGCATCATCTTATTTTGATTTTATTTGATTGGAATTACACTGCAGATTAAGTGCAGCATGTACTATATGTATTCATATAATTTATAGCATCAAGAAAATTATACTTTATACTATTTCGCAGATGAGTTTTGGTGGAGTTTATAATTTAAAGCCCTCTTTCTATACAGGAATTCCCAGCACATCAACTACGAAAGTTATGTGCTGGTAATTTCCTCATTATCCATTTTGATAATCCTTAATTCAGTTTCTAATATTGACTAAAAGTCAACGAAAAATCGCCAACTAATTGAAATAACGCCAAAAAGTCGTTATGTCGTCAAATCAAAAAGTTGTTCGCCAATTAAGATTAATAATTCTTGCAAAGAAAAACCGACTTCAAAATAGTTAGAAGGACACCAATTCTAAACTAAAAATGTAAGAAATAATCTGTATGAATTAGATTTAAACCAACTAAGAGATGCGCCACAATTAGAGGGAAAAAAGTAAAGACTATGTGAATGTTAAGCCTCTCCCTATTATTGTTCAAAAGTTAGGCTATTTTCACCAGCATCCATCTTTTATGGGTACACCGTTCAAGCCTCTGTCTATAGCGGTTTCAAAGATAGGATCACATCACCTATTCGGATACCCTTTAATTTACAATTTTAAATTAAATACCTGTTGTTATAGTGGACTTGGCTACAAAGATTAGTTGTAAATTTCAATTGTCTGTCTATAACGGTTCAAAACTTTAACCATATATATCAAATTATATGAACTATTGGGACACCCTTTACATTATAATTCCAAATATTTATACTTGTTATTATACTAGAAAAAGTAGTGGCCATTCTGCCTAATTTTCAACAGTTTGTGTTTAACGGTTCAAAAGATAGGGCCATGTAGACCAAATTACATAATTCATGGGGACACCCTTTAATTTCAAAATTCAAATTGTATACTTGCTATAGTGGACTTTGCAAGACAGGTTCCTTGTAAATTTCAGCTGTCTGTCTATAACAGTTCAAAAGTTTGGCCACATACATAGAATTACATTAACTATTGGGACACCCTTTTATTTCCTAATTCAAATTTTATACTTTTTGTTATAGCTGACTTAGCAATACAGGTTCTTTGTAAATTTTAGCGGCCTGTGTAAAATTGTTCAAAAGTGTGGCCATATACATCAAATTAAATGAACTATTGGAGCACCCTTTTTATTTAAAATTTAAACATTTTATTATAACGGTCATAGTAATCGATATTCTGTCATATTTTCAAGGTTTTGTCTATAACGGTTCAAAACATAGGCCCATATGGCTCAAATTATGACACCTATGGGGACACCCTTTAAATGTTAAACTTATTTTTTTATTAATTTCTGCTGCTGGAAACTAAAGCGACACGCAATTTTTTAAAATTTTAATTTTATGCCCTTTACGGTTTTTAATACACGTAAAAAACATATAAGTTGTATGGGGACAACCTTTAATTTTTAATATAATGAACTGTTCTTAAAATGGGACCAACTTGAAAGCATAACCTTTCAAACACAGAAAAATTTTTAAATCGGTTCAGAAATGGCTGAGTTCTGCGCTTACATACAAAAAAAGCAACATTCAGACGAATTGATAGCTTCCTTCTTTTTTGAAGTCGATTAAAATTCGGCACGTTTGGTGAGAAGTCGTCATTACTGGCAACCCTTATCACTATCAATTTATTGTACTAGAGGCTGGTTCACACCATAATACTTCTATTAATAATTTTCTATAAAATGCAACCCTAATCTAATCTAAATCATCATGTCACGGCTTTATTTTTCCTCAAAAGTATTAATACTTGTATGATAGTGTGAAACGGTATTAAATCAGGACATGGTTCTCATTGTGATCTCAGTACTTTAACGGACAAAAAATTTAAAAATTGACGTCTGTAAACGTGTTAAGAAGTATTTTTAAAAAAATTTTTTTTTCTTTAATATTATCACCTAATTTGTAATTTAATTAATTCTTTTTTAGAAAGAATAAAAACGAACTTAAGCTTGACTATTATAAATTTCATTGTATGTAAAATACATAAATAGTTCGACTAATAATAATTTGAAATTTTCAATTTCTTTTTTTTTTCAATATTATAAAGGGTATTCCGGTAGGCTAATACACGTATTAGTGTGCTCTTCTATCAGTCTGGAGGTTGCGAGTTTGATTTCCACCAAATACTCTAGATGTTTCACTACGACGAATATCGAAAAATTGGTGCATTTTAATTAGGTTTTAGTTAAGGTTCAATAATTTTATTAATTGATTCAATTATATATTTGTTTAAAACAGAACAAAAAAATTCCCAATTAAATAAATAAATAATCAAATTTTAATCTCAAAATAATTAAAATCTTTAATTGGTGCAAATACATTTTTCTGTGTAAATATATCATCTCCAAAAAATATATAATATATATATTTATATTTTTTGGAGATGATGTAACAAAGCACACCAGGTGTTGAAAGTAGCTTAACTACTGAAGTTTGGATTATTTTCCCTGTTCTAGCTATAAAAAGTCCAAATATTTAAAATTTTTTTTTTAACTAATTTAACTTTTTTACCTAAATGATTTCACTCATAATCCTTTTCAAAATTTACTAAGCCATTTAAAACTGCAGGAAGTTATTATTCACTTATTAAGTCCATAGTAAAGTATAGTTATATACAGATCACTTAAAGGACCATCACACTTAGCATGAAATTGCATTCCTTTTTTAAATTTTGCTTCTAAATCAAGACATTTCCTGCACTTTCAGCAGCTGTTTGCTACTACATTCCATTAACCTACCGTGTAAGTAAAAGGTAACAAACAACAATAGATAAATTAACTTTGTTCTCGTAATAGATTCCTTTTCTGTCTCTACCAAATACTCTTGGGATGATAGTTGTTATTAAATTTTAACTCTGATTTATACGCTCCTACAAGAAGAAAAACAAAAACGAAAACTCATAATTAAAAGCACTTTCATAAATCCACAACTTTTAAGCCATCCTCAATGATTTCGAGAGTAAAAAAGAAGAAAGAAAAAAAACGCCAAAACGACACAAACAGCCGTTGGGACTATTGCAACTATGCGGCTTCGCGGTGCGACGCGGTGTGGCGTTGCAATCCACAGACACAGAAACTAAACTCAAACAGTAGTTGAATGTGTAATTTTAATGTAATGAAATATAATGGTATTTTGAACATTTATAGAGTTATAAATAAAGATATTGATCTTGATTTTTATTATCATCATTTTAAAACAACGCATACGAATGTGTGAGACGGAGTTCTGTTTTTGTTTTTTTTTTTTTTTGCTTTCCTTGAACGTGTTGTTTGAACAAAACAACACGTTCAAATGATTTGTTGTAAAAAAACATAAAGATTCGACTGCATTGTATAACTATATTTATGTGTATCTATGTATATATACATATGTATGTATATGTAAGTCTGTATTCCAGTTTTTATTTTAGAGTTTTTAAGTGATTGCTTAATCGTTACCGTGTGCTACTACATGAGACATTAAAAACATTCGCATTATTTTACAGTTAGTGGCAAAAAAATGCTGCTGTTTGTGTGAGGTATTTTTCCAGATTTTGTTTTCTTAAGAAAAAGTGTATTAATTTTAAGTGTTTACGAGCGTTTGGATTTAAAATCAAGAATTTTCTTTAAAAACAACAATTTAAAATTTTTTACTTAGAATTTGCTTATGGCCTATTGTTTGGCAAGACAGTTTTTGGCAGCTCAGCTGTTTTCGTGTAACATGTTACTGTTAAATATGTACAGTTTGGTCTATAATTTAAGCATGAATAGGCAACGCTGCCAGAGTGTTGCATTTTTTATTAATATTCATGCACCACTTCTAAATTGACATGTCATAGGACTAGTACGATTGGAACAATTGAAACTAATTTCCGACAGGGTATATCTACAAAGTAGTTTAAAAAAAAATTAAAAAAAAAATTGAATTAATCTTCTCATATCCTATTTCTTTATATTACGTTAATCTATCTGCCTGAGGGTTGTGGGTTCGATTCCCAAAAATCCTTTTACTACAACAAGAGAAGGTCTTCGTTGGTATGCTCGATAATTATGTTTTTGAGCAAATACATTTATCTGTTTTGATATGATAAAAGTACTTTTGGAAAACGTGATTTTTTTTTTAAAGAAAAATATATATTTCTACATTTTCATTGCTTTGATGTATGTAGCTGTCGTCTTTAATATAATTCAGTTGCTGACTACACGGCGACAATTGTAGCCAACGTCATTTGTAGTCGTGTAGCGATGTAGCCGCTGTCGTCTATGTGTTTAGTGCATGACATTAAAATGAAAATATAAATTATTTTATAAATAGTATGGTGTTGGTAAGAAAGGTAAGGAAAGGTAAGGAACACGTTTTGAACAGAACATTTTTCATGAAGTGGAAATATTAATTGTTTACTTTTGCACTTCAAATACACTTATATAAATATGTTAGATACATATAGGGGCATGCAAGGAATCCTCGTAGTAAAAGGAACTCTAAAACATGCTCTAACTGATACCGAGATATAGGACAGCTTACAATAAGAGGTAAACAATCAGTAAAAAAAATTGTGAAAATCTTGATAGGAATTTTACTTCTAAATTTATAGATTATCCGATATAATTTGTTCGAGTTATTTTTTAATCAAAATTTGCAATTTCCTTACTCGAACAATTAATCGACTTAAAATTCTACGATTAATCGAGCGTTGTTTAATCGCTCTAGTATTTACTAAAAAATTATGGGGTGGCCTACACTCAACTTTACCCTACCCAATGGAAACAGATTTTTTTTATGGATATATTACATAAAGAATATAAGTTCAAAGTATATTCGAATCGAAAAGTTAATTATTTTCGGTTTGGGGTGTTAAGTAAACTACTCCTTGTCCCTTCCCGATTATGCCCATTAGTTATACACCTCTTTATCTCCATAAACCAAACCAACATATTGAATTTCATTTTAATATGTCATACGGTATGACCTATAGAAAATGTTTACAAAACTAAGGAGTAAGTAAACTACCCCTTGCCCCTTGCCGGTTATACCCAACATTTACACAACTCTTCATCTCCACATACCAAAGGTACATGCTAAATTTCGTTTTAATATGTCATATGGAATGACATGTAGAGCGTTCACAAAATTTAAGAGTAAGGAAAACACTTCTTCGCCCTTTCCGGTTATGCCCAAAAACTATACAGATCTTCACCGCCATATACCAAATGCACATACTAAATATAATTTCGATATGTCAATCGGTATGACCTGTACAGACTCCACAAAATTAGTGGCATACACACATCTTTTAAGACTATAAACTTATTTTCCTTCATACACTGTATAAAACGATCTTAATCATGCAGGTATCATCATCATCATTTAGATGTTTCGGAAAAACGACCATACGAAAGAAAGCCAGAAGAAAAAAGGTCAATAAGAAAAAAGGCAACTCGCACGCGCTGTAAACACAAGCTGCTGCTGTAAATGCTAGATTGTGGACCAGCTAATCATGGCTTATGATTTCCAAAGCAAACAACAACTTAGAAATACAACAATATTATAGATATGCAGTTATAGACTGTTTAATATTTAAGTGCTTAAAGCCACATACTTTTAGCCATTTATAGCTTTTGGTAAAACAATAACAACCGAACAAAAAAAAAAATATATATCTAGGGAGAGAGAGAGAGAGAGAGAGAGAAAAAAAATGTTTAAAAATCCCATAAACAACTCAGCTAAAATAATAAATATTAATAATGAAAATATGTACAAGTTCTTAAATACAAAAAAAAAAAAAACATAAAATAAAAAAAAAACAAATACAACGAAACTAATCAACCTCACAAAACCTTAAGCAGAAAGAAGTAAAACATTATCAGCCTCCCAGTTTGGTAATGAGAGAATAGGCATCAATATCTTGAGGATCTTTCAACAACATCTTCAGCATCTATAAATGCCACAACAAAACGAAACCGAACTCTTGGTCATATTGCAACTTATACTTGCAGATACTTTAAATGAGCAGGCCTATCAAGATGTTGAAGATTTCTAGGGAAATTAAATAGTTTTGGTTTTTTTGTTTGCTCCTTTGGCCAAAAGCTCCTATTTAACTTAAACTACATGTTATGGACTTGGGTTTTTATATTGTCTATATATGTGTGTGTGTGTGTGTGCGTCTGTTGTTTGTTTTATGGCCTGTAAAATGAGAGTGTTGATGGCTTATTGTCATAAAACTTGACTTTTATCTTTCGAAACTAAATAGACTGAAATAGAAAAATCATTTAAAATATTTATTGATTTTTTCTTTTCATAATTCCATTTTTTTGTTTTCTTCGCCTTCATGCTATATTTGTTGTAAGTTTTACTGCTCAAGCAGAACTAAATGGGCGCTGTTTGTTTGGCTGTCAGACTGTCTAACCATGTAGCGCTGTTGTTCCTGCTGCTGATCCTTTTGGTCGATAACAAAAATAGTAGCGAAACTTTTTTTTTGTATCTAGAGTTAATTTCAATACTTTAAATGGTTCGAAACATACATAAATTTTAATACCTGACACGTGTTGTGTTTATTAATATTTAGCATTTGGGCAAACAATACACAGACAGTCAAAATGTTTGTTTGTTTGCTTGTTTTAATTGCTAAACATTGTAAACTAGAAAAATGAAACCATTGTGTCTAAAGGGTTTGAAGGGTTTTTACAGAAGTATTTGTCCAAAATACGAGTAAGTTTCCAAACCAAGTAAAAAATCAATAATTAAAAAGTTGAACTAATAATGGAAAAACATAGGAACCTATAAAACCAAGGGGTGATCCATTTCGAGGATCCCTACTGTTTTAAAGAAAAAAAATATAGAAAATTCAAATTTAATGGAGAATGTTTACTATCATTTGAAAAAACATTCTGTGGCATTTATTTTTTGAAGATTATGTCTATCAAATGTTGGCTGTTGCTACGCCGCAGAGGGTTCACTAATGAGACGAGTGATGTTTCCCTCCAATACCTGAATCGAAGCGGGTTTGTCCGCATAAACTTTAGACTTTACATATCACCACAGAGAAATGTCTAATGGTGTGATATCCGACAATCTTGGTGGCCAATCGACCAGCCCAAAGTGTGAAATTATGTTCTCACCGAAATGTTCTCTCAATAAATCCATTGATTATTGCGATGTGTGAGAAGTGGCGCCGTCTTGCTGAAACCAAATGTCGCCGACAGTACGAGCTTCAATTTCAGGCATCAAATTGTCGGTTATCATGGCACGATAACGATCGGCATTGACGGCTAGATTCGCACCGGCATCATTTTTAAAGAAATATGGACCGATGATTCCACCGGCCCACAAACCACACCAAATAGTTGTTTTTTCTGGATGAAGTGGCAGCTCTTGAATCTTTTCAGGTTGCTCTTCGTCCCAAATGCGGCAATTTTGTTTGATTACATTGAGCCAGAAATAAGCCTCATCGCTAAACAAAATTTGCCTCGAAAACGTCGGATCTTTTTGGAACTTTTCAAGAGCCCATAGAACGATGCGATTCAGGCGTAAGTCTTTCGATTATGAAATGCCAAACAATACTAAACAAAAATAACATGACAGCATGACAGGACTCACACGTGATCTGTCAAAAAAAGGCTATTAAAAAAAGTACCTCGAAATGGATCATCCCTTATATCCAGATAAAGTTTTAGATTTAATTTGGTTGTTAAAATTGTTCTTGTTATAATTATTTTATACCACTATGCTATAGAGTGGTCTAAATATATATAAATATGTTTAAAGAAGATAGCTATTCTTAAAACATATGTTGTTTTGGTACTAAAGGATTTGTTTCTATCCCAAATATTGGCTATAATTCGTCCTTTTTATCATTAAAAGACAACACTACCACCTGCGAAGCTTTTTGCTTGTCTACAGAAAACACCTAGAGTATTTGGTGGGAATCGAACCCGCAACCTTCGGACTGACAGACGAGCGCTATACCAATCAGTCTATCGAGCCACTTAAACACCAAAATAAGTCGTTGCATTACTCTTGACCAACAATCAGAAATGTTGTAAACTTATTTCCAAAGTGAGGACATCGATTTTGACCGAAACATTATCTTTTCTGACGAGAAGAATTTTTATCTCGGCGACTAAACAAAGTTTTCGCTTATGAGGGTTTAGCACATCATGATTGAACTATAAATGCAATTGATAGAAAATGCAAGTATGATGTGGATTTTTTAGTGGCATGCCACTGCTTATAACTCGCTTATTTTAAAACATAATTTATCTATACATACATATAATAAAACAGTAACTCTTTTCCGTCTGACTGTGTGTCTGCTTTTCTTTGCGTTCGCATCACGTAAAAACTACTGGATGCATTTTAACAAAATTCTTTGAGGAAGTACCTTAGTATCCTGATCCCAATATAGAATACCTTTTTCTGCAAAAATATCTTATTTCCAAGAGAAAGTGAAGAAAAAGCAGTGAAAAACGCAATTTCCGGTCTAATGGTCTAAAATTTTCGGTTTAAAATTGGGATATTTTCAACACGGTTATATTTTTAACGCACCTTTATATTTTTAAAAGTGGGATTTTTTAAAAACTATTGCGCAACAGATGGCGCCAGTTGAATAAAATTTGTATTTGATTTGTATTTTTACTTTGTGGAATTACATTGTTATTAAAATATTTTAAACACCTCTTACAATTATTTTTAAAATTTTAGAATTTTTTATAAATTTTTGAATTATATTGAGGGATGGGTACCTTTATATAAAGTAAATACATAAACCATAACTGAAGCACTATAAAAGTAAGAATCTTTCAGTTTGGTACTTTCAAAATCGAGCAAAATATTGTCCGGACGCCCACGACGTGGCGGGCACAGCTAGTAGTTTAATATATCTCGTTGTTAATATTAACTAGACCTTAAATTCCATGTATAACTTGTGAAGATGAATGATGAAATGCCATGCTCTAAAAAAATTGCCAGCTCAAGGTACCCGACTTTGGGAATACATAGCGCTAACTCTGGCAAGTGGATGGTGTCCATCGTCAAAACTTAAGCTCAGATGCTACTCTGCTATACTCATGTAAAATTTTGGATCAATTGGCCTAGCCCTTTAAAAATGTCTAAATTATTTTCGAAATATTTTGATTCTGCCCTACTGTGTGGCGTCATCATTAATGTGTTCATTTTCTTCCTTTCGAAATTGCAGCTCGAAACGCCACAAATAAAACAGGAAGACGCACCATGTCACATAGCTTATCAAAAAATCTAACTTTTGCTAACTACGTTCGACACTCATTATACCAGATGTCTTGGCGATATGGAGACCTTGGCTGTTCGTGTATGTTATCAATTACGACGAGGACTCTATGTTGAGAAAGTAAGTCAAATGTCTGAAGTCACTAGAGTCGCATTAAAAAAAATTTCAGAAATCATAAAAGAACGAAGAAAGGACCCATAGATCTTCAGTTTACCCCGACACAAGTATACAAATCTAGAGTGGCCTACATTTAATTTGAACACAACTCATGGAAACAGATATTTGCATTGATATATTACATAAACAAAAAAAGTTCCAAGTATATTCGTATATAATAGCTATTTTCAGTGTAGGGTGTCCCCTTCCCCTTCCCGATTGTGCCAAAAATAACACAGCTGTTCATCTCCTTTTAAACCAAAGGCACATACTGAATTTTATTTTGATTTGTCAAACGGTATGACGGTTTGAGTATTTACAAAATACAGGTTCTAGGCTATGGATAAAGCCAATAATCTTAGCGGAGAGAGAGATAGAACTCTGCTTTGTCCCAAAAATCAATAGCATAACAATTAGATATGCCAAAGAAAGATTATGGTACCATAAATCTAAGTCGGGCCCCTAGGATGGCTAGAGACTACGACCGTTTATTGCCAACATTACCCTCATGAGTAAATTTAGAGAATTTACACAATCCATGACCTTAGCTCGAATGAGGTTAAGGCCTTTAGATCAGCTTAGTTCTCCGACCCAAAGGATAAAAAAGGAATCCGGTCACAGGCTTCTGCCTCTTAGACCTTTATGGATATATACTTCAAATTATGATAGCAGATGTATTACTATGGACGCTATAGCAACAAATTAAGTTAAAAATTAAAGTTTATTGGGCCACCCTTTAATTTGGCACTTAATTTTTTTGAGGCTGGATTTTATCGTTTAAAAGATAACCAGCAGACTTCTGAAATTTTCTCAGGATGTTTAATATCCTCTATAGCACCAAGTAGTAAACCTAAAACTATGGAAGGGTATTCCCATAAAAAGGGAGTGTTCCTATAGAATAAGTGTTTTGACATATATGATTTCACCTTTAGAACCATACTAGACACATGCTTGAACTTTACACTAAGTGTGTATTTATTTGCCCTCTGCAACTAAAAGTAGTAAAAATTTAAATTAAAAAATTAAAGGGTACCCCATAGCAAAGGTGAATTTGAATTATATGGGTTTACTCTTCAACCCATAATAGGAGGACTCTTAAAATTTGCACCGAGTATGTACTACTTTGTCCGTTATAGCAACAGATATAAAAATTTTAATTAAAAGGTAAAGGGTGTCCCCATAGTAAACGTATTTTTAACGTGTATGGTTTTATGTTTCAAACTATTATGATCAGATACTTGAAATTAACAAAGAATTTGGCTCCTATAAAGTCATAAAGCACATAAAACTAAATATTATAGGGTTTCCCATATTTTTTTTTATTTTAAATCAATTCATGCTTTCAAATTGCTCTCCTTTAAATTTTTATTTTAAGATCCATGCCCGACTGAAAGGATGTTTTGAAAAAATCTAAACAATTTCGAATTTAAATGTTAACGAATATCGAAGCTATCTCTGAGATTGTGGCAAAATCGAGGCAGACCATTTAAAGAGATAATGCTACAACCCAAACAGCTGATGAGGTAATTGACATTCTGAACATCTACCTGTCTGCTTTAAAATACCCTATAGCTAAAATATTCTCCATGTTTGTCTTAAAACATCTTTGTCTTTAAAATTTTAAAACAAATACATACATATCATATACTAAGTCCAAGTCAACGTCATTGCTTCTTGTCTTTTGATTGCCATGGTTGACGGATTGCGTAATTTTTATTTATTTATTTTTTTCGCTTTTAAATGTTATTTTTTATATTTTTCTATAAACAAAAGCCATTGTTTTTCTTAACTACAATATAAAAAAAAAAATTGAAAGCAAAATAAAATCTTTTTTTTCCAGATTTTTATATTAAAACACGCAATTGTTGTACAACAAAGTAACAGCAGCAAGCAGCAGAAAAACTACAATTACATTTAACGTACAAAGAAAATAGTTGTTGTAGTAGCGGGGAAAACATTTAAATAGATTTTATTGCAACAACCCTCTCAACAATGTACAGAAGAATGTAACAACACAAAACAACTACAACAATGCAATTTTAAATAATTTTGGAAAAACTTAAGTTTTTTATTTTTATTATTTTCCAAAAAACTTTTTTTTTTCATATTGAAACAATGGCATGTCGTGGTAAAATGTTATATTGTTTTATTGTTGTAAAGAGTGAAATATTAGCAGCAACAACACTAACACTAACAACAACATGTACAGTTATTAGTTGTTAGATTGTTTTATTACATTTCAAAGAAATTTTTTTTCCAAATTTATTTACATAAAAATTAATATGGAAAATATGCAAGTGAGCCTTAGCAAAAAAAAAAGTAAAAATAAAAATAATTAAATGCAAATTTTTATTTGAAAATTTTGTGGGAATATTTAAATTTTTGATAAGAAAACTTTATTATTTTTTTCTATAATAAGTTTTTTGTATATAAATTTTGTCATACTCATAAGAAAACAGCATACGGGAGTTGTAAGTTGTAACTTTTGCCAGTTGATTTGTAAGTCTTCTCCACGAAGATAATGTGGTAGCTGAAGTTTTAACCCAAATAGGCGATAGATAAAAAATAGTCTCTGTGTATGAAGCTTCCAAACTTTAAGTGTCTTCTCCCGGAGGACATATTATAATGACCACTTCTAACACTTTGATGGTAATGCTTCCGTGTTATATGGAGGCTTCAGTTTTGTACGGAGGCTGAAAATCGAAGATAAGAAACTTTAAGGTTTAATCAGTGTCTAAACGACTGATACCACCGGATGTGGTAGCCCGATTTTTCTGTGATCGGTTATTAATGATTCCCTTTGGGTACTAACGTGGTAGCTAGATTGATCCCAGAGTGCCTTTGTACTTCAACAGAAGCCAGCAATGGGTTGGCAAGACTTTAGATGGTCTTCAACTTCTAAACCAGGGGTAAGAAAAAAATCCTGCCAGCCAAATTACGCATTGTTTTAACTCAGTTGTAAGACTTCTAGCAGGTTAAGACACTTACGTACATGAATCTGTATCATATAGTTTTAGTATCTGGTTACGAAATATGTTCACAGCCTACACAGCCTTACTGCAAAATTTGTCAATAAACCTCCCGAAGGTCCTCGCCAATCACCTGTCATAGAGATCTGGGGAAATCCCTATGATTATATCGATATATAATATCCGTCAGTTTTAGGCCGCTGGTAGCTACGGGGACTGATGCCCTCAGATAACCTTGCAGTCAAGGCGTCAAGGTATTAGAAGTCAAGAAGACAATAAAGTGTATATAGTATATTGATCTTCCTCAATTCTCCTCTGAGTTTTTTACAGAACTACGCCAGACAATAATAAAAGGCTTAAGAGTTTTTTATGGTACTCCGCCAAGGCACTCTAAAGCTCTGGAAAACCTGTATATTATCTCTCAGTCAACTCGTACAAAAATACGTTTATTCAACTCTAATCAAAAATAAGCTCTGTTGTACGGCTGCTATACCTGGTAAATGGAGAAAATACTCTCGAGGAGACTCCAAACGTGTGTCAACAAGTGTCTGAGTAGAATAAAATTTCCGGTTAGCGTACATTATCTCAAATGAAAAGCGGAGGAGAATAAATATAAACAAGTTCCGAGACACCTAGAGATCAAAAGAAGGCACACCCTGCGGAAACAACCAACCGAAATTTAAAGACAGGCCCGCTAGTGGAACCCACAAGGCACAAGAGCATGGGGAAAACCAAAACATAAGAAAGATATAAAACCACTAAGATGGAATATGTGGCGAAATTTTGTTGAGCCTTATGCACAAGGTGGCAGATTCAAAATACACTAGGTGTCAAAAGTCTACGCTCCTACAGCGGATTGTTTACTTATGTTTAATAATTTTAAAAATTAAATAGAATTTTGGTCAAAGTTTTTTATTAAATTAAATATTGTACTTCAGGCTTACATTATAAGGAAATTTTTTTGCAAATTGATAATGTGTATATTATAAAAACAAAAAAAGAATTTTTCAAATAAAAAAATATTGTGTCAAAAGTCTACGCTCATAACAAGAAGGTTATAAAAAAATATTATAAATAAAAAATAACTTAAACTTAATATCGCGTCGGATATCCACGGCATTTAAGAACCTCTCTTAGCCTGTATTGCATGGAATTAACAAGGTGTGAGGACTCCTCAGGTGAAATATTCTCCCACTCGCTCTTGATTACCTCTTTAAGCATTGCCTTACTGGTTATATTGTGTTGGCGGATTTTTCTTTCTAATAATGCCCATAAATGTTCTATAGGGTTAATATCGGGTGATTGTGGGGGTGTAGGCAGTATTTTTGGAACGTTATATAGAAGCTAGAGCTTCACAACTTGTGCAGTGTGCTTTGGGTCGTTGTCTTGCTGAAAGTAGTATTCATTAGACAACCCCAATTTCTCCGCACTTTGCTTTACATTCCTTTTCAGGATGTCTAGCTAACCGAATCTGTCCATTGTTGACTCAACAAATTCAAAATTACCTACTCCAGCTGCCATACATCCCCACATCATCACTCCTCCGCCACCATGCTTGACAGTCGGCAATAGGTTTTCTTTATTAAGTGCTGTACCCGACTTTCTCCATATAATTTGTCGTCCCTTAATGCCAAAAATGCAAAATTTGCTTTCGTCAGAAAAAATTACTTTTTTCCAAAACTCTGGCGGCATATTTACATATTTATTTGCAAATGCAATTCGCTTTTGTCGATTTACCAGTGAAATATACGGCTTTTTACGAGCTACACGCCCAAGGAATCCAGTTTTTTTCAGCACTCTTCTTGCTGTAGTCGCACTAATGGTCTTTTTAAATTTTTCTTTCAAATCTACCGTTATCTGGAGTGCCGTTGTTTTGGGTTTTTTTTATAAGAGATACAGCGCTTCGAGATTCTCTATCTGACAGCTTTCTCGGTTAGATGATCTTAGCTTAGATGTAATAATTCCTGTTTTTTCGAAGTTCTGAATTACAGTTCTTACGGATGTCCATGATCTGCCCACAGTTCTTCCTATTTGACGATAATTTTGACCATCTTTCCAAAGTTTAATTATTATTTTTCTTTCACTTATGTCTATTTCTTTCCCTTTTCTATCCATTATGAAAAACGCGTAAAAAAATCGACAAACTTCACTATTTGTATTTTTTATTATTTGTAAAAATATTTTTTTTCCACGAGCATAGCAGAGTAGTATCTAAGCTTAAATTTGGACGGTGGCCACCATATACATAACTTACCAAGCGTGGCGCTATGTGGTCTCAAAGTTGGGTACGTCGCACACTGTGGCCACTGCGGCAATAAATCAATTTGGACCTGCTCTCCGATTTTGATGATTTTTGCACAGATGGTTAATAACTATCTAAAGGTCATGTGTGAAAAATTTCATGCAAATATCTCCATTGGTTTTCTGTCCCGAGCAGCGCAAAGTTGAAGTATGTAAACAAGTCTCAAATGTGATAGTTTTCTATGTCATATTTAAAAGCCTGTTACTTATAAACTATACACCGAATGTACCTTATAAGTATTTTTTCAATTAAAATGGACATTAAGCATTATATGTATATTAAAAAAAAAAATTTAAAAATTGCAAAAAAAAATTCTTTTGACAATATATTTTAAACAAAAAATAAAAACATTTATGATTTTCCGTTAGACTTTTAGTTGTGTGCGAAGCAGTGCGACACATGGAGTCCTATACCAAATTAAAGCTGAGAGTCTCAGCTAACAGACTAAAAAAAAAAAACCTGCCCCAATTTGCCCGCCGCCGAAAAAACAATGAAAAACCAAAAAATTACAGTAAAAAATATGCGATATTGGCAATAAGAGCAAATTCGGGAGAGGCTTTAAAATTTGGTATTTCACCTCTGCATGCGCGCATAAAATTTATGGAGTGCATATTACATATCGCTTACAATAAAAGCTTCGCAGCATGGCGAACAAGTAAAGAAACCAAAGAAATGAAAGAAGAAGCCAAGGCCACAATTCAAAAAAACCTTAAATGTGTATTGGGAATAAATGTTGATGTGGTTAAACAAGGAATGGGTTCCAGGAATACATCTCGACGATTTTTTGAAAACCCTGAAATTACAGCTGACATAACCGGAGTAAATGAGCAACTCATTCATCGGTTCAAAATTATATTATCCACAATTAGTTGCAGTCAGGCAATAGACGCTGAGAAATTTCAAATATATTGTATAGACACGGCAAAATTGTACATTGATTTGTATGGATGGTACTACATGCCCATCACAGTGCATAAAGTTTTGATACATGGTAGCAAAATAGTATCTGAGGCCATTCTACCTATAGGTAGGTTAAATATACAAATTGTTTCATACATTTCAAATTAATATGTGGTTTATTTTTCAAAGGAATGTTATCAGAAGAAGCGCAGGAAGCGAGGAACAAAGATTATAGACGTTATAGGCTACATCACTCCCGCAAGACTGGGCGCTGTTCTACTAACGAAGACGTAATGCATCATTTGTTGATATCCTCTGACCCATACATCAATTCATTTAGAACGAAATTGAAGCTTAAAAAATTAGATTATCACGAAGATGTGAAAAAGTTATTAATAAATGAAATAGAGTGAAACTGACAAAATTTTTATATTTCGGTTGTGTGAGGGGTGGGTGTTATAGTGGGCGGATTTTCTTCATATTTTCAAAACAGTATTTAATAGATGTTATATGCATTTTTGCGAAAAATAAACATATTGCATATAAAGATATTGCATTTTTGAAATATCGTTTGTATGGGAAGTGGGCGTAAAAGTGGGCGGATTAAGTTCATATTTTCAGGAGGTCATTATACAATTATAATATTAACGTTTTATGAAAATTGAGTTAATATATTTAAAATCATGGAACTTATGCCACATTTTCTATTTAAGTTGTATAGGAGGTGGGCGTAAAAGTGGGTGTATTTTTGTAAAAAAAAAAATTGAAATTCTTAAAAAATTTAAAATAAATGTGTGTAAAATTTCATGAAGCTCCGCAGCCTCCTTGATTTAAGACCATTAAATACACTACACGGCCACACTGTGCGTCGCCCCTGCAAATTCTTTTTGAGCTTGGCATTTCTTCAATTTTTGTTTGTTTTTTTTAAAAATTATACAATTAGCGAGTTAAGTAATTTAAATTTTTGATTTTTCGACACCCTGGTCCAGTTATTTAAAAATATTTAAAGAATTTTTAGCAAATTTTTTAAATTTTTTCATAGTTAGTGAGCTAAATTAATATTTTGCTTAAAAGTCAAACAAAAATTGAAGAAATGCCAAGCTCTTAAAGAATTTGCAGGGGCGAGGTAACCAATTTTGAGACCACATAGCCCTACCCTTGGAAAGTGTATGGTGGTAACCGTCAAAACTTAAGCTGAGTTATTTCCAAAATATTTTGATTCTGCCCTACTGTGCTATGCTACTCTGGGAGCCAGAGGATTTAAGAAGAAAAAATGTGGACTTGAAAATAGACATCAACAAAAAATCCATCAAATTTCATATTCTATGCTGACTCGAGTTCTGATTTTTTGTTTTACTTTTTATAAATATTTTCCCAATTGTTTACGGACAATTGTATTCTTTCCAAAATGTTTCCCTTTCAATGGGAAGTTTTTTCTCTCCAAAATGAATATGCATGATTTTGAAACAATAAAAATGATGACAAAATGTCAAAGTAATTGTTTGTTGTTTATAATTTTTTCCTTTTTTTATTATTTTTTTTTTTTTGATTTGTTGTTCAGAAAAAATGTTTATGGTTTAGTGATTTTTAAAAATTAAACTTTTTATTATTGTAATTTCACAAAACAAAAATGTTTAGTTTTATAAATGTCTACACGATGGTAATATTTTTTTTTTTATAAAGTGAACAAAAAAGTTTTGAAAATTCAACAAAGTGTAACCGTCACGTGAAACTGAAAATGAAAATAAAACCCCCTTAAATTAGTTTCAAATTAAAGACCATTAAAAACCAATCATTACAAATGATTATTTAAAGTAAACGTAAACGCGTACGTAAGTTTGTTAACAACAATTCATTTTATTTTATTATAACTTTTTTTACCCACAATGACTAATAAATTCTTTGTTTATTTAGAAACATTTACTTCCTTAATTGGCTTCATATTGTTCAATAACCCCAACCAATTTGCTTTGACAGCATTCTAAATGCACTCGTATTACTAAAGAGCAAGCAAATCCTGGAGACTGTATCCTTAGCAGGCCATAACTGTATGAAATGTTGTTGTTATTTGCTTTTGCTCTCTCTCGTTTCGAAAGGGTTTTCTGTTGCAATTTTTGGGGGGTGGCTGGTGAAAAATATGAGTTGATTGGTGTTTTAGAAGCAGTAGCAAATAGAAGACAGCAAACAGCAAGTGTATTAGAGAATCCTGTTTTAATTTGATACTTTTTCTTGCCAATTAGTATTTGAAACTTTATTTACTTTTTTTTTATGTGATTTAATTTAATGTGAAATGAGAAAATAATGAAAAAAAAAATATTCTATAAAATGAACAAAATCATTCTAACAAAACTTCATAAAACAGTAAATAGAAGCCAGTGAGAAGGATATACCCGTATTCGACTGTGCCTAAAAATAAATACGAGCACATAGACTTATAAATTGGCAACGTACAAATCTACACAGAAAATAACATTTTCACCAGTTAAAGGTTTTCATTTGTTTTGAGAAAAAAATTTTATTAAATAATTAATTGATTCAATTATTTGTTTATTTTAGAAATTTTTTTTGTTCTGTTTTAAACAAATATATATTTGAATCAAATAAAAAAATAATTAAACTTTAATTTAAAAGTAATTAAAACCTTTAATTAGTGCAAAAAAATTGTGTCTGTGTATACTTATAATAAACCAGTAGCTTATTTCCTGTCTGTCTGTCTGTCTGTTTGCGTTCGCATTACGTAAAAACTACTGGATAAATTTTAATAAAATTTTGTGACGAGGTACCTTAATACCCTGATTCAAATATAAGACACTATCTTTCCTCAAAAATGTCTTATTTCCCAGCGAAAGTGGTAAAAAAGCAGTGTAAGTACGCAATTTTACCGATATGCTTATTTTAAGGCGGCATATTTTAGCAGGGATGGAAAGCTTTCTATAAAGTAAATACATAAACCATAACTAAAGCACCAAAAAAGTAAGGATCCTTGGTGTGGATTGTTTTCGAAGCAAAATCGAACAAAATATTATAAGGACGCTGACGAAGTGGCGGGTACAGCGAGACTGTATATATAAAAAAACTATATATATGATGTATTATATGAAATATTATTCGAAAATACTGTTGCTGGTGCTGTTTTAAATTAATTACAAAATATAAATGAAGAGCGGTATATTTTAAACACGGTTGCGCACCAGATGGCGCTGTTTTAAAATAATGACAAAATATGAATTACTTTCTGTCAAAGAGGAAATTGCATAAAATTTGTATTTGATTTGTATTTTTACTTTGTGGAATTATATATATTTTAAACACCTTTTACAGAACTTTATAATAATTTTAAGAATTTTATATATAGAATTTTATCCAGGGATGGATACCTTTATATAAAGTAAATAAAAGTAGTAGACTTGAAGCAAAAAACAATGAAATATTTTCAGCACGCACACGAAGTGGCGGACACAGCTAATCTCTTATATAGTAAAATGCAATTTCCTTGCTCCCGGTTAATAAAATATCACAAATTTGCTGATCAAATTTTGTCATACAAAAATATTTAATGTCATGTTCATGTTAATAAGATCATTTATCAATGATCAATTTTTTTATACTTAAAAACCATTTAATATTTTTTTTATGCAACGTTTTCACATTTACACTAAGTCATTGACTTTAACACACACAGTCACGCCTAGATGACAGTCGTCACTGTTGTAATTTGTGGGCCGTTATTGTTGACATACTAAATATTAAATTTATACAATAAATTTAATGATTTTTTATTTTTTTTTTCTGTTATTATTTTCTCGTACATTTAGACTGTTTCAATCTGTACGAGTTTTTATCTTAAAATCGTTCACGAAACAACATTTTGAAAAAGCGAAAGATGTAAAAAATTAACTTAAAACTGGTAATTGACACATGGCTCTGGATGATGGAGTTTGTTTTGTGATATAAATCTTTTATTAAAGGAAATTGCAAAATCTTGTAACGAGGCATATGGAAGGTAGGAAAAATGATAAAGTTTGAATTTGGAAAAGTAAATAAATTAAAAAAAAAATATGGCAGTAAAACAAAAGGAAATCAAATCAATATTTTCACACAGATTGCATAAAGTGTTATATCGCAGAACATACAGATTCTATCTACTCAAAATTTTTCATAAAACAAAAAAAATTTATAATTTCATTAAATTTCTTGATTATAGGAATCCAAAATTAGGGTGTGCTACTTAATTTGTCCACGCTAATTTTGTACTTGTAGTATAAAATTCACTAGAAATATTATAAAAATAATTAACTTAAATTATTATTTACACAAGTTTTGAACCAAGAAAATAGGTTGTGCTATTTATTTAATTAAAAATTGTTATTTATTTCTGTAAAATTCAAAAAATAAGTCGAATTTATGAACTAAACGTAGGGGTGTGCTTTTTTCTTTTTAAAACAAAAAAAATAAAATTTTATCCAATGTCTTTATTTTCATAAGAGGAAAAATGATAGGATGTGTTACAAATTATAAAAAAGTTTTATTAAAAAAAAAAAACACTGTATACCTGGGGCATAAATGTCAAAACTGACAAACTTCTCTTTAACATACATACTATTAACAAAGCCCATAGTCATCTAGGGAGCAGTCATATAGAAGTGTGCACTGCGAAATCTAACCATTGTTTTAATATTGACAGCCCACATGATCATAGGAACACACCATCAAAAAGTATTTTTAACAATATCCACAGGCTCTCACTTGATCTCAAGTCCAATTAGCTGGCTTTGAACTGGTAAGTTAGATTGAGCACTGGTGAAGTAAAGAAAATGGGAATTATGGGTCATTTTAATGTTTTGGAATACCTCTATAGTGTCTCGATAGACAGATTAATAGTGGGCTAGTCTATCAGTCGGCGGTTTGCAGGTTTGTTTCTCCCCAAAAGACAAGCAAGAAGCTTCGAAAGAGATTTTTTAAAACCCCGTTTTCAATTAAGAAATAAGGATTAGAATGTTACTTCGGGTACTTCATATAAAATTTTTCTATAAGAAATTTAGATCTAAACGGATGTATTCGGGTCATTTTTAAAGAAAATTGAAGTCTACAAGATTGGATACGGCATCAGGAATGGAAAGTCTTTATTATCGGGAGGACGTATTCGAGATAATGACGGAGGAATCCAAGTCAGTGGTAGAGTTGGAAAAGGCTTTATTTGCCCTAGTTTTCAACGCACATAAAAAATTTTTGATATCAATTTTAATTGCTTTCAAATTCAAGTTCAACTATTTTTGTAATTGATTCAAATAAATATTTGTTAAAAACAGAATAAAAAAATCCGTAATTAAAAAAATAATTGAATCAATTAATTAACAATTAAACAAATAATTGAATCAATTAATTATTTAATTAAATTTTAATCTGAAACCAATTAAAACTTTTAATTGGAAAAAAAATTTTTTTTCTGGGCGGAGGATAAATTTGTTGCTGTTAGATCAAATATGTTTTATACAATAACACATTTTTCAATCGGATGATGTTTCATGAGGTCTATATAGCTAAAGCGACGTGAGAGACTGGAGTTGGGCAATGATTTTTATTAATAATTTTTAATGAAGGAGTTAAGGTCGCTATATCAGTATAGTTAAGGTACTATAGGCTAACGGAGAGGTTATTCAAATATGTTCCGACAGCATGTTTGGGCTTAAATCTATATCGGGTGCTTACACGATATTCCAAACTTGTTAGAGAATAAGAGCCACCACTAATTATGATGACAAGCTATTAATATTTATAAGCTAGAGGAACTAGCTTGATCGAGAAACTAGCTTAATCGTATGATGGCAAATATATTAATTGGTCGCAGTCGCTTGAAAAGGATGCAACAGCAGCCTCTGGTCTGCGGGGATATTTTACGTGGATCAGAGGCTGTTATGACTACAATACAAATGCGTGAGATCCCCAGCTCAAGTATTGATCTTACGCGAGCTACGAGGGTAGTTCGATAATTAATTTACATCAATGTCTATTAAAATTGTTATTAAAGTTTCATGTTTAAAGTGACAAAGCTATAAGAAGTAATCGATTAATCACAATATCTAACTTAAAGGTTCAGAAAGAAGACCTTTTCGAAACAAAATTTTATAAGACACAAAAACTTGAACAATTTTGCTTGCGAATCGAAACGAAAAATGCAGTTAACTTTAACCCTTAACTTTAATATTGTAAAAGTACTACAAGTACAAGTAGCACAATGTAGTGTTAAATACTTATTTCTGCTTATATTTTTTTTTACCATGATTCTTGATTCTACAGCAATTCATCTCTTTTTGCTGAAGCAAATTTATGCGATTTTTGTTACGCGATAATAACAATAATTATAAATTTATTATTAATAAAAATGAAAACAAAAACAACAGCCAACACTTAAAAGGTAAATGTGTAAAAAAAAAAGTGCAGCGTGACATCGAGCCAACAACATACGACTGCATCCTTATGCAGTCAGTAAGGCCTGGTACAATGATTCTGCTTAATGTTGCTGTTAATGTTGCCGTTGCTTAACTGGAGGCCCCTTGTGTATCTTCTGCTTCAGAGAGATTTCAATTCTTACCTTTTAGAACAACCACAAAAAGTAGGCTTTACCCGAAAATCTGTACTGGTGCGGTGTTTAAGCGTAAAATTTTGTTTTGTTGTATTTAAAAGTCTTCACTCTTTAGTCTTTGGCTTTATGATGGATTTTTAATCGATGAAGATTTTTTGTATGATTTTTTTTTTTTTTTTTTTTTTTTGTTTTTATTCTGGTGGGCGATTTTTATGCTCTTAAAAAAAAGAAAACAGAGTATAAAAGTTTGTGAAACATGAGGAGAAATAAAACTATCAGGAATTTAAATCAAATACACCAACAGTTGGCTTTTTTATTTCTGTTTATTTTTTGTGGCAGACAGTCAGGAATTTCTAGTGAATCATGTAAACAGAATAACAGTCGGTGTAAAAAAGGTGCAGACAAAGAAATTAGTTCATTTGTTTGTGCCTTGTACGTTAATAGCACAGCATATATAAAAAGTTTACTAAGTAGCACACCCTAGAAAAATTAAAAAACCAAAATAGTTAATTTTAAATTAATCAAAGCAAAATTAATCGGTTAATCGACTATTCGATTAAATGTCTAAATGTTAGTATCTTTTAAATAAATTTAATACTTAAAAATAAAAATTCAAATCAAGCTTTTTAAAATACCATATAAAATCAGTCAAAATATTTTTTTAAATATTCAACAAAAGGATCAGTTGCCAAATTTATTAATTAATTGCATTAATTACAACAGATAGAATTAAAAAAAATTAGAACTTAAAAATATCCGCTTAAAAAAGTACTGCACAGTACTGCACAGAAAAAATAATTTGCACCAATTAAAGGTTTTAATGAGTTTCAGAAACAGTTTTAATTAATTTTTAATTGATTCATTTATATTCTTAATTAAAAAAAAAAATAAAATAAATTTGTAATTAAATAAATAATTGAATCAATAAAACATGGAATTAAATTTGTGTCTGAAACGAATTAAAACCTTTAATTGGAGCAAAACACTTTTTCTGTGTGAGACCAGAATGAGATCCAAGTTCTTCTTGTACCAAGTAAGAACTTGGTTTTCATCGCAGTACTTTGTACGCCCGAGAAGAAGAACATGGCCTGACAAGCCTACAAAAAATGGTCTTTGGTTCGTTTGTGAAAAAGTTATTGAAAAGTCCGGGGTAGATCAGTCCCTGTTCATTTTACGCTTTATATCTCCTAAAGAGAAACTCGATATATACATTTACCAAAGTTCTTCTAATGCGTGCGAACCTCTGATCGTTTCAACTTCTGGCGCAATGCCGTCTTCCTTGAAGAACAAATTACGACGATATTTTTTTATTAAGAAACGGTATCGTATAGGTAAAAAGACGTATCGATGTATTCTTTATCGATTCCGCCGGGGGTACAAACTGTCACTGCGGCATTACTGCAGCATTTCTGCTCTCGGGGATAAAAGGATCACGAGATGACAGAGTTTCTGGAGCCTTAATCTGGAAGAACAGGTTTGTCTTATTATTTGTTCTTTTCGAGCCTGACCAGTGTTCAAATGACTGGTACCACGAGAACCGGAATTCCCACAAAAAGCCGGTCTTCCTGTGGCCGGGGGTTAACGCAGTGGCTGTGGTTTGTATCAGTACATGCAGAGATGGTGCACGGTTAATCAAGTGTGCTGTAGCATTCCCAAAAGAAGAAGTTAAATGGTATCCAACTCTTAAACAAGAGGTTAGGACATGGGTCAAGGCTTATATATTCTATCAATTGCTACTAATTAGCGTACGTATCTTGCTCTGTGCGATATTGTGCGCTGATTGGACAATGGCATTTAAAGGTGGTGCTATTGTCGCTTCATTGCGCTTGTATTGTGTAGTGTGCGGTATTCATATGACGCAATGGGGGTACTAGTCTACACATTACATTTCACCCGTTGGTAAGAACAACGCCAGATAGGGCCAACACAGCTAGGTGCTGATGTGAATATTTATCACATCATCATTCTTAATCGATATAATACAATTTAGAGTACAATTTTTAGCTTTAAATTTTTAAAAATCATCAATATCCATAATTCATGGTTTTACATATTTCATGATTTTATACAATTTAAAAAAATAGTTAAGTTTTGATTTAAAACCTCCATCACAAGTTGAGAAAATGATTAATTAATTTACTCCTTAAATTGTAAATTAAATATGCATGCAACCAGTTATTAAGAAAACAATTATTTACTACTGCAACATCGCCAACATTATACAGTCGCTTCATCTGGAATAGGGATGCATGTGTGTGTGTGTGTGTGTGTATGTGTTCTATTTAATTCTCTTGGCAACAAGTGATCCTAATTGAATAATTACAATGATTTGAACAACATCTAAATAATAAAGTACATCACCATACAAAAAGAACCAAAGATCACACTTCCAAAACATCGACTTTTTTTGCAAACAAAGGCAGCGTGTGAACTTTTCAACAAGTTGGCAGGAAAGCAAAGAAACAATATTTTTATAGCAATATTTTTTTTTTTTTTTTATCTTGCGATTCATTCGTATGGTTAAGTATAATTTTTAAAAATAATTTAACTGCGTGTTTATGAGCTTTTATCGGCATATTTTGATCTTATTTTATATTTTTATGTTTTTCACTTTCAAAATCCTGGCCGGGTTTAAATTTGTTTTTTATTTTTTTTTTATTATTTCTTTACATTAAAGAATATCTTTTAGATGAACTGACAAAACGGCGCTTCATTGTATTTGAAAACTGGTTAAACTGAGAAATATGTTTTACATTAGTTTGCGAGTGTGCGTGTGTTTGTATGTTAAAGAGTTCTTTATCCACAGACGCATCGCCTACGGTATACACCCCCTAAAAAAACAACTTTGCTGTTTTTTAGGTTCAGATTTTTCTTATATTTCAGCCACAAAAATAAAAGATACAAAAAGTATTTTTGTTGTTAAACTGGTTTGTATTTAAAATTTTTTTTTTTTAGAAATAAAATTTATTTTAGAAAAAATTCCGAATTTAACAATTATTCTCGAAGGATCCCTGCTAAACAGGTTTATGCTTGTTTGAGCATGTTTTAAACACCAAATTTTCTAGGTTAAGAATATTTAATATTTGGATTTGCCCACCTATACCGCTGCGATGTCGGTGCGTTCGTCTGTCTGTTTGTTACAAGGCTGGTACCTTAGTAGGTACCCACCTGAATTTTTTTACAAAGAAATGAAACAAAGAATAATTAAAAATTTATCAAAGGTAGAGGCAGAGGGTTGCTTCCCATACAAAAACATATTTTTAAAATTTTATTAAATCCTAAAGGTATGCTTTGAATAATTTGCTTTAAATAATAGAAATTCACATTCACCGTTGCCAGATAATCATAGTACAAAATCGTTAAATTTGGTAACATTATAAAATCGTTTAAATCTTTAAATCGTTAACAAATCGTCAGCGTAAAATATTCATACTCGTATTTTTAACAAATTAAATGAGGCAACTGAACGAGTACATGTTCAAAACTAGTCACGGAATGTTTTTTAAAATTAAAAAAAATTTGCCTCGTTTAATGAGGTAACATTGAAGAGGGTTATGGGATACACAGCTGGCAATGGGGCCTGCTCCAAAAATACCATCTGCTGTGAATTTCTGTGGATTAGAACCCAGAGAAGTACTGGGAAATGGCCTAATGCTAGCGAAGTTCATACATTGAGTGAACTCACTTAACCTAAAAAGGTGAAGGGAGGCCGCTATTAAGAGCCAGTAAGGTGCTAAGATATAACAAAAGTACCCTAATCAAGATAACTGCGTTAGTGACAAGTAATGGAAACTACAGGTATCAACTTACCAAGATGAAATTCGAAAAAGATGATACTTACATAGGCCGTGCCTAGAAGAGTCTGAGACGGCAGCGCACATTGTGTGTGAATGTCCAGCGCAGGCTAGCATTAGACTAAGAACCACTTCTTAAATGTGGATGACATGGGGAATCTAAGCCTTGGGCATATGCTAGCAATTACTAGACTCTGTGGTAAGAAAGAAGGCCGACAATTACCAGTCGACAGTTTGAAATTACTAAGGTCAAGAGTAAACGCTGGTGGTAGCAATTCACTAAATAATAAAAAAAATCGGTTTGGCATAATCATTTATAACAAAAGGATGTCGAAAATGGATCAGTTAAGAAAACCGTGTTTTAAGTAAAATCCTGTACGATGGTATGAAACCTTATAAATATTTTATGTTCTTTCTAGAAATATATATTTAATAACTTATATAAAATAAACTACTCATAAATAATAATAATTTCCGGCCTGTCCACAGCTGTATCCACTACTAAAGGGTGGTTAAATTTTAAGGGACGATGTTGATTTTGAATAAAATTCAAATTATTTAGAAAATTATTGTCATTTCTTTTTATTTTGATAACATTGGTATGGAATAAAATATCGGCCAAATGGCCGCCACGACCTCGGCGGCACACCTCCATCCGATGCTCCAAACTTTCCATCACGCTGAGGCATAATTGAGGTTTTATGCCGTTAATGTGCCGAATTTTAACATCCTTTAGCTTTTGAATTGTTGCTGGCTTATCGACGACGTTTAGGTGTGGCTTACATTCAACATTGGCCCTTAGAATTTAACCACCCGATATATGTAAGATCGTATTCTTGCGCAACTTTTAATTTTTGTGGTAGAGACAAGTAGAATTAAACTTAGAGTGTACTGGTACTCTCTATTACAAAAATTAAATTTTTTGCAAGGTAACTTGACCTGTTGAAAACAGGTCTAAAAACTTTAAGGGCATTAAATAGAAGTTTCTATCCTTGTATACGGTTCTAATCTGCTCTTCGAATTATTTCCTAAAATCCTTTTTAAAAGCCTGCTACCGAAACTCTAAGCTCGAAGGACCAATTTTAGAAAAAAAAAAAAAAAAAAGGTTCGACGGACTAATACAATGTATACATTACGATTTAAATAACCAAGAAAACGTATTCAAAAAGCTAGATATTTATACTTGAACTCTAGTACAGCCTTTGTTATTCGAACTTTTTTATTATATAAAACTTTCTCTTCACATTTCTTTTTTAAACACGTTCTTAACTTTCTCAACTGATTTTTTTATTATTATTTTTTTTTCTCTCAAACAATATTTAATAAAACAAACAAGTTGCACGTTTCTTTATTTAATTTTATTTTTCTATTATACTGTTTTTTTTTTCCTTAGTAAAAACAATTTAAATTAATCTTGCCTAATGCGGTCTGGGGTATACAGATTTTTTTCTAGTAAAATAAATTATGTACAAGTGTCTATTTCAAAAGAGATTTTATGGTATTTATTACTACATGACCCATAATTTAATTGACATTGTATAACAATAATATGGGCAAAAGTATGAAGAGAGTGAACTGAAACTATAATAAATGTTGCAATAAACAAATACGAGTATTTATGTCAAAAAAAAAAAAAAAAACAATATCATTTGCTCTTAACAGATATTAGAGGAAGGAGGATTGTGAGACCATAAAAAAAAGTTATAAAAAAATGAGGGTTTATTTAATTGTACGTGATTCTGAAGCCAGTACAACAGCATTTACATACATTTTACTATGAGTACTACTACTACTACTGCTACTAGTAGTAGTACTACTACCACGTTACCATGTCAGTATCACAATACTTAAATCTAATACTTAGACTATGAATAACTAGTCTGTCCATCTAGCCGATGCGATGCATTTTAATATGAGAGTAAAAAAAACTACGACTCATAGTATGATGGATATGTTTATAATATTAAATAAAAAATAATAAAAAAAAAAACTACACCAAATACACATTATTAAATGCCTTAAGTATGAGACAGTCGGTGTACCGAAACTAACCCCTCTTTGATGACAATATAGACGATTGTCAGTACATTTCAATCTGTATGAGTTCACATGAATCTGTACTTTACTTGTACTCGTATCTTGTATGTAGTTTATTTATTTATTTTTTTATTTAATGTAAATGATGTTGATCATAGTTGTTGTATTTAAATGCGGTCAGCAAGTTTTATTTAATTTTATTTATTTTACAAAAAAACAAAAAAAACGATTTACCTCCTCTTCTCTGTTGAAACCTCATAAACATGATTAATATTGTAAAACAAAAAAATTTTGTTGATATATTTTTTTGAGATTTTTATCGCTTTAGAAAATAAAAAATAAAACAAACTTAATATGTGTAAATCAAGTTTTACTTGTTATTCAAAAGATAAATAATTATCTCTTTGTAGGAAAAATGCATTAGAAAAATGTGAGCAATAACTTTAAAATACACCTTTCAAAACTTATCCTAAGGATTCTTTTTATCTGATAAAAACTTTTCAGATATTATTATTTAACCAATATTAGGGCTATATTCGACTTGTGACCCTACTTTGACGTCATTGTGTCAAAATAAATACCACGCTGATAGAAAAACTATCATAATTCTGATGTATCAACGCTATGACAAGTAACTTTGTCTTTGGCCCTGTGATAGAAGTCATCGTTGTAATTTTAAGCTTTACATCAATTAATTATTTTGTTATGGCAACATGGCAACGATCACAGTTCTGTCATCAATGCAATCAATGACACATAGACACCAAATAAATGATAAATAGAGATCAGTTTAATGACAAGTTGTTATCGAGAATAGATATTTTATATGGAACTAACTGTGCCCACACACGTTGTATACGTCTTGACAATATTTCATTTTAAGTCTCTTACTTTTATAGTTTCACGTATACGTTTTTACTTTATATAAGGGTACCCATCCCTGGATAAAATTTTAAAATTTACCGCGTTTCAAATATTCCGCTTTCAATTCATATTTTGTCATTATTTTAAAGCAGAGTTATCTGTTGCGCAACCGCGTTTCAAATATCCTGTTTTCAATTCATATTTTGTTATTATTTTAAAACAATTCATATTTTGTCATTATCTTAAATCAGCGCCATCTGTTGGGCAACCGCGTTTCAAATATCCCACTTTCAATTCATATTTTGTCATTATTTTAAAACAGTGCCATCTGTTGCGCAACCGTTTTTAAAATAACAGGTGCCTTAAAATATGGAGTACCTTTAAATCGGTAAAATTTTGTACTTTGCCTGCTTTTTCTGCACTTTCTCTTCGAAATAAAATATTTTTGCGGAAAAAAAGTTTCCTTTATTGGCATCAGGATACTAAGGTACCTTCTCACAAAATTTACATGATGGGAACGCAGACAGACAGACAAATAGACAGACAGGAAATAAGTTCCTGATTTATTATAAGTATAGATTAAAATATTTTTTTAAAGAAGTAACACTGACCCATGACTAAGTGTCATCAATAAGAAGACAGGTTGCCATGCTCTCGTCTACTCATGAGCTCTCTATGACTTCTTTCCTTAAGCTGATAGTAATTTTCACCTTATTGATGTCATTTGTTATAACATTGATGTCATAATTTCGATGACACGGCGTCATTAATCTGATAATGATTTTTTGTAATAGTGCATGCTATGGAGAAATTAGTGAAGGTAGATGGTCGATAAATGCGGAAGGAATAGCTAAGATTTGGACACCGCACCGGCTGTTTAAGGTTGCGGTCTGTAGGTGGTCTTTTATAAAATACAAAGTTCTTTGGGACAAGTTACAAAGTGACAGAATTTGTAAGGAATTCTGAGTTTTGCTTAGTCCCCTTTCATACCAGTCAAATCTGACTCGTCAAGTATTTTTATATTTTCTTTTGAACCTGCATTCGTTTTCACACATGAATACATTGTCTCATCAATTTGCACACATGAATACATTGTCTCATCAAATTGCAGCAAAGAAAAACGAAAAATTGACTGTACGGTCAAATATTTACATCTTTTCATACTCATTTCCCCCTTCGTCCAAAAACTCAAGACTTGACTGGTATGAAAGGGGACTTAGGAACTGCTAACTTATAGTTTTTGTTGAGAATTAATGGTCAGTATTTGTCGTTAATGGCCATTATAATGAACCCGATATATGTAGCTGCGTCCCGCAAATATTAAAAAGCGGTTAAACCACAAAAAATGACAATAAGCTACGAACTTTTTGTAATTAGACAAGTGCAAAGCGTGATTAGTATGATCCAACACAAATCCAATAAAAAAAATCCTACAGTTAAACATGTAGAAGGAACTTCAGTGATTTGGTGAGGGAGTGTTTTACTTCAGCAGTGGTGGGTTTACTGTTAACATTTTGAAAAAAAACCTTAATCGTAGTCCTGAAGAAATATGCTTTATTTCCAGCAGAATATTGACTCTCAAAATATTTTAGTTTGGCCGCAGCAGAGTGCTCATTTGAACCTCATCGATCACTTACCTTTTCACTACATAGCAAAGATTTGCACTACTACACAATGATATATATGAATGAATTGTTTTTAGGCAACGACAGATGGCAGTCCCATAATTTTGGGATAGGCTACAGTATAGGCATGAATGTCCAGTGTGATGTTCGATGAACTAAACACATTTTGCAAGTCTCTAAGCTTTAAAGTGCTTCGGTTTAAAAAAAATTATTGACTCCATCAGATCTTCTTACTATTTATAACACCTATATCCGATCTGAAATGTATGGGGAGTCTCCCCATTATAATTTTTAAAGTTGCTCGACCACATACAGGAGAGGGCCAAAAAGCTCATTGGTAGGGTAGCCAACTCTACTACCTTACTAAAGCATCGACGCAATGTGAGTTGTACTACACTGTTTTATCGTTACTACAATGGTATGTGCTCTAACGAAATTAGGAAACTTGTTTCCGATACAAGCACGTTTTTCCGCACACCATTTGTGGTCGATTGGTCGGTCGGTGAATCTTATTTCGCATTACAAGGAAAATTGCTTTTTAACATAACAGCTGGTTTGTGGAATATAGAATAATTCAAATCTAATGTCCACAAAATTGGGAAGAACCTAATTTCCTAGTTCTGGCACAATGCATTGCATAAGTAGTGGCCTTAGTGCTGGTCCGAATAAAACAAAATAGAACTGCTGAAAGAACTAAAACCAGGTATGGACCAAAAGGTCATTTGTTTCGTAAAAGGGCCTAACAGTACAGTACAGTACAGTGCAGTACAGTACAGTACAGTACAGTAAATATTAAAGAAACGGAAACAATGCAAAAATAATGGATTAGATAGAGATGCTTTGTGGAAACCCTATGCTCACAAGATGGAGTAACAGGAAAGAAAATTATTTATTTTAATAATATTAATTGATGTAATGAACTTGCATCTAAAATATTAAAAAAATGCAGTCGCTAGCTGCGTAAAAAAATTATACATTTTCTTTAGAAATATTATTGAATAATAATAAATTTATTCGTACATTTGCTAGAACAGCAAAAATATTTCTTTTAATTTCACAACATTCACAACCCATTGCAAAATACAAACATGCAATTTCTATAAATATTTATTAAACCCATTTCTAACAAATAAAAATTAAAAAAAAACGGGGAAAAATATTAAAACTAAATGTAAAAATATTTTAAACAAATCCAAAATGACGGCTTAGGCAACTGCAACTAAATGTTACTAATCAACCTTTACAAACGGAGTGAGTGTTTTAATTTTAAACTTTTTTTACAGAAGTAGAATGTGTTTTTCCTAAAAAAATACTAAACAACAAACGTCGAAATTTGAAAGTCATGATGATGATAATTTAATAAATTTTAATAAGTGAGTAAGAATGAAAAAAAAAAATAAACACATACGAGAGCAGTCTAACATCTACCCAAAAATATAAAAAATAGAGACACTTAAAAAAATTACAGTTGTGAAAAAGTTTAGGTTTGAAGTATGAAAATACCACGAAAAAATAGTTTCCGTTAGAGAATATCTGCACAAAACCATAATGTTGAAAAAGGCCAAGTTCCTCTACAAAAAAAAGGCCGTTAACTTAGTACTGCCATCAAAATGAGAACCAAGTTCTTGCTTTATAGTGATACACAGCAAAGAAAAATTCCCACCTATTAAAGGTTTTAATTAGTTTGTAATACAAGTTAAATTAAATTTTTTATTAATTCAATTATTTATTTAGTTGAAATATTATTTTATTAACTCTTAATTAAATACATAATTTAGTCAATCAATTAATTAAATTTGCATTTTAATTAAATTTGTATTTTAAACTAATTAAACCGTTAATTGGAGCAAACATTTTTTCTGTGTAGATATTAGAGTATTTCTACGGCCCTATGTTCCTCATAGGAATAACAGGAAAAACTATAGACTATTTTATCGTAACAATATAAAGGTAGACTTCTCTGGTAACACTGTAAAAATTACAGACTCCAAGGGTTAAATATATAACTAGCAGCATTATTTATCTGGTAAAATAATGGATGGAAACAAAGAGCTTGTAGCTATCCCAGCAAATAACTGTATAAATAACTAAAAGAAAGATGAGTACGGAATAATATTCGTTTACATTCTCACCGAAATACATTGGCATTGCGATGACTTCATATGAAGGCAATTCGAACTTGCCAATATTCCCTAAAAAAATAGGATGACCCAAATGAATATAAAACAGATTGCCATGGAGCATTCACTGCCGGAGTTGATGCAAAAATATGACACGAGAACTAAGATAGAGAACTAAGATAAATTTAGTTTTCCGATGGAGTTCCTTGCGAAAAAACCAGATTTCATTTTATAGCCGGTGAATCAAATTTAGTGATTACAGAGATGATAGCCATTCACTATTTTCGGAAACAAGTTAAGGGATGTATATAAAACTAAAATTAAGCAGGTCCGACTGTTGGATGCGCCCTAACAAGGAGATGAAAAAATCTTAGTAAAAGTATGGCAACGTGGAAAGAATAGTAAAATAACGCCGTAAAAAATGAAGGTATAAACTAAAACTCGTAGTTTAGAGTTGGATAAAAAGGCCACATAAAGCGCTCAATATTACCGGTTATAGATGTGTTAGAAACAAGAGCCCCCACGCAAACCCATAAAAGTCTGTGAGCACATACACAATCTCAGCCAGAATCTCACAAAGAGAACAAAACATGTAAAAATTTTAAATCAGTAGCATACCGCCTTTCAACAATGTCGGTTTGTATCACTTTGCTAAATATTTAGCAAACACATGCATTTTCATTTTAACCACTTTTTTGGTTGGGGGACTTTGGTCCGAAAACACCCAGATTCTTTGGCGGGAATCGAACCTGCAACCCCCAATAGGCTAGACTACTGCTCTACCAATCGGTATATCCAGGCATATGGAAGAAGATGTCTTATAACACGTTATATTTTCTTGTCTCAAGGTTTGCAATAAACCAACATAAACATCCCAGGCCCTTGACATATAATAAACATTATGTATGTTCCTTCTAAATAAGATCGATACTTAGGAGAAGAACAAGAACTCTGCTTAAAAACAGCATACATACATGCATTTATACGGAAAATATGCTCCAAACGTCATCTATGTGTATGGTGTCATCTACATGTAGAGACATATAATTCTGCCTTGCCTAACATCGGAGTAATATAAAACTACTTCATGTTTACATCGTTTAGAACCACCAAGTAGTTTATTAAAGACTACCTGTCCATTCACAAGTCATAACGTGCTGGTATCCATACTCGTGTGGTATAAGAATTTAGTCAGTCGATCTAATATCTTAGCATTATCCTTCAAATGCAGGCAATATCAATACAAGCAGATTTTTGAACCCGGAACAATTGCTCCACCATATATTTTCTAGCTGTCCGCCCTACTAACAATCCAGATGTCAGTATAGGATATATTTTACAACCGTGGGGTTAAGGCCCCATTTTGATCCAAACAACTTGTATGTACTTTGCAATTAGAAAAGACCATATTGTAACCGTTCTATTTCAGTTACAATGGACTACGTAGTTAAAAAAAAAAGTTTGCAGAGCTGTGAATAATGGGATGTAAACCAACCGAAAAATTTAACTCAAAACATTAACGTTGGAAGACATATTTTCTAGGGGGGCAAAAACTGTTTATTGGAAAATAATATTCGGATAAAAAAAAATTGGACAAATATCATAATTGCTGGGGGAAGGGATTTACAGCAAGTCCGGAGGGGTATTCCAACCCCCAGAATGGCATTACTGCTCCAATCAATAGCAGTGTCGTAGATAAAACAGAATGAAGGCCAGAAGGTGTGATTCAATACAATTACTAATAATTAATTGGAATGCCGCACTTAACTAAAGATATGCAAAGGTTAAGCCCCTTCGATTATTATTTTTGACAAACGCAAAAAATTAGGTTGATGGTAAGAGACTACCGATAGAAACAAAATTTGTGGCTGATGAATTTTTTGAGAAGATTGGCGATGTTAAAGCTATTTAACGCCAGAAAAGTCTTGGAAATTAAACCCTGTGCGAAGTGTTTGACAATTATTCTAAACGTACTCCTACCACTTGCCAAATAAGAAATAGTACAAAACCTGTTTTACCGTGACTGTGGATCGATTCGAAAATGTTTACCTTAGGGTATCAATTTTTTTTTAGATTTATCCAAAACATCGGAGCTGTGTAAAATGTCTATATTTGTTTACTTCCTTTTTACATTTCATGCCACTGTGTGACACTGTTTCAAAGTAAGAGGGCCCACTGTAAGAACATGTTCTTATGTTTTTTTTTTTTGCCTTTTTCCAATTTCTAGAAAAAGGCGACTTTGCTGGCTAATTTCGGAACTGCCATCGTACATCAAGTACTATTAAGAAAAACACACTCACTTGTTAAGAATTTTAGTACATTTTTCTGTTTAGATTTATTTCAATTTGAAAAACCAGCACAAAAGATCACAAACAATTACAATTGAAGCTGAATTGCAAAAAAATAACACAAATAAATTAAATTAATTGAAACAAAACAAAAAGAAAAACAATAACTACTGAACTAAATCTGTTTGATTCATACACTCGTAGAAATAATGTTAGACTAGAATCGGAATAACAAAGAAATGTTAATAATTCATTATAATTAAATTGTATAGAAATTTATCTTAAAGATAATTAATAATGGCAGAGGATGCATGTGTGGCGGTAGCAGTTGCAGTAGCAGTTGTAGTTTTGTATCTTTTATTTTATTTATTTTTTTTTTTGCAAAATTTTCATGTGCATGTCTTTTAAAAACATTTAGTCACAACTGACATAACTAACTGACAAAATGATGAATATTTTTTGCATTAATTTATTTTACCAAAGAGAAAAAAAAACAAAACACATTGGACAAGTTAGAATTTTTCATTTTTATTATTATTATTTTAGATAATTTTTTATATTTTCGCTGTACTCAGCGGCTGATAGCTTAGAGATATAAACGAAAAAGTAGACAAAAAGAATTAAAATAAAAATCTAGTAGTTAGTCAGTAATACTGACAGAATTTAAGTTTTAAAATAATAAAACATGATTTGTGAATAAAATTAAAATTATGACCATGAATGATGTTTTGCCGCCACATTTATAACGATTTTTTTTTAGTTTCGCTGCAAATTTGTTACTTACTGTTGCTCACATGTGAGAAGTTTAGAATTTAACCTTTAATGGGGCGGGCTTAAAAGGTTTTTAAGTTTAAGTAAATGGAATATTTTCATTATTTTTCTAATAAAGTAAGATATAGTTACAAGATCTAAAAACCTTAAAGAATCAAATAATATGAAGTTATTATCACAGCAAAATATAAAAAAATGCAACTCTGAAATAAATTGATTATTCAATTAATTCTCTTATACTTCAGCCTGGAATACGGTTTAGGTGTCGTGTAGCCTTTGTGAGATTGAAAGTTCCATACTCTCGTGTCCGGCTTGAAGCCTTTCGTAAACATCGAAACTGCACTGACTCGATCTTTCAATAGGAATATATATAAAATGCTAAAAATTAATTGCTTTTTACGTTTCTTATTAGTAAGTTAATGCAACTCATTAGGCAACAATTCCAAATTGTGAAAATTGATTGTATCGGATGTTTTTTAGCTGCAAGAGAACTATATCTATAACGATATCGATTTACATTTAAAAAGAAATAAATTTGTTCGCGAAGTTCATAGAGCACTTCGTCCACTAACCGTAAGTCAACATAATCGGCCTAGTGACCAAGCCCTAATTTTAATCTTCTCTTCTCAAACTCATCAACCAGACTAAGAGGATGCTGTAGCTTAAGTGGTTAGCACGTTGACTACTAAAACAATGGTCACAAGTTCAATACTCAGCCCTGGCAACTACAATTTTTCTGATATGTATTAAACCACCTGTCTTATCTGTCTTATCTACTCCTATCCCTTTCCAAAGGAAGTAACACGATTAATATAGGCATTAATTGCCTGAGTGTTACTTCTGTTAAAAAAAAAAACAAAAAGGAATATGCGTACAGAAGAGAATATTGCTGCTGTAGCGCTAAGTATTGAAAAAAACGCCGAATTTATTATTCGCCGTCGTTCTCAACATGTTGGCATTTTTTCTTTGACTACGTGGAAAATTTTAGGGAAGGATCTTGGCTGGCATGATTATAAAATACAGTTCGTGCTATACGACCATCGTTTGCGTTGTATTTTTGTTGATTGGTCTAATTTGAAATTGGCCAAAGTCGAGCATTTTTATCAAAGAATTTTGTTTAGTTATAAAGCTCATGCGGCAATTATTGGTTGCGTCAATAATTACCGTATTTAGAGAGAAGATAAATCCTTAAAACGTTAACGAATCACCATTAATTATTACATCGATTAAAATTGACTTTTTGGGGCGGCTTGCACGATGGTGGCATTATAGGTCCTTATTTCTTTCGAAATGAGCAAAAGGCTGACGTTGCAGTGAGTGGCGAGCACTATCGAGTCATGCTGACTATCGAGTCATGCTGACTATCGAGTTAGCCAAACATTCACAACATTAGGTTTCAACATGACTGCACAACTTGTCATACAGCACACTTAGCAATCGATTTATTTCAAAATCAATTTGGTGAGAACTTTATTTCCACAAGTGTTCCTGTTCACTGTCCCTCTCCTTCGTTCGATTACTTTTTTGGCGCTACATTAGGTCATTGCCGACAAATTGCATTATGCCGACAAACCAGCATTTTTTTAAGGATTGGAAGCCAATATTTAAGCCGCCATTGATGCCATACAGCCAGATTTTGTAGAAAAAGTAAACCAAAATTGGACTGATCGAATGGATCATGTAACTTGTAGCCGCGGCGGACGTACTAAGCTGAAAAAATATATTTAAAAAATTAAGGCCATAAAATTATCTACTCGATTATAATAAAAAAAATGTCACTCCAACAAAATTTCAGTTTCATAATTTTAAGTTCTCATGCAGCTAAGAAATCTCGCACCTATTATTCACTAGATGTCATGAGCCACCGACAAAGCAAGGTAATATTCGTACCGAAGAAACCATCGCTTCTGTAAGTCAAAGTGTTGACGTTGTTCCTGATTTGCCGTTCTGAGCAACTTGGGGATTTTTAAAAGATTTTAGTTTACATCTATACAAGATTTAGGTTTCCCAAGAATTCAATCTTATGACCATCAGTTTTATCTTACGTTTGATGATTGATCTTACGAACAATAACCAAACTGATCCAATTTATTAGCATCAAATCTTGTTTAGAGGAATGAGGCTTATTTTTGATTAAGTAAATGCGACAAAAAAGTAAAATCCCTGAATATGGAGTGAAAACAATTTAAGACAAGTAAATGAGATGGTGTGTAGATCAGTGGGTGGTGACCAAACGCATACCATTACATTGTATTGCATAGTATAGTGGAAGCAGCACAAGTAAATACATATTTTGATTTTGTTGTTGAGAGGTAAACAAAGCAACACTGATATTGTATGTGCGTCGATATTGCCCTAGCAAAAAATGTTGCCCTATACTCAGGACTGATAGTTTGCTTTTGTAGAACTTTGAGCTCATGTCTTATGCTATCAAACCAACAATTCTTGATCAATGAAATAACACCAGCTGTGCCCGCCACGTTGTAGGCGTCCTGACAATTTTTTGCTCGATTTTGCCTTTCACACCAATTGAAAGACTTACTTTGGATTAAATTCTAAAATTTATTAAAAATTCTAAAATTCTAAAAATTATTGTAAGCCTCTGTAGGAGGTGTTTAAAATATTTTAATAACAATGCAATTCCACAAAATAAAGATCAAATACAGATTTTATTCAACTGGTGCCATCTGTTAAAATAAAATCTATAAAATTTTCTTAAAATTGATCCAGTAGTTTTTCAGTGATGCGAACATACAGCCAGACAAAAATTCTAAAAATTGGTGTTTTGTATTTCAGTTCGAACTCTTTGCTCTGACATCTAATCAAACTGAATTATATATAATCTGGGATACCATTTACCAAGACACACATAAAAATTAACATTTTCAAATAAAGTTTTTTAATCCCTTCTTTTATAAAACTATTTAGTACCCTGTAGGTCCCCATAGAGATTTATTTGCTCACATAAGGGTTAATGTAAGAATTTTAAATACTTTTCAAGTTAATTTTCAAAATACATATATGTATATGTACATACAAACATATGTACATATATTCTATCTTGTTTTTTTTTAAATAGTTGTAATTCTGATTAGAATTAAATTAAATGAAAACAAAAAAAAAATATTTCAGATAATGAGTTTGAATTATTCAAACAGTTTTACTACAGCGATATTTGTGGAAAAATATTCATAAATTTTGATGTATACATCCGACAGTTTGGTCGAACGTCAGTTATTTTAACCACATAAACCGTCAGCCTAACAACAACAACAACTATTCATCTAAGCAGGCATCTAACTATCCATCTATTCAACTATCTAACATGTATTTAATAATATTTAAAAAAAAACGGACAGATAGTTTTTTTCCAAACGCTTAAAAATATATTAAAAAAATATATTCTAGCTGGAAGGCATATTTACTATTGCGAAAGTGTTTGCTGGTGTTTTTTTTTTCTCTAATAGATTTTAAGATTTTCTATCGCATGTGCATGTCAGACCACAGTCATGCATGCATGCCACACTGCTGCATTAGCTGGCAATATTGCTAGTCCATTGAAGCTTTTTTGCGAGGAGCCTTCATTCATTAGAGAAAGAAACAGAAAAAGTTGTTCTGCGTTGTTTGCTGGCAAACAACCAAATAGTGAACCATTGAGTCAGCTGCCATACCACCACACTCTCTACACCACACTTTATTTTATTTTATATTTGTTATTTTATTTTATTATTTTCATTAGCGAGCATTTTCTTTAAAACTACAAACGAGAAAAAAAATCTAAAAATTTAACATTTTATGTTTAGTACGGCTGTTAAGACATTAATGTGACATGCAATTGCAAAATGATGTTGAATTTGTTGTCAGTACCGGTACGTTGCAGTGTGAGTGTTTGTGTGTGTGTGCATTTACTTTTTGTATCTATTAAAGCTTTTGACTTCAAAAGTACGGGTGTGACATTGGCAAAAACATTTTGCAAAAATTTAAAAAAAATATGTATTTATACGACTTTTGAGTTTTGAAATTCATGCATCATGTATGTAGGATTTACTTTAAAGAGAAAAAAATGCAAAAACTATAATAAATCAAGTTTATATTACAAAAAAAATTGTTGTTGTTGTTGTTGTTGCTGCTGCTGTTGCTTGTGTTAAAACTCAAAATCGCACTCAAAGACAAATGTCAATTTTAATCACAGATTAGAAGCAAACAACAACTCTGTTCTCATAATTATGCATGTTGTTCAAGTTGTTTTAGATTAAACTGAAACTAGGGCTTGTTTAAATGAGATTTTGTTAAAAGAAAAAAAACAAATAAGTTATAAAATAGCAAAAAAGGGAAGGAAACCTTATTGACAAATTGCTGAAAGCAGACTTAACAATATATTAAAAAATAAGCTTTTCAAAAATTTCTTAAAATGTTAACAAAGAACATTCTACCTTTCAAATAAGAGATTTTAGAAAAATTAGAAAGTTCAAAAGTAATATGAAATGGGAAATTTGTAGCTCTTAAAAAGGCTGAAATCTCTTAAAGCTCTAAAATATAATTGTCAGAGGTTACAAATCCTTTTTGAATCACTATGAATCGGGAAATTTGTAGCAAAAGCTTTGAAGCTGTCAAAAAACTGTAAGCTCTTGAAAAGGCTTAAATCTTTTAAAGCTCAAAAAGCGAAATTATCAAAGGCTATAAATAATACAAACATTTTATTACAAGAACTTACGTAATGTACGTAAAGTAAAAAGTATATTTTATAAATTTTTTTTTTTAAAAAGTCTCTTTTTTTAAAAGTACCTTTTATTCAAAGAACCTTTTATTGAAAGTAACTTTTATTAAGAGTACCTTTTATTAAAAGTACTTTTTATTAAAACTACCTTTTATCAAAAGCACCTTTTATTAAAAGTACATTTTATTAAAAGTATCTTTTATCAAAACTAACTTTTATTAAGAGTACCTTTTATTAAAAGTACTTTTTATTAAAACTACATTTTATTAAAAATAACTTTTATTAAAAGTAAATTTTATTAAAAGGTCATTTTATTGAAAATACCTCTTATTAAAAGTACCTTATATTCAAATTACCTTGTATTGAAAGTACATTTTATGAAAAGTACCTTTTATTAAAATTACTTTTTATTAAAAATTTATTAAAATCTTATTTTTGAATGTACGTTAAGTAAAAAGTATATTTTATAAAAATTATTTCTTTAAACAAATGCCTTATCTTAAAAGTACCTTTTATTAAAATTACTTTTTATTAAAAGTACCTTTTATTAAAAGTACCTCTTATTAAAAGTACCTTTTATTAAAAGTACCTTTTATTAAAAGTACCTTTTATTAAAAGTAACTTTTATTAAAAGTACCTTTTATCAAAACTAACTTTTAGTAAAAGTACCTTTTATTAAAAGTACATTTTATTAAAAGTATTAAAAGGCCCTTTTATTAAAAGTACTTTTTATTAAAAGTATATTTTATTAAAGGTACCACTTATTAAAACTATGCTCTAATTAAAAGTACCTTTTATTAAAAAATACCTTTTGTTAAAAGTAACTATTATCCAAAGTACACTTTCTTAACACTAACTTTTATTAGAAGTTTTTTTACTAAAAGTACCTTCTATTAAAAAAACCTTTTATTGAAGAAACCTTTCTTTAAAAATGCTTTTTATGAAAAGAATTTTTCATTAAAAATATATCTTATTACAAGTACCTTTTTCAGAAAGTACCCTTTATGAAAAGTATCCTTTATTAAAAGCGTTCTCTTTTTAAAAGTACATTTTGTTGAAAGTAACTTTTATTAAAAGTATCTTTTATAGAAAGTAATTTTACAGAAAGTAATTTTAATAAAAGTACCTTAAATGTACCTTTTTAAAAGCATAATTTACTAAAAATACTTTTTACTAAAATCTCCCTTCTACAAAAATACATTAATAAAATGAACTTCTACCAAAAACACTATTCTTCAACAAAAAGTACCATTTATGGAAATCACCTCTGATAAAAAGTACCTTTCGCTAATGAAAGGTATAAATTCAAATCAGTAATTTATGCTAGATGATACCACATTTTATAATTAATAAGGTTTTTTTAAAGAAACATTTACAAAAAGTACATAAGATTTACTTGTTATAAAAAGGTGGTACCTTTTTTAAAAACATTTTTTTTATATAAAAGCATTTTTAATAAAAAGCAACTTAAACAAAAGTTATTTTTTTAAGGACCTTTAACGACAATATCTTTCACATAAAAACCTATTTTATAAACAGAATTGTTTATAAAAATATATATAAAAAAAGGTACCACTGGATGAATACAAGGCGTCAACCAACGCCCTTGTTGAGCACAGCGACATAACAAATAGCAATTTCTAAACATAGCTGTCAGAAACCATGGAGATTACATATACTCATGACAGGTCAATGATGCATCTGTAATGAGTGCAGCAGCACACCGGACTACTAATCGCTCTTTCTGTGATTTAGGTCACACCAAAAATTTCTTTTATAGACAGTACCTTCCATCAAAAATAGCTT